>OZ010631.1:13263595-13933595 GCA_963932165.1 Pimpla rufipes | reverse complement strand
TCATTTCACCCCAGGTTCGCGACTGACAGGCAAACGGCCACTTTCGGCTCGCAAGGCTGCCATGGAAAGTGCCGCGATTCGTGCACGTGTTACAAAAAACTATTATTTTGCTCTAAATCACGTCGAATTTGAATAATTAAACAGAAATGTTGCCCAAAAACAGCAATATATAGCCCAAAAACAACAAACAGGGCTGCCACGTATCAAATACGGTGATGATCGGTAAGATCGTTCGGATTTTACACCATTTTGAATTTTTCAAAAAATGTAGATTTTCGCTATAACTTTCGTAAAAGTTACTGAACCTAATTCGTTCGTGAAGTTACTGTATCTAATCAAAATGAGATGTAACGGTGTTTGTAACGGAGTTTTCTTTTGTTCATATGAAAAAAAAAGTTGTAAAGTAGAACTTTGCACATTGCTTCCTCATTAATTTCCCTTTTTCACAAAGCTTCTTTTATGAGGAAGTCAAAGTGAATAAATAAGCTTCTTCATAGAGGTGGCTTCGTAAAAAAGGAAAATTAATGAGGAAGCAATGTGCAAAGTTCTACTTTGCAACTCTTTTCTAAGGGAAACATATCTTTGTATGTTTAAACAATTCCATATAACTTCGCGCTCGCACACCTAATCCGGAATATTCTATTCCACACTATGAACAATACAGTCACGTAAAACGCGCGCGATACGTGACTGCAGCGATCAGAGCAGTCTGAAGTTGGCTCTGCGACATAACCATTAGCGGGTCAATCACGAGTCGAGATATGCTGGCTTCAGTATTTCGATATATTCGACTTTCGATGTGCCATGTTCTTTTTACGAGAGGATTACTTTTGCTTTGCATTACTCTTAGGTATGTTTTTCTTACTTTGGCTTATAATATTTTTATCACTTGCTTTTCACTAATCTGCTTTGTATTGCGCTGTTATTGTATTGTTATTGCTGATTTTTCAGTTTGCTATTTTTAACGGATTTATTCCTTGTATATTGGTCTGTCTCTTCCCATCGCTCATGATTCATTTAGTTTTGCTTCGCCCCATTTAGATAACTGATCACTGCTCTGACGTCGCAGCTTTTGTTTCTTTCTTCTTGTAATGATTTTTCTCCCGACTCCGCTAAAATAACCCCATTTCGTGTCCGCAACGCGGGCGGAAAATCGCTCATTTTTTGACAACTGACTCACGCATGCGCAGTCCGCTTTCATTACCTCCCTAGGGAGGTAATCAGCTCATTCCTGCCCGCGCGGGCGTAATGAAAGCCGTACTACGCATGCGTGTCGCCATTTGTAAAAAAAAATAAGCTTATTTTCCGTCCTCGTTGCACACACGAAATGTGGTTATTTTTTAGGGAAATCGGGAGAAAAGTATAGTACGCTACATGGGAGGAGTGCCCACCTTGTCACCTCGTGTGAATTTCTGTCCTCGCTTCGCTTGGGCATCAAACTTCACACTCGGTGGAAAGTTGCACTTTCCTCCCTTGTAACGTAATGTACTATTCCATGTAACTGAACGGGGAGTGATGTTAAAAAATTATGCTTTATACCAACTTTACTTTCAGTCTTTGTGAATAAAACCAGCCTAGTTTGACCGAAATAGTATATTGTGCAAAAAGGGTCGAAGGTTGGCGATTGCGACGAGTGTGAGGTTTGCTGCCCGAGCGAAGCGAGGGCTGCAATCACACGAGTCGCAATTGCCAATTCGACCTGTGTTGCACATCATACTTTTTGTAACGAGTGCACGAATCTGCGGCACTTGGAATGGCAGTCGCGCGAGACGAACACTGAAAAGTGAGGTTGACATTCAAGGGACGAAAGTGAACGACAGAAACTCTCAAGGGACGAAAGTGAACGAAATGCGAACTGCGCATGCGCGACTCTGTCATTTCACCACAGGTTCGCGACTGACAGGCAAACGGCCACTTTCGGCTCGCAAGACTGCCATGGAAAGTGCCGTGATTCGTGCACGTGTTACAAAATAGTATATTGTGCAACAAGGGTCGAAAGTTGGCAATTGCGGCGAGTGTGAGGTTTGCTGCCCGAGCGAAGCGAGGGCTGCAATCACACGAGTCGCAATTGCCAATTCGACCCGTGTTGCACATCATACTTTTTGTAACGAGTGCACGAATCTGCGGCACTTGGAATGGCAGTCGCGCGAGACGAACACTGAAAAGTGAGGTTGTGATTGAAGGGATGAAAGTGAATGACAGAAACTCCCAAGGGACGAAAGTGAACGAAATGTGAACTGCGCATGCGTGACTCTGTCATTTCACCACAGGTTCGCGACTGACAGGGAAACGGCCACTTTCGGCTCGCAAGACTGCCATGGAAAGTGCCGCGATTCGTGCACGTGTTACAAAAAATATCATGTTGCAGCTGAGTTATATAACCTGTAATACTTGAAGAATCTTTATAATTACATGATTTGTAACACTTGTAACACGCTTGATTTTGCAGTGATGTGATATACTATACTATACTATATTATTATTATATACTATACTATACTATATTATTCTTGGCACGTCGTATCCTCGAAATGAGCACGTGTGAAGACGATTTCCCACCATCGTTTCCGGTCTTTCTGAAGTCACAATAGCGCGTCAACATCGGAAACAGCCAAGAAAGCTCGTCAAGTACTTTCGGACGTGCGTTGCGTCGCACGGACGCTGCGCCGGAAAATGAACGTTCCCGCAGAGTTGGTACACAGCGCAGCGCGCGGTTTTACCCGCGAAAATATCCACCTCGACGGAGAGCGTCACCCGCTGGGTCGAATGTTGACTCTCGGCTGCGGTCAGCGCGACAAAAACCACCCCACGATTCGTCACGCGCCCCTGGACCGCGCGTCGTGCGTTCGCCCCGTTCCCGTGGGGTGCGAGAGAGAGAGAGAGAGAGAGAGAGAGAGAGAGAGAGAGAGAGAGACGCCGACGCCGCTGCGAAACCCGCCGCACGTTCTCTCGCGCTCGGTGGTCCCCCGGTCCCCGTAGACGCGTCGGCCCGGAATCCAGCGGCCCCCGGGGCCCGGAGCGCGCGCTCCACGATTTCACTGTTCACGAGGGCAAACATCTTTTCAATAAAAATAAACCGAGTCTCCGACGGGCGCTATTCAGTAACGAACCGTTAACTCGACGTTAAATGGGAGAGGACAAGCCCCGGCTATGTCCTCCGTCACTCTGCGGCTGCTATTTACCCTCTCTCTCCCTCTCGCCGCTCCGTCCACTTCCAACCCCGGGCGTCGACACGATTTTTCAAACCGAAAACGCGCTCCGGCGTCCGCAGTCCCACAGGACTCCGGGACAGAGAAGGAGCAACAGCGGCCCCGGGCCCGGAGACCCCGGACGATCTCTATTCGAGAGTCAACATCCCGAAAATGGGCTTTTCATGGCTAACTTCACGGCGCGTTAGCGCGCTACGACCACGCGACGCCGTGAATAGAGCGCGCAAAGTGCGTCTCTTCGCCGACGGGAAAACGTCGTGCGCGCCTTCCCGACGCCCCCGAGGCTACGTCCTAAACGTCCGTGTGGCTGCGTATATGTCTCGTCCTCCGTTGTATCGAGCCGGGCGACGTCGACGCTCGGACGCTTTTGCCATGGATGCAACTCCCCGGGGGTCGACTCTCGATTCCTCCAGTCCGGCCTTGTCCCACTCGGGCTCGTGCACCTTTCATCGCTTAAATCGCATCACGAGGGCGTGTCATACTCGTTTTCCAAACGATTTTCTGCGTTAGACGTCATCGTAGCCGAGAAATCGAGGCTGAATCGGTGCGTCCCGCCTGGGCGGATTCGTGTCAATGTGGAAGAGTGTCCGGAACAAAGGGATAAACATTGGATTATCAGGTCTTTGGCACCTGCACAGCGGCGACCCTGTGACCGAATTTTCCCCGAGTCATCCGGGCGCGGCGCAGAGGAGTCAATGGGATTTGCCTCCCGTGTCGGAGCCGTGTGTAACTTGTACTTTCGAGAAACTCTCATTATAACACACAAAAAAACAAACACAGAAGAATCAAATATAAACAAAACAATACAATTTCAATCAATACGAACCCCTTTCGCAATTTATTCTCAATTTCAAATGTAATAATATTCCGGCTCTAGCTCTCGATTTCCATTTAATATTGCGCATATGATTTCTCCGATTTTTCAGCTCACACACGACTTTTCCATTCGCACAATTCCAAACGCCAATCACACCTATATCAACACACACTGCCAACATTTTTAAGGTAAAATTACTATACATTGCAGAAAGCTGTTTGCCTCTTTTACAGAAACGGGTACAGTAAATTTACTACACGAGTATAACGTACAATTACTATATAATTTTGCTAAATTCGTTATGGAAGTCGTATTAATTGATGCACATTATACTAAGCACGCTATACGAAACGTGTTTTTAATTTGAGTTAACTTTATAATTTGCAACATCGTCGTCCACTGTTAGAAATATTTAAGATGAAGTTACTACACATGTGCAGGAAATTCTTTTACAGAAACGGGTATATGAATTTACTACACGAGTGTAACGTAAAATTCATGTATATTTCTGACAAATTCATTACAAAACTCGTATTCATTAATGCCCACCGCACTAAAATTGATGTACAGTCTTCGAAATTCATTTAAAAAGTCGTGATTTCATATAAGTTAACTTTAATTTTACCGCACGTACATTGATTATTAACTTTCTTTCGTATATTAAGTTCAATTTCCTACACGAGTTCAGTAAAAATACTGGGCATTAAATTACAATACAGTATATGAATTTTCGAAACATTTTAAATAGTGCAGTTTTACACCCACAAGGCCAGTCAATACGATAAATTACTTAGCTCAAACGTCGCTGGAATTCGCGCGCACGTGGGTCTGATGGCTCAATTTTCTCCCGGGGTCGGATATCACACCGAGAGAAAAAGTTTCTTTGATTCAATGAAATTTCTTTGAAATCTCAACCTATGAAACATTTCTTTGACGTCAATGAAATATTATCGTTATGTCAATATTATATTTTCTTTGAATGATCGCATCAACCAAATTATAGGTTACGTCGACCAAGATCTTGGTTACGTACCATAGTACTTAGATATGTTAACCATTAACTTGGATGGTTTAACCAATGATTATCTTCTTGATTTGACTTGATTTGACCATAACATAACAGACCATTTCGCGCCAGAAACACCAATACGACTTATTGCGAATGCGCCAAAGTTGTCGGATCGGATGCCGTTACGTATATCGTTTCTTTGAATCAAACAGATCGTGTCTTTGAAATTCAATGAAATATTTCATTGAAATCAAAGAAAAAAAAAAAAAAATCCACCCATTTCTTTGGAATCAAGGATTCTTTTTCTCACGGTGTATTCAAGTCAAGTTCGGCGGAATCAACCAATCGGTCAAAGATCGTCAGGGCCCAAGTCGTAGTCGAATTGATCCCGGATCTGAGGTTTCGTTACGACAAGTCAGGAGTAGGAATGGCCGATGTTTGCCGATTAATTAAACATCGATGTTTTTTTTCTCGAATAATCGAATAATTTTGTCGATATTTCTTTAATCCGATTAATCGATTGCCGATGTTGTTCCCCCGAACATCGATGACAATTTTTTTAGTCCCATCTAGTTACGAAATAGCCTTGTCGAGTACGACTCACTACTGCAGATGAAACTCAAACAAAGTGTTTAAGGAAATACTGCGCTGCTCTGGATGGAACTGTCGACTTCAAGTATTTTCTAATAAAAATGTTCATAAATGATGAATTTATCGCGAGATCATCTCTATAATAATGTTACAAATCGTGTTTGTTTTACCCGGTAATAGCATATTCTTTGGTCGACGAAAACAATCGATGTTTCGATGTTTTTTTTTAACATCGATATTCAGACGGACATCGCCCATCCCTGTCAGGAGTCCCGAGAGGAAAGAGCGAGACACGGTCGCGACGTTGGAGTGAGGCTCCTCGCGATTCTTCGCGCATGCCTATGATTCCTAATATTTCATCCGCGCACGCGTAGCTAAACGGGTCTACCCGCAGGCGCCCTCAACCTCACCATTCCGCTTTGCGCGGAATTCAAATAATACCACGGACTCTTGCACGTGTAATCCAAGCTCGTCTGGCCAACTGCGGAGTTTCCACTCGGCTAATAAGTCGGTAGCCGCGCGGCGCCGCGCGGAGAGACAAAACGCTTGCCACGGTAGCGCGCGAACGTGCGCGCCGCGCAAGAAGTGTGTCCGCGCGGCGGCCCGCGGCGTTCGGGCGGACTATTACCGCGCTGCTGCTGCTGCATGAATATGAATGAGTCGCGCGAGAACCGCGCGGAGAGAGAGACAGAGAGAGAGAGAGAGAGAGAGAGAGAGGGCGAGGCAGAAGCGCGTGCTTCGACTCGAAGCTCACTCGCAAGTTTTGACCTCGTCCAGTGACGAATAAGACGAAGAGGACGCGGCGCGGGATGGAGAATAAGTGAAGAAACCGCGTGCGCGGTTCCGCGGTAAACGTGCGAGCGAGCGAGCGGCGTCGAAGGGCCGAGAATGGGGTGGGGGGCCAAGAAGCGCGAGAAAAGAGAGAAGAAGAACGGGTGAACCGGGGGGCGACGCGAGAGGTGGAGAGAAGAGAGCGGCATTCAATTAGTCTCCTAGTAATTAGCCGGGAAATCTTGGGCTTTGTCGGCGAGATCCTCCTCTGACCGATACCCGAGAGCCGCCCGGCTGGCTACCTCGGCAAGAAGTCCGCGCAGCAGCGAGAAACACACGGCGCGTTCGGGCCAGACCATCCCAGAGTTCGTGGAGCCCGCTGAGCTGCGTACCGCGCCGTGTATACCGCCCGAGAGACGGAGTTAATACGCGCGGCGCGCTACGAGGACTTCATGGTACCCACCGTCTCGTATTCATGAACTCCTGGAGTATGCAGCGAGGATATACTTCGCTCCGCCGCCAAGTCTCATCGATCTCAAACAAGATATGTAATTACTTTTAGCGTAAATTTAATGCGTTATATTTTGGTAAATGATAATAAATGAAAATTTGCGTTTCGCAGCGCGATTGCTCATTTTTCGTTAATTATGAATGTTACAAATCGAGCTAACGAGTCCAGTTATTTTTTATTGATTTCGGGATCTTGTTCGTTTAATGTTTGAAATCAAGATTTTGAACTATCTCGCGAGTTATTTATACAAGTGATTAAATAACCGAACTTAACAATGGTAAAAACACAAAAACATTAAAAATTCTTAAATGCCACCAGTTATGATAATTAACAATTGTAATATTTCATTTCTACTTAAACTCGAAATTTAAACAATTTAAATATATATTCAAGACATTATTGGTTGGAAGTTGATTGAAGACTGATTAATTGGTTTGATGGAGGTAATCAGGAAGGCTTGGGTGGGTGTAAGATGGGGGAATCACATGCGGCCGGAAACCCCGCATCGGATGATTTATAGAGGGTGTATTGAACTGGGATTAGAATGCGGAAATAGCAGGAGGACAAATGATTAATATTGAAATAATAAAAATATAAACACGGAAAAATGGCCAGTGCGTAACAATGAAAATTACTCCAATAAATAAATAAATAGTCTAGTCCAATAAATAGTCCAATAAAATCAAAATTACTCCAATAATATATGAATAGATTTTTGTCAACTCGATAACAAAATATATCGATGTGAAATCTATGAAACCGCGTGAGTGTCGAAGATGACAAAAAATATTGTCACTCTATATAAGAACCATTCTTTGTCGAATCAGCCATTTTTTCCTTCGACCCTCTCTTGTCTGCTTTATAATTGGCAATATCAAAGTACCAGTAAATGCGGAATTCTTATTAATAAAAAGAATTCCCCCGTTTTCCGGAACTTTTACAGAAATACATTTTTTTATACCAGAACATCCATCGGTGCCACTCTGGGGATTTTTTTGCAATATCAGTAGTCATGCACGAATATTCTGTAACTTGTTCAGTAAAAAAAAATAGTCCGTTTTTTAATACAAAATAATTCCTCTGTTTTTCGGTAAAAAATCATTCTAATCGGAACGTGAAAATTATTTGAAATATTCCGCTCGAAAGCTAACAAAAAACGACAACTTTTATGTGGTGACATTTTTGTTAAGTAACTTCAAGTTTCCGAGACATTTGCGTTTCAAACAAAAACGGTATTTTCTGAAAAAAAAAATCAAAAATCTGAAAAATTCACATAGCGTGCCCTTTACTGGTGCTTTGACATTACCAATTATGGACAAGATCGGAGAGGGTCGAAGAAAAAAATGGCTGAATCGACAGAGAATGCTTGATAACTGCACATTTATTTCGAGAGTTCGCGTGGACGACGCGTTTATAGACGAACAGACGAATGTAAATTTACGAAAACGAAGCTGACACCGCCGGTAAACGTGCAATATCGACAGGGCGAGGGAGCGGAGAGGGGAGAAAGTGGAGGCTGTGGCGGCATAACGACTTTTTATGCGCCCTCAACCCCGTGTACGTGCGCCGTCCGCGAAGGTACAGCCCTGCCCTCTTCTTCGGCAGGGAATTAGTCGGATACCTATGCATTACGCTCGTAAATTGATTTCCGACCGATGGCAATGGATGCGCGCGAGCGACGGCGATGTGGCTGCAGCCACGAAGAATATACCTCCTCCTCCTCCTCCTCCTCTCACTCACCCGGGGAACGCAGCAATTTGCCGAAGCGCGGCGGCATTTCATCTCCCCTTTCCTCTCACTCGCGTACGTATACTCTTCAGCCGCGCTCTCCTTGATCTTTTCGTTCATTTCCTTTTTTATTTCTCCCCTTTTCCTCCTTTTTTCAATGACTGCCGTCTTCGAACGGCACACGCGCGCGCCTCCATCGACAAATTTGCAAGGAATATTTAATCCTCGATTCTCTTACTTCCTCGGCAATATTATCACTAACGCGCCGAGGTCTTTTTATACGCGCCATAAATGCTTCCTGCCTATGATAAAGTGATCAAATAAATTGCCAACATATTCCATATTTTATTGAGCCACGGTAAACGACAAGTTTCCACGTTGCACATGAAAAATGCAATAAATGTTCCCGAATAAACCCTCAATTTCGTCAAATTCGCGTTAGGAATTAATCGCCGGTGCAACTCCCGATGTCTTTGGCTATGCGCAATTTTGAAGAACTGCGAAACTAAATAGTAACCGAAATTAATAATAACTAAAACATATGCTATTCAAGCGTCCTACGGTCGCTTCTATCATTGGACCAAATACCCGGAGTGTGCGACGTCTATTTTCAATGTGCCCGCAACCGCGTATGCCGTCCAATGTCTAGACAGCCACACGAGTACATTCACTGCATCGCTCAGACAGTCCCTATTTACGTAATCACGAAAATAATCAGCAAAAATAACGTCGTGTTGATGCGCCGATAGGAATTCAAGGGATCATCACAGTGTGACATTTTCAAAGAATCTTTTTTCTTCTTGCATTATCGGATAGTAGACACTATTATAAACATTCTGTCAAATTTTTTAATCGATATTCTAATTATTTCGAATGGACCTTTCATCGCCGATCGATCGTAAGTAAACGATTTATATGAAAAGTTCTCACTTCAAACACGTTTATCTCGAAATGGTGTTTTTCAAAACTGTGTCCACTCTCAAGGGAAGAGTTTTCAAGCTATCCATTTCAAATTAGGGCAGAACATTCTTCTCGTCATTCTCTATCGTCCTATGAAAGCTTTTTTTTATCTTCCTATTTTTTTAACGAAAAACTGTCGAAAAAAGGCTAAATTCAACACGTTTTGATGAAATCGCCGCCATTTGGTCAAATTAAAAAAGCCTACACAGGGCGATAGCGGCTTTCCTACAGATTAGTAATCTTTTTGAAATATTTGTTTCAGATCAGGATTAAGTCCGCAAACCTGGACACCATGCACGATCTTTTTTTAACCGGAATTTTCAATAATTTATAACAATATTGAAAAATAAATAAATCAACTTACAAAAAATAATGTTGTACTCTTCATCAGTGCCTTGACTTGTAAAAAAAAACCAGACCGAGTAGTTTGTCCTAACCATTAAAAAAAATGGCGAAAATCAGTGATTTTTCGACGGGTCACACTGTGATGATCCCGTAAAAGACACAAAGCTCCCTTTGCGAAACTCCATAGACCAAGTCGACTCGATCAATATTTCTTCGCTTCGCTCAATCATATGAAACAACGTATAAATACACTTTCAGACGGTATTACGGAATGTACCGGAGAGTGGAATAAAATAATCATCGAGGGACGCTGTTGCGGCGCTGAGGGTCGAGGGTGGATCCGGTACTCTCGGACAGAGTCGGATAGTCGGAGGGTTGGAGCCGCAACGAGAGCGACCCTCGGCCTTGGGTGGCCCAGATCGGGCCGTGTCTCACAAGCGAGCGAGCGAGAGCGAGAGAGCCGCTAACGCCCCGAGGACCACAGCACGTAGCCGCTTCCGCGTGTGTTGCGTTGCTACCATGCCGAAGCCGAACCGCCGCACCCTCGTGCGCGCGCGCGCGCTCGCGCGCTCGCTGGTCGCTCTCGTGTTACAACGGATCCGACAAGCTAGCAGACGCAACCTACACAACCCCGGCTATAATACCCCGAGGTTTCTCCCCACGCCACTAAATCATTCCTAAGGGCTGCTAAATAGCGGCGTGTTCTCTAGCGAGGCGTGTCCGCGCCCGCGTGTGGTCTTCAAGCTCACCGGCGAAAGCGGTACGAACAACTTGATGCCATGTCCGACGAAAAGCTCGTGGCTTCTTGTTGTATACACCTACCGCGTTGCATCTCGACCTTGCCGCACGTTCCTCGTATCTCGACGCCTTCCTGTCTCCAAGATTTTCGGACGCCCATCGTCAAGTCCTATTTCCGCGGTGTCGATGTGGAGAGAAATCTGAGTGATTGACGTCGGGACCCGTGCAGAAAATTCGACGGGTGTCCGACGGGCGTCCTTGCGTCTAGTATTCGTTTCGCATAAATACGAGAAAAATTCGAGAGAATTGCGAACCCTTCGCGATGGTACAAAAATTTAAAAAAATGTATGCACATTGAAGGTACTACAAAGGTCCATTTTGTATTATAATAATTCGAAAATTTTATTAACAAATTAATTTTTGAAAAATAGTTTGACAAATATTTCGATGACCCAAGTTTTTTGTTATGAAAATGATTCATTTATTTTTCCGAATACGTATGGTTTTTTTTTTTCAGATTTCTAAGTTGTCTTTGAAATTTGTACATATCTTCCATATAAAAAACACAAATTTTAAACAGAACTTAAAAATCTGAGAAAATTCATATGTATTCGGAAAAATGAAGGAATCATTTCCGTGAAAAAACTTGGGTCATCGAAATATTTCTTAAACTACTTTTTTCATCAATTTGTTAACAACTTTTTAGAATTATTATTACGCAATATGAATCATTCAGTACTTTTAATGTGCATGCATTTTTTCAGATTTTTAGATCATCGAGAAGTGCTTGCAATTTCTCTCACTTGTCTCGAATTTATGCGAAATTAATACTAGAGCCAAGGACTGCCTTAATTATGGAATCTATCAGAGGGAAGCTAATTCCGACCCCCCACTCGGCCCAGTAAAGTCGACCGCCGAATTTTTTTTATGTCCCTTAAGGTTCAGTACATTGATAGGTATGATCACCCTACCGTCATAGTATCTTGAATATTGCCGTCGCAATCATATAAATGAATGTAATCTCAACAGGTTTTCATTTCTAGTACACTTCAAATAGAAAATGTAAAGATAAGCCCAGAAGATCGAGGTTCGATTTTCACCAAGGGCAAATAAATTTACATGTGTCTTTTCAGCAATTAATATATACTAATCAACTGAATAACTCCAAATAATTAAAAATGCAAGATAAACCAAATTCAATGAGCGCAAAAAATTATTTTGTATTTTTTTTAATGTGGATTTTAGTATAAGAGCCTTTATGGGCCCCGACAAGGAACCCTACAAGGAGCCTATTCTGAATAGTGTGACTATCAGCTATATATAAGCTATATATAAGCCTATATGCAGATGTTAGATTTCCCTGGTGGATCCCATAATTAGTTAGGAAAGACTAGACAAACAAACAAAAAAACACGTTGTATAGTATATTGTGCAACAAGGGTCGAAAGCTGGCGATTGCGACGAGTGTGAGGTTTGCTGCCCGAGCGAAGCGAGCACGAGTGCAATCACACGTGTCACAATTGCGAATTCGATCCGTGTTGCACATCATACTTTTTGTAAGGAGTGCACGAATCTGCGGCACTTGCAGTGGCAGTCGTGCGAGACGATCACTGAACAATGAGGTTATGATTCAAGGGACAACAGTGAACGACAGAAACTTTCAAGGGACGAGAGTGAACGAAATGCGAACTGCGCATGCGCGACTCTGGCAATTTCACCGCAGGTTCGCAACTGACAGGCAAACGGCCACTTTCGGCTCACAAGACTGCCATGGAAAGTGCCGCGATTCGTGCACGTGTTACAAAAAAAAAAAGATCGTTCGAAAAATCGCGTCTCATTGGACAACATGCAACTCGGTATATTGATACCGAAGTCGACAATTTTTGTTCTGCGCTTGTGGGAAAGTCGGAGCACAAAATTACATTTGCCGAATGACGTTGCTATCGCAGTGTTCGAAAGCCCAAGAGTCTCCTAAAATTTCAATCACCTAGATTCTCTCTCTATTACGTAGGATCGTGGGCGCAAAAGTGACGTACGATGCGAAACCGAAGATACGTGGAAACGCCAATCCAGCTTCTCACCATATCCCGGACACCTAATCGTCCCGGGAGACCGAGCCACCCCGTATCGACTCTTCGTTCGCGTAAGTAACGTCGCCGGGGTCCCCACCACATGGGTCATTCCCATCGTGATATACGCGCGCAAACTACGCCGTATTTATGAGAACCAGCGTTTTCCGTTTAGCGGACGCTCTCGTGCGAACAGAGTTGTAAATCTCGAATTTTTATAGAAATAAAATTGTTGATACAATTGACTTTGTAATCATGTTTTTATCGTAATAACTCGTACTGATTATAATATGACGTGAAAACTTTTAAATAGAGGCAAGGAATATTAATTTCCCTTAGAACTTGATGGTAATCTTATTGAAAAAATGGAGAAATACTGTTATTGTTTGTATCTTTAGGGCGGTTTTTCTAAAAAAAAAACCGGTCACAATGCATTGCGTTAATAATGGACGACTGTGCTTGTTCATTTATCTCAGCATTTCTCCCAAAATCCCTCTTTTAAAAAGTTCATGAGTAACGGAAAACATTGTTAGCAAACTATTCGAGGTGTGATTGGTTGCCAGAAAAGTTCGTTGTAAACAAAATCAGTTTGATGTCAAATTTGGCATAAGACCAATAAGAATTTGGCCAAATTTGGCAGCAGCAGAAAATTGATTAGCCTATTATAGGTGAAATATTGAAAAAATATACATATATTTCTGAAGTCGATTTTGGCGATTTTCGGTCCGGAGCCGGATCTAGATTTCTGACAAAAAGAACGTCGCCAAAAGTTATTCTTTTCAAAATCGATTAAAAAAGGTTCTCAACCAGTGTTTTCCGGGGTAAAATATGCGACTTGAGAACAATGGTACACGGAAAAAAATAATCAGTTGGCACAACCAAGAAATCAGTTGATACGACCAATCGATTATTCTGATTTTCTTACAACTCGGCTTCGTTGTGCCAGCCAACAGGAATGGTTGCACGAACCATCGTTTGTTGGTAAATAACCTCATAGTTGCAGCAACCAACCGAATGGTTGACACAACTATTCGAGTAGGCAGGAGCGCAAGCATCCAATTGCTTGCCCCTACCAATCGCGTCATTCATTTACGAAATAGAACTTCACTTTAGATTACGTGCCGACATAATTCGCGCTTCGAACGGCTTCGAAACATGTTTGATGTTTTTACACACATTCACATTTAATTACAATTTACATAATAACTATATACTATAGAAGGAGGAGAAGGAGAAGGAGTAGAAATAAATAGGTTATAATGGAATAACACAACAAATTTTCACGTAGTGTAAAAGTTTTATTAAAACGCGTCGACTTACAGAGAATGTTTTACAGTTACGAACCTTTGTCCACGGCCTATCATATAATCAGCGAACAGCTGCGAATAGCTCCTACGCAAGTTGCCCTTTGCAGTTTGCGTAGAAGGTATTCGCAGTTATTGGCTCCTACGTTGCTGCGTAGGAGCTATTCGCAGATATTGGCTCCTACGCTGCTGCGTAGGAGCTATTCTCATGCAATTACTAATACAGAATATATTCTTATACAAAAAAAGCTCATACAAATAATTGGAAATTATTTCTTTCCATGTGATGACAAAATAGTTATAAAAAAACTATTACATGATGACATAAATTCAAATAATTTATATACCTTTGAATTGCGGCATCAGTTCTTCAAATCCCCACTGGGTCAGCAAACTTCATCCATGCTTCATCTGTCAATATCAAAATACGTTTTAAGCAACTTTTCATCGTATTATAAATAAGTGCAACAAAAACGATACGAATATTCAAATATACGACGACACTCGAGACTGCATTATCGGTTGGGGCGGTATAAAAGTTAGGTTATACCGGCACGTTCACAATCATCTGTAAACAGGCGAGCAATATTACGTGTAATATCTTTTACGGTGAAAATCCGCACCTTGCAATGTAAAATTGTTTACTTACCGACTGCATTGTCACCACACTTTCACAAATTTGTCACGCCGGTCGAATGTTTCGTACGACAGATTCGGACTGGCAACCAAGCCAATAGTGGTGCGTACCACTCGAAGCACTTGCCACAACAACTACGGGCATTTGTCGTACGAGCAGACGATTCGTTGTAATGCAGAAGATTCGAATAGTAGCCTCAACCATTCGGTTGCTTGTGCTTATTATTTCATCAAAACAAATCGCGAATAGTTACCACAACCATTCAACGTGGTTATGGCAATGAATTTATTAGTTGCCGCAACTAATCAAGAAAAATTGAGATACAGCATTGTGCACGATTAGTTGGCACAACCAAACTTTTTTTTCCGTGCATAGGTTAAAAGTTGATATTTTGAAAAATATATATGTCTGATGTCGACTTTGACGACAAATGTTCCGGCTCGCGCGCCAGCGCGTGTGATTACCCTAGTTTAATTAAAAATTCGATTTTTCTTACGGCTATTCAAAAGTTCACGTATAATTGTGTAATCGGTACAAATGATTATTACCAAATCGTAACTAGAAAACAAACCGTTGTGTAAACTTGAATTCTCAAAGTAGCGGGGACTTACAAGACTGCGTGCGAATAACTCGCACTCCCATAATCGTCATCACCGTCGTCACCGCCGAATGGCGGAATGCAATTTTCCTCGAAACTCACGCATTATAAGCCCACTGATCCGGCTATATGAAGTAAACCGAGCGTACCGCCACCGAGCGTAGCGAAAAGCGTTAACGACCGCGCGGCTCCCACTTCACAGATGCGTGAGTAATTTCCAATGATTATCCGGTATCCCGAATTTCGTATATACATCGAAGACACAAGGAGCGAGAGAAATTTCGAGCCGGTCCGTTTGTTTCCCATGACCGAGGCGGATTACGCCGAGGCCGGGGGTGAGTTTCCCGATTTGTGTGGAACCTGATACCCATGCGAAGGGTCGTGAAATCAAGATATATGAAGCGAAGGGTCGTCGCGCAACGAGGGTGATTTTCCGGCGCGCACCGGCAACTCGCACGGTCACCTTGTCCGGCGGTACGTTTCACGTGCGGTTTCGCGCGGAGTTCGTGAAACGGCGAGAGGGAACTCGTCCTCCGTGCCCCCTCCCCCCGTAGTATCCTCTCAAAACGTCGAGGCTACCAGCGCCCCCGCCCGCGTTTAGCAACTCTAATAAATATCGACAGGCTTCTCTCGCCCTCGGGTTTTTCTGTCGACCGAGAGAACACGTCGCAGAAGCGAGGCCGGCCGAGGCCTCGGCGAGGGCGAACGAGCGAGAGGACGGAAGGTGCGGCATTGCCGCGGCACGTGCGTCCCATCCCAGATGACACCGTTTTTATTGGCAGCACGATGCTGCTGCTGCTGCTGCTGCTGCTGCTGCTGCCGCTGCTCGCTCGCTCGGTTTATGCTTAGGGGCAATCATGGCTGTACCAGCGCGCCCAGCCACCCCGAGCTTCACCATTGGCCACGTTCCTACGTCGTGCGCAGAGAGAAACCTGCGGAAACATAGAGAGCACATATAGAGTATATACTGCGAGGCTTGTGTATCTATATACTACGGAGACTACGTTGTACAGGGTGGAGGAAGTGGCGCGAGGGACCGAGAGAGAGAGAGAGAGAGAGAGAGAGAGAGAGAGAGAGAGAGAGAGAGAGGGAGATGTAAGGGAGGATGTGCGGATATTGGGAAACTGGCGATATCGACCCCCGGGTAGCACGCTCGACCGTGCGAGGAGGAATTCGTTGAATCAACAAAATGCTTTTCCATATCCGCGCCAGCTCGTATTCCGCATATGAAGCATTCTCTGTCGATCGAGCCACTTTTTTCCTCGACCCTCTCCGATCTGCTCCATAATTGGTAACGTCAAAGTACCAGCAAAGGGCACTCTATGTGCATTTTTTCACATTTTTTAAATCATGTTTCCGAAAATACCGTTTTTCTTTCGATCGCAAATATCTCGGAAACTTGAAGTTACTTATAAAAAAATGTCCCCACGTAAAAGTTGTTTTCCGTTAGCTTTCGAGCGGTACATTTCGAATAATTCTTTCGTTCCGATTAGAATGATTTTTTTACCGAAAAACGGAGGAATTGTTTTTTTTTTACTGGTACTTCAATATTACCAATTATGGAGCAAATTGGAGAGGTTTGAAGAAAAAAGTGGCTGAATCGACAGAGAATGCTTCGTATACACGCCGCCACAGTGGTATAATATAAACGCTGCGGCCCGACGTCGAGCCGCGGCGTTGCTGTGTGGTTTTACGGTGGGTCGAGGTAAAAATGAAAACGATAGATGCGGGGAAACTTCTGGACGACATAAAAATCCTTGTCGGACGAGGGATGTAGAGGGTGAGATACGTAACCGGCAAGTGTGATCCTCGGTCAAATCGCGTTATAGTCCCGTTGGGGGGGGGGGGGGGGGGGGTGGCTAGTGGACGCACCACTCCCGGAGGAACCGGGAACCCGGGTGCTGGAAATAATTTATTTAAGAAACACTCAGAGAATCGAATGACTGAAGGGCGAGCGAGCGTCGAGTCACGACGCGATTCGTATTTTCGTGGTTGCACGGCCGAGCGTGTTAACGGGGGGAAATTGAGAGAGAGAGAGATTGAATTTGCTGGAAAGCTCCGGGGGCGTTGGGGATAAAACAAAAAATATGCTCTTGTCGATATTTAATATTGCGAAAACATTTTTACAGCTAATTTAAACGAACGACAAAAGCAACGACAATTCCCGAGTTGAAATATAGAACATCCGAAAAAGCTTCGTATAATGAAAATGGGCAATAACTGCCACTTTCGGGGGTTCTATGCAGGGCCGTGACTCTCGCTTCAACCTGTAGGGTAGAAGTACCATTTGTGGCTACTGTACCCTTTGTCGCCATTTTCACTGTAATTGATTTTTAATATTTGTTTTTCCATATTCGATTGCTGATATCTCAAAAGTATTCATACAAATTGGTAAGATTGTCAAGCCCATTTTTGTTTCACTTAACAACATAAACAATGAAATCCTTGTAATGTTGGTGGCCGCAATCGGACCAAAGGTGGCCAAAACGGTACTTCCGCCTTTCGAAATTCATCCGAGGTTTTGTGGATTTATTTTCTAGCCTCCGTCCAACCTCCGTTCACTTCAAATGGCTAATATGTGCCGTGTCCCGAGGTTGAACGAAGGCTCCAACCCCTTGATACAGCCTGATACACGCTTTCCGTACTCAAAAAAAGGATTCCAGGGAGGCCAACAATTTCAACTCGTTAACGACTCATTTTATCAGTCGACTCGAGAGTCGAACGATCTCCATCTTGTGACGCCGAGATTCAAGGAAAAAACGAATTGTTATACCGCGATCGCCAGGGAGCATCGAGGAACCGACAAAGCAAATTGCGCAGCGTGTCCTGAGCACGAAACACAATGCGCACGCCGGGACGATCAACAGGATATCCCGAGTGATATTTCGCGGAAAAAACGTTCGGGGGATAAAGCCGCGAGGATGCTTCCGCGTTGTGGTAAATTTGCGGAGGTCGAGCGAGAAGTCGAAGGGGCGAAGAGCTGGTAATTAGGCGTTCGAGTAAGTAAATGCTGGAAGGAAGTATCGCCTCAGGGTGGCAGCGGACGCTGTGCTTGAGGCGGGGGGAAGAGGGACGAGTGGGACGCGAAACGCGCGGCGACGAAGCGACAGATGGCTCCCACGCCCGACGCACCACCTTGATTTGTGGTTAAGCATTTTTCAAGCCATTTGGCCGCTCGCCTATAATTTTCGTCGGTATTGGGTACCGCGTGTTTTCGCTCCTTCGGCGTTGCGCGCACTTGGCTGTCCCTCTCACGTACTCCCGCGGTTCCTACGCTTCAATTCCGTGACTTGTTCGTCGTTACTCTTTATCCCGCTGTTCCTCGCGTGTTTTTCCTCTCCCGCTTCGCTTCTCTCCCTCGCTCGCTCCGTTTCTTTCCCTCTCGCCCTCGCCTTATGTTTATTTTCTTAACGGCCGAAATAATAAGTCGGGTCCCCGCTGCATTATGCGCGAGTCCCTGCCGAGACGACGAGTTCGCAGCCGGCTGATACCTCGACGGCTTCTGCGGGGGACGCCCCGTGACTCGCGGCTCGCCCGGAACAATGAGACACGCGAAACACGCCACGGAATCGCGCCACTTATTCACCTGTGACGAAGTGCTACGCGCACCATGCGCAACCCCAAAATTATCCGCGCGGCTCTCGCGGGGACCCCTTTCTTCGTTATTCCACGCGTTTCCGCAAAATTCCCATGGATGCTTTCACTTGCATTCAAACGAGTATGCATGAAAGCATATCAGGAGCGGAGGAAAAAAAAAGTGAGCGCGAGGGGAGAGAGAGAGAGAGAGAGAGAAGGCGAGTGTTGAGCAGCAGCAGACGCGTGCCCCGCACGCCACGAGTTTATCCCTCTTTTCTCTCGATATATATATATATATACATGATATATAATAAGCATATTCTTCATCTCTCCTTCCTCGCGCCGTGTACCCGGTTGTGAGACCCAAACGGCTTGCGCGTTCCGTCACGCGGTTCCCTTTTCTTCCCGGAGACGCGACAGTTGTCTCGCGTTGGCTGCCGTAAGAAGTCAACGGAATGTGTTACAAAGGCGAACGCCCGACGCGGCATTCGAAGCGATATCCGAGATATCCCCGTGCTGAAGACCTATTGCCGGGTTCCAATGTACGATCCGATTCCGATTGGGATTTCATGTGGGTTTCACAAATCCGGACTCCCTGTAAGAATCCAGAGAGATCCCAATGTGGGTTCCCCAAAACGGGATTCCACTCGAGAAACCAGATGGATGCAGACTTGGGAACGGAAACGATATGCATCGGTGCCGTTAGGAGCGCTCTGTAAGGATTCTGAGAAACGTGGTTTCCTGCAAAAATCCAGATGCGGATGCACGGAGACAAAAAACCATTGATTCAATAAAAATATTCGCTCGCCGGCTTCCAGAAATAAATGTTAATTGTGATGCAGCTTCGGCAACGGACGGCCTCGATGAAAGAACAATAGACTGTAGACTGTTTGCGAAAATGTGAGAGCACGCGGACCGGACTCTCCGGTCTGCAAATCGTTTCGATGGTTTTTGGCCGCTAAAACATCTGATTTTCACCTCTGGTTTTCCGCATCAAGAGAACCAAAGGCATAACCTCTCACACCATCGAGGGGACCGGAGAACCTGGGTGTCGAAGATGACTTTCGAACAGTTCACACACAATGATATTAGCAGGAAATCGGACAAAATAATTAAAACGTTTGGTTTAAATAAGATGAAGAAGAGTGTCGGATAATAAATGTTTCAGAAGACGCCCCAGCCAGAGGGCGAAACGTAGAAGGAAGTTTCTTCCATCGAGGCCGTCTGTCGCCGAAGCTGCATCACAATTGACATTTACGACCACAACCCCATTGCACAGAAACAAATCTTGTCAATTCAATTACACTTATCATTCGTACACTTTCTTATGGAGTTGAAACGATAACTCCAAAATAGGCAAAAGAATATTTTATTGTTAAATTGGACTGTTACAACAATAACCAGAGTTAATTTAAAAATACTGCATTTGGCAGGCCGCAAGCGAAGGTTTTACCAAATCAATGATATTTTTTATCCCGCGTGCCAATTTGGGAACGGAATCAATGAATTGGTGCAGCTAAGAACGCTGTAGAGATTCCCAACAACGGGATTTTTCGCGGGAATCTTGATGGATACGCAGATTTGGGAATAGTGTCGATAAATCGCGAGGATAACTTTCGAAGCAAATACCGTTACAGCTGCGCGATTCTATTACCCGGGCGATCTATGATGGTAAATCATCATCATGGTACGAGCGTCGTGTGTATTTGGTGCCATTTTATTATTCTTCTCGATTCCTATAAAAATATCCACTTGGGATATCGCTTGCAATTCACTTCGCGGGTCCAGCCGCGTATCCAGATCGGGATCGCAATTTTCGAGCATTACGTTTCACTTTGGGAAACCGAACGGACTTCGCGGACTGAATCCCGACATGAGCGTAGGGGATCCAGCTGGATCCCAATGAACATTTGTGCTCGGGTCGCAAGCTCACGAGCGAACACTTACCGCGAAACGAAAGGCCCAGGAGAAAATTATCTCGGATTATCCTCGTTAAATTCACTGACCAATTCCGATATCTTTCGACGATGCATGTTGACCTTCCGATGCAGCTGCGATGATGTGCGACGAATAACGCGCTATTGCGGGCGCGCTTACGACTCTCACGTGCGGCGAATCTATATCTGCGGGAAAGAAAAGAAGCCAATTGGATGTTACAGTGCGTCTCGCGCTGGGCCGTCGTGATGCGCGATCATCGCGAGCGAGTCGCAGTCGCGCACGTGTGAGTCCGGCCCTTCGGCTGTACCGAGAGGCACAATTCGGAAGGATCGAGAGCTCGTCGTCGGGCTTATTCATTCGACAAAGTGGAGTCAAGTGTTATTCTCGATGTCCCGCTGCGAGGCGGCGCGTGCCGCTCTCGACGAGCCCGTCACACACGTCTCGCGCGTATCCAGCGACGAAACGATCGCCCAAATGTCCTCGCGGAGACGTGGAAGGCGCATGCAGTTTTCCTGGGGCTCGCCACGTGCCTCGGATTAGCCGGGGACATCGGATTAGCTCGCGATCACCCGGAATCAACAGCTGGCCGACAAATACGGATTCGTTGCTGGCAGACGCTATACACACTGGGTGATGCTCGGTGACCCGACGGCCTCTATGAACGCCATAGATATCGGCGTGTTACTCGCTCCACTCGCTCTGTCTCTCTGTGTGTCTCCCATCCGCTCGGTGTAATCACGCTCGAGTGGACTTCGAGATTCGAGGCATCGGGACGGAGGGGCCCGTGATAGTCATTAGACGCTTCGATAGACATTACATCCACGGGTCAAAGCTATAAATTCCGGAGAATAAACCGGCTGACGCATTAGAGCAATGAAACTGGTGGAACCTGTGTCCCTCTTCCAGTCTGGCTGGTATTATCGAGGCAAGACATCACGACTCCGCTGCTAAACCTGCGTGATCAGCTGCGCACTATTCTGAATAGCTGGCGGAGCGACCAACTAGCCACATGTGCTCGACGCATCAAGTTGTAGTGTTTGAGAGTAAGACGGGAAACTTAAGGGGGGAAACCAGTTTAGACCGATCAAAAAATCGACTTTTTTATTGCAGAAATTGTTAGTATAACTCCTCAAGAATATGTGGTAAAAATTTGAAACCAAAATTCGCATTATTTCCGATGTTATGAGCACTTGAGTGACCGCCCGTCGGTTCGGCGCCGAAGCGCGCGGTACACCGAGAGAAAATGTTTCCTTGATTCAATAAAATTTCCTTGAAATCTCAACCTATGAAACATTTCTTTGAGGTCAATGAAATAATATCCTTAAGTTAATATTATATTTTCTTTGAATCATGTCATCAACCAAATAATAGGTTATGTTCACCAAGTTTTTGGTTACGTACCATAGTACTTAGATATGTTCACCAATAACTTCGATGGTTTAACCAATGATTATCTTCTTGATTTGACTTGACTTAACTATAACATAACAGATCAGCTTGCGCGAGAAACACCAATACGACTTATCGCGAATGAGCCAAACGTTGACAGACCGGGTGCCGTCAGGCATATCGTTTCTTTAAATCAAGGAGATCATGTCTTTGAAATTCAAATAAGAGGAGATGCAAGCCCGAAATGACGCGTACGAACAAGAAGAGGGACTGCTATATGGTGCTGGCATAGCCGATTAACCGCTGATCATTTTATATAATTAATTACTGCCATGAATGACTTGTTTTCGCTTCATTTTATTTCAAACGCGTTTTTCTCGAAACGACTTTTTTTCAACTGGTGGGCGTTCTAGCTAAAAAAGTTATTGACCAATCGTTCTGAAATTTTTTGTGAATATTCTTTATTCGATTCCAATCTATATGAACCTAAATCTGAGATTATATTGTTATTAAATTTTTTTTTATGCAAAAAAGGTGAAAAAATATGGTGTAAAACAATGATATCGTGTTCAAACTCTTCAAAAACATGACATTTTTTTTTGTTTTACCAGATTTAGGTTCATATTCTTAGAAAATATGTTGTTAACGAGAACAAAAAATTTGGATGATTACAGATAAAAATTGCGATTTCAGGAGTTCCCGCCAGCAAAATACTTGGGTGGCAATCGTCCATGGACAGCACGTTCTAACGCCACTATTTCCGGGGGAAATTACTTGAAAAAATTCTAAAGTGTACTTCAAACCATAAATAAAATACCCTCCAAGTTTAAACAATTTCAGATTATTCCTTCCCTATTTAAAAAATTCACGAAAAACACCAAAATTTCGGCCTCCTAAACCGGTTTCCCCCCTTAATTATGAGACTGCATGACGACAATGTTGTTCCACTTGCACTTCCACTCAATACTTGTGAGAAGCACATTTTTCTTTCGGACATACATGGAGAGAAGGATCTAGTAAAAACTACGATGTTTCTGCTACAGACTGCCAGGAAATTGTAGTGCCGGGTCACTACCACGCCACTCAAGCGAACTTTAATAACTCGATAAGTTATACCAGGCCTACCAGTAATTTCGGCTGTGATAATTTTCGCGAGATGGTAAAACATTTTCTGCTAGAAGGTATAACATTTCTGATGGAAAATTGATAGTTTTTACCAGAAATCATAGTATCGCAGTTGTCAAAGTTGACAAGTCCCAACCTCCTAACCGTTCGCGCGTATACAAAACGACGCAATACAATCGTACAGTGACTTGAAGGTTATTTATCAATATATTATGCCGGTCAATCAGTGTTTCATGCTTTTTTACGAATTCACATTTTGCAAAAACGTACAGGAGAGCCTATTAAATTCGAGCAGGTTTCGCCTAAATTATTAAAGATTCATTTGCGCAAATGTTTATTTGTAGAAAGCCGTGAGGTGGGTGTTTCACAATTACCATAATGTTCGAGTAAAAATTTCTATAGCGCCTGTGAATTTTTCGCATATCGCCGGTGCTGGCACTGATATACCACGTCACCTTGGCAATTTTTACCATATGACTTGGTCATTTTTGCTAGATCCTTCTCTCCTACCACTCAGCGCTTTTACGAAGCATCAGGAATCGCTTTGCTATAGCAATAACAATCATCATCGCCATAATAAAAGATTTTTTACAAATAATTTCTTGCATAAATATTTAATTTGTGTGGCAGTTAAGTATTTTTTAATCGAATCGGAGCATAGTTGATTTTAGATACAATATAGTGACATTTACTGTTTCGAAGTGCCCGGAGTTGATATTTACTTTAAGAAAACCGTGCAATTACGCTAATACGCGAAACTAATGGCTAGAAAGCCAATTTCAATGTTTCCCCACAAACGTATCGATACGAGCGATGATCCCGAGGTGAATTTGCAATGACGAGAGAGAATACAAGCCTGATCCAGTATATCGTCGAGTCACGGCCTCGTGCCGCGCGCGCGCGCGCGAGCGAGCGTTCGGCGTATATCGCTATACGTTGCGTTGCGTAGTCATTGGCGAGTAGAACGCGCGCCGTACGCGGATCGCCCATGCGGCTCTCGGTGCCCGAGTACATAATCATCGCTCGCGCGCTCGCCTGACTGTTCGTTCGGAGCGCCGAGAGCCGCTGTGTGGGCCCGCGAAACACCTTGCGTCACTTGGGCCGCGCGTCAAGCACGCGAAACCTCCAGCAGCAGCAGCAGCAGCAGCAGCAGCAGCAGCAGGATGCAGAATGCAGCAACAGCGTCGGCATCGACGCGCATTGCACTCTCGCGCACACCGCTAATTAACATTTCGGTACCTGGCGAGCAGGCCAAAGCGTTTCGTGGAAAGTTTTCTCCTCACATTTACGCACACGTGGCGAAGACCTCGCGTCGCGGACAGCTCCGCGAGAAATTCGACGGACGCGCAACAAGACATTGGCCGTAATGCGCGCATTTTGCGCATCGACGCGGTTTGAAATTTTCGGCGAATTCTCGGTGAACCCGGGCCGAGCCGAGCCGTCGTTCCCGCGACTCGCGTACAGCGAGCGCCGAGCAGCAAGTGCGGATAAAGGCAATTGGGACGGAGTTTATGGGGGCATCGAATGCTGAATGATTTAGGCCCTGTAACGGTGCAGTGTGACCCGGCACGCGCCACCGCGACGCCAAGTTAATGGCATTAACGTTCCCGTCTCTCGTCCCTTCGCGCGCGCGGTCCACTCCGAAAACTAATTTCGCAATGCGGTGCAGTCGGCGTGTACGCTGAAACGAAAAACAAAAACACAAAAACATCGGTTAACTTGACGAAATTAATTTATGAGGCCTTAAAAGTGAAATAAAAATGTAAAAAGATAGGAAGGCACAACAGGAATACGACCTGACTACCGCTGATCGTTGGTCCACACAATTATTTTCATCGTTAGATGCAATATCAGTTATCGATTGACCAATAAGGAGTAACCTGTTGTACCATATTTCTCTTCTCTTGTAAATATTCTCTTGTTTTCCCACTATTATACTTTATCATATTTTCTTGTATTATATTTTCGTGTTATTATTTATTATTTCGCTTGTACAGTAATTTGGTTGTTTTTCCCGCGTCGCGATTGCGACCGGCGACGGCTCGTGACCCGCACTGAGAGAAAAATCTAGTATTGGCAACTGTAAAGTGACAATCATAAAGTGGCAATTATTTTTTATAGGTACAGCGACTATTCTTCCAATTATGGCAACTTTGACGCAGTTATCATAACCATTGATTAATTACCGTGAACTACAAAAATAATAGCATGAACGAACATTTGACGATTGTCACTTTATAGTTACCAAAACTTGGACGATTTCTCTGAGTGCGGGGGGTAACAAATTTTGTTACCATTTGGTAAAAGGAACTTGTTCTTTGAAACGATAAAAAAGGAACCAGCCAGCTATAGATGACGAGATTGACTTATCAACCCCGACGGGGAAATTAGGAAATTATAGGGACGCCCAGCGGCGCGTATATGTGGTGTCGGAGTCGACGAGGGCTGTTTGTGGTGGGCTCTCTGGGGGGATGATATCGCGCGAGAATGTGAAACACGGATGCGTAAATAAAAGCTGGTCGATGGCGGGGGCGCGTGAAGAGGGTGCGCTTTCTCGGTCCGTGCGCCGCGGGTGTCACCCCTGATCGCAGCGTCAGCGTCGCGAGAACAACCCCCGTCGGGTGGAAAGCGAGAAACGCTCGAGGGGGAAAACGAGAGAGATAGAGAGCCAACGACGGGCGTCGCGCGAGTTACGTCGAGAGGGGTGACAGGGCGCATCTCTTTTGGACAAATTGTTTGGGCCGAGTCGGTTAGTTGGGCCACAATGGAGTGGTGCCCGGCGCCACGCGCGCACACCACCACCACAGCGGAGACACATAGCCCCGCGTACGATGGGGACGACGACGACGACGACGACAACGCGCCTCCTCCCTCGTTACGTTACATTACATTTATCTCCGAACGGTTATCCCGCACCACCCAGCCAGTTACATCCCCGAGAGCGCATCTCTATGGCAACCCTCGCGTCGGGGGATACACGAAGCACGTGCCGCTCGACTGTCCTCTCACTTTTCCCAGCGTCGTACGTGCGTGTACACCACCCGCCCGCTCCGGCCCTCGTCGCGATGAGGAGAAAAAGATTTTTGTATTAGTCGCGTACCGACACGCGGCACGGAATTCGCAACGCCCCGATCTCTAACTACTCAAACCCCGCGCGACGCGCACCCCCCGTCTAACGATAACCTGCTCTATAGTATTTATTGTCGTCGCGTGTGCAACGACGGCGCGGGGTGGGCTTGTCAAATTTTGGGACACACCGAGCAAAAGTCATGAACATGGACGAGCACAGAGATGTCAAGCGTTCGTTACGTTTGAATACACACTTTTTTTCTATACCCTATAATTTGTTTATTCTTACATGTTTAGTGAACGTTGCCTACACGTTATATAACTCAATGTTTTAACTTTATGAAAAATCCTTAAAACACATTTTCGGCAATAAATTTCAGGAAAAAAGAGAATAAAAAGTAAATGTAAAGAAAAAAAGTAACGGGGGTTAAGTTAGACAGGATTTTGTTAGGTAGGGTTTAGTTAGGTAGGGCTGAGTTAGGTAACGTTTATTAAACGTTTAATAATAAACAAATTATACGATAAATACAAATAAGTGTGTGCTTCAAAGTAACGAACGCTTGACATCTCTGGACGAGCAGCGAAAGACTGGTCGGTTTGTAACATATTATCTCCGGTGTATCAACGCGTTACTTGTGCTTCGAAAAAAATATATATGTGCGCGAATAGCGAAAGATTTTGTTGTTAGAATTTACATCTTTTCTGTAAACTCATTTCATGGAAGAGAGCCACTGATTTTCGTGGGAAAATAATAATATGGCTGGCACGTTATTCGTATGCAAAAATCGCGGTGCACGAGGCTCCGAGGGATGGAAACGTTTGCCGGATTTCCCTTCGTTAGTTTCTAGGTGGTCCTCGGCGGTGTACCAGCCGATGTTCATCACTCACGCCCCGCGCTGGTGTAGCTGCCGAGGAAAAATCTGTAGCTCCTCGAGCGGGTAGGTCTGGCGGACAGTTGGCCTGTTCGACCACGAACGACGGAACGCACCGCGTGTGCCGAGGAACATAATAAACGTTCTCGGCGTTACGACACACCTCTCTATTAGAGAAATACTCGCGAGCAAGCTCGTTGTTCACTGGTCCGGATAGATTTACGAAACACGCCCACAGCGTTCCCCGGAAGCCTGAGAAAAAAAGAAAAATAAGAGAGGAAAGGCAGGCAGCATGAGAGCAATGAAAATTGGGAAGGCGCCGAGAGGCACCGAGCCGAAACGGCGACAGGAGGGTCGTTTTGCCCCGTGAAAAATTTCTAACTTAACTGCCACTGTGGTCCTTACCACTGTCACGGAACATCTGGACTCCACGCAGACCGCGGTCAATGAATATACGGAAAATTGTCAGGCCAATAAAGAAAAAAAAATGACATTATTTATCTGCCCCGAAGAATTTCGATGTTACCAAAAAAGAAAAAACTCGACAGGTGCATAGCAATTTCTACTGTTATTATATGGTTGCGTCTCACACTCGAGTGTTTTCCAATCGTCTCAATTATAGTCCGCTCAGTGTGATTACAGTGCATAGCGTGAAATAGACGTTGGTCGTCACTTTGGAACACCCAGACCCAGACCCAAAGCGAAGCCCAAAAATGATTTCGGGGATATAAATATTTGACCGGTGACGCGCGGTGTAACCGTTTATTATCGTAACACTTCTAAGCGCGTGTTCTAAACCCGCTTCCGTCGTCCACGTGTCGACTCTCGCGGTCCGTCTGTCTCTGGAAGCTAATAGCTTCGCGGAGACTGTCGTTGAACAGCGACGATAAGCGCGGCAGAATGCGCGATCGCTTATCTCGAGACACGTGGCGATTAATTGGTCAATGATCGGTTCTCGTCTTTCAAAAAATTAGGCAGTCAATCTTCGAAATTGAAAGGTATTCGTAGATCGTGAGCGGATAAAGCGGGAGCCAAGCGGAGAGGCGCGAACGACCATCTCGGTGTTCACGTCGACCTATCGTAATACGAAGAGGGAAAGAAAAAAGATTGCCACAGGCGCCCACCTTTTTACGAGGCGCCTACGACTGCGCTCTTGTGTATTCCGTCTCGGGTTCCCTTGTTTTTCCAGAAATTAGTCGACACACGAGATACCGAGGATGCCGAGGAGCTCTCGAGGATTCCAGTGAGAAGAACCGGGCTGTTTGTAGATCCTGTCGCGAGATAATAAAGTTTCGGAGGCTCGGAGGTTCGGCCGCCGCGTTCTGCGCCGCTACCACGAGGTCCACCGAACCGTACGGCTCACTCCCGGTGGCCCGAAACGTCTTCCCGTCCGGTGGATCCTCTCTCGCCACCTCGGCGATTCCTCCTCTTAACTCGGCTCTCGGGATCATTAGTGATCGAACCAACGATCCAACGACTAATCGTCGTACAAGCCGCGACCGTCGTTCCGCTATCGCTCGACACTCGAATTCCAAACACCCTCGATCGATCAGGCGACACCGCGTCCTTCCCTTCCTTCACGTGGCGCGCTCGACACGACGCGTGGCCGACGAGCCACGAGTGTCACGATGTTTGTAGTAGATGGTGTTGCGGATAAGAAAGTTGCCGGAATAAGGGAGACACGAGAGGAAGCCAATCGAGGGAGAAGACGGTTCCGGTAGCAGACCGGATCGTTCACGTCCGCGACGTATTGAGACGCGAGCTACCGACTTCACTCCGCGCCATTTCCTGAAAAATTCATTTTTCTAATTAACCGAGGGTATTTTCCGTTAAACAAAAATAAGTCTAGAGAACACACATTACTCTTCCCATTACTAACAGTAAGTTCATTAATCACAAACCTCCATTGTTCTCCACCCATCCATGTTCCGATTGTGGGTGTCGGACTCGACAGATACACTGGGATCAGGACCAAGTTCATGCATTCATGTTTTTTGTCAAATGTCAAAACTGATATAAAGATACTCGGCTGCTAATCCTACCTTAAAAAGTCTATGTGTAACACAAAAAAATATAAAGGAGCAGATTTCGCCATTTTTTTTATTTGTGAGTTATGACAACAAATATTTTTTGTTTTTCATCTTTTTAAGTCAAGTGAAAATGAGTTTGAACGAGCGTTTTCAAGGGTACATGCATGAATTGAAAACGTTGGTATAGGTCAAAAGTTAATGAGCCGCGTCAATGATCTGTAGCGGACAAAATGTTGAAAAAGTTATGTTAGTTTTCACAATCAGGTAAGGAAGGTTTGAAACAGTAATTTCAAAGGTAGAATATGAGATTTGAGAACTATAATATAGGTTTGTGTCGATTTTCTAAAAAAAAAAGTGATGCCGATTTTGGGACATTTCGCTCGAGAGCCGAATTTACAAATTTACAAATATTTACGTAATATGCAATTTCACACTGATTTAAGCGAGAATGACTTGAGCAAACTTTATATGTCGATTCTATGACTAGCGCCCAATGTCGTTTTCCATAAACTAAAGTGATCAGTTGTTGATTCGCTTAGATAAATTGCATTTTGCTAATAGTGCAAATAGCCTGTTTGAGTATATCGAAACATCACAAGATGGCCGCCATTATCGTGCTGCAGTGTAGCTCACTTCAGGGTGCTCATGGTAGAGTGCTTGAATACCGCCCGTAATTTAATTTTTTTATTTATCTCACCGGTTTTAATATATTGAAATATCGCAAGATGGCCGCCATTGACGCGTATTCTGTGACTCACTTCATAGTGCACATGACAGAGCGTTTGAATTACTTTACAAAGGACGAAATAACAGTACTTACATTACGATACTAGTGCGATGAAACTTTTTCGTGACGAGTGTGAGTTTACAGCTCGAGCCACAGACGAGTTTTGTAATCACACGAGACCAGAAAAAGTTTCTCGCACGAGTATCGTATTAGTACATTGTGCGACTAGTGCGTGAATCGCCTACGCGCACGTGTCACACATACTATTTTTTGACATATGTGCGTGCGAAGTTTGTCTTCTCGTGCCTGCGTAGCGGGCGCGAAATAGTCGATTTTCGCATGTTATTGGAGAATTTATTCGCACACTCCGAACAGTGCGCGAATAAAATTCGTGCACTGTATTTAAAAAAATAGTATGTGTGACACGTGCGCGTAGGCGATTCACGACTCGTGTGATTGCCGCCCTCGGTTCGCTCGGGCGGCAAACTTCACACTCGTCGTGAATCGCCTACTTCGCGCACTAGTCGCACAATGTACTATTACGCACACTGTGGTATAAAAATAATTTTACAAAAATTAAAAAACTCCCGACCGAAAAAGAAGCTTTATTGATAAACAAATTGGGTAAATAAAATTTGTGAAATAGTAGAATAACTATGCGCATATCATATTCAGGAGATTTTCACACCTAATAACGAAGAATATCTTCCGACTATGATATGCGAATAAGTTATTTTATTATTTCACAATTTTTATTTACCCAATTGGTTTATTAATAAAGCTACTTTTTCAGTCGGGATTTTTTTTAATTTTTTGTAAAATGATTTTTTCTACAGTACAAACACGTGGGAAAAAAATCTGCACACGGACGTAGCATCACCGCCGGTAAAAGCACGAAGCGTGAAAAGCTGCGTAATCGCATCGGAGCCACCTCAGTCGCCAGCGTTTCATTGGTACACGCGGATCGCAGCTTACACTACAAAGCGTCGAGAGTCGGGCGGGTCCGAGTCGCCCGAAGCGATGCGTGTCAGGACTCGCCATTCGCGCACAGTTTAGATATACTTCGCTCGCTTTCAACAGTCTCCCCGGCGCCTTCCCCGTCTTCCGCGTGTACTCGCACACGTCGTACTACAAAATACAGCGGGAAATCAAGTTTACCCGCGAGTGACGAGGAACCTAGGGGAATGATCAATTGTACGGAGGATACGTAACGTTGTGTAATAATATATGCGCGGGACACGCGATCTCGGGGCCTCCGGTCCAACGCCGCGCGCACTGTGCACAATTTACAAACGCAAAACCCACGTGTATCGTTTCGCGGGAGCGACGCCGCCGCACTGTCGCTGCTTTTCTCGCTGGGCATCCTCACTCGATATGCGGTAAATGATAATCGAGAAGTCCATCGAATATCGCACTACGCCGGTCGTCCTTTCGCTCGCCGTGTATTAACAAGAGATGTGACGGTCATTTGACCGTCAAATGATCGTCAAATGATGCGTAAAAAAATTACCAATTTGTTTGTGACCGATTATTTAAAACCGCCGCCAACTGCGCGTTTTTATTTTGAGAATTTTATGTTTGAAAAATTTGTCTAAATGCTCGGTAAATGTTGTATATCAGCTGATCTGCGTTAAAAGTCACGATTTTTAATGTTTAGCTTCTATATTGACTTACATATTTTAGTTCACTCAACAATTTTTGTGACCAAATTTGTGACTAAAAAGTAAAAGACTGTCATTTCGCAACTACACTGGTGTTTTGGTCCACTTTCGACCGTCACAAAACGCGTGTCGAATTGACGCCGTCATTTTCACTTTGACAAAATGAGCAAAAAAAATGACGTCAAATGACCGTTATCTGACGGTTTTCAGACGTCATTTTTTTTTGCACGTTAATTTTTTTAATTGGTCAAAAGACCAAAAAATGACCGTCATTTGACCGTCATTTTTTGCCCATTTTGTCAAAGTAAAAATGACGGTAATTTCGAAGAGCGTCTTGTGACGGTCCAAAGTGGACCAAAACACCTGTTTAGTTGCGAAATGACGATCTTTTATTTTGGTCTTTTGACCGATTGAAAAAATGGCCGTCATTTTGCATCTCCACTATTAACGCCTTACGCCAACGAACGGTGCCACGCCTGACGCCTCGTCGCAACACAAGACACTTTCTTCCGAGAAGGACATACTTAGAGGCACAACTTCGAAGACCGCGGAGGGCATCGCGGGCCCTCTGCCCGTTCTCCCTGTGCCCGATACACGTCGTACCGAGAAACGCATTAAAAGATAACAGTAGTGCCGCGATGATGAGCTACGGAACTTGTGAGAAAATGTGCAAAACGTTGGTAATTGCGGTGTGTGCGCAGTCGCAGTAGCGCCGCGCGGCTGGCGTGTTTCCTTTGAGAATAAAGCACACCGCGCGCGACTCTCGCGGAATGCGTGCGTTTCGTTGTTTACTCGAAGCGCCGTGATATGCACGCTCGGCGGTGGCGGCGGTGGCGGCGCTGGCGCTGGCGCTGCCGGGGCGACGATGGGAAAATCTCGAGACAAGGGGACGGCTCTGCGTGATATGCCGATGGTGAGGAGCGCGTGCACAGCGCGCCGAGGCGGCGACCAGAGAACTGTATTATATACTGTAGGGTCGAATAAAGGACGTCGCGGCGGGCTCGAGAGGTAAACACGAGTCGCTGACTTCGGACGTCGAAAGCGACGAGAAGAAGGACGGGTGGATAGATAGATCGAGAGAACGCGCGGCGGCGGCGTCTCCTTCGCTGGGAAGCGGCGCTGGAAACGAGCGGTACAAACGACTGAATACTTTTGCTTCGTAGCCACCACGGCTGTGTCTACGCTACGTGTAGAATGTACATATAGAAAGAGCGGAATGGATGTACCGAGACCCGCGATCGACACTGCTGCGGCCTACGTACCGTGTCCGCCGTTGTGTTCCGCTATCGGAGAATCAACGCGCATCACGCAACGCTAATTTGTCTTCGATTGCCCCGTCGAGGATCGAGGCGTGGGAGATCTCTCTCACCCCGTTCGCCTCGGCATCACCTCCGTACACCCTTTCCTGACCCACTGTGAGACCTTATCCCCACCCCCTGCGATATTGGTACACGTGATTTAGTCCAGCAATATCTGTTTACTCGGATAATTATTTGCAAATATGTATTTTTCGAGGTTTTCATTTGTATGTTAGGCAGGGGAGACCGGGGCATGTTGGAACACTTTTTTCTTTGGCTTTTTACCATTTTTTCCTTTGATCATTTGCAATGTTATTACGGACGTCGTGATGCATACAAGTCGGGACACATGACCCGACTTGGTGTCCCGACTTGGGTGTCAGGGAAAGTTAGAACGGTTTACGTTTAATAATGCATAAAAATAACGAAAATAAGGACGAACATCGTACGAGAAAATCAGCGACTTCGCCTCTCCTACTTTTGGTGCTTTTCGCTAGATAATGGGAAAATACCAACAGGATAGGACATTTTGGTGATAAGTGAACTGCACTCCTCCAGCATACGTACAGTTCAAAATTGTATTACAGAATTGCATAAGATAGACCATTTTTAGGCACTCACGTTTTGAAAAAAAGAGAACGCATAGGAGTGCCTATTAAACCCATCTTCCACCGGACTTAATTAATTTTTATGGGAAAATGTACATTTATTTTTAATGAATCCATTTTTTACAGCACATTTCTCAAACATAGAGAAATACATATACATATTTTTAGTTGCAAAGAGAGATTTTGTATTACCCAGACGTCCGTATGAGATGGTAAGTTTGGTTCAAACAGATCGAACCAGCTGAAATTTGTAACATCTCTTATTCTAATATTGACAATTATGCCCAAATATTATATGAATTTTTCTATTTCTTTATATAGGCATTTACCTTAAAAAGTGGCGCTTTTCAGATATTCATTCGTGTACGGGTGACTATCTTTGCAGTGCATACATTAAATTGGCTATGACTTACAGCGTATTTATATATTCCCTCAATGGACGTCGATTTTTTTTTGTTTTGCGCTTAGAGAATTATAAAGTGGTGATTACCTACCACAACAAATTAAAAAATTATTGTCTTTAAAAAATCAGTCTGCACTACAAATTATGGTCTGGCGATTTATCGCAGTCAAGAATGTCTGTTCGACTTTTGCTCAAATCACTCCTAGATTTTTAACAGCATTTGTTCCAGCATGCCTCATATATAAAGAGTCTCAAAACTTAAAAAAAACTCGTGTTCGAACAACTATTGGTTAAAAATTGGACACCGTAGCAGTAAAGACAAGGGTTGAATAACGCATATTTTCTCTGTACTTGTATACTCATCGATACCTTCTTGAATTGATGACCGCTCTGCCACTTTGTCTTCGGTTTCTTGAAATTCTCATCACCTTTCGTCGGATCACGTGAAATTTGATCGACCGGAGAGGTAAATATCAATAAAATGCCACGCCTGCAGCTCTGTAGCTACCTCACGTTCGATATTCTCACGCATCTCACGAATGACGATGCTCCACAATCTCCAAAGTAAAAGTCGAAAAAGAAAAAGATCACAAAATTAATAATTCTTCTCATCCGGCCAACTCTACAAACGTGTTTTTTTAAGAACATTCGCAACGTAGGTTGGTCAACCGCTGTCACACAATCTAATCTGTCGGCTAGAAACTGCCACACAACTTTTAGCAGCGATTTATTATTCTTTCGGACGCTTCTAATACGGTTGTGTCGCACAGGGAGAGAAGGATCTAGTTAAAACTGCGATATTTCTGGTAGAAATTGACAGAAAATTCTAGTACCAGTTGGTCTACCACGCCACTCCAGCGAACTTTAATGTAAAACTCGATAAGTTCTACCAGGCCCCACTAGTAATTTAGGCTGTGGTATTTTTCGCGAGATGGTAAAACAGTTTTTGGTAGAAGGTATAGCATTTCTGCTGGAAAATTGATCATTTTTACCAGAAATCACAATATCGCAGTTGTGAAAGTTCACAAGTCCTAATCTCTTAACCTCTCGCGCATATACAAACCGACGCAATACAATCGTGCACTGTCTTGACGATTATTATCAGTATATCACACGGAAAAAAAAGAATTGTTGATTCAATAACACCGATGTATTTGAAACTAATGTAATTGTTTCAATAGTACTGATAACGGCACGATGGCATATCAGGTTTGTATTGAAAACCGTGTTATTGCCTTCGATAACGCCGCGTACTTGAAAAATGTTATTGAAATAATCGCTTATGCAATTGGTTAGACTGCAAATACATTTGTTTGAAAGCCACAAGACTTTTGAAAAATTACATTTCTGTTATTGGATATTCGTTGTTATTTCAAACACAAATCCAATCAGATCTAATACATACATAATCGATTATCGGTGAAGTTTCGAATAACACTGTAGCTACTGATCTATACACAAATTTCATCAAACCAAGTAATTATGTTTTCGGCTTAATATGCAATTTATTTAAATTTTAACTAATACCATTTTTGGATGAAGTCATTTTGTTTTTGTCGTAAAAAATGTTCAATTAGATATTCATTTGCACCAATAAAATATGAGTTTCATTGAATTCAAAATACCATTGATCAGTACGGGTGGTGAGATTAATGACAAAATATTTTGATTCAATGTACATGTACAGAAGTTCTCAAAATAATAGATTGTGCAATTGTTTCAATGACAAGAAGTGTTTCATTCAATTACGTGTGTCATCAGAATTCGATCTTTACTGCTAACGCGATCGACCAATAACAATAATATATTGTATTGGAACGTCCGTTTTTGTTTTCATTTCAATCTATACTAGTTTCGAGTCGATGGTCTGTGTCATTACAACAAGAGGCTCGCGGCTTCTTAATTGTTACGCATAAAGCGAATCATGGTTGATTCGAATGATGGAATTAAGATTTTTTAATCTGCCACTTGCACTTCGCGCCCCGCGGAGTACAGTGTTTCATCCGTCTGATAACGATGTGGACGTAACCACGATGCAGCTAATATTGAATTAAAATATACAGAATTCACATAGTCGGTTTGGTCTAGTGGTTAGCGCGCTTGTCTTTAGGTCGTTAGGTAGGTAGGTAGGTAGGTAGGTAGGTTCATAGGTCTTAGGTTCGAATCCCGCAGCGGTCACTTCTCTCGAAGAGTGGTTTGAAGGAGTAGATTTTTTTTGTGAATTATCATGATATAATATTATTATCATAACGCTTAGCAATAAAAATAATGTTATACAATTTATAAGTAATTTTTATCTTACTTATTCAGTAACCGTTCTATTTTATTCCTTCAATAGCGGACATACTCCAACTATATGCAAAAGCAATCAATACAAGTAAACATAAAATTGGTTCATAGATATAACGCCTTGCAACAATGACACAAGTTATTCGTACCATTATATATGCGATCGCTTCAATTTGGACACAAGTCAAAGCGATTATTTATGTATTTGATGCATGAATTACACTTTTGCTTTGTACATCTTTTTTAAGAAATCCAAAAACGTACGTCATTGATTCAATAACAATCGATGTTGTTCTAGTCAACTTAAAAAAAATGCATTTAATTAGAGATGTAGTTAAAGTAATTACAGATGTTGTTGGCAGCCCGTGATTCGGACGTCTTATTGAATCAATGTCGATTTTTTTTAAAACAATGACATTTTTTTTCCGTGCAGGTTAGTCAATCAGTGTTTCATGCTTTTTGAAGCATTCACATTCGGGCAGATTTCGTCTAAATTATTAAAGATTAATTTGCGGTGGGTGTTGCAAAATTACCAGAATGTTCGAGTACAAATTTCTATAGCGCCTGTGCATTTTTCGCATATCGTCGGTGCTGGCGCTGATGTACCACATCACCTTGTCAATTTCTACCATATGACTTGGTAATTTTTGCTAGATCCTTCTCTAGCTCCGTGCATATTAATACGTGCAACACTGTATAAATCCGTGCCTACAGCCTCGCTCCGCAAGAACCGCGCGGCCGCCCTCTCTCGTTTTTCCGTCTGCGGCGCAGCAGTCGCACTTGGCCCGCCTATCAGCATCGCACCCGAGGTCCCGTTTCGCATTCGATTTATAATATCTCTCTTACTCGTTCCCCCGGCGTGTTCTCTCGCCCGTTGTCCCTGCGCGCCTCCGTGGCTAACGCGAGAGAGATATCTCTGTCTCTCGGAAGGCTCGCGCTCGAGAGAGGCTCCCCCGGGGCCGGCACGAGGGACGCGAATATCGTGGGTCATCATACGCGCCCGGTATCCTTGTAATGACCGCGTCATAAATAACGTTTGTTTCAATGTTAATCTGCGCCGCGGATCAAATCTAATAAGTACAGAGGCGACGCTGAGCAACGCCGACGGCGCGGTATCTCTCGCGCGGTGGCGAGAATTCTCCGCGTTTCCTCTCCCGCGAATCGCAACGCGCGAGACCTTTGTAGTACCTGCATCGCGCACCGCGCGCTGCCGCTTCGGCTCTCGTCTTCGTCCTCCGCCTCCTCCTCCTCCTCTTCCGCGAAGAGAACGAGGCGCGGAGGTGATCGAGGTGAAAGCGAAATATACACGAGGAGAAAGAAAAGGCGAACGCGAACGACGAGAAGAGTAGCCGGGTCGGGCCGGGCTGTGTGTGAATGCAGAAGAGCAGCGAGAAGCAACGAAGGACGGGAGGAGGAGGAGGAGGAGGAGGAAGGGAAGATGGCGGAGAAGCTCGCAACACGGCATTGTTCGCGGCCGCTCGCTCGTGACTCGTGACTCTTTCGACCCGGATGACCCCCAGCCTCAATTACCTCAGACACATCCGCCCGCTTGCCCTGCTGTGCTTCACTCCTCCTCCTCCTCCTCCTCGTCGTCCTTCGTCCTCCTCCGCTTCGTTTCTCCCCGGCGCGATTCTTCTCTCTCCTCACGCCGACACGTATCTTTGGAAATCCCTGTTATCTCCCCCCTGTTGTCTCTCGGTGAGCGGTAGACGCGCGCACCGCGTGCGGATTTCCGCAGCTCGGCTCGATATCAGACGGGGCAGTAGCGCCAGCTGCGCGGGCCTCAGCCCCGCGTATGCAACAAGCGGCAACAACGCGCGATTTCTCGGACAGCATCCATCCTGCCGAGGATCTCCAACTTCCTTCCGAGAGTTAATTAAGCTCGGGGATAACTACGCGTTGAGCCGAATGTATCTATGTAGGGCAAAGGATGCTGCCGCTGCCGCTGCTTCATTCCGTTCCTCGGTTAGTTTCCACTGCTCGCCGTAATTTACCCGCTCGCGGCTCGTCTCTGACGTCTCACAGCGACAGAATACGGATATCCGGCGCTGCTCTCTCGAGCGTCTCGGTCATTAAGTGTACGACGCTTCAATTAAGTCGCTGCGCGCACTTCTCGCGACGGGTGGCCGGTCGGCGTATAAATAGGAAAACAGTGACAAATGACAATCGGGAAACGCGGCTTCGTCCGACACCTTAATAATCAATTCTTTCGAGCTAAATTAGCCGCTGGATCATCGATTTCATTTCTTGTCTTTCGCAGCATCCGAATGCTCTTTCGAATAAATGTTTGCGTGGGATTCGTGACAAGACTTTTTTTCTCCATTTTTTCACGTCCTCGCTTGGAACACGGGAATATTTTTAAACACGCTTATTTTATTTATTCCTACTCGCAATTTCGTCGTCGTATATACTGAGAGAAAAGAGTTTATTCGTTGCAACAAAGTATATTTGATTGAGCTGTTTCTTAAAATATCGTTTAACAGTTACAACGTTAATTAACAGCAAACAAAAATGTTTGTTCTCACGACAAACTCGTACTTTGACGGCATTTCCGTGAAATGAACGATATGCTTGAACAATTTTCTTAACAAGTCGTTCGATGTTTACTATACATAAAGAACGATTTGAGGCAACAAGATTAAAGATAATCAAAACGACTTCGGATTTGTTCTTAGTTAAGAAATCTTTGTTTAATGCTCAAACGGAATTATTAGCATTTATTAATCATTTTTTTCATTGCTAGCCAATGTAATATTCAGTCAACATTAATGAGGGAACTTTTTATTCAAATATACATTTATTAATTATAAATAAATGACTATTTGGTTCAATTTAGGAGTTGAAATATGCATTTGTTAACTGTCAATCAACCATTGTTTGTGCCAATTAAAAGGTTCTAACAAGCGATTTGATAATTATAACAAAATATTAATTTCGTAATATTTAATCAGAGTTGTAGATCCTTATTAATTTAAAATGCAAATATTACAGTACGGTTTGCTTTGTGGGCGTGATTCAGTGACAATCACCTGCGTCGATTATGAAATAAAACGTGCACTTTTATTTTCCATTTTATCGGGAAAATTACCATGAAACTTTGTTGAGAATAAATATCCTTTGCAGCTATAAAAAGATGTACACGTCTTATAATAAAATACTTCATGTTACTATTATTAATTAACAATTACAAAATCTATTGTACCGTCAACTTTGTTTCTAAAAGATTTTGGGATTTAGAGTATGTATTTGACATTGCCATTTGTTAGCAATTAACAAATCGTGGTACGCACGAACAAACTCGTTTTCTCAGTGTAATGAAAACAGCAGAGTTGTAAATCCCAGATTTTATAGAAATAAAATTAATGGTACGATTGGCTTTGTAATTATGTTATTATAATAATAACTCGTAATGATCATAATATCATATGTATAAACTTTTAAATAGAAGCAAAAAACATTAATTTCCCATAAAACTTGATGGTAATCTTATGCAAAAATGGAGAAATGCAGTTAATGCATTGCGAAAATAATAGAGGACTGTGCTTGTCTATGTTTCGCACAATTTCTCCGAAAATTTAATTTAGGTTTTTCTTACGGCTATTTAAAAGTTGACATATTATTTTATAATCGCTACAGGTCATCGTTATAAAATCGTAACTGTAAAATAAACTGTAGTGTAAACTTTAATTCGTAAAGTAATGGGGATTTACAAGACTGAATGAAACTAATACGTATCGGAATCTGTGTACGCGAGGAGTCGTTGCGTGGTCAATGACTGGGTCATGTACCTCGATCGCGAGAGACAGAGAGAAAGAGAGAGAGAGAGAGAGAGAGAGAGAGAGAGAGAGAGAGAGAGGGGGGGGGGGGTACTCGAGAGATTCGCACAAGATTGGAATTGCCTATCGTGGCCCCATTATTTCTCGGTTGAGACTTGCGTGCGGATCGGGACCGAAGACAGACGGAGAGAAATTCGCGCGCGCGGGGGACGGAGGACGGACGGACGGAGCGAGCGGGGGTCGCGTATCGTGTGCAGAGGTGGGCGAGGGGGCGAGCGAGAGTCTCTGCAACAGGGCTCGACTACTCGGGCGTCCGCGTTCGCGAGCTCTCGGGTAGAATGCTCGTTCTCCGATGCGACAGGCAAATTGGCGCGTTTCCTGACGGCTCGTGCCTTTCCGAGTGTAACCGGCAACGTGGAATTCGTGGTATCCCCGTTGTTCCGCCAGTGTGAACACGATCGATTCGTTGCCAGCGTCGAAGCCAGCGCGCTGAGAAGTCCGTTCGCGAAACGAGCGCGAAGAAACGCAAGCGAAACCCAATCGCCGTGTGCAAAAGTCGCTCTTCGCGCGACGATTTACGGGACACCGACGACGACCAATTCATTCTCGGAGTCGTCGGGAACGACGACGCGACGGTTTTTCTTCGCTCCACTATTTCCAACGAGAATATCAACTCTGGAAACCACGACTAGGAATGGCCGATGTTTGCCGATTATAATTAAACATCCATGTTTTTTCTCGAATAATCGAATAATTTTGTCGATGTTCCTTCAACCCGATCAATCGATTGCCGATGTTTTACCCCCGAATATCGATGACGATTTTTTAGCTCCGCGCGTCTTGTTACGAAATAGCCCTGTCGAGTACGACTCACTACCGCGGGTGAAACTCAAACAAAATGTTTCAGGAAATATTGCGCTGCTCTGGATGGAACTGCCGACTTCAAGTATATGATTTTGTAATGAAAATGCTCATAAATGATGAATTTATCCCGAAATCATCTATATATAATAATGTTACAAATTGTGTTTGTTTTACCCGGTAAATGCATATTCTTTAATCGACGAAAACAATCGAAGTTTCGATGTTTTTTTTTAAACGTCGATGTTCATAATCAATGTTTCAAATAATCGATTATTTAATCATTAATGTTTTTTCCGAACATCGCCCATCCCTAACCACGACGCTCGGTCTGCGAGCTTTTTCAAGTATATCAAAGGCGGATAACTACAAGTATAGTAGCGTCTTGTTTGTTATCGGGCGACGACGCGAAGTCGCGGCCGGGCCGTTGTATTGAATTGGCAGCGTGGAGCACAAACAAGAGTTGGGAAATTGTCGAAAGATATCTCGTGTTCGACGTGGTCGGGGGGCGAGGGGGGCGAGAGAAAGACGGCCGGAGGTGCAAAGAAGCGTGGCGCCCGCCTGTTAGCTATCGCAACTCGGAAACCTGACGTGGCGTGTTGCCGCGCTGGGTGCTCGAGGCAAATGGGCAGCTTCCTCCTGGGCTAATTCGCGGCCAATTGAACGCGTTTAGCCGCGGCAAAATGAAAATCGGCGGTTCTCCTCCGCTTCGACGTCGGTCACGGTTGCCTCGTTAGTCTTCGCCTCGGTTCCACACAACATTTCCCTCGTACCTCGTACCGCGAGTCATTATACCAAGCAGTGTCTTTTCTATTTTTTGCAGGAACCTCCGGGCGGCGAGAGGGAAAAAAAATGCAAATCCACGAAGGAAGGACGCGCGTGTCGCGTATTTCACTTAGGTCGTGCGCAAAAGTCTCCGTCTCTCTGACTCTCTGGTCAGCTAAACGCGGGACGCAGCATCGCCATGGAATCCTGTGGACTCGAGCGCGCAGTGGGTTGGGAGTGGTGCTCGTTCGCCAGCTCGCAGGCACAATAGGATCAATATCCCGCTGGGGTATATAAACCCCGTAATCCCAGGCATCTGTAGGCCACCTGCAGTCGTGGGTTTCGTCACGGACACCGCACGAATTTCGCCGCGTCTCTCGGTGTGTCACGGTAACGCGCGGCGAATACACACCACCCCGCGAGGATTCGTTTCTCCCTTGCTCTCCGCAACTATTTAGACAACACTGTGACTCCGTCCCCATTGTTGATCGATCAACCGGTCGGACCACCGATTTCGACTGACTCTTCCACCGCAAGACCCACAAACCTCCACTGGATTATCCGTAAAGTCATCGTTCTTGTCGCCCTAATCCCAATAGTCGCCCATACTGACAATCCTCCTGTATTTTTGCCAATCTTTGCTATCGTTTTTTTAAACACCTTTCAAGATAAACACACGGAGAAAACGGTCTTGCTACCCCAACAAATCTTTAGCTAAAATTGCGATACCGTTGTGTTATGTGCTAGCATAGCAAAACGTTTTCTTGGACTAGCAAAATCATTTTTCAACGTAGCAAAAGAAAATGTTAACCGAGCAAAGAAATGTATTAGGCCCGCAAACGACGTGTCTCACGATTTTAGCTAAAGTTTTGCTGACCTAGCTAAATCGTTTGCTCCGTGTATTGAAGGGGGCTCTCTAGTGTTTACACCCATTTTTAGGTGGTTTTTTGGGAATTAAATTTCGAAAAACTGAGAGAAAAACATTTGGTTGAAACAACAATACTATATTTTTACTATACAGTATAATTCCCAGGGGGAACGTTTATATTTTATAGTTACGACAATGAGAAAAAATTATAGCTGTAAACGTAATAATAGCTGAACTAATCAAATACATAGTATCCAATCGATATGATCATTCCTCCTGAGAATTATATCGGTATAGTTCGATCAACTATTCCACTATATTTCTCTCTGAATGTATATTGATACATGTTTGAAGCAACATCTTGCATTTTTTCAAAGCATTTTATTACAAATGAGACAAGATATTTATCGTTGCGCGGGTCATGTTCTTTTTAGTCGAGCGTTGAGATTCTGGCCGTCCTGGTCATCTGAAACGAACGTTTTTTATTTTATTTACGAATATGGTTATCGTTCGAGCCTCTATTTTTATTATCGCTTTACAATAATAATTACTATTTTTCCGGGCTACGAGAAGTGAACATTTTACTGTGAATATCAAAGTACTGTTTTTGAAGCGCCGCCATTTTGTAAATTTTTCATTAATTTTTTTATTAGAGGCACGAACTATAACTACATTCATAAAGAATAGAATAAAGAAACGTTTGTTTCCGATGACCAGGCGTGCCACAATCTGCACGCCGGTCTACAAAGAATTTTTGCGACATAACCTGCGCAACATTGTATATCTTGGTTAATTTTGAATAAAATGCTTTGAAAGAATGCAAGATGTTGCATCAAATATGTATTGATATAACTGTAAAGTGTCAACACTGTACATTTAACTGTTTTTCGAAATTTAGTTCCCAAAAAACCACCTCGAAAATGGGTATACACACTGGAAGACCCCCTTAACAAATTTACCTGTAAGTAATCTTGAAATGTATGTAAAACGTAACTGACCACGTAATTGAAAAAAATGTTTGCAGTTTTGAAGGGTTAGAATAGTACATTACGTTACAAGGAAGGAAAGTGCAACTTTTGACCGAGTGTGAAGTTTGATGCTCGAGCGAAGCGAGGGCAGAAATTCACACGAGGTGAAAAGTTGCACTCCTCCCATGTAACGTACTATACTTTTCTCCCGATTTCGCTAAAAAATAACCACATTTCGCGTGTGCAACGAGGACGGAAAATAAGCTCATTTTTGACAAATGACGACACGCATGCGTAGTACGGTTTCCATTACTCCCGCGCGGGCAGGAATGAGCTGATTTCCTCCCTAGGGAGGTAATGAAACCGGACTGCGCATGCGTGAGTCAGTTGTCAAAAAATGAGCGATTTTCCGCCCGCGTTGCGGACACGAAATGGGGTTATTTTAGCGGAGTCGGGAGAAAACAACTTTTCTCCCAACTCGGGAGAAACAACTCGGGTGTCGGGAGAAACAACTTTTCACTCGGTGAAAAGTTGCACTTTCCTCCCTTGTAACGTAATGTACTATTTTATTTATTGTGATGATTTATATTCCCATTTTACTCCCATTTGGCATTATTAATACTTTCACTTTGCCAATATTTCAAATCCCGTTCTTGATTTGAATTTCGGAGGAAAATTAGCTGGAATACTCAAGCGCGATTTCTCGACAGTTTAACTCAAGGATGATGTTTAATACCCACTGACCCCCATCCGCATGAGCCACGTAATACTGTCAATCCGTGTTTAAGCTGGCTCTCTGTTGCCTGATTGACGGAGTACCCGGAACGGTACATTCGATGTCCAAGACCACAACAACCACACAATAATTTCCCGATCAATCATCCGCGTCGGACAGCAGCGACGGTTCGGTAACATTGGTACGATGACAAAAGCAAACTCTGACACGTCGATGCGCCACTAGAGAGAACTGTCAAAGCCACGAGAACGAGCGTCAATATCGTCGCAATTTTCTTATGGAATTCATCCTGCGCCGTCGCAATAATGGGACATCCGGAACAGCACCGGAACATCACCGTGATTCTTCGGTTCGTCGATCGATCGGTGAAACTCAATGGGCCATAAGCGTCCCTCGTGTTGCTACACCTCTGCTGTCGTTGTTGCTTCGCTACGCGGCATTGAAAATCGATCGTGACATCGGAGACTCGAGAAAAGTCAGTCCATTCCAAGACCAAAAGCAGCAGCAGCAGCAGCGATGCTCTTCGACCGCTCCCTTTTTTCCGGAAAAAGGGATGAGAGGCCCGGTGACTCTAGGCGGGTCTCCTCTCTCTCTCTCTCTCCGCGCTACACAATGAGCCGTATTCTCCCAGGACTCCAAATATTTTCACAGCCACGCACCGCAGGTAACAGAGGGGTGACGAGACGACGAACCCTCCCTCTTTTTCTCCACGAGGCTTCTCCTTCTCAGGGATTACATCCGATTTTTGAAAAGCGTGAAATCCTCCCCGGTGAGAGACGTAGCGTGAAAGAGGCTCGTTAACTCGCGTTATAAACGTGTTTTTTTTTCTTCTTTCTTTTCCTCGGTCCTCACGGATTCGGGATACCAAAATTTTGATTTACCGTCTCGTTTCTCTCTGGGCACCGAGCTGGAGACACGTATTGTGATAAATCAAGCCTACTGTGTGTGCTCATAGAGGGTATTGTGGCTATATCAGGTGGCATACTTATCAGGATATAAAGATAATCCAATTTATACATCGTCGATCTTCCATATACACGGAGAGAAGGATCTAGTTAAAACTGCGATATTTCTGGTAAAAACTGCCGGAAAATTCTAGTACCGGGTGACTACGCCACTCTAGCGAACTGTAATGCAAAATTCGATAAGTCTTACCAGGCCCTATACTATTAATTTAGGCCGTGATAATTTTCGCGACATGGTAAAACATTTTTTGCTAGAAGGTATAACACTTTTGCCGGAAAATTGATAATTTTTATCAGAAGTCGTTGGTAATTTTTACCAGAAGTCGCAGTATCGCAGTTACTGCAATACTGCGATATTGTCAATGTTGACAAGTCCTAACTTCCTAACCTTTCGCGAGTATAATAAACGGCGTAATACAATCGTACAGTGATTTGAAGATTATTTATCACTATATTATGCCAGTCAATCAGAGTTTAATGCTTTTTTACACCGAGAGAAAAAGGTTCCTTGATGCCAAACAAATGGGTGGATTGAATTTTTTCCATTGATTTCAATGAAATATTTATTTGAATTTCAAAGACAGAGTCTCCTTCATTCAAAGAAACGATACACTTGACGCCACCTGCTACGCCAACGTTTGGCGCATTCGCGATAAGTCGTACTGGCGTTTCTCGTGCGAGCTGCTCTGTTATGTTATGGTCAAGTCAAGTCAAATCAAGAAGATAATCAATGGTTAAACTGATCAAGTTATTGGTCAACATATCTAAGTACTATGATACGTAAGCAAGAACTTGGTCGACATAACCTATAATTTGGTTGATGAGATCATTCAAAGAAAATATAATATTAACTTAAGGCTACTGTTTCATTGACGTCAAAGAAAAGTTTCATAGGTTGAGATTTCAAGGAAATTTCATTGAATCAAGGAAACTTTTTTTCTCGGTGTAGACACTCACATTTTGCAAAAACGTACAGGAGTGCCTATTAAATTCGAGCAGGTTTCGCCTAAATTATTTAAGATTGATTTTCGCAAATGTTTATTTGTAGAAGGCCACGTGAGGTGGGTGTTGCAAAATTACCACAATGTTCGAGTAAAAATTTCTGTAGCGCCTGTGAATTTTTCGCATATCACCGGTGCTGGCGCAGATGTACGACGTCACCTTGGCAATTTCTACCATATGACTTGGTAATTTTTACTAGATCCTTCTCTCCGTGTAAGATCGATGGACCACTGCTTCTTCCACTTATTTTCTTTTCTTTTCTCATCCAACGTTTTCTCGATCTTGTTCCCACTTGAGAATGCGATTACACGAAAAACATCTTTTTTTTTCACAGAGACAAGAGGAGTAAGAGGAACCCGCAGATTTTCGAGTGGACCATCCGGGTGGCCCGAGTCCACCGAGTGGATTTTCTTCCCGGTTCACGGATCTGCCAAAAAATCGAGCTCTCCAACCGAAGATAGAGATTGATCGATCGCTCGAGCGAGCCGACGTCGAAGATTACGTGGAAGCCCAGACAGCGTGGTGCTCGCTGCCGGCTGGATTCTCGCAGCGGGTAGCTCGCACCCCTATGGACAATGTTACAGGTATAACACACACCTACTGCTCCTCTGTATCGTCGATTACGGTATCTCCATCTTTTCGAGTGGACAACCATTTGGAGAGCCTGTCAGACCTTTTTATCTCTTTTCTTTTCTTTTTTTCTCTCTCTCTCTCTCTCTCTCTCTCTCTCTCTCCTCGTTTCTTCGTTCTATTCGTCATTCACTCTGTGGGACTCGACGTCCGCGTGGCAGTCAATTTCTTTCGAATTACACGATCAACGAAAATCTCAGTGTGACGCACGAGAGTGAAATCAATCAAGGGAGCCGTGGAATAGAAACGCAGGAAATCGGTGGTGCCACATGGACGGGGCGGCGCACGACACGATATAATACTGGCCGTGTTTGATGCATTATAAAAATAATTATTACGAAACATCGAGTGGTGGCGATTCGGCACCGAGAGGCTTCGGTCGCCCACGCGAGAACGCCGCGTATTGAATAGCGCCAACTCACGATCGCGCGTTACGCGCGGCTCGTACAGGATATTTGGTCGATCGAAACCTCGCAAATCTTGCGCGTGTCAAACACGACACGACGAAATCGTATTCGCGCTCATGCGCGCCGGTGCCAACGGAATATCTCGACTCTCTTGAGCCGCGTTTAGCTACGGCGGAGGCGGCGTCGGCGGCGGCGGCGGCGGCGGCGGTTGCCGCGCATACATATATAAGCTCGGAAATATCTTTGGTACTCGACGCCTCCGAGCTGCCGATGCGGTTACCACCGGCACTTGCGCTGCCTCTTACCGGTCAATATGGAGAACAATATCGACCATTGTGCGCTTTCTTTGACTCACCGGTCGCCACACAACTTTTTCTTCCGTTTTGCGCCGATACGCGGCTCTCCTGTAAGGGCAACGAGCTCGCGAACCGTGGACCAGGTGCTTCTCGAGCTTCAAACAAATATTTCGTCGGAAAAACAATATCGAAGGAAACGCAAAGATTTTTGTTTTCGGATTAAATTGAAATTTTGTTTTGCATCGTGCGCGATCGTTAGACGTGACAATGTTTCTGTGTATCGATATACTGAACAATATCGACCATTGTGCGCTTTCTTTAACCTCTACCGCTCGCCACAGAACTTTTTCTTCCCTTTTGCGCCGATGCGCGGCTCTACTGTATAAGGGTAACGAGCTCGCGAGCCGAGGACCCAGGTGCTTTTCCCTATATATAGAAATCAAGTATATTTAAGATATATAAGTTGTGCAATTATATTACGGGTGTGCGAATAGTGCTCGAATCAAATCGAATCGACTATTCGATGAATTCGAATATTCGACAGATTATCCAATATTCGGAAAAGTATCCAATATTCGAAACATTTTCGAATATTCGAAACATTATCGAATATTTGAAAAATTATCGAATATTCGAAAAATTATCGAATATTCGAAAAATTATCAAATATTCGGAAAATGATCGACTGTTCGAAAAAATCTCGGACGGTTTTTTTCAGCCGGCGATATTGTGATGGAAGAACGTACGAGATTGCTGCCGGATATCGTCGAGCACTTGATTGTCTTATACAAAAACCTGACATTGTCTGTAATCATTAGTATTGTCTTTAAATGTTGATTTTTTGCATGTCCCAAGTAATTATTACATTCGTAGTTTTATTCAGACTCCAATGATCGAATTTACCGAACATTTGATAATTTTTCGAATTTTTTATCCTTTTTCGAATATTAAATATTTTTTCGAATATTCGCACACCGCTATATTATTATATATTGTCCAAGAGTTCTATGTCCACTGTATACATATATTTTATATTCTACTGAGATATATCTGAGATATACCTTAAACAGAAAAAAAGATATTTAATATATAATATCTTTCGGTTAACAGTCCTGCATCTTCAGTAAAGTATCCCTTATATATTTTCAAAATATACTTTATTTCCATGGGGGTTTCGAACTTTATATGAATATTGCATCATAAACGAATTTCAAATAAAACGCTGTAATTTTGTCTTTTCAGATTAAATGTAAATTTTATTCGCATCGTGTGGGATCGTAAGACACGACAATATTTGCCCTCTTCTCTTACAATTAATTCAGCTTCGGACCGAGACTCTGGGATTTCTTGGTTCCCGTTAATTTCGTAATACCATCCAACAAAAATATTGATACCTGTCTATTGTATCACTTTTGAGCGAAAACACTAGACATTTAAATGTATTCCATGAGTGAACAAACACGGCATGTCTAATCGGATATCAGATTTGTCTTTCCAGTATCAATATTAATCGGTCAACTCATTTTCCTGCTGCATGTATTATCAGAATAAACGTGCGTCGCGACTCGAATCTCTCAAGTGGGAAAAGAAAAGAAAAGCATGGATAAATCATCCAATTGCGAGTACATTTATACTGGAATCCCCATGAGAGATTCGTTTCATGACAAAAACACAGGATTTTTTTCCCGTTCTCATTCGACAGTAAAAAAGCACTTGAATAAAACGTGAATATTCTTATTTTAAATGTTATTATTTTGTTAACGCAGAGAATTAGAACAGAAAAATACTGAAATGCACCGTATTTTTTAAGAGTAAAACCATTTGACTTTTCGTTATGTATTGTGATGAATACTATTTTGCCAACACATAGAAGAGCCAAAATACCGTAATTTTGATTGAAACGTAACTTTTCTTATGGTTTTTTTCTTATGGCACCGTAAAAATGACAGTGTACACCGGAAAATATTCATTGATATTGCGAATAATACTCGATTTACGGGAATGAACAGAATCGCTTTAGCCAAATATCAGTGTTACGTGCTGGCCATCTGTCCGTCTTTATATTTAATTATTTCAATATTAATAATTTGTCTCCCTATTATTCCCAGATTCCGATCCCACTCAATGTCCTCTGTGATCATCCGATGCGGGGTTTCTGATCGCATTGGATGTTCACCTGCAATAATCAGCATGTTTGCGCCTGACGACAATCGCCCACTGTTACACCTATCTAAACCTTCCCGATTACCTCCATCAAACCAATTAGTCTTCAATCAACCTCCAACCAATAATGTCTAGAATATATTTAAATTCTATAATTTCGAGTTTAAGTACAAGTTAAATATTGGAATTATTAGTCGTCATAACTGGGGACATATAAGAAGTTTTACCCTGTTTGGTGTTTTTACCATAGTCAAGTTCGGTTATTTAATCAATATAAAAAACTCGCGAGATAGTTGAAAATCTTGATTTCAATCATTGATCGAACAACATCCCAAAATCAAGAAATAAATAACGTTTCGTTAGCTCGATTCGTAACAATGAGTTTTGTTCGTGTACAGGACACAATTATCGCTAATCCGTTTTCTCTGTGTGTGCAGGAGTGTCGCGATTCTCCGATAGAACGCGCGTCGATCGATCGATCGTTCGGCACCGACTGATCACACTGCTGAGAATCTCGCGAGGCTGACGGAAGGAGAGGGAGATGAGCCGCCTCGAGGAGTATCGCGTGAGAATGAGAGCGGCGCGGACGCCTCGTTAGATCGGTCTTACGCGATATTCGAGGAGCTTTGAAGCGAGTCCGCGTTCCCTGGAAGGTTTTTCGAAGGGCGAAACCCGAGAGGTCGAGTGTTGGCAGGGGAAAGGCGCGCCATTCATTCACACATACAAGCCGCTCGCGTGGACCACCGCGACCTACCGCGCGTCACTAATCTCGATTTACGGCCGACGAAAAATCAACTCCTCGATATCCAATCAAATATCGCGCGCGAGGTTTTGGGTTTCAATGAGTCGTGCGCGGGCTTGATCCGCTGAGAGAGAGAGAGAGAGAGAGAGAGAGAGAGAGAGAGAGAAAACGAGAATTACACACGACGATCGAGAGCGAGAGTCGTTTTTCGGTCGCGACCCAAAAGAACAAATGACCAGGCAAAACCGCGGTGCCAACTCGGACCGAGCAATTTCCGGTCTAATCGCTCCGTTCATCTGTATTCGCGATCGACGCGATCACGGCCAAAAGTCGCCTCCCGATCGCGCGCGCTAAATTGTCTATCGGATCGTTTGATGCATCGCGCATTTGCACGCGCGTGATACGTTACACTCGCGGCCTTTTTGCGCATTGAAAATTACCAAATATATCTCTCGCGTGCGGGTTGCGCGTCCGCGGGCCCCGGTGAATTGTTCGCCCGTAATTCGAGGGTGCGCTTCGTTTCGCGAATTCCTCATGCCGCACACGAACGGCGCGTGACGCCCGGGCCCGGGCCGCACGCGCGTTACACATTTGCTTTCGCAAATTAATTCGATCGATTAATACGTGCTGCAACGAATACGCGAAAGTCGCATGTGTCGCGCGTTCGCGTTTCTCCCTGCGGCGGCGGTCGGGGGGCAGGGGCTTTTACACCCCGTGCCCGCGCTCGCGCTGTATGCCATTTCGAATTCGGTTCGAGAGCACATATTCTCGGCGAAGCGACGAGAGCAACGCGGGTCGAGAGAGAGAGAGAGAGAGAGAGAGAGAAAGAGAGAGAAAGAGTGAGTTCGTTTCGGCGCGGAAAAGCCATATAGGAAGCATTCTCTGTCGATTCAGCCACTTTTTTCTTCGACCTTCTCCGATCTGCTCCATAGTTGATAATATCAAAGTACCAGTAAAGGGCACTCTATGTGAATTTTTAAAAATTTTTAAACACCATATTTCAGAAAATACCGCTTTTATTTCAAACGCAAGTATCTCAAAATCTTGAAGTAAAAAGAATGTCTCCACATAAAAGTTGTTGTTTTCCGTTAGCTGTCGAGCGGTATCTTTCAAATAATTTTCACGTTCTGATCAGAATGATTTTTTACCGTCAAATGGAGGAATTATTTTTTTATTGAAAAACGGATAATTTTTTTGGACTGCAAAAATGACAGAGTATAAAAAATGTATTTGTGCAAAAGTTCCGAAAAATGGGGGAATTCTTTTTTTATACATTTTTTATACCAGAAGATCTATTGGTGCCACCCTGGGGATTTTTTTGCAACATCAGTAGTCATGCACGAATACTCTGTAATTTTTTCCGTAAAGAAAAATTATCCGTTTTTTAATAAAAAAAAAATAATTCTTGCGTTTTTCGGTAAAAAAACCATTCTAATCGGAATGAAAATTGTATGAAAATTATTTGAACTATACCGCTCGAAAACTAACAGAAAATGACAACTTTTACGTGCAGACATTTTTTTCAAGTAACTTCAAGTTTCCGGGATATTCACGTTAAAAAAAACGTATTTTCTGAAATATGGTTTTGAAAATCCTGAAAAAAATCACGTAGAGTGCTCCTTTGATGCTCCATAACTGATACTTTGACAGAGAATGGTTCATAGATATCTCGTCGGCGGGAACGCAACGAGGGTGGTATGCGTGGCCGACAGGCTATATAGGTGGTGCGGGATCCGACTGCACACGTAGTACAGCATGGGCACCCGGAGTTCCGGCGAGCTGGCTCACAGTGGAGCTTTGGAGCGACGACCGAATCGATACTCTCTCGTCGTCGTCCTTCTCTCCCTCCTCCTCTTCCTCCTCCTGCTCCTTCCCCATTGCCACGACCGATGCGGCCATTTTATTCGGCGTGAATTTATTTTTCTCGCCCCGAGGCGTCGACGCTCTCCCTCTCCCCCTGGCGTGCGCTCCCGCTATTTTCGTGCAAACTTGGTCCTCGATGCGCGATCGACGACGATGTACGTCGAGGAAAAAAAAAACTTTCGATGGCTCCCCCGTGGCTGGGGAAAAAAAAATGAACGCTAATCACAGAGATTGCGCCAAAGTTTCGCTCACGGTCTGTACTGACAGATATTACCTCAAATTCGCTCGTAGAGTGGGAATTTTTGTTTCGCTGCTGCGGTTCACCGCGTAAGAATAATCGGAATCATGAAAAAATGATTTTACAAAAATTAAAAAACTCCCGACTGAGAAAGAAGCTTGATGAATAAACAAACTGGGTGAATAAAAAATTGTGAAGCGATGAAATAACTATTTGCATATCATAGTCGGGAGATTTTTTTCGTTATTAGGAATGAAAATCTCCCGACCATGATACGCGAATACTGATTTCATTATTTTTTATTCATTCCGTTTGTTTATCAATTAAGCTTTGTTATTCGTAGTTGAGAGTTTTGTTAATTTCTGTAAAATAATGTTTATTTCATCCTTTTCAAAGTATATTTCAAACGCTCTGCCATGTGCGCTGTGAAGTGAGTTACAGAATACGCGCGAATGGGCGGCGATCTTGCGATATTTCGATATATTCAAACAGGCTGTTTGTAAAATGCATTTATCTATGCGAATTGACAACTTATCAGCTCAATTTATGGAAAAAGACATTGGCCGCTGGCCATAGAAACGACGTACGTGATCTTTTACCGTTTTCGAGAACATCGGCGACACAGAAATCGCTGAAATCAGCTGGTCGCTGTGAAACGCATGACTCCTGTCTCTCTGTCCCAGTGTGGCAGTCGAGAGTAAATAAAAATGTAAACTTGTCCGGCGGATGCCAATTACAGATGTGAGATCGTCGAATGAGTCGTCAAAAGACTGTCCCAAGACAGTCCTATGACCATCACATGACGGATGAAAAAAATTACCGTCATGTGGCAACTATACACGTGATTTTCGTCATTTTTCACCTTGAAATGATCTACGACTTGTGACGTTAAAAGACCATGAACCTGAAGATTTCTGCATCTGCAAATTTCACACTTGTGTCAGCCGTTACTATGTAACCGGGAGGTAAAAAAAAAATTCTTCACGGCAGATTTGTTCGTTTCACGATTCCCTAATGGCGGTATTTTTTACTTTTTTATTTTTATGATTTTGAAAAAATGGTATTGTTGTCTGCATTTTTTTTTGTTGATTGTCAGCTGTGCCGTTTCACCTGTTCATCCAAAAAAAATTCTTTCATGGCAGATTTTTTCGTTTTTCGATTGTCTAATGGCGGTAATTTTTACTTTTTTTATTTTGATGATTTTGAAAAAATTGTATTGTTATCTGCATTTTTTTGTTGATTCTCAACTGTACCGTTTCACCCGTTCATCCGAAAAATGTTCTTCCATGGCAGATTTCTTCGTTTTACGATTCTCTAATGGCGGTATTTTTTATTTTTTTTATTTTGATGACTTTGAAAAAATTGTATTGTTATCTGCAATTTTTTTTGCTAATTGTCAGCTGTGCCGTTTCACCTGTTCATCCAAAAAAATTTCTTTCATGGCAGATTTTTTCGTTTTTCGATTGTCTAATGGCGGTAATTTTTACTTTTTTTATTTTGATGATTTTGAAAAAATGCTGTCGTTATCTGCATTTTTAAAATGATTGTCGGCTGTACCGTCTCACCTGTGCATCCGAAAAATGTTCTACCACGGCAGTTTTTTTTTGTTTCACGATTCCCTAATGGCGGTATTTTTTACTTTTTTTATTTTGATGATTTTGAAATAATTGTATTGTTATCTGCATTTTTTGTTGATTTCAGCAAAAAAAATGCAGATAACAATACAATTTTTTCAAAATCATCAAAATAAAAAAACTAAAAAATTCCGGCATTAGAGAATCGTACAAGGAAGAAATCTGCCGTGGAAGAACATTTTTCGGATCAACAGGTGAAACGGTACAGCTGACAATCAACAAAAAAATGCAGATAACAATACAATTTTTTCAAAATCATCAAAATAAAAAAAGAAAAAAATACCACTATTAGGGAATCGTGAAACGAACAAATCTGCCGTGAAGAATTTTTTTTTACCTCCCGGTTACATAGTAACGGCTGACACAAGTGTGAAATTTGCAGATGCAGAAATCTTCAGGGTCATAAAAGACCGTAAAGTGACGGTCATTCTTAGGTAATTTCACGAGCCGACAAAACGACCGTCATTTCGCATCTCTAACGCCGCAATTGTCCAAAGTGCAGAATAATTAACGCCGCGACGAGGACAAAGATGAATCGGAAGAAAAGGCAGCGCGCGCGGCTGTATCAGCGCAATATCGCGAGATGCTTTATTGCTGAAACTCGACGGCGTCGCCCGCGAGCAGCTCGTGCACGGTAATTAATTTCAAGTGTTAATTGACCGCGAACGCGAGTGGAGCGGTGAAAATAATTAAAACGAGTGGGGATCTCCCACGCGCGAGCGCCCGCGGAGAGCCATAGGTGGCGGCTTCTCGTCCTGGTCGCGTCGTCGGTTCGTCGGGCCGCCGCCGCCGCCGCCGCCGCCGCCGCTGCGTCGACGTGTGCTCGCATCACGGAAAACGAGACTCACCCACGCAAAGGGGGTGTAGCTGCTCGCCGGTCTCCCTCTCTCGTCGTTGCTGCTGCTGCTGCTTGCTATCTCACGCGCGCGCCGCTCGCGCAATCTCAGGCCGCGATCTGATCGGATCGTGGCTGATAATCGAGTTGTTGGCACCTGTGAAGCGGGCATAATTAATGCTCGCCTAGGCGCGGGGGAGAGGCGGACGCGAGAGGGGGGGGGGGGGAGCGAGAGGAAACGGAGAGAACGCGCGGAGGGAGCGCAGCGAGCGTTGGCTCGGCGACGACGACGACGACGACGACGACGATGACCGCGCGAGTCGCGCACTGTGGCGTCCTGGGGTTCGCCTTCGACTATGCGTATACCTTCGTATACATATGCATGTGGTACATACGCTGCACGCAACGGATCGCGGTACTCGTGCAGCGCACACGAAGGCGCCTCGCGTATACAGGGCGTAACTCCGGTAAACGCGGGTCCATGGTGTCTATGTACGTACATGCGCACACTTTTCAAAATATTTCATAGAAACTAAACAAAATATTCAAAGTAATTGATATTATTATTTTGAATAATTTTCAAAATAATTCAAATTAATTTAATAGGGTGTGCCAAAAAAAGAAGAATTAGATAATTTTTCTTACATACCCTTATATTTATGCTAAAATTACTATACTGTGCAGGAAGCTCTTTTACAGAAACGTGTATAGTAAATTTCCTACACGAGTATAACGCAAAAAAAGTAGAACTTTGCACACTGCTTCCTCATTAATTCCCCTTTTTCACAAAGCCACCTCTATGAAGAAGCTTATTTATTAACTTTGGCTTCCTCATAGAGGAAGCTTTGTGAAAAAGGGGAATTAATGAGGAAGCAGTGTGCAAAGTTCTACTTTGCAACTTTTTTTTAATCTGAACAAAAGAAAACTCCGTTACAAACACCGTTACATCTAATTTTGATTAGATACAAAGTTTTGACTTACTTTAATAACTTTTCCATAAGTTACAACGAAAATCTTAATTTAAAAAAAAATTCATAACAGCGTAAAATCCGAACGACTTTACCGATCGTCACCAAATTTTATACGTCGCAGCGCTGTATGTTATTTTTTGACTGTTGAATATTTTGGTTCATTTGATGAGATTCGACGTGATTTAGAGTAAAATTTATTTTTTTCGAAAAATTCAAAATTCTATAAAACCGGAACCGCTTTACCGATTTCGCTGAAATTCAATACCAAACAACATTAACCGTGTCTTTATTTATGATGAAGTATATAGCTGAATCGTCGAACTTTTACGAAAGTTAGAGCGATCACGCCATTTTTTTGAAAAATTTAAAATTCGATAAAATTTGTATACATGGATATATTTAATTTTTAAAATATGTGAATTACAGAGGGTTTAATACTCTACTTGCGTGCCAATTTTTAGCTCGATCCATCATGCCCTTCCTGAGTTATGAACAATTGAATGTTCGGTGCCTGGACCATACATACATACACACTCACACACACACACACACACATACACACATACAGACATATTTTCTAGACCACTTTTCTCGACGTTTTAGGTGATTCTAAGTATGTTAACATGAAAATCTCGAAAAAAAAAAATTTCACGAAAACAAAGCTTCCTCTATGAGGAAGCAATTAATGTATAATTCATGTATTAATTGATGCACAGTATATTAAAATTAATACACGTCTGTTAAATTCATTACAGAAGTTGTATGGATCAACGCACAGATATACTAAATACGCTATATGAGACCTGTTTTGAATACGAGTTTACTGTTAAAAATACTCAAGATAAAATTACTACACACGTCCAGGAAGCTCTTTTATAGAAACAGGTATACTAATTTACTACACGAGTGTATTTCTCGGGGAACAAAAATCGTATTCATCGATGTCCAGTATACTAAAATTGATGTACAGTCTCCGAAATTCGTTACAAAAGTCGTGATTTCATGTAAGTAAACTTTAATTTTACCGCACGAACATTGAATTTTCATTTTCTTTCGTATATTTCCGACACAGTTTCAGTAAAAATACTGGCCATTAAATGACTATAATCCGATAGAAATTAATTATATATTAAAAATAAATTATATCGGATACGATTAAAAATAAGTATCCGATAGAAATTTTGCTATACAACCGTTTACTATCAATGGTATACATTTTATTATAACGGTTGTATAGCAACATTCTTATTCGTAAATTTGAATTTTAATATACCACTCATTGAAAAGCCAATTACGTATTGTAAATTTATCCGATAGAAATTTTGCTATACAACCGTTTACTATCAATGGTATACATTTTATTATAACGGTTGTATAGCAACATTCTTATTCGTAAATTTGAATTTTAATATACCACTCATTGAAAAGCCAATTACGTATTGTAAATTTCATGAACTGTATCTGCAAAAAAAAAACTTCCTACACATGTGTATTAAAGGATCATCACAGTGTGACCCGTCAAAAAATCACGGATTTTCGCGATTTTTTTTTTTTAATGGTTAGAGTAAACTAATCGGGCTGGTTCTTTTTGTACAAATCAAGGCACTAATGAAGAGTACAAAATGATTTTTTGTAAGTTGAGTTATTTATTATTCAATATTGTTATAAATTATTGAAAAGTCCGGTTAAAAAAAAGGTCCTGCATGGTGTCCACGTTTGTGGCCTTAATCCTGATCTGAATAAAAAATGTCAAAAAGATTATTAATCTGTGCGGCGGTTTCAAGAAACATGTCGAATTTAGCTTTGTTTTTCGACAGTTTTTCGTAAAAAAAAAAAATAGGAAGATAAAAAAAAGCTTCCATAGGACGATAGAGAATGACGAGAAGAATGTTCTGTCCAAATTTGAAATGGATAGCTTGAAAACTCTTCCCTTGAGAGTGGGCACCGTTTTGAAAAACACCATTTCGAGATAAACGCGTTTGAAGTGAGAACTTTTCATATAAATCGTTCACTCACGATCAATCGGCGATACCAGGCCCATTTGAAATAATTCGAATTACAATTAAAACATTTGAGAGAATGTTTATAACAATGTATACTATCCGATAATGCAAAAAAAAAAACGATTTTTTGAAAATGTCACACTGTGATGATCCCTCAAATGACATTCAGTTTTTTTTACAATGAGTATATGAATTTTCCACAGACTTTGAAGAGTGTATAGATATGTATGTAGTACATAGGCTGCAGGCAAGGTATCGCGATACTCGTGCAGCGCGCGTCGCACACTGAGGTGCCTCACGTACACAGCAGGGCATAACTCCGGTAAACGCAAGAGTCGATGCGGTATGTACATACATGCGTAGCTGCGTTCAGGCAAATTACGTATTACGGCAAATTAGCCGTGAGAGGAACGCGCGAGCCGTGCGGGTAAATAATATGCAGCGGGAGAAACGGCAGCAGCGCCGAGCCGAGCGTTGCGGCCGCAGCCGGGTATTATTCACATCGCAACTTGGTTGCATGCCGCGGCGCAATTGCTGATGACTATTCGCAGCCGCACCGAGATACGCGCCGCGCCGCGCCGCGCCGCGCCGCGCCGCTCGACACCGCACGGCTCTTGCGCGCATTGCATTATGCACGTTTCTTCTGCTATTAGTGGCGATATGATTCGAGGGTAGGACGGGCTTCTGTCGACTGCCAATCGTCGCGCGCGACGTAATATTATATCGCGCGCGCCGCGAACAGCGGGCTTCGTGTATTTAAACTCGCCGGCGGTACAATCTTGTATATGCATCTGCATATATTAATCGCGGTCTAGCGCGGATATATCTCCTACCGTCTTGAATTAACTCTTCGATTTGGTATAATGGGCCGAATCTTTGTCGCGGGTGTCCAAAATTACGGACGGTAGAGCGCGGCGCGCGTCGATATAGCCGGCGCGTTGAGTCCGACGGTAGTGGTATTTCTGGTGGTCGCGGGCGGGAGTAACTTTGGTACCGCGATTTGCGCTTTCGCGACGATTCGCGGATATAACTCGAGGGCATCTTTGTCGAAAATTGCGTTGAAAAATGCTTTCTGATTAGGCTGAATAAATATTTTCAGTCAGCTCGATATTTATTTTCTCTTCAAATCTGCGTTGGTCTTTTTATCATTGCACTTTGCCTTATTTTTGCGTTTTTATTATTTTCCTTTGTATTGTTTATTATCTTGTATTATTTTTTGCTTTTTGTCTCCCGACCGTCCTGTTGAGGCAACAAAACAGGAGTTGTGCGTAATATGAAAAATGACTTGACCTAATTTCCTACGTCGATTCTATGATCAACGCCCAATGTCTTTTTCCACAAATTGAGCTGATAAGTTGTCCATTCACATAGATAAATGAATCTCGCGAATAGCCTATTTGAATATATCGAAATATCGCGAGATGACCGCCATTGACGCGTACTCTGTGACTCACTTCATAGCGCACATGGCAAAGGGTTTGAATTACTTTGAAAAGGATGAAATAAAAGTAATTTCACAAAAATTGTGAAATAATGAAATAACTAGTTGCATATCATAGACTGAAGATTTTCATACCTAATGACAAAAAGAAACTCCCAACTATGATATGCGAATAGTTCCATTATTTCATAACTTTTATTTACCCCATTTTTTAATTAATAAAGCATCTTTTTCAGTCGGGAGTTTATTTAAATTTGATAAATTAATTTTTCTTTTATTTTCATAATATTCATTATTATTCTTTTCCCTGTTTCTGTCCAGTTTTTTTTTCTTTTTTTTTTTTTTTTTTTAAATAATATTCTGCTCGTACTCTGCTCCTCAGGGGATTCAACGTCTCAGTATGAAAGAAATACTCGACTCTACTCTACTCGCAAGCAAATTGAAAAATGTCACTCCGACCGATAATTCAGGTGACAAATCCTGTCCGCCGGATTCAACAAGGCCAATTCCGAAGGGAAGCACGGCGGACAAGCGTCGCGATAATCGCGTCGCAACGATAACGCAGTTTGATTTTTCTTGCGTAGGTAAATCCAGTGTGTATAGACCGCGAGGAATCGGGCAAGCTCAGCAGCAGCAGCAGCAGCAGCAGCGAAGTCCGCGCGCAGCACCCGGCGAAGAGGAATAAAGTGCCTGTATCGCCGGAAGTGGGCGTTTCGACGTCGGCTGGCGGGCAGCGAGCAAGAAGCCTCGATCACTCTTCTACCGCAGAGAGTCTACGGTTCGCGGTCTCTCTCTCTCTCTCTCTCTCTCTCTCTCTCTCTCTCTCAGCCGGACGATCCCCTTCGCTTCTTTTCCACCCTTCCTCGCTCTCGCTCTGTCGCACCCGCTCGTCCCACGAGGAGTCCCGCCTCGCGCCCTCTCACCTCCGCGCGGCGCTCCCTCTCGCAGGGTAATTAACGATTTAACAGACACGCTGGATGAGCATCGGGCTTCGAGGTGCAGCTCGGCGAGTCCGCGCAAGCGGCCCGGCACACATCAGTTAACCAAGTTGTTATTAGGCTTGACGCGAGTCGGGCCCTCCGAGCATTCGCTCGCCGCTCGCGGAAAAACGATAGCGATGCGCGCGAGCTTCGTCGCTCGCTAAATCCCCCCCACATTTCTTCTTCCCCGGATCTCTCGGGAATTCTCTCGCTCGGTCGTTATATACTCGCGTCCTTCTCTCTCTCTCTCTCTCTCTCTCTCTCTCTCTCGAAGAGCGAGACGGAAAGTGCCGACCGAGCCGTTAATGTTTTGTGTATTCAAATAAAGAGAGTTGATGTACATTGGCACGCAAGTGCAGCGGCAGCAGCAGCAGCAGCAGCAGCAGCAGCACCTACAGCGGCCGTGGCTGCAGGGTGGAGAGACAGAGGCGCCCGGACGCCCCAACCACGTCCTAATGGCTTTATAATGCCTTCATTTCGCATTAAAACGCCGCTACTTAATTCCCACGTAGGGAGCGCCGCGCGCGGAGCAGACGCTCGGATCGCTCCTTCCTTCCTTTCGAACTCTCCGCCACGCCGCCCCCACTCGCCCGCGAACTCTCGTCGCGCGATGAAAACCTTTTTCTTCTCTTCTTCTTCCTTTTATTGCGCGACGATTTCCATACCTCCCGCGCCGCTAATTATTAAGACTTCAACTTTACGTTTACGCCCGCTAATAGCTTTTGGCCGTTTTTTTCCCGATACTAATTTTCGGGAATTTTTTGTCAGATGTGTGAATGGTGGACTTGCAGTTTTTTCGACTTTCCGATATTTTTTCAAGGGGTGAGTTTTCCAAACTTTTGATAAGTTGAACCATTCAGATATCGCGACGGTCCAAGTGGCGTTCTCTTCGATCTTGACCCCAGAACGATACATATGTTTTCGTAAAAGCTGTAAAATTCCGGTTTGTTCCGAATACGTGTGAGCCATGTGTACCGTTCTAGGTTTAACGTTAGAATACAAAAGATGATTTCTGTAGGCGGATCGGAAAATGAAATCATATCGATTTTAGTGAAGCACATTTTCAAGCACCCATTTTGTTAACAAAAAATTTGTTAACTCCTCGTTTCGGTTTATTTTCACTTCAGGAATAGAAATTTGCCACTTATTTATTTATTTCCTTTTGATCGATTTGTCAAGTTTGTTCAATCGTTCTCTCAAAAATAGTACATTACTCCACGAAGGGGAAACAACTTTTTCTAACGAGTGTGAGTTTGCAGCTCGAGTCGAAGGCGAGTGCCTTCGGCTCGAAGGCATTCACCTTCGCATTAATTGGGATCACAATTAATGTTATCTTCGACTATCCAGATTTTTTTAAACACTAATATCAACAACAACGAACATTCGTCCTTATTTTCCGTTTCCGATGACCCGTTTCCCTCGACGAAACGAAGACGACATGACGAGTTCGCGATTCGCAATATACACTGTAAACTGTAGTGAATAGGAATTTGCCACATTTATTTTGAAATCCAATAGTTTTCGGAAAAGAAACCGAGTAAATTATTTTTCTTTTCAGTTTTGTTTCATTTTTTTACCACGATTGTGCGCTTCTGAAGACGTAATTAATATCTTTTCGACTGTCTAGATCTTTACAACTAAATTAAAAAATAAAGTATGTATCATCAATTAGCAATGGGCGATGTTTGCCGATTAATTAAACATCGATGTTTTATTCTCGAATAAACGAATAATTTTGTCGATGTTTCTTTAACCCGATTAATCGATTGCCGATGTTTTTTCCCCCGAACATCGGTGACGATTTTTTTAGCCCCGTTTAGTTGCGAAATAGCCCTGTTAAGTGCGACTCACTACCGCAGATGAAACTTAAACAAAATGTTTAAGGAAATATTGCACTGCTCTGGATGGAACTGCCGACTTCAAGTATACAATTTTGTAATAAAAAAAATGGTAATAAATGATGAATTTATCCCGAAGTCATCTATACAATAATGTTACAAATTGTGTTTGTTTTACTCGGTAATTGCATATTCTTTGGTCGACGAAAACAATCGATGTTTCGATGTTTTTTGCTTCCTCATAGAGGAAGCTTTGTTTTCATGAAATTTTTTTTTTCGAGATTTTTATGTTAACATACTCAGAATCACCTAAAACGTCGAGAAAAGTGGTCTAGAAAATATGTCTGTATGTGGGTATGTGTGTGTGTGTGTGTGTGTGTATGTATGGTCCAGGCACCGAACATTCAATTGTTCATAACTCAGGAATGGCATGATGGATTGAGCTAAAAATTGGCATGCAAGTAGAGAATTAAATCCTCTGTAATTCACATATTCTTAAAATTAAATATATCCATGTATACAAATTTTATCGAAATTTAAATTTTTCAAAAAAATGGCGTGATCGCTCTAACTTTCGTAAAAGTTCGACGATACAGCTATATACTTCATCATAAATAAAGACAGGTTTAATGTTGTTTGGTATTGAATTTCAGCGAAATCGGTAAAGCGGTTCCGGTTTTATAGAATTTTGAATTTTTCGAAAAAAATAAATTTTGCTCTAAATCACGTCGAATGTCATCAAATGAACCAAAATATTCAACAGTAAAAAAATAACATATAGCGCTACCACGTATAAAATTTGGTGACGATCGGTAAAGTCGTTCGGATTTTACGCTGTTATGAATTTTTGAAAAAATTAAGATTTTCGCTGTAACTTATGGAAAAGTTATTAAAGTAAGTCAAAACTTTGTATCTAATAAAAATTAGATGTAACGGTGTTTGTAACGGAGTTTTCTTTTGATCAAATTCAAAAAAAGTTGCAAAGTAGAACTTTGCACACTGCTTCCTCATTAATTCCCCTTTTTCACAAAGCTTCCTCTATGAGGAAGCCAAAGTTAATATATAAGCTTCTTCATAGAGGTGGCTTTGTGAAAAAGGGGAATTAATGAGGAAGCAGTGTGCAAAGTTCTACTTTGCAACTATTTTTTTAAGCATCGATGTTCATAATCAATGTTTCAAATAATCGTTTATTTCAACATCAATCTTTTTTCCGAACATCGCCCATCCCTATCATCAATGTCAATTCACGTTCTCGCATTCGGTTCCGACGACGCGTTTCCCGCAACGAAGCGAAGACGAAGTGACGATTTGGAGATTCGCAATATACATTGTAAAGCACAGTTTTGTTTGTCCCGTGGGAGTCGAGCCGCGTGAAAAGAGAGAAATCTCGCTCGCACGAGGATAGAATGCTCATGACGTGCCTAATACGTGTAGAGTACGAAGACGTACATGCGTCGTGGCAGGCGAGCGGCCCTCGTGTTCGATATTTATGTCGACGCCACGCTAATTCCCGGCCTCGTAACGGGCCGCGTGTGCCACATTTCAACGCCAGTGGCTGCCGCTGCCGCTACCGCTGTGGTAACGCAGTCGCGCGCGAAAACGCAATATCGGCAAGCGAAGCCGCTGGCTTGCCGCTAGCCCGCTACGTGCGATACCCGTGTGGCCCGTCTTCCCTTGGCCCGATGATTTACAGCGGAAAGAACGCGCTTCCGTGCTCGCTCGGTGCGTCCGTGAGTCTTCGCCCAGAGGCCACGACGACGACGACGACGACGACAACGACGACGACGACGACGACGACGACGACGACGACGACGACGACGACGACGACGACGACGAAGACGACGACGAAGTCTCATGACTTCGCGAATTTTGCTCTTTCTTTTTCTCCAACGTATATATGAGAACCCCGCGCGCACCGGAAGCTCGCGTACCCGAGTGGACAGATCGTTATCGCAAACTTATTCGCCACACTATCGGAACCCCGAATGCACTTTAGTTCCCAAAGATTTTGCTATAAATTTAGGAAAGTACTCTAAAAACTAAGCGTGTTGCAAGTGTGCTGTTTCTCCTATCTTTTACATTGTGACAAATCCCACGCGACCCGTAACTTATTACATACACTAGCAACAACGCGCTCGCTTCGCTCATGGGTCACTACAAAATCTGATATTTACAGAGTGTTCGCAATAATGCTAACTATTGACCAACTTGTTGAATTATCTGATGCAGTGAAAGAAATCGCGTGTTTTTATCGCGAAGTATATAAAAGTAAATACTACAAGCCAAAAATCCAAAAACACCAGTAAAGGAACGTGACAATCTAACCTAGACTTTTAGTCGAAAATGGGCTTCTGCGACAGAATAATCGCAGTAGAATCTAATGTTCATCCAAGTCGTCGTAATTTCTCATGAAATCTCAGAAAGCTCTTGTTCATTCACTGGTGACTGTTCAATCACTGGTGCATTCACCCTATCTTTTCTTGTGGCCAATACAGCCACTCAAAAGGCTTGCGCGCGATTGCAGCTGCCATGACAGTCCGAATCGATTTATATCGAAGTCGCCGCCAACCAATCAGAACGCATGAAAAGTGACTTCAGTATTTCGACTTTCGATGTGCCATGTCCTTTTCAAGAGAGGAATTGTAAAAATAAATCATGAGTTCTAAGGTTCAGTGTGTTGGCATTTCATAGTAAATTATATCCGAAAGAAACACGCTTAAAGTATGGAAAATCGCGTGATGTTAAAGATAGAAGAAACAAGACACTCGCAACACGCTTGGTTTTGCAGTGAGGATTTGCATTCTGGTTGCCGAACTCCGTATCGAGTATTTTTGCAGAAATGCCCGGAAGGGTCATTTTTCGCGGTAATCACCGAATAAAAAAAATACGTTTATCGACTTACTCCCTTCGGCCCCAAACGCGACAAGATTCGCGTTAACCACTTCAGCCAATAGCAGAAGACTTTTTTTTGTGTATTCAAATAATTCGGCTCTCTCATTGCGGCTGTAGTGGTTAACGCGGTGCTTGTCGTGATTGTGGCCTGAGCGGTGAGACGTAAAGCGACGTAGAGACGCGTAATTACCGTAATTTTGCGTTCGCAGCAATTGACACTAAAAAGACCGTCCTGCGATCGTCATTTTCTTGTTACTGAGTTTCGTGTTGTGCAATAACGATAATTTTTTTTGGGCTTCATAAATGCGGTCAAGCAGGCGTGAAACTGCTGTATAGTTGTCACGAAAATTGTCATTTTTTCCACGGGAAAGTTCAAGAACATATAAATAGCGAAAAACATAATTGTAAAATGAATTTAATTTTATCTTTTCGTCGTCACAAAAACCGTCATTTTGTTATCGAAACGTTCGAAAACATAATAAAACAGCTATATAGTTGTGCAATGATCGTAATTTTTTGTTGTCACAAAAATCTTCATTTTTTTGGGCCGCTAATAGGCGGTGGCCCTGCGTCATTGAAGCGTGATTTTTCCGCTGCTCACGCGACGACCGCAATGTGAACGGTCACAAATATCCTGCACGTCTCTAATGGGACGTTAATTAAATTGAAAAATATATTTTTAGACACAGCAGAACGTCGATTATCCGAACCTCGATTATATCCGAACCCTCAATTATTGATGAATTAATCAAGTCAACGATGATTTATTTTATCCGAAAGCTCAATTATCCGAAAACCGCATTCAACGTTTTTCAGATATATTTAATTTTTAGATGTCTATTTGAACGTTTTTGAACATAATATAAATCTAGAAATTTAATATATATCTACTCTTTTTATGTGAAAAAGTGTTGTTTACGATCCCGTCTCAAAAAACTACGTTTCGATTATCCGAACTTTTGATTATCCGAGCTAGTCTACCGGTGCGCGATTACCACAAAACATAAGCCTTCCCACGGAGAGAACGGTAGTGCAACAAATGTTGCACTAGCAAAACGCAATGTTGTCACTATTTTAACAAAAGATTTACTGGCACAGTGTTATGTTTTGGCCATTTGTTCTGCTTTACAAAATATTCACCAATCTTTACTAAAATTCTTCCATTAAAATTCCCTCAACTATTTGCAATTTCCAATCATCCGAGAACCGGACGACAATCTCATATTTCTGCTTATTGAATTCCGCTCGTTTCCTTGATTCTAATTAAATCACATTCAATATGTTTTTCGGTGACCGCGGGTGCAACGCGCCGTCAGCACGGTGCGGCCGTCTCACGGTCACCAAATTTCCCACTCTTTCACCCACCACTGTCTTCCTCAACTCGCCTCATTTATTTCCAGTTCAGTTCTGTTTCTCATTTCGCCTCGTTTGTATCTACATTTTCGTTCGGCTCTGTGAGTGAGCCTTTTCGTAAATATAGCTCTGCGTGGCTTTAAGGATGTGGAAGCGCGAAGTATTCAATTCGCATAAATTCGAGAAAAGTGCGAGAGAATTGCAAACACTTCTTGATGTTCTGAAAATGTGAAAAAATGCGTGCACACTAAAGGTACTGAAAAGATTAATTTTGCATAATAATAATTCCAAAATGTTATTAACAAATTGATAAAAAAAAATGGTTTAACAAATATTTCGTTGACCCAAGTTTTTTTGCATGAAAATGATACCTTTATTTTTCTGTATACGTATGAATTTTGTCAGATTTTTATCTAATCTTTGAAATTTGTACATATTTTCCATACAAAAAAACACAAATTTCAAAGATTAGATAAAAATCTGAAAAAAATTCATACGTATACAGAAAAATAAAGGAATCATTTTCATGCAAAAAAAAACTTGGGTCAACGAAATATATATTAAACTATTTTTTAAATCAATCTGTTAATACAATTTTGGAATTATTATTATGCAAAATAAATCTTGTGAGTACCTTTAGTGTGCATGAATTATTTCAGATTTTCAGACCATCGAGAAGTGTTTGCAATTCTCTTGCACTTTTCTTGAATTTATGCGAATTGAACACTTCGCGCTCCTACATCCTTAACCGCATATATCACCGCGGTGATAATATATATAATTGAACAATTGTGTTTTGCATTGTGGAAAATCGTACGTTTTGTCGATTTATTGTTTCATGGGAAATAAATATAATTCTCGACTTGGAATATTCATTTTATTGATTAATCGAGCAACGATCCCAAATCAGCGGCAAATGATTTCTCATGCGAAAATAAAAGCCGTCACATGACAGATAGCAAAATGTTGGGGAAGTGAAGTGCATTCGTGCACCTGATAGTCCGCCAATAAGATATTCGAGAGAAAACCGGCGAGCGATTCCGCGTGTCTCGGGTCTTTCGTGAATTCAAACGTAAACGTGCGGCGGTCGCGCGCGGCGAAGCGATGATTCCGTTGGTTGATTCGATTAAATAATAACGGAGCAATCGATATAGCGGGCGAGCCGCGGAGGCGGTCCGAGAAAATCGTCGAAGCGTTTATATGCCGCACGATAGCGGAAGTGCATGCGGCGGTCGCTCGCTGTATTTGTATTTGCCCTGAGCGGCGAGGCGGCCACGTGATCGGTGAGCCGTGTGCTCGCGGCGACTGCATCGCTGATGGTCGCCGCGCTGGACGGTACTCAGCGATTCGTTGATTCCGCGAATCCGCCTCGGCCGCGCGCGCGGTGGAAAGAGCGATCGAGCGAACGCGGACGGACGAGACGCGAGTGGATCGCGTGATTCAGAGCCGCGCCGTGACCGGCGAACCAAATTGTTACGCCAACATTTGCACAGCCCGGCGCGCCGCGGCCTACGTACGCTCCTTTTGCCCGCGAAGCTATACGGAGGAATCGAGAGAGGAAAAAAAAAAGAAAAAAAAAAGAAAGAAAAGAGCGAAGCGGTAAATCCTCGCGCGAACATCTGGCCCGAGGAAGCCGGAAGTCCGCAGGTGATGATGCGAAGCCGGAATGAGGAACTTCCTGGTTTAATCTCGGTACAAGAGCTCTGTTTTCCTTTTATTTCGGGGGGCCGTTTCGTTTATTATTTACACAGGGCTTTTTACGGAACACAGCTTGCACAGCGACGGGTCGTACGCAGATCTTTCCAAAAAACACAAGCGACGTCGGTGTTGTTGTTGTTTTTTTTTTTCTTTTCATTTCTTTTATAACAATACAATAACGTCTCTATACGCTAATAGTACTAATCGTCTCGTAGGGGGTAATAATCGTTCGAGAGAGCCGATCAAGTCGGGCTCGCGAAAACGTTGCGAAACTTTACGTTTTTATGAATTTTGTTCATTTTCACTTCAACGAGGCCGAGATGCGCATCAAACGGCCCGAAACTCGCAGCGTCCTCGCGGCCCTCCGGCTCTCTCGCATCGGCAAAGGACTCGGAGTCGCACTCGCCACGCGCGGAAACACAGGAGAAAAACATAAATAACGATAACAATAAGTATAATTATACGAAATACGTATACATATATAGGCATATATGTATGAATATTATATAACTTATATTACAAGAGGATAGGAGGCAGAGATTTTTAACCCGTGGTTCGTGAATTACAATAATTATATATACAAAGTAGAGAATTCGATTTTATCGCGCGCGACCTCTTACCACATGCGCCCACGACTTATCTTTTCATTATTTTTCTGCTTATTTTTTTTATCATTTTTAAGGAATCATCGCAGTGTGACATTTTCAAAAAATCGTTCCTTTTTGCATTATCGGATGGTATACACTGTTATAAACATTCTCTCAAATTTAAAAATCGAAATTCGAATTATTTCGAATGGACCTGGCACCGCCGATTGATCGTAAGTGAACGATTTATATGAAAAGTTTTCACTTCAAATGCGTTTATCTCGAAATGGTGTTTTTCAAAACGGTGTCCACTCTCAAGGGAAGAGTTTTCAAGCTATTCATTTCAAATTTGGACAGAACAATATTCTCGTCATTCTCTATCGTCCTGTGGAAGATTTTTTTCTTTTTTTTTTATCTTCCTATTTTTTTACGAAAAACTGTCGAAAAAATGGCTAATTTCGACACGGCAAATTAAAAAAAGCCTCCATAGGACGACAATGGCTTTCCTACAGATTAATAATATTTTTGAAATTTTTGTTTCAGACCAGGATTCAGGCCGCTAACCGGGACACCATGCAGGACCTTTTTTTTAACCGGACTTTTCAATAATTTATAACAATATTGAACAATAAATAAATCAACTTACAAAAAATCATTTTGTACTCTTCATTAGTGCCTTGATTTGTACAAAAAAAACAGACCGATTAGTTTATCCTAACCATAAAAAATATCGCGAAAATGAGCGATTTTTCGTCGGGTTACACTGTGATGATCCCTCAATAGTCGATCCGATCGAGACTACACGTGACGTATACAGTAAAGGCGAGGTGGCGCGAGTTCTCCAAAAAATCATTCTGGGAATGTTTGAAAAAATATTCTCACCGGGGAGGGGGGACAGTATACACAGAGACACGCACACTCTCTTTCTCTCTCGTTCTCTCTCTCTCTCTCTCTCTCTCTCTCTCTCTCTCTCTCTCTCTCTCTCTCTCTCTCTCTCTCTCTCTCTCACTCTCTCGCTCTGTCTCACCGAGGATACGCGATCGTCGTCGCACTGTTATTATCCATTACGAGTTTCCACGACGACTACGAGGGCGAGAGATCCTGCACCTCGCGGTACAGGCTGTCGGTGGGCGAGGGTGTAGCTCTTCTCGACGCCGAGGGCGAGGCTGTCGCGGGCGTCGAGGGCTTTCTTATAGCGGACGTGGGGTACGGCGAGAATCGATGATGAGCCAGCGCGAGCGCCGAGGGATAAATCGGCCGAGGAGCCGCGGGACCCGACGGTGGACTCTGCTGCGAACTCGAGGCCGCCAATTGTTGCTGCTGATAGTGATGAGCCGCCGCGAAGAGCGTTGGACCGAGCGACGATGTCCACCACAGATGACTCAATTGCTGTTGCTGCTGCTGTTGCTGCTGCTGCTGTTGCTGCTGCTGCTGCTGCTGTTGCTGTTGCTGCTGCTGCTGATGTTGTTGGTGCTGCTGATGACTCGAACCGGCGGCGGTCGAGGCCCCTGGATAAACGAGCGCGGGATTCACCAACTGAGCGTACGGCCCGACTGCTCTCAGGAGAATCTGCGAGCCCGCTGCCCACAGCGCTTTTTCCTCGAGGCTCAGGTTCGTCGCGCCCGCCGGCAATTGGCTCATCTCGAAGGGGAATCGATGCGGAAACCTCAACGACTGCTGCTCCGCCAGCATCGACTCCATCGTTTCCCTGAAAGGGAAACTGCTCGATTATGTGATTTGTCTTCCCATCGGGTCGAGTAGTCGCGACGACAGAATATATATATATTTTCCTCCACTGATTGCCAAACTCGAGAGACTCGTTTGAGAATAGAGTATTTTCTTGAAATTCTTCTCTCAACACATTCAAGTTCAGATTGCGACCTTGAAATAAATCTTCTACAAGAGCGACACTGGCAAAACATTCTAAGAGGTGACGCATTGGCGGTTTATACCTAAAAATGCGGCACCTCTCAAACTCAATTGTCGGCGTCTCCCTTTTGCGAGGTGTTTTTGTATATTGAAAACACTAATTTTACAAGGTGGGTACTTTTTTATTTTAAGTACCCAAAGAAGGAATTGGTTTTTTTTCTCTTTTTTTAATAAGGATATCAAAGAAATCTCTTTTTTATGCTTCTTCCACACTCTAAAATTGTTGGTTTCAAGCTTTAAGTAAACCTAGTGAAAGAAGGGCACGAAAACACTTCGAGAAAGAAGGGGAAAACGGGGTCGCTTACAATTAAGTTTTCGAGAAGCTGCATTTCTTGGGTATAAACGACAAATGACGTTTCCTTTTCCGGAAGGCTTCTCGGGGCCTTTTGCGAGATTTATTTAAAGTTCCAAACCTACACTTTTAGCGGATGGGAGAAGCATAGAAGTGATTTTTCTAGCCAACCTTATTAATAAGAAGAAAAAAAAAACAGAAGACAACTTTTTTTATTTCTTAAACTAAGCAAAAAAAAGATCCACTCCGTAAAATTATTGATTTCAATTTACAAAAATACTTCGCAAAAGGGAGACACTTGCAATTAAGTTTTAGAGGTGCTGCATTTTTTGGGATAAACCGCCAATGCGGCACCTCTTAGAATTTTTTGCTAGTGTCGTACTTATTGCAAGGATTACTTCAAGATGAAAATCTACACTTTGGCATGGTGCTGTATTTGAGAGTTTATAGACTTTTTCAAAGTATAGCGAAAAGACAAAGACGAATTACTTGCGTACTAAAAACTCGGATTTACTTTTCCAAATGACAAATAAAAACAACTATTTTCTCCCGACTCCGCTAAAATAACCCCATTTCGTGTCCGCAACGCGGGCGGACAATCGCTCATTTTTTGACAACTGACTCACGCATGCGCAGTCCGGTTTCATTACCTCCCTAGGGAGGAAATCAGCTCATTTCTGCCCGCGCGGGAGTAATGGAAACCGTACTACGCATGCGTGTCGTCATTTGTAAAAAATGAGCTTATTTTCCGTCCTCATTGCACACACGAAATGTGGTTATTTTTTAGCGAAATCGGGAGAAAAGTATAGTACGTTACATGGGAGGAGTGCAACTTTTCACCTCGTGTGAATTTCTGCCCTCGCTTCGCTCGGGCATCAAACTTCACACTCGGGAAAAAGTTGCACTTTCCTCCCTTGTAACGTAATGTACTATTTCACATTTATTTTACAGACAGTCAACGGAGAATATTCTCGATGATTCAGCGGAAAAGTCGGAAAACCGGCTGCAACTGTGAGATCGTCGAAAACAGCCGACACGAGGATAAGACTCACCTCTCAAAGTCCGTGAGCCGGGAGGAGTCCCTGAAGCCTTTGGCAAACGGATTGCTGTCGATCTTGAGTTTCGTTATCTGCAAGCAGAGAAGCATAGCGAAATAGATAAATTGAAGATACGTGAAGCGGTGAGGGAGGACAAAACTTATGTAGGGGAGGTGCGGGCAAAATGGGACGCATACGCGAAAAATGGTTTTATGACGATAACAAAAGTGTATGTTGATTGCTCTTGATCTAAAAATTCGATTCCAATCATCAATTTTGAACGTCGGCAAAGAAAAAGTGCAGGCAAAACGGGACAGATCACCATTTACGGAAATTCGTGTTTTTTTTTTACTCGGTGATACTCCTTAATGTTTATATTAAAAAAAAAAAGAATTGTACATTTTTTTTGTGAGTGTCTTTTTAAAAGACAGATTGTTTAAAACACTCAACATTGTTTAAAATCGTTATATCCCGCTTAGGGTTTGCCGATGGTCGGAAAAAACATCAATGTTGAAATAATCGATTATTTTAAACATTGATTATGAACATCGATGTTTAAATAAAAATATCGAAACATCGATTGTTTTCGTCAACCAAAGAATATGCAATTACCGGGTAAAACAAACACAATTGGCAACATTATTATATGTATAGATGATTTCGGGATAAATTCATCATTTATGACAATTTTTATTACAAAATCATATACTTGAAGTCGGCAGTTCCATCCAGAGCAGTGCAATATTTCCTTAAGCATTTTCTTTGAGTTTCATCTGCGGTAGAGTGAGTCGTACTCGACTGGGCTATTTCGTAACTAGACGGGGCTAAAAAATCGTCATCGGTGTTCGGGGGAAAACATCGGCAATCGATTGACCGGGTTAAAGAAACATCGACAAAATGATTCGATTATTCGAGAAAAAAACATCGATGTTTAATAAATCGGCAAACATCGCCCATCCCTAATTTCGCTTACATGCGTTGAATTGTGTTGTAACACGGGAAAATCCCGTGCCTTCAAACCAACGCCCAGCTCAGCCGCTCGACGACTCCACGACCGATCCGCAGGGCCATAATTAATTAAATATTTATTTTTCCCTAATTTTTATTTTATGTTCCCGCTTATTTATGTAATCTCGCCGGGAATTGACGCCGTCGCCGGGGTGAACCCGTACCGACGAGTCTGCGCGGGAGAGAGAACGACGCTGGAACGCCGCAGCAGCCTTGTCGCTACGTCCCCGAACGCTCGGCGTAAGTCGGACTTCCCGCCGCCGCCGCCGCCGCCGAGAGAAGCGGAATCGTCCATATCTCGCGCCACTAACGCCAACTGTGGTGCGAGCGATCTTCGTCGCCGAGATCGGACGGGTGCCCGGCAGCGCAGAGTTGGCCGCCTGCTTGCCGGTCAGCGAAATTAGGCGGAGAGGGGATTATTCGCCCCGTGCGTGCGTGCGAGCGAGACCTCGGGGCACTTCCCGAGGAATCGTCGAGCGACGAGCTGGAGCGAGCACGCGTGAAGCCCGAGCGTAGCGACAGGAGCCCGAAATTGGATCAACGACAGCGTTTTTCCGCCGAACATCCCGCGGACGTTGGACTCGACGCCGGAAGATTTGGTAGCGACGGGTGAGCCCCGCCGCGCGGCGTCACGTTAATTTTTATTTGTTTGTCGTCCCTTTTCCGGTCCTTCTGACCAACCGCCACCGCGGGTCTTGCAAAGCCCGCGGTAAATAAAAATATAAAACCTAAGCGAAGGTACGCGACGGCCGTGTCGACAGGTCTCTCGCACGTCGTCCGCCGCGCTGAGACCCTCGCGCCCGGGCGCCGATTTCCGCATCCCGCCCATGAGGTTTGGGATCGGAAAATTAATCAGCCGGGACAGCGCGAGACACGCCGGGAGAGGCCTGCGCGACCGGGCGGTCCTGCGGTAAATCGCGCGCGTGAAAACGACCACGCGAACGGTCGTACGGTCGCGGGAAGTCGCCCGTCTCGGCCGGTATATTTTGTTACCGGTCGGGACGTAAAACAGTAGAATCGGTGTGCGAGAACGGGGACGATGCGCCTTTATATTTTTCTATTTCTCTGTTCTATCTGTTTGTTACACTTGTCCGTCATTTGCGATCGTCTCCCGCTCCGCCGCGAGTGTGAGCGTGTGAGTGTGTGTGTGGCGAGGGCCGCGGCGTGCGCGGTGACTCGCGACCTTGCGAGGTCCGGCGTGTTTGACGCCGAGCGACGGACACGGGAAATAATTAATATTTTGTTCTACCACATGCAGTTGCGGGAATCTTAATTTAATTGATCTTCTTTGTTTGTTAATGTCTTAAATAAATTGCATTGTTAATTCCCGCACATTTGAATCCTAAATGAATTATTATTTATTATTTGACCATCCCGAGATCGCCGACTCATGAATCCCGCCACTCTACAATTTTGACGGCTGCGGCTAGTCTGGCAAACGCAGCTTGGTCCGTCAATAACGCGAGTTCTTCCCGGCGCGAAAGCGCCTGGCGCCCATGGGAAAATAAAGGGAAGAGCTCGCCGGACTTTAGCTTTGTAGAGCTTGTTTTTTAAAATGAATTGGGAAAAGCTACTACAGTGTCGTACAGACGGGACTTTCACGAAATGGGGGTCTGTCCCATTTTGCCTGCGACAACAGTTGGAACTTGAAAAAACGCTGTCTCGTTTTGCCCGCACCTCCCCTATACAGTTGGCAACGCGCGAGAGTATAGTTTTCACAAGGTTGTAACTCGTTTCAACGAAAGAGACGGATGTAAGGGGGGGGGGGGGGGGGGGCGAGGACAGAAGCGAGGATGGAGGACGCCGGGAATAAGGGATAAAGGATGCCGAGAGGCGGCGCGGGTGACTCGGTCTCGCACCCTTCTTTGAGGGTCTTGTTATCGCCGGGTACCGCGTCAAATGGCAATTCGCTACGAAATTGCATCGGGTCGCCCCGCGACACCGTCAACGATCCGTATCGCTGAAAACGCGCGGCGCGGACGTCGAACGACATCGACGCGCCAGCGAGCGAGTCGCGCGCTTCGCCGTCGTTGGGCGCCCTCCGCTCGTGTCTCGGGGATCGATCGGAAGTCAACCGCTCGTAAAATTAGAGGGCTGGGGGAGGCGCGACAAAACAAAATCGCGGCGAGACCGAAGGGTAAGATTGCCGGGGCTCGTTTCAATTATTCGCGAGCGCGCGCGCGCTCGGCTGATCTTCGAGCGTTCCGGTGACTCGCGACGCCGCTCGTCGTCATCCCTGCGGAAAATCCCTGGAGCGCATTCGTCTTCCTCGATGGAAGAAATAGAGTTGCGCGCTCGCGGAACGACGCGATATAATTTAAAACAGCGCCGAGCACTTTATCACCCGTGCCGAGGCTGCTCGTTCCTCGCGCGCGGTATATCAATGGCTCGTGCATTCGTTTTCGCTAAACACACGCGCGAGTTTCTTCCACGTTTGGAACACGAGTTTCCTCGTCATACATCCACGTGTGAGTGAGAGCTCCACGAGCGCGCGAGGCTGCGGTGTCGAGTTAGGTATAGGAGGTATAGAGGGCAATCCGCCTCCTCCTCCTCTCCCTCGCGGCTCCCAAACTCCGCGTCGACCGTAAGAAGCTAGAGTGACCGACCGCGCTGAGATCCCCGCAACGTGTCGCAAACCTACCCTAAGTCTTTCCGATACTGCGCATTAACGCAACGCAGCGAAGCCACCCAGCGCGCGGCCGCGCGCGCCGGATGCACGCAGGTGGTCCTCTCACCCATACGGGAACAAAGTATATGCAAGATATACACAAGACGTATTCTGGATATACAAGATATAGTTTTTTCGAAAACTTCTATATTTCGGATATATTTTATATATATTGAAGCTTAAAAACTTTTACATCTACTATAGGGTTTTTTTCAGTTATTTTCGGATTTTTATATTATAGCTAACAATATTTTCAATTTGAAAAATTACATATAGGAGATTCCTGCTGGTTTCGACGTGCGTCTGACCCTTGACCTCTCGGATATCGTTCACAATTTGTTGTGTTTATTGTCCCAACTCTAAAAAGTGCTGAACATTTTTATTCATATTTGAGTTTGTTGCAACTGTTCAAATCGAAAATATTGTTAGCTATAATATAAAAATCTGATAAAACTGTCGAAAATCCCATATTAGATATAAAAGTTTTTAAGCTTCGAACCAAAGTCCCTTGGGTCTGATCCTTGCCTCCTTGGGTCTGAGTCCACGATTTTTTGTATGATTGTCCCAACTTTAAAAGAAGGTCGAAATTTGTTTCCGATCTTTTGTCTTTCAAGTTTGAATCAATCAGACTTGTTTTAAAACGTCCGAAAAAATATATAATGAAATCTCACCCCACTCACAGTTAAGTCTTAAAAACGTTTACATCTGATACGGGATTTTTGAGGATTTTTTCACATTTTTAAATTTTGACTAACAATATTTTAATAAGTAACATTATAACAAATTCAAATTTGAAAACAAAATCTGAAAAAAAATTCGAGCTCTTTTTAGAGTTGGGGCGATAACACAACAAATTGTGGACGAAAGCCGAGAAGTCGAGGGTCAGACGCAGCTCGAAATCATCGAGAATCCCCCATATACATTGCGGCAAAACGTTCTGTATCTCACATATATTTCCAAATACACTTTATTCCATGTGGATAACCCTTGCGGCGAGCGCACATCGCGAAATTGAGTCGAAAGCGCCTCGACCGGCGCGCATCCCAAGGAGTAGCATTGGCTTAAGTAACCGCTGTCGACGATCGTCCAGTGTAAACGACGATTCTAATTATCGGCGGAGAAAAAGGCCGAGGAAATGATTGATCGCAGGTTGACGCGGAGGCCAATGGATTCGGAATTAACGGACGAATAGAGTCGTCCCTCTTCGTGTCTTTACGAGTGACGCGAGGTGAGAGAAAAGAAAAAGAAGGAAAAAAAAAGAAAAAAAAACGAGGAGTAACGCGAAGCGAGGAGAGGAAGATAGACAACAACTCCGGACATCAGAGCGAACACCTCGGATTGCCGTACGCATCGCAGAGTCATTAATCATTTTGGATGTGATCATCATCGCCTCGGCGTTGGAAGGACATCGGGCGCGCACTCGCCGAGGCCTCACACGCACGCTGTATCTGCCAGCTCGGTGCTCGGCGGCGAGTCGCGTCGCTCTTCCTTCCGGCCGCAGCTTCGGGCGAAAGCCAAACGCTTATTAGGCCCGAAAATTCCAGTGGCTCGTATCATCCGAGTCCCGACAGGGCGCTTGGCTTTCTCTCGGGTGCCGACGACCTCGGGTCTTTCGTTCGGTCGACCACCAGGCTCGCACAGTGATCCGTCTCGTCGTCCAGGCTTTGACAAGATCGAAGGTTTTTCCTTCGACCCTCCGACGCGCTCAATCGTCACAACATCCACCCTCCCTCGTCCGACAGTTTATTTACACGGTAAAATGAGAGCTTACTTATGTGTATCCTACAAGCACTTATTAGACTGTTACCCGCAGTCACCCTTTCCTATTACGCCACTGTATCGCATTTGCACTATAGTTGTGAATGCTCATTAGTTTGAGAAATAAATGTTGCACTATGGTTCGTTTTGTAGGTGTGATTTGAGGTAGTATAAGCGCTATGTATAACGTCGCGTAAGTTCGAGCGAGAATGAGACAGAATTACGAACAGTTCTCGATGAGATAAAAATCTGAAAAAATCAAACACATAAAAAGTGCTGAAAAGATTATTTTCGCATAATAATAATTTTAAAATGTTATTAACGAATTGCTGAGATAAATAATTGTACAACAAATGATCCGGTAACCTATTTTTGTTTCTTACGGAAATGGTTTGTTTATTTTTCAGACGAAATTCTGAAAAAATTCATACGTACTCAGAAAAATAAACAAATCATTTTCATAACAAAAAAAATTAGGATACCGGGTAATTTGTTGAACAATTATTTATTTTAGTAGTTTGTTAATAACATTTTACAATTATTATTTTGCCAAAATAATCTTTTCATCACCTTCCATATGCTTGATTTATTCAGATTTTTATGTTATCGAGAACTGTTTGTAATTCTGTCTCATTCTCGCTCGAACTTATGCGACGTCAGCTTAGGCGCTCATATTACCTGAATAATAATAACCTGCGGCGATTATAAAATGACGAAAATAGGTGCCTCGACATTCAATAAAAATTTGTGAGCAATTGTGAAAAAGAAAATGGAAAAGCATCGTCCTCCATTACTTTCGTAATACATCAACCGCGTTTCTCTCCGTTTTTTTACGTCAAGAAATTCAGAACAACAGCGCCTCCCGCTCGTCTGTTGACACGCAAATCAGTGCATGGCTAAGCGGTCACCCATCCAAGTACCGACCGCGAGTCAAGCTGCTTAACGTGGGGGATCGCAGAAAGCACACACTGAAGTGTGGAGAAAAAAACATTGGTAATAATTATGTGCCGTACATAAAAAGAAGACTGATACTTCCCGGATGCCGACGACATCGGGTCCTTCGTTCGGTCGACCACCGGACTCGCGCACAGTGATCCATCTCGTCGTCCAGGCTTTGACAACACCGAAGGTTTTTCCTTCAACCCTCCGACGTCGCTCGATCGTGACAAGATCCACCCTCCGTCGTCCGGGAGTTTATTTACACGGTAAAACGAGAGCTTCCTTATGTATACTACAAGCACTTATTAGCTTCCTCGTGCGCGCGGTTGTGCTTTCCCCGCGCGGCCGGATTTGAGAATTGTTGGGCGGGGGATGAGGGATCTGAGGGATTTTTGAGGAAGTGGGTATCGAGCACGGGGGTGGCCCGAGCCGTCGGGTGGGTGGTCCAATTACCCTGGCGGGTTTCTCGCGCGCCCGGCTCAGGAACGGCTCACTGCATGCGTGAGGAACGCGCGAGCGTCAGCGGCTGCTGCGGTGGCGGCGACGGCGACGGCGGCGGCGGCGGCGGCGGCCGCGTAGCACGTGCACGTGCGGGCGGTATAGCAGCTCGGAGCTCTCGAGCCGTCGGGTAATAAGACTCTCGCGCGCCTCCTCCTCCTCCTCTCTTTCTCTCCCTGAGTCTTATTTCGTGGCTCTTTTCTTCCTTCGCGAAAGCCCCAAGAGCGAGGAGAGGGTGGGTGGCGCACGGTGGGCCCGGTGCAGCTCGACTATGACGACGACTGCGCGCGAGGGGAACCAGACTGCGACTCGCAGTCTCTTTTTCTCCGTCTTTTTCTCTCTCCCTCTCGCTCTCTGAGCCTGGCTTAGCCGCGAGGCTCGGTTTTAGTTACGATTCCTCGCTGACATCATTAGCCAAACATCTGGCCCACTTCCCTCCGCGCTCCGACTCCGCACCTCACGACTTTATACCGCGAGCTATACACCAGTGCGGCTTTGCGCAGTGAAACTGACCGGTTTCGCACTGTCTCTCACCGATATTGAACCGGTTCACCGTGTAAGTCAAGTTGTCAAGTCTCTGCAGCGAAAGAAAAAATAAGTCCAACGCACAAGTGTTTTCTCGTAATGTTATGTAATTCTGGAATATGCCTATTTGTCATAATGCTTATCTTGGATTTACTTGCGAAGAAAATAACGACTTTCGAAAGGTATGTTATTTGAGGTATTTGAAAACACCAAAAAAACACCTTGGGTGTAAAAATCTGAGACAAGTAAATTTACCTATATCGGCAAATGTACCTATTCTTACAACAAGTTGTGAAATAATGAATTTATAAAAGTAAAACCCCATACTAGGCAAAAAGTCGACAAATAATCAACCGCCTCGCAACGTCAAGTAAACCCGAAAATTAATAATGATAGTTTAATTAACTCAAAGTTGCATGGGTCAATTTATAAAAATTGCTTGTCCGGCCATTGTACTTATCAAATTAACATGACAACTGGTATATTAGCTAAATACGCACAATTAACTGTTTCGTCGACCGCCAACACCAACAGTCGATACTTTAGGCCGGACAAGTAATTTTTATAAATTGACCCATGCAACTTTGAGTTAATTAAACTATCATTATTCATTTTCGGGTTTACTTGACGTTGTGAGGCGGTTGATTATTTGTCGACTTTTTGCATAGTATGGGGTTTTACTTTTATAAATTCATTATTTCACAACTTTTTGTAAGAATAGGTACATTTGTCGATGTAAATTTACTTGTCTCAGATTTTTACACCCAAGGTGTTTTTTTGGGGTATTTGTCTACTTTTTGCAAAAGTTCTCCTTGGCGATTTATACTAGATATTTTTCGATATTATCGCAAAGTTGTTATTAATAAATAAATTGTTCATTAATACCAGTTCACATCATCAATACAATATTACCTAGCCCTTAATATTGATAGGTTTCCGCAAGATTAGAATTTTTCTCTTGAGCGGCAAGACAAATTTCACTATCTGTGCCAAAAACACGGGAAAAACAATATTCCGATTTGAATGAATCATGCCATCTAAGAATTTTTTTGGTTGCTGATTGTGAATTTGTGGTCAAAATACAGAAATTCAAAATGGAGGTTCCAATATGGCGGATGAAAATTCAAAAGTGACTTACTTCAAATCAAAACCGACACTCAGTAGTTCGGGGTCGCTCATTACAAATCTGTACTAAAAATTTAGAAATTCAAAATTGCGGATCAAATTCAAATTTGGCTTTGAAACCCTCGAGTGCCAATTGTCATCCGGATGCAATCAATTCTGAATTTTGAACTGCCATATTCGATTCACCATTTTCGATGTTTTTAAATTTTAAGGACAGATTCGTAATCTGCGATCTCATAAACCCCCGAGTGCCGAATTTCATTCCAGTTAAATCAATTTTAAATTTCCATCCGCCATGTTGGATCCGCGACTTTGAATTTCTAAATGCGACCTCGAAAACCCCCATATACCAGTTTGTATGAGCATCAATTAGTTAATTATTGTATTTTGGTGTGCTATACTGGATTGACATTCTTAGTTTTTGAATTTTGAGGTCAGATTCTTAATCAGTGTCCTCGAAAACCCTCGAGTACAAAATTTCACGAAAATCGTTCGAACCAATTACAAGATAATTGATGTGCGAGAAGAGATTTGAGAGATATACATAGAGAAAGAGAGAGACAGAGATGGAGCGTGACTGCCGTGAAGTTAGATGCACGTCATCTGTTATAGCGACGGCTGCTTACAAAATCGCACACAACATGGCGGCGTCCGCTTGTGGACGCTGCCATGTTGTGTGCGATGACGACGACGACTGAATTGATCTTTTCGCATCGCGGAAAAAAAGAATATCATCGATGGCGCGCGGATTCCTATAAACTTAATTTTGGTCGCAATCGACGGCCCGTAAAAAAAAACATAATTTACATGTACCTAAAAAGAATATTTATTGTCTATAAATTTAAAGAATAAGAAAAAAGTTTTTGACGGATACCGAAAACAAGTTGTTTCGAGTATAAGAGTCTTGTCGCGTCTCGTCGTCGTCGTCGGTAAAGTCGGTCGTTGTCGGTAAAAAGGGTAAATGTACTTGTCTCGAGACGCTACCGCGTCTCTTGATGTCATCGGTAATACGAAAAACCGTTATTAAAAAATGATCATATCCAGTGTAATGTTTTTAACCGCTTGGTTGTTTTCCGGAAATTGTTTATCTGTTATAATTTTTGTTTTGGATTTACTTTTTCGATGAAAACAACGCCTTTCAAATGGTGTCATTCGAGGTATTTGAAGTATCATCGGAGGTACGAAAAATCGTAATTAAAAAATGATCACATCGAGTGTAACGTTTTTAGCCGCTTGGATCTTTTACCGGATATTATTTGTTATACTTTTTATCTTGGATTTTCTTTTCGATGAAAGTAACACCTTTCAAAAAGTGTTATTTGAGGTATTTTAAATATCATCGGAGATACGAAAAATCGTCATTAATAAATGATCACACCGACTGTAACGTTTTTAACCACTCGATTATTGAAAAATGCTCTCGTCCCAGTTGTCAATTGAATATACCGAGTTCGCCGCTGACGTCGGGAAAACGCGAATACACAGATTGCTCGGTGCATCGACGTAATCGCGTGGAGCTTTACGATCGCCTTCTCTGTGGTCCGTTGTAGTTGCTTCTGGCTGTATTCTCGTCCATATACTTTGGCGCTAACAGCCTCGTGTGAAACAGACTTCTTTGATCCTTTGACGAACGTAGCGAGTGCTCGCTCCCTCTCGTTCTCGCCGCGCGGAGTTCAAGAGCCAAGTTGTTCTCCCCCGACGCCGCAGGAGATCGAGCCGCGCGCCGCGGAGAGTTACGAGTCAGAACGAGAGTCGTTCCCGGGGCCTCCCGCTCGCTCTCGCGGGACGCGAGCGGCAAGCAAATTTACGCCCTTAAGGTTTTAACGCCGTCAAAGAGATATGGCAAGCGCACGTCGGTTTACGGCTCCGCTGACACCGTCGTGCGGCGGCAGCGCTGCCGAAACCGCGTTTGGCCCACTTCCATTCGCGCTCGGCGCGAACCGATTTACAACCCGCTCGCGCGCATCCTCGAATTATATTCCCGACAGTCTCTGAGCGCGGCTTCTTACCAGGCGTCGCCGAAAAATACCGCATGATCGCTCACTCTCCGTTCTCGCTTTATCATATTCCCCGCGTCCCGAGATATGCGCCTCAACGTCCTAATTCGCCGCCACCGCAGCGGCCCAGGTAATTCGACTATTGTCGCTGGTTATTCATCCGGTTAAAACGCAGATGCGATTAACATCAGCGAATCAATTAAGGAACGGAGAATTGGTTGATCGCGCGCGGTAATTCGAGGGTTGAAATTGCGCCGCGACGTCGCGCGAGATTCTTGTCGATCTCCGACGGACCTCGCGGTGTGGCGGCCGCCAGTCTTCTCTATTCTCGTAGACGATTTTCGCGCGGCGATGCCGGGGGAGATGAGAAAGATGAAGAACCGCGCGCTGTACGTAATTGAAAGGGATGCTTTCGCTCGCGGTTGGAGAGAGAGAGAGAGAGAGAGAGAGAGAGAGAGAGGGACGTTCGCCGCGGCGGCCTCTCTCTAATAATAGATTTAATAGAGACACGCTCATTGAAGGGGTCGTGCGCCAGCCACGCTTTAACGGCGACCGCGCGCGGCAGCTCCTCTTCCGCGCCCGCCTCGTCCGCCGCCTTCCGTTCCCTCTCGCTCTCTGGTTACTCACGACGCACAGAGTCGCACAGTCGTTTGACGTTCTAGCTAGGTGGCCCACCCGCCTCTATATACCCCACGTTTAAGGGATCCCGATCTATCCCTCTCTCTTTCGCTCTCGCGATCCATACGAACGAGCCGCGCGCGCTGCTCGTATCGCAGCCGCCTGCGTTTTCAGGCCGCCGCTCGCGCGCGCAGGAAAACGGTTTTACGTCTTGCCCGTGAGCCATGTTCCCCACTGTAACCTGCCATGTATCCTCCGGACCCTCGTAAATTCACGGGCCACCGCTACATCATCCACACCAACGCGCGTACACACCGACGCGAGATGCGCTTTCCATTCATCATCCTAGGCCAAATGATTCCTTTCCGGTTTGGGTGGGTGTCCCGCGCGGCCATTCATTATGCAACAGCGCGCGCGACACTTGCCGATTTTTCAGCGCCGCGAATGTGGAGACTAGGTTTTTTTTTGTTTGAATTATTAAATGGACATTGAGTCGCTACTTATCTCGCGGGGATTTTCATTTTTTTCAAATCGATTCCTGTATCACGTACGCCTTGTTCAGGCTTTCGCGTTTCTCCCCTCTCACCTTGTAGCCTTTTTATCGTAGTCTCGGTACAGTCCCGCCAAATGTGAGTTTCGGGGGAAGTTTCGAAACCTTCTCGGTGAGGTAATAATCTGAAAAAAATCAAGCATGTAGAAGGTACCGAAAAGATTGATTTTGTATAATAATAATTCCAATATGTTACTAACAAATTAGTGAAAAAATGAAGTGTTCATCAATTTACTCGGCAACCCAACTCTTTTTTATGATGAAAATTGTTCATTCATTTTTCTGAATACGTATGATTTTTTTCAGAATTTTGTCTAATTTTTTTAAATTGCGGTTTTCGCCGCCCATTTTGCTTTAAAAAAATGCAATTTACAAATTTAGACAAAATTCGGAAAAAAATCATACGTGTTCAGAAAAATGAACGAATAATTTTCATCGGAAAAGAAGTTTTGGTTGCCGGGTAAATTATTGAGCAATTCATTTTTTCACTAATTTATTAATAACATTTTGGAATTATTATAGAAAATCAATCTTTTCAGTACCTTCTTGCTTCATTTTTTTCAGATTATTATCTCATCGACAAGGGTTTGAAATTTCCCCCGAAACCCACATTTGGTCGAACTGTTCCGAGACTACCTTCTTACGATTCCCCATCAGAGTGTAACCCATCAGAGTGTAGCAGTCACTCTTTCCTAATGCGCTACTGTATCGTATTTGCACCGCAGTTGTGAATGCTCGTTAGTTTGAGAAATAACTGCGACGCAGTACGGTTCGTTTTGTAGGTGATTTAATAATAATAACCCGCGGCGATTATAAAATTACGTGTGATCTTTTGAATAGCTGCATACACGGAAAAATAAATTAGCTGACACAACCAAGAAGTTAGTTGGCACAACCACTGGATTATGCTAATTCCCTTACAACTCGGCTTTGTTATAACAGTCAAAAGGAATTGGTTGCACGAACCAAGTTTCGTTGGTAGATGCGCCATTGGTTGCGACAACCAAACGAATGGTTGACACAATTATTCGAGTAGGCAGGAGCCCAAGTATCCAATTAGTTGTTTATACCAATCGCGTAATTGTTTTTCGAAATATAGAATTGCGCCACTTGTAGTATTCTTATGACAAATTAACGCGAATCGCGCCGCAAACGGCCCAATTAAAGCTTTGATACACTGCCGTGTGTGCCTTCGATGATCCCCCGTGGATAAAAAACATTGGTAATAATTGTATGCCGTACATAAAAAATTACTGATATTTGGGTAATAATTCTGTTCATTCCAGCATTATTCGCAATATCAAGGAGTATTTTTCGGTGTAAAGCGTACGTTCTACGGTGAAAACCAAGTAAAATGACTGTGTATTCCAGTATTTTTTCGATTCGATGTGTTGACAAAATAGTTTTCATCACAACACATGACGAAAAATCCAATGTATTTGCTCTTAAAAAGTCCAGTGTTATTTCAGTGATTTTTACTGTCAAATTATAAAGGGAAAAATTCCTGTGTTTCCGTCACGGAGCACATGTCTCATGGGTATTCCAGTGAAATGTACTTCGAATTGGGTGAATTATCCGTGTTTTTTTCCATGCATATCCGCGTTCCCAGTAGATTTTAATTCGCAGATTAATACAATTATATATATCGGCCAAAAGTTCTATATCAGGGGCTATATATTTTATATATACATCTGATACATTTTAATAAGATTCATTTGAGATATACCTTAAATAGATAAAAATACGTTTATTCTATATATTGTATTTGGGCCAAAAGTTCTATGCCTCTTATATATTTTTTGCACTTTTTGACATTGCGCGAATGAGAAAGACGCCGCGTATCATCAATTGAGTAAACGCCCCTCGAGGTGCACCTCGAATAGATTTTCTTTTGTTCGCGGATTGTCGCGTACAATGCACGCGACGCTCGCCAAGGACAATGCCGAGGACAAGTGGAAACTGAGGCGAAGCTTCGACGTAACCAGTAGCTACGTGGCATTCCGCCGTAACAACTGGGACAGCGTCGTCGCGGGAGGTAGTAAAGAGGAGCAGCGCCGCCGTCGCTGTGTGTGGCTCCGAGTGGTACACCGGCTCCTGTCTCATTTGAGGCCGATTATTTATGTTTTCTTTCGCAGCACAAAAGAGCGAGAGAAGCGTATATAACGCCGACGCCTGCAGCCACTAAAACCATCGGCTCCTCCTTTAGTCCCCTCTTCACATGCACCAACACGCGCGACGAGCGACGACGAAGCGACGACGACGACGACGACGACGACGACGACGACGACGACGACGAAGACGACGAAGACGACGACGACGACGACGAGGACGCCATCGTGGACGTACTTTGCCGCGCGTATGTATATTCAACATCGAGAGCGAGCCAACCGCTTTCAGCGTCGCAGTTATCCTACACACCCTCAAGGCTATTCTATCCCATGAGCGCTAGCTAGGAATGGGCGATCTTCGCCGATTAATCGAGCACCGATGTCTTTGCTTCCTCATAGAGGAAGCTTTGTTTTCATGAAAAATTACTTTTTTCGAGATTTTCATGCCAGTATGATTAGAATCGCCTAAAACGTCCAGAAAAATGGTCTAGAAAAAAATGTCTGTATGTATGTATTTTGACGAAATTGAATTACGACGATATCGGTAAAGCTGTTAGGATTTTATTGAATTTTTAATTTGTCGATAAAAATACATTTTGCTCTAAATGACGTAAAATCTCAACAAAGGAACTGAAGTGTTCCACAGTCGAAAAATAACATACAGCCTTGCTACGTACGAAATTTGGTGATGATCGGTTGAGTCGGTCGGATTTTACACCATTTTAAGTTTTTCAAAAAATGTTGATTTTCGCTATAACTTCTGCAAAAGTTCAGAAAGTAATACAAATCTTTGTATGTAATCAAAATTAGATGCAACGGTGTTTGCAACGGAGTTTTATTTTATTCAAATACAAAAAAACTTTGCAAAGTAGAACTTTGCACATTGCTTCCTCATTCATTTCTCTTTTTCACAAAGCTTCCTCTATGAGGAAGTCAAAGTGAATAAATAAGCTTCTTCATAGAGGTGGCTTTGTGAAAAAGGGAAATTAAAGAGGAAACAATGTGCAAAGTTCTACTTTGTAACTTTTTTAAATTCCCGATTGCATGTCGCTCTGTGGCAAAAAGACGAGTGTTGTGTGTTTCACGCCGATCAGCTGATTTTTTTTCGATTTCTTTGCCGCTAATGTTCTCGAAAACGGTAAAAAATGACTTAAGCAATGACTCTCTCCGTAAATTGAACTGATAAGCTGTCAATTTGCATACGTTAATTAACTTTGCAAATATCTTATTTGAACATATCGAAATATCGTAAGATAGTCGCCATTGACGCGTATTCTGTGACTCACAGCATAGCGCACATGGCAGAGCGTTTGAATTACTTTGAAAAGTGTGAAGTAATAAAAATAATTTTACAAGAATTAAAAATCTCCCAACTGAAAAAGAAGCTTAATCAATAAACAAACTGGTTAAATAAAAAATGTGAAATAATGAAGTAACTATTCGCGTATCTTAGTCGTGAGATTTTCACACTTGATAACGAAAAAAATCTCCCGACTGTCATATGCGAATAGTTATTTCATTATATCACAATTTTTTATTTTCCCACTTTGTTTATGAATCAAGCTTCTTTTTCAGTCGGGAGTTAAAAAAATTGTTTAACATTATTTTTATGTCTCTATTCTTATCTTTTTCTACTTTGCCGATGTAAAATAATCGATGACACCGATATTTATTGACAAACATTTGTTTAATGATCGATTCTTTGACATCGATTTTTTTTTCTCAACATCGCCCATCCCTAGCGACGCCGAAGACGCCATCATGTCCTACGCGCTTTGCCGCTTCGTACGCACCTATATGCCGCGCGTATGTGTATTCATCATCAAGAGCTCGCCAACCGCTCCGAGCGTCAGCCATCCTACACACCCTCGAGGCCATTCTATCTTGTCTCGCGCTCGCGCTTATGTTCTCTAAAGACGCGTGAGCGCGCGTTGCGGCTACGTCGCTTCGCGGCTCGCTCGCCAACCCAGAAGCCGTCTCTCGCGCGCGCGCGGTCTTGACACGGACGACGCGCGTTACTTACCTCGGGAATCCCTCCCGGCCCGCGTCATCCCTTCCTCCGAGCGCTCGTCCGCTGCTCACCGGCGCTACGCGAGTTACGCCGTAACCGTCTCACCTCGAGAGCACCTAATCGGGGGTCTCTGAGCGGAAAAGTGCTTATTGCGAAAACTCTTGGCTAATCTCCGTGAAATCCCAACCGCAGCAGGGAATTTATGCCTCGCCACCGGCGAAAGAATTCCTTCGTGCCAATTTCGTGCTGTTGCGAGGTCGCGTTAAATTTAATTGTACGCTCGATCGTTTTTCAATTGCAATTATTCATTGCTACCAGAGTTGTAAATCCATAAATCTTTTGCGAAGCAAAGTTGATGGTACAATTGGTTTTCTAATTATTAATCAATGATAATCACAGCAATGAATATTTATTCTCAATAAAATGTCATGGTGTTTATCCTGAAAAAATAGCGAAATGCGGTTAATGCATCACGAAAATAATGCAGGCCTTGCATTTTTTTCACAATTCCTCACAATTTTTTATTCAAAATATGGTTTCTATGCAGCTAGCCAAAAGTTCGCACATCATTCTACAATCGCTGCAGGAAATTATTATTAAATAACACCTGAAACACAAATCGTGCTGTGACACTCGTTAAACAGATGAGGATTCACAATTCTGATTTGAACATATTCAAAATCCGGGGATTGACTCTGCTGACGTCAATATTCTTCTATATCGAAGATATCGTCACCTGATTCTCTATATTTTATTCGCTGATCGCGGCAGATAAGGAAAAAAAGAAAAATAGTCTTGAAATTTCGTCTCGCGCGAATTGTGAGAAAATACTGGAAGGGTTGCCGAGCTGGTCGGAAGCGGCGCGCGGCGGAACGTGGAGGACGTGAGGAAGGGAAGAAGGGAGGGAGGGGGGGAGGGAGCGAGCTAGCAGTTAAGTTATGAATTATGACGTGGTGTGAGGGAGAAAGACGGATCGAGTCGGTCGCGAGGTCGTTACCGCGAGGAGAAGTTCGCTCTTGCCAGGCCACGCGGCAGCCCCCGTTTCTGCCGTTGATGCCGTCGGTGCCCGGTGGTGGAGCGGCAAAAACTGACTGCAACGATACGTGGCCGACGTCTTTATCCCTCTCTCGCTCCCCGTCCCGCTTCTCCCGCGACTTTTCTCGCTCTCTCTCTCTCTCTCCCCGACTACTTCGCGCGTCCCCGCGGCCTCGACGCCCTTCACTCACGGAAGTGGCGACAAAAAATCCTGTTAAACGAGCGGCCACTTGGTCGTGGTTTCGGTGCTGGCGCGCGGCTCACACGAGACAGAGAGACGACGACGAGGGAAGAGAGAGACTCATTCACCCTCCTCTCTCTCGTCCCTCTCTCAATATATTTCTCATTTATAGATCGTCATGCGAGGAGCGCATCGCACGAGTCGCGCGTTGCCGTAGGAAGAAGAAATTCAAGAGAGGCCAAGTGTCTCGCTCGCCAAAGGCGCCGGTGCGTTGTCTTCTTCATCTTCGTCCCCATCGCGGGGAAACAACACGAGAGAGGCGAGGAGTCGCGCGGCAAGAACGATAATGACGAGGCGAGATGCGAGTGAGAGTGGACATGTTGAGAGAGGAGAAGCGAAAAGAGACGGAGAGTGACGAGGAGGAGAGAAGAAAGCCCCTCGAGAGATACCGAGAGTCGGCCGCGCCGGGCGCGGTAATTGCCGGGGCATCTCTTCGCACCTCATCATCATCATCAACAGCTACGTCGTTGTCGTCGTCGTCGTCCTCGGCTCGGCCGTGCGGTATACGCGCGGGACGTACGCGCGATCCTTGGGACGCGCGATGCTCGAGATGGGCTGAGAGGGAGACGAGCGGGGAGAGACCACCCGTTATCGCCCGTCTCTTCTCGTCTCCTCTTCGCTCCGCTTTTCTCCATTACATTCTTTATTTCTCATCTTTCAATCCATCTCGCGACCAGCGACGACTCTCGGCGGCTGCCTCGTTTTCCACGTGACGCATTTAGCCGTTCTTCCTGTTGTCTCCAGCGCCGGACCGGGCGGAAGAAGCAGAGGAGGAGGTTGAAGAAACGCGGAGCGAGGCTCGCGCGCTTCCATCAGTCCATTGTCGCCCCGGTAGATCACAACGGATACAGAGTCGTCGTGGCGGATTCCGCGCGCGTTCTCGACCCTCGGTGGCGAGGCTGATACACGGAGACAAGGATCTAGTCAAAACTGCCAGAAAATTCTAGTACCCGGTAACTACGACGCCACTCTGGCGAACTTTAATGTAAAACTCGATAAGTTCTACCAGGCCTACCAGCAACTTCGGCTGTGATAATTTTCGCGAGATGGTAAAACATTTCTGCTGGAAAATTGATCATTTTTGCCAGAAGTCGTTGGTAATTTTAACCGGAAATCGCTGTATCGCAGTTGTCAAAGTTGACAAGTCCTAACTTCCTAACTTTTCGCGCGTATACAAAACGACGCAATACAATCGTACAGTGACTTGAAGGTTATTTATCAGTACATTATGCCGGTCAATCGGTGTTTCATGCTTTTTTAGGCACGCACATTTTTCAAAAACGCCCAGAAGTGCGTATAAAATTTGGGCAGACTTCGCCTAAACTATTGAAAATTCATTTCGCAAAAGTTTATTTGTAGAAGGCCGTGAGGTGGGTGTTGCAAAATGATCATAATGTTCGAGTAAAAATGTCTATAGAGCCTGTGAATTTTTTGCACATCGCCGGTGCTGGGGCTGATGTAGCGCGCAATCACCTTGGCAATTTGTACCATATGACTTGGTAATTTTAACTAGATCCTTCTTTCGGTGTATCATCGAGCGTCCCGACGCGTCCCGACGCTCTGGGAATGCGGGGACGCTGCCGTCGCCGCCGTCGCCGCCGCCGTCGCCGCCGCCGGGACTCGTGACGGACCACACAAGAAGTCGCGATCCAGCAGCGGGAGCACAAGCAGGCATCGCGCACCAAACGACCATAGTGAAATATGGTAATGCACGGTGGAGGACCGACGGAGGCACCGAAAACCCATCGTCGTCTTGGTCGTCGTCTTCGTCGTCGACGTTTCCAGCGGCTGCGCGCACTCGGCAGGAGTGTAACAGAGCGACGCCAAATGCTTCGCTCCTTGGCCCCCGTCATCCGAAAACTGTATATCTCGTCAACGTCTCTCGGTCTTCCGCAATAACCGCGTGGCGAATTAATTCCCCGTTCCCCGGGCTCGCGCGCGCTTCAGGGTTGTGTGTGGCGCGTCTTGACCATCATCATCGTCGGCGAAACCACTCGGGCGCTGCTCTCACTCGTATCGTGGACAGTTGAAAATGAATAAATAAATAAATACGGCGCGCGGGGCGCGAGGAGAGGCCCGGGGATGATGGGGAAAGAGGAACGAGTTCTTGATGCGGCGGACTGAGAGACGAGGAGAGGAGCAAAAAGATTCGAGACGAGGCGGAGGAAGAGAGAGGAGGAGAAATGGGTGCTGCCGCGTCGACTCGCGGGGCCGGGACGACTAAAAAAGGATAACGGTAGCGGAAGGAGAGAACGCGTGCATCAAGCGCGGAGAGTAAGACGGAGAGTGAATAAAATACTCACGAGCTGATTCTGATAGGCGGTGACGGCGGTGAAAATGGCCTCCGGGAATACGAAGGTCTTGTGAGGCTCCCGGTCGAGATCCTCTATCGGATCCTTGTGGCCCGACTCCGGACGCTTCACCAGGTGGATCCTCGGCTGGTATTTGTGCATCGAATTCAGCACCAGCTGTAACGAGTCACGGGATAAGATAACGACGACCATTCGAATCCACGATGAAATTTACGATCGTATTATTGGCTTCGCGGTAAAACAAGCGCGCCCCCTCGCGAAAACCCCGACGATGATCGCTTTCGAGATTAAACAGCGCGGCCCAAGTCAAACAAAGGCGTTGTGATCAATCGCTACTTTCATGAACGGCTCGAGCGCGGTTCACCATTTTCCCTTCTTCCACAATCAACGAACGAACCGTGGGGCGAGCGACGATCTAAATAAATAGCGGAGCGAAGCATCGTGAATATAACTCGACGTGAATCGTCGCTGAACGTCGTTTATTCTTGGGCTCGTGGCGCATTCTTCCTCCTCGGCTATACGCGGACCGCTCAACTTTCATTGAGAACTCTGACGTTACACCAAAGTCGGCGGCACGCGGTCTCTCCTATCAAAACTCCGCGCGCGCGACACTGCCGAGTATATTTTTGCTTCGTTCGTTTCGCGGCAGGGAAACAGAGAGAGAGAGAGAGAGAGAGAGAGGGAGACAGCGAAAGAAAGCAAAAGAGAGAGAGAGAGAGGTGGCTGCGGCGTCAATAATAAAAGGGACGTCAGCCAGGCCTCCCGGAAAAAGCTCGCGGGCGAGATGGCTCGTCACTCTCGCCCGGTTCACAGGATCCAGCGAAACCCCATTCAAGAGATCACTTTGCCGGTGGCCCGGGACGTGCCTCGAATACGAGATGAACGCGCCAACTTCTTTCTCCTCCTCGCGCTCCCTCGCCGCCCGCTTTCTCCCTCCTTCACGTTCATCGTCCTTCATATTTGCGTCAATCAAAGAGCGAATTAAGAAGCCGCGAACGACGCGGAGACCGTGAGAGAATTATCGTAAGAGCGATGTTTCTTTGGCTCGTTTCACGAACAAATCTGAACGCTCGCACGAAAACAGAGAGGCAGAACGAAAAGTGATTTCGGAGAAAATGAGCGACGCGAGAAAACGTTACTGTCGCGCATCACCGCGCGGGGAGGTCGCGAGCGAGAAAAAGCCACGGAGGCTGCGACGCGAGATAAGGGAGAGATTTTATCGTCGCCGATGCCGACTCTTTTCTCTCGTCGTCGAATATGGCAGCGCGCGCGCGCGCGCGCGAGACAACGGGTCATCCACCACGGGACATTAATTTCATCTCCCGCTTCGTCTTCCCGTAACTCCTGTCGTCCTGCTGACCTCTTTTGTGTTTCTGGGATTGATAAATAACTCGGTAACTCGCTCGTGAGAAGAAACGGACGTATGACTTTTTTCCCCTCTTTCGTTTTATTTTTATTTTTATTAATTTTTTAAAAATTATTATCAAAATTATTCTTTTCAAATTATTATTCAAATAATTTTAATAATAAAAATAATTAAAAAATATATATTATTAAAAGTATTTCAATTTTTACTAATAAAAATAATAAAAAAAATTATGATAAACATTATTTAAATAATAATTGAAATTAATAAATCGAAAGGGGCTACCGAGTGATTGGATACCACGTCGATACGCGATATTCAACGACGGATATACGGAGCATCTTTCCTTCGTTCTGAATAATAAAGATTTCAAGCGAAACGCCCCCTGTCAATTTCCGGCGGTATCCGCGCGGGGTCTATCCGGGTGCAGCCTCTGCAGCTGCAGCCGCAGATTGGTGCAGCCGCACCACGGCATATATTTCGGGAGGAGCTGCGGAGCAATCGGATTATTCGTTATCGGTAATACGCCAAGCCGCCCGGTGTAAATGCATGACTGATTAACGGAGGCCAGTCTGCCGACGGTCTGACATCCGTGTCTGCAGCCGCGCGGGAAATGCAGCCCTCCCCATCCGGCAATTCAATATCCTCTCGTTCGCCTCCGCGCGGCTGCGGCTAAATTAACACGAGACAGCTCAGCGGGCGCGCGCGCGCGAGCCCACCGAGCGCACCGAGCGGACTCGCGAGTTTTGGGGGTGCTCCTGAAACTTTAAGGGGAAACTCGAGAGCTCGCGAGGTTTGACGGCTCGCGAGCTAGTCTGTCGTCTCACATATTTCCCTCATCCAGAGATTCCAGCCGCGTGTGTGCGCTTGTCAACACGGAGAAAAAATATCATTGATTCGATAAAACCTTCGCTCTCGCGGGCTCCCAGAAACGAGTGTTGTCAATTCAATGACTCGGATAATTTCAGTTGGAGTTTCATGGCAAATGGAAAAGAGCCGACGTCGAGTGATGTGAGAGCAGAGTTGAAAATCCCTCATTTTTACGGAAATAAAATTCATGGTACGATTGGCTTCGTTTTTATTATAATAACTCGTAATGATATTATTATAAATTATGTTTCAATGTTAAATCGGATTATGACGAAAATAACGAGAGTCGATTGAAAAAAATTGTTTTTTGGCAGCCCGCACGCGAAGGTTTTGTTGAATCAATGATTTTTTCTCCCGATTATCGTCGTGAATCGATGCTAATACGCGTAATGAGCGAAATATACTCACGTGGCCGTGTCTGTCCATCTCGTTGTTGGTGAGCTTCACCTTCTCGAAGGAGACGATCTGCTTGCGGAGCTGCTCGCCCGTGAACGGCGAATCCGGATGAACGTAGAGCCTCGCGGGTGTCGGCGGGTCCGCCTTGCCGGCCACCAGCCACGAACTTCTGTGATACGCGTATCGATACCTCTTCTTGTCGACCGGAACGATGTCCATCAGCACCGCGTATCTGCCGTCGGATCTCAGACCCTCGAAGGACACTCGACACGTCGGGAACATTCGTCTGTCGATCATAGAAACGGTAATTCGGTAAGTCTTTCATTTCGAGCGGAACAGATTATGCTGAAAATCGTCTCATATTATGTTCTTGCATGATTCTTCAATTTTTTAAATGGTCCACCTATTTTATTCTAGAGTTTCGGTTTTTTACGATCAAGGTATTCCTTGCGGTTAGAGATAAGTTGATATAAATTCAAGAAATATGAAAGAGAATTGCAAACATTTCTCAATGGTTTAAAAATCTGAAAAAATTCATCCACAAAAGGTACTGAAACGATTAATTTTGCATAATAATAATTCAAACATTTTATTAATAAATTGACAAAAAAATTGTTCAACAAATATTTCGATGACACGAGTTTTTTTATGACAATGATTCCTTCGTTTTTCCGAATACGTATGAATTTTTTCAGGTTTTTAAGACCTTTTTGAAATTTGTACACATTTTCCATATAAAAAACACAAATTTCGAAGAGAACTTAAGAATCTGAAAAAATCATACGAATTCAGAAAAACGGAGGAATCATTTCCATAAAAAAAATTGGTTCATTGAAATATTTGTTAATTTTTTTTTTTTTTTTTTTTTTTTTTTTTTTCAATTTATTAATAACAGTTTATAATAATTATTATAATGCACAATTAATCTTATCAGTACCTTTAATGTGCGTGCATTTTTCTCAGACTTTATACCATTGAGAAGTGCAATTTTCTTTAATTTTTCACGAATTTATGCGATATTAACACTAGGCGCAACGACTACCGTAAATTGAAATTATCGTTTTCTAAAAAATATAACCTTGTTCTGACAATTCAGCAAGGAAGAATAAAATTAGATGAAGCTGGCGTGGCAACACCAAGCGAAAAAATATTACGACTGTTTTGGCGAAAACTGTTTTTTTCTATAATCCCTCTTCAAAAAAGCTGGATAAAATATCTCGCAAGTATTGTTATCGGATTATTCTTTCTTTGATTGGCTGTCGGGTTGTCTGCAACTCGTTCGCTAATTAACGGGCAGTTTCAGTCGTGTTACTGCATTTCGACAGTTCTTGGGTGTACGAGGTTTCAAGGTTTGTTAAGGTTATTTCGGGAAGCGATTCGGGCAACGCATGTGGGCTAATATTATTATATTAGCAGAGACAAAAAAATCATTTTTTGCGTTTTTTGCGTTTTTCTCGTCGAATTTTCTATTTTTCTGACAAACAACGGTGCTTCCCAGAATCAACGGGAAATTTTTCATCGGATATGGTTCCCAAACTTTACGAAACCGAAAAAAAAAAATTCAAAAACGAAAGCAAGGGAAAATGTATGTAGGTATGGAGAAGTTTGCGATTTTTGAAGGATCGGGTTCAAAATTCTGTAAAAAAATTAAAAAGTCAAGATATCGCGTTCCACCTTGCGGTATAGAGTTTTCTCTCGAACGACAGAAGAAAATCCAGGTTCGATCGATCCAAAATGAATAACCTCGATTTTAATGAAGTGACGAAATTTCTATAAAAGTGCTCTTTATCGAAAAATATTAAACAACACTTTTATTATTTTATATTGGATCTTTTAACGCCTTATTTCGATGTATTTTTACCCATACACAACGAATTCACCACTCGTTTTTTTCTAAACGCGATAGTTTTCGCAAAAAACTGTTGAAAAACTTGATTATTTTCGATTTTTAATTTTTTTTTTTTTGTTGCTTCAACCGGTTAAGCACGAGAAGCGCGAGCGTGAGCAGGTAAAAAAAATTGGCCAAGACATTTTGTCAATGCTGCAAATACCATTGTGACATTTTTTTTCAGCGCGTGTCCGCCCACGATTTCACCTAAACCATCCAATTTACGTTTCATAGTCTCGACCCAACCCGCGCCAGATCCACTCAGCCCGAACCGGCTGATACGTGAATGCACATCAGTTTCCGCTTGCGGAGCGTGACAATTGATCTCGAGGACGAAGCCTCGAAAGAGGTTCTCGCGGTTGCGAGCTTGTGCGGTCTCCGTACAGAGCCGTACAAGGTGCGGACGAATCCGCGCGGCCGGGCGATGCACCACTTGCACCGACGCTCGCGTTCGGTACAAACACGACCGCACGGTCCGCGCGATCCTGCGGCAAGTCGCGATACGCGCCGAGCTTAAGCGCTCGCGGCCGCCGCTGCCAGTATAGCCACGGTAGTTCCTCGTCCTCGCGAGTATAGCCGCGAATGTTTTGGCCCCGCGCGCGAGCGCGAGAGTCGCGAGCGGGAGAGAGAGAGAGAGAGAGAGAGAGAGAGAGAGAGAGAGAGAGAGAGAGAGAGAGAGAGAGAGAGAGGGAGGGAGGGAGAGAGCGAGCTCGTGAAGCGAGAGAGGGCGAACATTAATATCGTGTCGGGACCCCCGCTGGTCGACCACTAAAACGCTGGGGACACCCGCCGATCTTATCTGCTTCGCGTCTTCTCTCCTCCTCGGTCCTTGTCGACTCTCTTTGGTATGCATTCATCCCGTACAACCGCTGGCCCCGGCACCACCGAGACTGAGTAATGCTTTTATTTATCAACCTCCCCCCTCGTCCCCCCTTAGTTAATGAATTGAACGCCCGCGCCCGGACTCCGTCGGGCATAAGCATGCCAAGGGATAACTTTCCTCCTGCTGCTGCCGTTGGTTCTGTTGGCGAGGAGTCGCCCCGTCGGGTCGTCGGGGTTGTCGAGTGGGTCTCTCCTCGCCCGGCGCATCGTCCGGAACCCCCTATTCCTTTCTCGAACCCCTTTGATTGATCCACCTACCCCAACTGCACCGCCGATAACCCGTTGTCCTCTTGATAACAGAAGTCGCCGTCGGTGCTTGCAAAACTGTTGCTCGAATCAACCCCGGTACCTGCTGTATTATTTCTATCTATTCGCGTGATTGAATCCGAATGACGGGCACATCGGCTGTAGGTGCGCGGAACACGGAGAAAAGTATCAACGAAGTGATAACAAACATTTTGTTGTGGTGGCTGAACAGTTTGCTGTGGTCGCTGAACATTTTGCTGTGGTCGGTGAACATTTTGCTGCAGTCGCTGAACATTTTTCTGTGGTAGCCGAACATTTTGCTGTGGTCGCTGAACATTTTGCTGTGGTCGCTGAACATTTTGCTGCGGTCGCTGAACATTTTGCCGCGGTGGCTCAACATTTTGCTGTGAACGCCGAACATTTTGCTGCGAGAACAAAAAATTCGTTGACACAAGAATCGATTTGTTATCACTCCGTGATTATTTTTCCCCGTGAACAAGACACTCCAGAAGGCCCTTGTTGCAGTCTAACCATAGAGCGAATCCACCCTTCGAGAAGGCGTTGCGCTGCATCCACTCGTCAACGAGGCAACGTTGTTCACCCTCCCCAAGCGGCCGGGCGGCAAAAGAGATTGGCTGCCTCGAAGACGGGTTTTTCTGTCTCGCTTGGTGGACGGGAAGCGCTCGCTCGAGCCAGGAAGTGGTTGGGCTTGACGGAGGGTGGAGTGAAGGCGAAGGGGAGGGGAGAGAAAGACGTAGGTGGTGCGGTGGAACGAGAGGAGAAAGTAAGACAGTGACGGAGATCTAATTACTAACGCGCGAGTGAGCGACCAACCGGCTGGAGCAAACCCTCCAGGGAACCCGGGAGATGATCCAACTGTAAGGGTGCTGCTGCTGCTGCTGCTGCTGCTGCTGCTGCCTTCCCTCTGTCTGCCGCTACGCTTCTATCACTGCTGGGGGAGAAAGGCGGATGCCAGGTCGCGCGGCCTGGTCAATTAGGCGCGCGTCGTCCACGACGCTTTTCAACTACGGTACCCTCAAGACCCCACGATTCACTCCACATACTTTCCGCAAGCGACGGGGTCACGAAAATCATTGAGATCTTGAGAAAATATTGCCTGGAAATAACCGGAAAGACATGGTCCAATTGAATCGTTTTCAGTTCCTTAATTATCCACTCTACAATCCCTCGAACGAGCTTGTACGCACAACGCCTGTTTGTACGCACAAACAGGCGTTGCAATAATCAGAGTTAGAACAACAAATCTCAGTAAAAAATCTGCGAAACGCCAGTTGGACACAATAGTCTCCCCCCCCCCCCCCCCTGTAATAAAGTACCATACGGGTCTGCTACCGAATGCAAATTCCCAACAAAATTTTAATGAAAACTGTTTGTCTATTTGTCTGTCCCAGTCCCCTTAATTAAAGTCTGCCCTAAGTAGTAAAACCTTGCCCCCCCCCCCCTTAAATCAAGTCCATCCTAAAATTAGATGTTTTATTTAATTTAATTCCGCGTTAATTTAATTAACGATCTAATTCTGGTTCAAGAATTTTGCGAGCGCGCGAAACGCGTGAGCCACGTCAACCTGCTCGTTTAATTATATTGCTATTCTCAATTACTAAATGTACTAGACATACACAGGCTGACGGTCAATGCGGCCAGGTGGCCACTCACAAGCATTGTTATTTTATACAAACTGATGTACTCTATTCATAATGTTATGGTCAATAAAATGTCATTTACTGTAGTAGTAAACTGCTACTCATTTCCATTAGTGAGTCTTTGTCATTTAAAACTGTATATCAATGTGTGTTTCTTATTTTTAGCGAATTTTGGAAAAAGCACATTGATTCGTACAAAAATATCAAAATACTCGAAATATATTTAAAAAAAAGAAACCAGTATTCGTCAGCTGAAAAGATTCGAGAACGACCGAAATATCTCAAGAGCCAATATTCGGGATGTTTTTTTTTTTTTCAAGATTGATCTCGACCACAATGCACCTTATTTCCAATGCAAAGTAGCTATTTTGGGAAAGCAGCAGGAGCGTCGAGTCCTCCGCTCCGCTTGGCACTCAGTCGTCTCTTGTCGCTCTCCCGTACTTTCTCTTTCCTAATGAACCTTCCGCGGGCATCTCTACAACCGAATACCACAAGAAGTGAAAACTGTTTGGGCAACTCCGCGGGGGTGATGGGAGAATGAAAGCTCGAGGGCGAAATATCGGGCGCATCCTCTGTCACTTTAACCCGAGGGCCCGAGACCTTTTCGGAGCCCGGCATGAGGTCCTCGGCTAATTGACTGCGGGTCAATATAGTCATTTACCCGGTAGCCGAGCTCCCTCCCTCTCTCTCTCTCTCTCGCCGACTCTTCCATCAACTCCTCATCTTTCTTTCTCTCGATTCTCGTGTCGTTACTTCCAATCCAACTCTCGCCTCTGAGTGTGTCGGTGGGTCTCGGTGTCCGAACGCTTTAAGGCATGACTCGGTCAACTGGTCAGCCTTATTCGCTGCGTCGCTCCCTCGCTCCAACCGGGCCATACGTTCTGATTGAATTTCTGCTTCGACCAGAGGGAGAAAGAGAGAGAGAGAGCGTGTCGGCTCGTCGGCTTGGGCCAAACTGTTGCCCCGAGGAGCCCCGATGGCTTTTCGACCTCATGAGGATCAACCCGGGTCACGCCGTAATGAGAAAGAGTCGCCGGACCAGCGACGTTGACACGCCGAGTCGAGACATTGATGTAGTACCCGCAGGAGTAGTAACACCATCACCGCCACCAGCAGCAACAGCAGGAGCGCCACTGAACCGGCAACCAGGAACCAACGACACAGCAGCACCCCCGCTATCTCGGTCACCCTCGCGACATCGCTGAGCCAGCGCTTCGACAAAGGGTTGCAATTTCACGACGACTCGATTGCTTCCGATAAATAAATGGGAATCGGCGGGGCGACAGTGCAATCGGATATGCAGCACGAAATCTCCAGGTGCGGTTAATCGGGAAAATGAAAAAAGAGGCAAATAAGGTATTTAGATCACTATAGTTTACGATATTTTACCGATTAGTTAAATTTTATAATTCATATTATTTAGTTATTTAATTTTCAAAGTCTAACGAGTGTTTCTAGTTTTTACGCGTCAGAATCGTTCATGATTATAGTTTATAGTATGTTTTAGTTATTAAGCTTTTGTTGATCAGTACCAACTGCCATTGTTTTGTACTTGGACGGTTTGGCCGTCTTCATGCAAATGGGCTCTGTCCGTCAACGTTTCAAATAAATTAATGAATAAATAAGTACAGTTCCAAATTCCAAATACATAGATGTGTTGATAGAAAGTGCAATGACATACGGAAAATAAGGAGTCGGGAGAATTAGTTGCGAATTAATTGTTGCAACTAACTCGCGACAGGTTATGGAAAAATAATAGGTAAGGGTCAAATTTATAGTCCCAAGTTTTAACTCAAGTTCCAACTGAAGTTTTTTTTTAAGTCCCAACTTTCCAACTCAAGTTGAAACGTAAGTTCGAACTTGAGCAGGATATGCGGAAAATATCGGAAGTTTGAACTTAAGTTTGAACTTAAATCCGAACTTCAAGTGGAAGACAAAAGATATTGCGTCTTAAGTTGAAACTTGAGTTGAAACTTGGCATTATAAATCGACCCTAAGACCAAGGAATTAGTCTCTGCAACCAATCGCAGTCTGCTGTTTATATCCTACAGCCGTAGGTGGCGCAGCCAACCAGCGAGTTCCTATAACCAACTAGCGCTTTCTATAACCAACGTGTAGTTGTCATTACGCACTGCCCAGTTGACGTTATGTTTCCACTCCTTCGAGTGGCTGTCGGAGCCTATTTATCGGTTTCTCCAACTAGGCTGTTTTTCTCAGTGCAAGTGTGACCGTGGCGATAAATGTGATTCTGTCTCTGAGGCGACCTACCTTCCAGTCTTTGTGATGATCATCTCGGTGCCGAGCTCGTTGAACTTGTCCCAAAGATCTTTCGTCTCGAGGTTGCATATGACGTGCCTGAGCTCCTCGCAGTTCGAATACTCCTGGAGAAGAGGATTGACCGGCGAGGCGGCTTTTCCGTTGGTGCTGCCGGCGTCGTCGGTCTCCACCTCGTCGTCCATGTCAACCGAGGAGTCCTGGCTCGGTGGCGGTACACTAACACGCCCGACGCCCGAGCCGCTCGCTTCCCTCTCTGTAACACACAATCATTCGGCGTCGTGAGATGAGCTCTTAAGGTAGCATAAGTTCGAGCGAGAATGAGATAGAATTACAAGCGGTTCTCTTCGAGATAAAAACCTGAAAAAATCAAATATATAGAAGGTGGTGAAAAGATTATTTTGGTATAATAGTGATTGAAAAATGTTATTTACAAATTACTGAAATAAATCATTGTTCAACAAATTACCCGGCAACCTATTTTTTTTCTTCTTTTTATGAAAATGGTTTATTTTTCTGACTACGTATGAATTTTTTTTTTAATTTTGCGTGATGTTTGAAAATTGCGTTTTTTTCATGTTAAGATTAAAAATCAGACAAAATTCGGAAAAAATTCATACGTATTCAGAAAAATACACAAATCATTTTTATCATAAAAAAATTAGGTTACCGGGTAATTTGTTGAACAATTACTTATTTCAGTAATTTGTAAATAACATTTTTCAATTATCATTTTGCCAAAATAATCTTTTCATCACCTTCCATATGCTTCATTTTTCCAGATTTTTAGCTTATCGCGAACAATCCGTAATTCTGTCTCATTCTCGCTCGAACTTATGGGACGTCAGCTTAGGCGCTCATACTACGATAAGGTACCTGGTATGAGCGTATTCACTGACGTCGCGTAAGTTCGAAGTAGTTTGAGAGAGAATTACGAATAGTTCTCGATGAGATAAATATCTGAAAAAATCAAGCATATGGAAGGTGCTAAAGAGATTACTTTGGAAAATAATAATTAAAAAATGTTATTAACAAATTACTGAAATAAATAATTGTTCAATGAAATACCCGCCAACCTAATTTATTCCTACATATGCAGAAAAATAAAAAAATTATTTACATAAAAAAATTAGGTTGCCGGTTGTATTGTTGAACAAACGATCCGCAAGTTCGCGCGAAGCCTTCGCGCGGGTCGCATCCTCCCGCAATTTTAGCCCCGTACCGCTAATTTTACGAGCAATATTTTTGACACGAGCATCCGCGAGCATCCGACACTTCGCGCGTCTACGATGCGATAATGAAGCCGGGAAAAAGTGCGGGAGGACAGCGTGCGAAAAAAAAGAAGAAAAAAAAAAGACATTCGGAGCAAAAGAAAGCGCTGTCGACGAGAGGAGAGAAATTAAAAAAGCCTTCTGCGCGCCTCGGCGTCTACGGTGTAGCGACGAAGCGGCAGCATCCTCCACCCACATGTCGACGAGCTCCGCGCTAAGACGGTCATTTTTTTATTTCGCTTTTTTTCTTATCTCTATACATCTTCTGCTCTCCTGCTCGTCCGTCCGTATATCGTTTGTCCTCGCGGTCCGCACCGAAATAGTTGGGACTCATTCGTCGCACGGTACAGCGGTTTTTACCACGGGCCATTTTAATGCGCAGGCCCTGTTGTGTGTCCGTGTATACTGAAAAGGAGAGAAGGATCGGCGAAGGTGCCGGTGCGGTGAGCACAGACCGGTAGCACCGTCGGACAACTCGTCCGTAAAAGATGTAATAACACCTACGCTCAGTCTCGAAGAAAAAAGGCCTAATTATCCACTTACGAGGCCGCGCGCTCTTAGCTACTCCTTTATTAGCATGGAAAGCTAGCCGAGCCGTGACGACGATTCTGCTGATGATCGTGCTTGCGCACCGAGAGCGCAGTTATCTCGCGCGCGTAAACGGGCTTAATAGGCAAATTCATTCGTCGACGTGCCACGTGAGATGCTCTTTTCATCCACTTTTTTCCCTCCTTCTTCTTCTTCTTCTTTTTTTTCTTTTTCTTTTTTGATTACGCTTGAAATCATGGAAATGTCTTATTCAGAACCCCGGACTTATGAGCCGTATCAGGATATTATACGTAAGGTGATAATAACCCCGCCGGTCGGAGGGAACAGGGGAGAAAAAAGTCAGTACCGAGAATATAAGTGAAATTAATTGCAAATAATGTTCATCCACGTGATTCATGTATCGACTTCGCAAAGATTGTTACGTAATTCGAGAAAATGTCGAAACAATTATTTACAATGATATGTTCGTAACTTAATCCGAACTTGGAATAAAAAGTGCACAAATTCCCGGTGTAAGATATATAAAATGAGATTTAACACGAAAATTGCTCAGCGTTCCTCCTATAAAAGTTCATGAGTGGCAAATATGAAATTCATTGTCGGCAGTCTATTCGTGATCTGATCGGACGTTAGTGTCGTCAGACATTGAGATTGGGAGCAACTTCGTGCATTGACATTTTTTGTTTGTGCCAAATTAATGGTAAAAACCGTTTATCCACGTGATTCATGTATTGGCAAAGATTGTTACGTAATTCGAGAAAATGTCGAAACAATGATTTACAATGAAATGTTCCCAAGTTAATCCGAAGTTGGAATAAAAAATGCACAAATTCCGCGGTGTCGGAGACACAAAGTGCGACTTGACGCGAAAATGATCCAGGAGAAGGCGAGTTCCCAGCGGTATCTCCGGCGCGGGGAATAACGCGCCAGCCTAATAGCATTTACTTGGAGCCCGAATGCTGAGAGAGCCATTTTCCGCCACGCTCACGGCGCTCACAGCTATCGCGGACACAAAGGTCTGCCTCTCGAGTGTGTATCACTGCAGCGAGTATTCTCGCGACCGCGACGTAAACGCACGTAGCGATGTGCAAGAAGCGGGGCGCACAAGCGGCCTCTCCTTCCCCGCGTTGGAAATGGTGATGGTGACTCGGCGTGGGTGGTTACAGTTGCAGCGGCCATCGCGATGCGTCGCGCTCGCGCGTCCTCGAGTCCTTCGCCGCACGCGAATTCGCCGGTGCGCCCGCGCGCGGGCTAAATATTTTCGCGTCTAAATAAAAACCCCGTGGCCCGTAGCAATTCTCGCGCACGCGGGAATCTGAGGTGAGTAGTTGGGGTGTTCACGAATGCCGCGGGGCTCCTCGTTTCCCTCGCCCCGGGCTCTCCGGACGAGCGCGCGCGCGCAATGGTATCTCTTAATTGGCCGCTCGACGGAGCCACCGTCGCGCCCGACTCGCGTGTGGTCCGCGCGCGCGGCGACATGGCCGCCGCTGGCTGCGCGTATTTTTATTCGACAACGTCAACGCCGGTGTTAAACGACTGACGAAAAGGACGACGACGCGCGCGTCGCGAGTATATGACCCACCAGGGCGTGCTGCGCGCGACACCGGGACACCCAGTCTTTCCGGACGTGTGGGACGTTATTTACGAGGATAGTTCGTGTGTGCTCTCGCAGAATGCGCCAAGAGCGAAGCACAACTGTGGCTGCGGTTCAAAACCGTCGGCGAGGACGGCCGCGAATGTACAGTCAACGAAAGATCAAAATGAAGCTGGCGGTGATTTCGCACGACTTTCCCGGGCTATACCGAGCGACAGACGCGCCGCCGCTACGGCGGCGGCGGCGGCGGCGGCGGCGGCGGTCCACGAGCGAGGATCGTTTTTCATCGTATTGAGTTAAACGCTGACTGGTCGAGTCATAATTGGATCATCAAGCGGCGGCACAAAGTAATCCCGTGGCCCGTGCACACAGACAAAAACATAGGGAGAGAGCGTGTGGCCCGTCGCGTGTTCTCGTCCCGTCGAAATTTCACTTCCGGCAGCCGGTAAAGAGAGCCGCTAACTCCGGTGTAATCGCGAGAGACGCGCGCGCGCGCAGAGGGCGCGTGTGCCGTTTTGCCTTCTATATTCACTGTTTACCCCGCGCGCGGCGCGGCGCGGCGCGCACGCGGTTTCAATCACACTCGGGCCACGCTGGCGACTCGCCGAAACGATATATTCTAGCGTTGCCAAAAGCGGCTCAGTGCCCCGACGATCCTCGGATTACGGGGGACTCGCGCGGCTGGCTCGCGGCTGGCTCGCGGAGAAACGCGAGAATTATTATTGCAACAGTGTGCGCGGCGCGCTATCGATCACACGTGGCGCTGAATTGTTGGCCGGACCTCCGCGAGCCTCCGTGGCCCGACGAAAACGCTTGGAAATCGAGTGTAGCGAACGACGCGCGACGGCGGGCAGGCTTCGACGGGGGAGATGAGCGGTTTGGCGCTCCGCTGGCACGCGGAGAAAAGAACGAGACTCGCGTGGCTCTCGCGGACACTGACGGCGTCGAGTGCCACCGGTGCTGCCCTTTTCGGTGACGCGGCGAAAACACGCGCGCGTCCAAGTGTGTTGACGAAGCCGAGAGAGGACGCGCGTCGTTGTGTACACTGCCGCCGCGTTCTTGTTGCGTGTATCTCGTGTGCGGTCTCTCGGGTCTCCGATGTCTAGAAGCGAGCAGCTCCTCTGCCGACGAATCAAGGAGGCGTCGACCATCGGCTAATTTCTTGACAAGACGACGTCCTTTCTCAATTCTCGAGAGCCATTTGTCGCGCTCGCGGCCGCCGAGACACTCGAAGAGAGAGGGGCTGAGATTCCTACCACTGTTTGTGCCGCAGCACGCGCGCGCGCGCGCCTCCTTGATCACCGCTGATTCGCCTCGTCGCATCGTCGATTGAAGAACCTCGTTGTGAATATTCAGCACTGTGTATTGTGGCTCATTTGGCGCAAGCAATTATCTGTGGTAGCGATAATAATTAGCGATTGTCTATATGTTTAACATGTATCGGCCTGTTCTGTATCCAATGATAATCCAAGCAACTGTATTTTGTCTGTTCTCTTTTTCTTATTTTCTTTCTTTTCTTGTTATATTTGCAACTCGATTTAGATGTAGATTTAGTTTAGCTTTACTTTTAGCCTAAGTATCGCTTTACTGGTTTTAAGTTGCTTGTAATCTCTTTATTTTGTGCTCGGTCCTTAGGGATTTATCCCAGGGCCCAATAAAATCTATCCACCTATCTATGTTTCAGCGGCGAAACTGTTTCGTCGGGATAACAGCGAGACGTAAAATGGTCGGGCGAAAATTGCCATCCATCTGGTAGAAACTGCCGTATACGCTGAGGAAGAGGGAGGACAGAAATTCGAGTACATTTTTTCGCGTGACGAGGTTACACTTTGTTGAAAATGACGGTTTTTTTTTGTGTTCCAGAAATTTCGCTTCGTCGTCGATGGAGAGGAGAGCGAAAAGCGTCAGCCACCGGGACTCGTCGACAAGCTGCGCCTCAGCACGACCGAGATAATTCGGGTGTTTTTTTTCGTTACATGTCAATACGCGCCGGAGATATCGAGATCTCCAAGGCCCGAGTGCCATATGTCCTCTTTTCACGGCGAAGCCCCGACTTGTTTGCCCGTCGGACTCTCGGCGCGAGGTAGCCGAGAACAAAGCGGTCCACGATGTGCCGTTAACATATCCGAGTGGTCGCATCGGCGAGTCACAGTAGTGAGTAAACCGCTGCATCACTATACTTACATATACATGAGGTCTGTGCGTAAAGGCCGCATAAAGAGTGATGCTACATGCAGGTTTAACTGCCCCGTCGAAGAGGAGCTCGCGTGTTCCCGGAGCTCGCGCCGCATAAAAGAAGGAGCGAGCGAGCGAGCGAGAGCGCGCGAGAAAGAAGCCGCGACTGCAGGCACGAGGCCGTTGAATGGGCCGAACGCACGAGGTCCGCGGAAAGGAAGGTTATCGGGTTCTAAATTACAGAGACGAGAGAGCCTCGCTCGCGCCCGCTCTCCGAGCGCCATCAGCCCAGGATAATGGCTATCCGATCCACGTGGCACCCAGTGCTATACACTGTTACGAGCGAGTTTTCTGCGTAATTTTCTCGTGCCGTCCCGTCGCCGCCGCTAAGTCCCGGCCAACCCCCGTTATACATCGTCGTACGCCGCGCCATCGCGCCCCGGTCACCTCCGCCACCGACGTTTTCCACTCGTTTCATTAACGTGTCCCTATGCACGATGTACTTCAAGTGCCCACGGTTCTCAACTTTTTGTAGAATGTTCGCCAATAATGATCAGAATCTTCTGCCGAATGTAAATCTGATCGCCCAACGTACTTGGCAAATCTCCAGCGATGCACGCTATGTAGGTTTCAATTGCTCAGAAAGAACGGATGATGAAATGAAAAAAGGCAAGAAATTGTATCGAAAAGAGAATTTTCTTCCCAAACTTGGGTTCAAATTTCAAGTTGATTGCCTACTTTATTTTTGAGATATCATCGGAGTGTGCGTTTTGGCGTGCGTCTCTATCTCTCTCTCTCTCTCTCTCTCTCTCTCTCTGTCACACGCATTGTTAGATTATCGCGCTCTCTCGCGCCAATGAGTTGATTGACCGTTTTGCGCGAAAAACAGTTGATATCTGCCCCTATCACACGTGCTCAACGGACGTCCATAGAAACACCTTGAACGAGTGTCAAGGTCGCTAAATATGTAAGGTCAAGACACGAAAATTCCAAGCGCCCATGTAACGCGACGACAAAATTTATAAGTAGGCTGATACGCATAAAAAATATCGCAAAATAGCAAATTCCGCGATACAAATGCATTTTTTCAGGTTGCGTATCTTAACTGTATTCATAGAACGTTAATTTATATTTCTACTTAAATCGTTAAACCATATAAAGTGTTGTACATTTTTGTGAATAATTATTGTACCAAAAGATATATTTTTCCAGGTTTCCAGGTACGGATCGTAATGTACCGGGGCGATTGAGGGAACCTCTGTATTTGTTAATAACTGCGCCCTGATTTTATTATCTTTATGAATTATCCTTATTTATCCGTAAAATAATTTTCTTCGAACGCATTTTCGAGGTTTTGTTTGCCTCAGCGACAATTTGATTCTCGAAAGGCGATTGGCTGTACGGAGGATGTCTCTCATTGGTTGTTCAATTTTGCCGTTGCAACTGGAAGCATGTCTTGACCTTACATATCTAGTGACCTTGGCGGGTCTTCTGGCGCGTCGCGCTCTCTCGGGCCGGAAAAACGAGATGTAAATGTGTGAAACAAAAGAAACGAGCGAGCGCGCGAGGAGGAAGAAGAGGGGTCCAGGCGGCGGTTAGGTGCCATCATCGTCACCCAGCTGTAGTGTCCACTTCCCCCTATCTCGCTGTCTCATCTTTCTTTTTTATCCCTCGGTGGTGGACCGCGATCTTCTTGGCGACAACCCAATGACCGCTTGTTTACAAAACATTATGCGATTTACTGGGACCCTCCCGAAAGTGTGGGTCCCGGTTGGAATTAATTTATTAGGAATTCCCTCCTCTCCGCCTGGCTCGGGATCCTCGTTGTTCGTTTTCTTTTTTCTCCCTTTTCGCGTCTCTTCTTATTTTTCCTTTTCTGGCTGCTCGCCGCGGCGTCAACTCGTCCTCCTCGCATTCTTTGGTTCGGCTTCCTCAATACGCGCCACCAGGCACCTTTATCACTTTTCGCTGGCTTCTATACCACTCGAGCGGCCCGGCTGCCGAGCCGCGCCGCTCGTCTCTTCTGCGCTGTCTGTCCGGTCCCTGCACGCCCGCCCGAGACTTGACCTGTCGCGCGAACCAGTCGTAACTTCACGCTCCGGGCCTCCCGCGACCGTGCAGAATACCGAGTCCTCGCTTGGTCCTCCGCCTCCTCCTCCTCCTCTTCTTCTTCTTCTTCTTCTTCTTCTTCTCCTTCCTCTTCTTCGTCGCCGTCCTCGTCGTCGTCGCTTAACTAAGTCATTGGCTATTTATTACGCGTTGGCCCCGTGACGGTCTCGCCCGAGCTGCAGCGCTCGAGACACGTTATAACGAAACCCTGAGCGCCACGCGCGCAACCGACGCTCACTTTTTCCTCGTCATATATATACAATATCCACTCGATGCATCGAAAGCCATTTCACGTGTAACCCGTTTTACGATTGCGGAGAACGAGTCGATGGATTTTCCGTCTCGATCAGTCATCAATTTAGTCGGAAAATCCGTTGACAGACCGCACGAGGAGAGTCGAATTGGCCAAAGCTAATACGGCGAGATCGCGGAGCAAGACGCGCGCGCGACTGGTGTAATGCGGAATGAAGATTTGTCGTCCAGCGGTGGATGTACGACAGCGTCAACAACGACCGACGCTGACTTTTTATTCGTCGTATATTCATTCGATGCACCAAAAACCATCTCACGTGTGACCCGTTTTATGACTGCAGAGAACGAGTCATGGATTTTCCGTACCGTCGAGTCACCGATCCATTGGTCAATGGAAAATCCATAGACAGATCGCAGGAGAGTCGAATTGGTCAAAGCTAATATAGCGACATCGCGGAGGAAGAGGCGCGCGCGCGCGACTAGTATAATAGAGAATGAATATTTGTTGTCCGGCAATGAACGTACGACAGTGTCGTCAGCGACCGAAGCTCAATTTTTGCTCGCCCTATAACCACTCGATGCACCAAAAACCATCTCACGCGTGACCCGTTTTATTATTGCGGAAGGCCAGTCGATGAATTTTCGATTCCACTTATTCATTGATCAGTGGCAAATTCATTGACAGATCGCAAGGGAGTCGAATTGACCAGAGCTAATACAGCGATATCGCGGAGGAAGACGCGCGCGCGGCTGGTGTAATGGGAAATGAAGATTTGTTGCCCGGCGGTGGATGTACGACAGTGTCGTCAGCGTCGTCTTTGCCAAGAGGAGAAGAAACGTCGTCGTAAACCCGTCGTTATTACTCGGACGTTGAGAAGAGTCGCGAAGTGAGTGTGCTGGCGGCCGTACGACGAGGGGCGCTCGGTCGCCCGGCGAGCGCACTATCATCGCCGCAGTCGCTTCGCAATTACGGTATATTCACTGATTAACAGGGATTTACCGGTGGTAATTAGCATTAACAGCCGATTCTTCTCGCGGCGAACCGCGGCGGCTCGTCGCGTGGCTGCGCGCGCGGCTTCCAGCGGAGCTGGAGCGAGACGACGTCGTCATTGACGTATGGCTTTGCGATTATATGTGGATAGTGTAATGATACACCGCGAACAGCGGCGGCCGATGGGACGGCGGCGGCCGCGTTCGACACGGGGAAAACCTGGCGACTTAGCCCCGGCGGGACGCCGGTGGATTCATTAACACCGTAATTTTCGCCATCATCGGCGACGAGAGATCCGCGTCCCGCGGTTGAGTCACGACGCGCGCGCGCGCGCGCGCACGGACAACGGCAACGGCGATCGTATTGCCATTTCTGGAGGTGCGATTAACGCTCGTCCGGGGATCCCGTCGGACGTTAACAGCCACACATGGCGCGACGTCTATTACGAGTTATTGGACACCGGGTCGCGATATCCAGCAAAAGGACGCCGACAACGCCGCGCTCGAAGCCGATGATGTTTATGCAAAACTCCTAATCATACTAATTATACCGGTTAATCACGCGACTCGTTGATCTTCGTGGATCTAATCGGAATTGCCCCGTTACGGCTGCGCGCGATAGCCGTGAATGATAACCACGTTAATCGTAATCGACGAAGGCTCTTTCTATTTTGTTCTCTTCTCTCCGTTTTGTAGGGAGACAATTCGTACGATCCGCACGAGGACTCACCGTGTTGATGCAATTTTCCACCGCCGACGGCGTTTTGCTGCGAGTGCCGATGATGATGGTGATGATGGTGATTGTGGTGATGCGCCGGCTGCGTCTCGTGCTGCTGCGTTTGCGGCTGTTGCTGCTGCTGTTGCTGCTGTTGCTGTTGCTGCTGCTGCTGTTGCTGCTGCTGCTGCTGCTGCTGCTGCTGCTGCTGCTGCTGCTGCTGATGACGCGAGTCCCTCGCCATAATGGCGGCTATGCTAAAGTCCGTGGCGCATTGTCGGCTCGAGTTGTTGTTGAGATTGTTAAGGAGGCTGTTGTTCGGCGAGGGGCTCGAGCTGCAGTCCTCGGTGTCGTGATCGGCGCGACCGCAGCCGCCCGGACTCGTCGACATGGTCGTCGTCGCGGTGGCCGTTTGCTCGGACGTCTGGAGCTTGCCGACGCCGGCGATGAGGATCGACCTGGAGTCCTCGTCGTCCTCCTCGCTTCCGGCTCCATGAACGCCGCCGCCGCCGCCGCCGCCAACGACGCCGGGAGCGACCCCGACACCGTCGGCGATGCCCCCGCTGCCGCCGTACGAACTCAGCGTCAGACCGTTTCTCTTCCTGCCGGCGAGACCTCGCGACTCCAGCAACATCACCCACGGCACACCTTTAGCACCCGGGCGCCTCGCGTTCACCAAACCAACGACGGTTCACCACCCTCGCGAAGCGGAACAGCCGGCGCCGCGCGCGGCACCTTCCACCGGCGAATATTCCAACGCACTCACGACCCTCGACCGCTTTCACCGAGTTATTCGGCTCCCGAGTGACGGAGCTCGCTACGCGAACGAGCGAATCGCCAGGGAGGCTGAGAAGACTCCTCCTGGTCGCGGTCCTCAGGATCCAAGTTTCTCGCGACCCACGAGCGCGCACCTTGTCATTCTCGCCCTTATCCACCAGGACGTGTACGACGAGGAGCAACAAAATCCTGGTATCACTCGACGATCGTGAACAAAAATGACAAAAATTGAAAAAAACAAAAAAAAAAAAACAAAAACAAGAAGAACAGTCCAAAATGAATCTACAAAATAGTTCGCGAGATCGTCGTATCGATAAAATGTTTAACACCACTTTGCGTTTTTCCAACAGTCGCGGCCGCGGGTTGCACAGTGACACGGAACGCGAGTGTAAAATCGGTGTCTCGCACGGCGAGACTCGAGTCAGCGCGGCGAGATCGAACCACGGAGCCACGGATTATCGAGAGCACTGCGCGAGGACATATCAGAAGTGGCGATCGCGATGGGCCGGCGTAACCGTAACCCGTCCTCGGGGGTAGTTTGAAAAATCACGCGGGTGGTGGTGGCGGCAGCGCGACGCGAACGACGACGACGACGACGACGACGACGAGGACGACGAAGAAGAGGAGGAGGAGGTGGTGGAGGAGGAGGTGGAGGAAGAGGAGGAGGAGGAGGAGGAGGAGGAAGAAGAAGAAGACATGGAAAGGAGTGTGACTGCCGCCGCTCGGTTGAAATAAGCCGCGGACAGACGACGATCGGGCTCGGACCGAGTAACAGACCGGTTGCCTGACAGACTGACCCGCGCTCCCGGCGGGATGGTTCTCGTCAGCACTGCCCCCCGCGCATCCCCCACCCGGGACCTCGGGCCGCGAACCTCGCCGCCGTTCTCGGGGTAGGCGTGGCTTGCTTCGGCTCCAAGAGCCGCCCATGCGATCAGCGCCGCTCCGTCGAGTGCCACCCCTCATCCCCACCCCGCGATCCCCGAGTTCGCCGCGTTATTGCCCGATGCTCGCGCTTCCACTGTACACACATTGCCCACCACCACCACCACCACCACGGGCCACTTCCACGACGTGACGCCGCGACGCGCTCGACGAGAGAAAAGAGCAGCCCGACAGACAGAGAGAGAGAGAGAGAGAGAGAGAGATGGATTTATTCCGTGCGCTGGGACTGCGTCCCCCAAGAGCACCGTGCGAAAAGGCGTACAAGCCGCAGAATAATAACAAATAAGCCTTAAGCACTAACAAAATACAAAAGAGAAAAATCGAGAGATAAAAAACAACACGAAAGAATAAAATAAGAAAAGAAGAAGGCGCAAGCCGGTGAAAATAAACGTAGCACGGAAATAAAAAGAGAAATTACGCGACATATAAAAATGAAGATAGTAGTAGTGGTGGTATCTTTATTCGATCCTGGGATATTACATCCCTTAAGGACCATAGCGCACATATTTACAGATGACTAGCAACAACGTGCTCGCTTCGCTCGCACTCTTTGCTCTTCATTTAGATACCTTTTCTTGAGGCCAATACAATTATTCAAAACGCGCGCGTGACTGCAGCGGCCATGACACTCCGAATCGATTTATATCGAAGCCGCTGCCGGCCAATCAGAACGCTTGAAAAGTGGCTTCGATATTTTGACTTGCGATGTGCCATACCCTTTTTAAGAGAGGACAAGCAACAACGTTCTCGCTTCGCTCGCACTCCTTGTCTTTCCTCGTGGTCGATACAGTCACTCAAAACGCGCGCGTGACTTCGCGGTGGCCATGGCACCGAATCGACTTTATATCGAAGCTGCCGCCGACCAATAGGAACGCTTGGAAACTGGCTTCAAGATTTCGATATATTTCGAGATATTTACGCCATGTCTTTTTTAAGAGGGGAATACGGAGTAACAGCGTTGAGAGTAATGAGTAAAGATAACAAAGATAATAAAGGCAAAAATAAAGCTAAGTAGAGATACAAAAAATAATCGGCAAACAGGGAGACAGTGAGAAAAACATTACCTACCCCTGGCATTCAATCGCCATCAAACGGCGGAACAACAAAGCTTTAAATATCCCAAGCGAGGGGGCGTCCGTGACGGCAAACGGGAGTTCATTCCAGAGATTTGTACCGCTCACATTGAGGTAGTTATCACACGACGGCAAACCTATTAGATGCACCCGATTTTTTATATATTGTAATTTGGTTATTCATCTTTTATTTGCGAGGAATTCCGAGATACGTTACCGGGCATCGAATTGAGTGAATAATGTTTCAAAATAGAGCTTTATACATGTCGTTAAATAGGGAATTAAAAAAATTGAATTTCAAACAGAGAAAAAAGCATCTCAGAAATGAAATACAAAACATATAAACAGCTCTACGTTTTCGTTGGGTCTTAAAGTAACCGATACGACCATAAAAAGTGGTAGTCACCGGATATTCCAGCGAGATATTGTAAGTTAAAGTGGGCGATTCGGGGTAACATGACGTTCCCTAACCTCACAAAATCCCGATTTCAAGAGAAATCCGTATAAAAAATAATTCTACCCACAAAAAGTCGTCACAATATCATACGATTTTCGAAAGTAAATTCCCGGAATATTTTTGGCGTAATTACTATACTGAGGTCAAAATACCACACATAATTAATTTTTGTAGCATAGACTCTGATGCCTATGACTCCGGCGTATCGACATAACTACCTGAAAAGAATAGTACAGAGAAATAGAAAGCCCGAAGAGCAAAGGCAGAAGTGGCGGCGGCGCGCAGCACTCTCGGAGCTGCCGCGAGAGGAGCGAGCGAGTGTGTACGCGCGAACGTTCGCGAGAGCCGCGCGCGGAAGCCCCCCTCGATAGTGCGGATACCGCGTCGTCCACTTCCACCTCCGCCCTGCCGGCGTCTGGGCTCCTCTCGCTCTCTCGAGCCCCGCGACCGCCGATTCGCGCGCACACGTACGGACGGCCACTCGAGGCCGAGCCGTACCTGTGCCCGGTTTCACACACACACACACACACACACACACACGAAGAACCCCTCGGCGGGCGCGCGTTGCGTACACCGAGGGCTGGGCGGCAGAGGCGAGAGAGACGCGTGTGAGTGCCGGCGCGGCTCTGTGTGCGCGGCTAGGTCGGTAGGTAGCGCGGCGGAGAGCGCGGCTACCATACGCGCCTTCCGCAGCCGCAGCAGCTGCCATTTTTTCTTACGACTCGCGAGTCCACCGGGAGAGGGGGCAATTGCTGACAGGGAGCAGCGCTTTCCCTCCTCGCGCGCGCGCGTTCTCGCCTCCACTGTACCTGTAGCCGGGACGCCGAGCTCCGCGGCGAGCTACGCCGCGCGGCTGAGTAGCAATTTATTGTTTTACTGTCGGACTTTAAACGCCCGGCAACGCGCCTCCCACACAGACTAAGGGAGTGGGTGGTGGGCGGTGGGCGGGGTGAACCGGGCCGCGGGTCTCTCTTCTCCGTGTAAGCTGCCTCTCTGTCTCGCTCTCTCTTGGGCTCTGTGCGATAACGCCGAGCTTCTCGGAGCCCCCTCGTCGGTGCATCCAGCGGCCTGACGAGCTGCAGCGAGAGGGGCATAAGGGCTTTTTGCGGAAGCACGCGAACGCGTTATGACCGCGGGGTGGGGAGGGTGATGAGGGGTGGCGTAGACGCTTCTTTCGAGACTCGCACACTGGGCCTGGGTTAGATTCCAGGCAGAGAATATCTTTTTTAATGCCTTTTTCGCGATCCACGGTGGCTACAAATGTTTAGTTATGGGTCCGTTGGTGAGGTTTTCGACGCTCTTGCGCCGGGAAATTTAGTTGATGAATCACGAAGTTGCACGGAGAGAAGGAGCTGGCAAACATTACCAAGTCATACGGTAGAAATTGCCAAAGTGACGTGGTACATCAGCGCCAGCACCGGCGATATGCGAAAAATGCACAGGTCCTATAGATATTTGTACTCGAACATTATGGTAATTTTGAAAACCTTCTACAACATTTGCGAAATTAATCTTTAGTAATTGAGGCGAAATCTGCCCGAATTGAAAACAGCATAAAACACTGAATGACCGGCATTACATACTGATAAATAACCTTCGAGTCACTGTACGATTGTATTGCGTCGTTTTATATACGCGCAAAAGGTTAGGGTTAGGACTTGTGAACTTTGACAACTGCGATACTGCGATTTCTGGTAAAAATTATACATTTTCCAGCAGGAATGTCATACCCTCTAGAAAAAACTGTTTTACCATCTCGCGAAAATTATCACAGCCTAAATAACTAATAGGGCCTGGTAGAAATTATCGTGTTTTACATCAAGGTGCGCTAGAGTGGCGTGGTAGTCACCCTATACTAGAATTTTCTGGCAGTTTCGCCGTGTGGTTCGTGCATGGGTTTTTAGGGCACAGATATCATTGCAAAGTGGTAGGTGAGGATTCGATGGAGATTCGATGAAAGTCGAGTCGGTGGTCTCAGTGGCTGTTGTTAGTTCTCAGAAATGAGCAGCATCTAAATAAAAGAGCATTACACGTATTTTTGTAATATTATTGTGAAATACATAATCACGACTATATTGCGGCGCAGATATAAACTCCTACAGTCGTGTTGCAAGTATCACGAATAGTCATGTTTTTGCGATATATTATATTTCATACGCGCAGTGACTTTTATTTTGTGCAAAAATATATATTTATGTGTCAAATGTTTTTCATTGGATGCTCAGCTCGGGTCCGATATTGAGAGACCAAGCGAAAGCTGGAGTGACGGATATAGTGGCAGTAAAACTCGGAGGTGGCGTCACTCCGCGGAGTAATTTTGCTGAGGGAAAGAGCGCGATGCATCTGAATACACCGAAGTTCGCAGTATATACGCAGATGTACGTGCGGGATAAGAAGCTAGAAAAGTATATAATATCATCTTTGGGTAACGCTCCCACCTCTTGCGTTATTATGTCGCTACGATTATCTTCACTGCCTCGCGTTGGATTTTCATTTAATGCCGGATAACCGTGTCCCGAGTATCGCGCATTCCGCGCAAATCATCGCGCGGATACCGAGTCCGAGCTACGCTGATAATTCCCCGTTGTGCGATTACGCTTGTTTTTTTTTCTTTTTTTTTACCGTAGCCTGTCCGCGCTACTGTTGATGACTGTGCACGATAATTATTAGACGTATAGTACCGTACATCGAACTCGCGATGTAGTCTGCAGCAGGTATAGTGCTGCTTAGAAAATATCAACACGAATACCAGCGGTGTGACTAACCGGCTGTTCGCCGATCGCCGTGGCAAATTCGTTGATACTTTAACCAGGAGACCTAAGCAACCATCGCGGTAATAAAATGTCTACGACTTTCCGCAATTTTATTCCCGCTCGCAGTCTCTGTGGGAACGTCTTGTTTGACGTTCAAGTCAAACCATATAAACAACAATGATCTTTCCTTTTTTTATTTTTTTATTTTTTTGTTAAAATGTAAAACAAAAGGTAGTCTATTGTTTCCTTGCGCAAAGCTAATCGAGGATTAATTCATTAAATTTATTTGTTTATTTTTCTATCTCTAGAAAGTTAGTGGCGTTCAGCTGCGTTCACGTGAAGCCGTTTTATTCATACTGTGATTGCCTCGCGCTTTCGAACGACTGAACGACGTTTATCTGGATAGAAAATAAAAAATTTGACAGTTTGTCAACTCAGTTGGAAGGTGGGTGACCGTCGCCCAACAGCAGTTTCTCCCGAGGACAGCGATTGCGGGGATTATGATCGAATTAAAAAACCGTCGCCCAACGGCAACTTCTGATGAGAATAAGAAGACAGTAAAAAAGCTCAAACTTTCTTAAACGACGAGCGCTGCAGCCTTCACTGTTTACACTTAACAGACCGCACATCACCAATGGTGGTGCGCGGTCTGTTAAGGAGCTGGTGTATCGTTGCATCGAAGTCAAATTACAATATGTTGACGCGGCACTTGGAAGAAAAAGTTATAAAGATTCTGATACCAGAAAAACAATTTTTATAATTATAGTGCGGAATGAGCATGCACACGTTACACAATAATATTTTACTTCACTCGGTGTCGTAATACGTCCATTTCACACCTTGTAAAGTAAAATTTCGTACAATACTCGACAGAAAACCTTTTTCGCAACTCGTGTGATTGCAACACACGCCTTCGGCTCGTGCTGCAAACTCACACTCGTGAGAAAAAGTTTTTCCACTCTCGTATAGTAATGTACTATTTTCACATCAAAGAAAATGCATATCTTTACTGATTGATAGTTTTTTTGATCAGCTGAGATTACCCGTTTATGTGACTGGTTAAGTACAATTTAAATTATTTAATTTATTATATTTTATTATGAAATATGACTGACAGGTATCTAAATAACGAGTGAATTCAGGTGTTTCGGATCTGATATACGAACCTAACTACCGTCTGCATATCCGTGATATGCGGTATTGGGAAATGAATCTCGACGCCTCATCATGGCTGCCAGTGTGACTCGGATATCGTAATTTTCCACACTTTATCTTACTATTTCTCTGCAAAATTGTTGATGATCGTACTTTTTTCTAAGTTTATTTTATAATAAATTGTTTATGCTTTCAAGCACCAATAGAACTTTTATTCTCGGCGTTACCTAATTGCAAAGTGTAATGTTGTGAAAGTGCGAATCGAACAGTTTGCCTATAAAGAGATGTGTATAAACGCATATTTCGACATGGAATTTCTAAAAAAAAAGGCGGTAAGACCTTATGAGCTTTTACGATAGCTAATTGAGTGCATAATCTGAAATGTAGATACAAATTTGAGAATGTGTCTATAATAGCCGGTGCAACCATACATTCTCCTTAATGTAAAAACGGGTTGAAATATTTTCGGCGACTTGCGAACGATGATGGTACACTGAGAAAAAAAATTGGTTGAGCCAACTAAACGTGGGTTTGCGGGCCGCGAAGTAAATATGTGGTGAATTGGACTGTATATTTGGTTGAACGAACCAACGCCTAGTTGAATCAAATTTTTCTTAATTCACAATATCTATTATTTCGTACACGGTACGAAATATTTACTTCGCGGCCCGCAAACGCACATTTGGTTGGCTTAACCAATTTTTTTTCTCAGTGTATGGGACAAAGACTGATATTTCGAATAAAAAAGTTCGTAGCATCAATTTTGTTAATTTTCTGTTCGCATCCGGATCTATGATTATTCTGGTGAAAAAAACGTCGTAATAGTACATCACGGTACAAGGGAGGAAAGTGCAACTTTTCACCGAGTGTGAAGTTTGATTTGATGCCTGAGCGAAGCGAAGGCAGAAATCCACACGAGGTGAAAAATTGCACTCCTCCCATGTAGCGTACTATACTTTTCTCCCGATTCCGCTAAAAATAACCACATTTCGTGTGTGCAACGAAGACGGAAAATAAGCTAATTTTTATGAACATCTCATTAACATGAGAACGGTGGTATGGGTTAAAAATCAATATTCCAACTAAAGATGTTCGTGCAATAAATTTTGCTAATTTTCGGTCCACAGCCAGATCTATGATTTCTTATGTAAAATGTATTGATCTTGTTTGTGTAAACAGTACTTCCCAAAAAATAATTGTATAAAAATGTAAAAACTCCCAACTGAAAAAAATTAATAAACAAATTAATTAATTAATAAACAAATTGGGTAAGTAAAAAATGTGAAATTATTAAATAACCGTTCGTATATATAGAGGAAGATTCTTTCGTGACTGTAGGTGTGAAAATCTCCCGACGATATACGAATGATCATTTAATTATTTCGCAATGTTTTACTTACCCAATGTGTTTATTACTTTTAGGTTTTTAATTTCTGTAAAATTATTTCTATTTCATCCTTTTAAAAATAATTCAAACACTCTGCCATATGCGCTATGAAGTGAGTTACAAAATACGCATCAACGGCGGCCATCTTGAGATATTTCGATATATTCAAACAGGTTATTTGTAAAATTCATTTATCCACGCGAATCGACAACTTATCAACTTAATTTCTGGAAAAAGACATTGGACGCTGGTCGTAGAGTCGACGTACAAAATTTGGTGAAGTAGTTTTTCAAAATATTCGTGAACCTTGGCTACAAAGAAATCGCTAGAATCAGCTGATCGCCGTGAAACGCATAACTCTCTGCCCCAGCGGGGTCGTCAGGAGTTAAAAATCGTTATTTACATTTTGCCCAACTTAATATATTTAATGCTTTTACTTTTCCATAGAGCGGCATTTTTGTCACACATTCTGGATGTTCCAGCGCACGTGGCATCCGAGACGCAGCGTGGTATTTGCATTTAGACTATAGGACGGCTGGTTCCGTCATATGTTTATACCTCAGCCGGTGGGCGCGCTTTGAAGTGGTTTTCGGATCTAATGCGCAAGGCGCGCGCGCGGGCGCACGGCAAAGGCTCCCGCTCGCGCGAGTCGCGCCACGTCTTCACCTGATCGTAATGCGTGTAATAACGATAATAACCCTAACAGCCGCGATTTTATTCGTATAGGCCGAGAGAAAGAGGCGAAACGAAAAAGCAAAAGGAAAAAGGCGTGCGCGCGCGGATCAGAGAGCAGCGAGGAGGCCGGAAGAACGGAACGACCGGAAACGGTCGCGGGCGGCGCGGCTGCTCTTTGAGCTCACGAGCTTTTAGGTATATACGCGAAGGAGGAGAGCAAAGGCGATACACGCGTTGCCTCTGGTTCGCTTAGCCGCCGCTAATAACTAATAAGTAGGACAATCGAGCGCGGACGCGCCGTGCGCCCCGCGTAAACCCAAAGACGAAAATACCGAAGGCTTTATCTCGAAAGTTCCTCTGCCTTTTTAAAACTCGTAAATATCAGATCGCGTTATTACATCGGCGAGATAAGAGACGGGTTGTTAAACCGCGACGGGTGTAGTGCGCGCGAGGAGCTTCGCCGTGGCTGTTGCCGCGGCGCTGCCGGTGCTGCTGGCGATACGCATCATGTGTTAACCTAAATATATGGTAATGGGAAAAGTTAGTTTTTTAAATCGACATGTAGCAAGGAGCTGCGCGCCAGGATAAAATCTCCTGTGGCCCGGAGGCACCCACGCTCGGCGCGCTCTCCCTCCCTCCCTCTCAATGTTTTGCGCTGTAGTTACTATACTTTGTACATTATACATGCGGTAACGTTCCGCGCTCCATATATCGCGGGCTCCCGCGATTTCACGGGGTAGATATAAAATTCGTCGCGCATGGAGAATGTTTAACATTTTTTTGGTTTTCTTCGAGGAAGTGAAGGCACGAGAGAGAGAGAGAGAGAGAGAGAGAGAGAGAGAGTGAGAGGATGTTGGTCGTGCGAGCGCGCGAATGGTAAAACCGTCGATCAGTGAACGAGACGTCTGCGCGCGGGTCGCTCGATCGCTCGATCGGTCGCATTTATTCCGAAGGGATTGTCGAGAGGATCGTGAGCCTCGCTACTTCGTTTGCAGGAGCACCAGATGAGGGAAGAGCGCAACCTGGCCGCGCTATAATCCCCTTAGCCGTGACGCTGATCCGGACAAATCGCCGCGCGGTTACGCGGCACTTACGTCGCGCTCGCATCGCCACCAGCGCCCGGTAGTCTCCGCGCTATCTTACCTGCCTCTCGAGCCTCTCTACACTCGTCGTGAACGCGCCGCCGACCTGCATCGTGTCTACCGATCCTCCTCTTGTCCTCCTTGGAAACGACAAGACGATCGACGTTACCGATAGCCCAAGAAATCCTACGAGTTGTACGGAACGCTGGAGCGCACCGAACGAACATGCGGCGATCCCGCGCGTCAACTCGATGCGTCTCTGTTTCGTCATCTTCAATTGCCTGGTTCTTGAAGAACGTTAAGGTAGTCATGTCGCTGTGGCAAATCAAATTCAGCTGCTCGGGCTTTCGACATTTTGTTATTTAATTGGTAAATGTCACTTTTACGAAATTTCAAAGGACATCATCGGACATATCAACGAGTAATCGGTCCATGAGAATCCATTTTTTTACATGGGGTTGACGTGAAAAACAAAACTTGGTCGTCAGACAAAAAACAATGACTCTTAGATCAAAGATGGAGAGAAAAAAAACTAATTACTACGTATTCGCTAGTGTATTAGGAATCCATTCGTAGCAAACAAGTGGGTGCACCGGATGTTTGATAAAACAAGTTCGCATTGAAGTGGGTGACCCTCGGTTATATGACATTATATAACCTTACAAAATCCCAATTTCCAAGATGTCCGAAAAGTTAAGTCAAATTCATATACAAAATTATTGTACTCATAAAACGTCGTCACAATATAATTATAACGAAAATCCTGAATATTTCTGGCGTAATTACTGCTGAGATCAAAATACCATACATCATTCATTTTTTATGTCGCATAGACTCTGTGTTTATGACTCCGGCGCAGAACTGGACAAAGTACCGGAAAGTACTTGAAGTACAAAGTACTCTAAGTACTTGAAGTGCAAAGTACTCCAAGTTCTTGAAGTACAAAGTACTTCAAGCGAAAAGTACTCCGAGTGCTTGATGCACAAAGTACTCGAAGTACTTGAAATACAAAGTACTTCAAGTGTAAAGTACTCTAAGTACAAAGTACTTCAAAGTACTCGTGTATTTGAAGTATTTGAAGTATAAAGTACTCGTATATCGGAAGTACACTTGAAATATAAAGTACTCCTGTATTTGAAGTACTTGAAGTATAACGTACTCGTGTATTTGCAGTACTCGTGTTTTTGAAGTATCAAGGACCCGTAAATACTGGAAGCACCGAGTATTTCAAATGCTCGGTACTTGAAGTACCGAGTATACTTGAAGTAACGAGTACTTGATGTACGTCTAGTATCAAGTATCAAAAACTTTCCATTTTTTCAAGCACATGTCGTAAGTTCTAGTACTTACACCTTATTTCTTACCTATTTCGTGAACCGGGACGACCGGGACAACTGTCGGCCGATTTTACGTTACCTGGTGACCGTAAATTTTCATACGAATCCTTCGGTGATGAATTTGACAAAGAGGCATAAAGCGAAGATATACTAAGGTGTTTGCATGGATCTCCCTCTTCGTTATTCGTCTGTCCGGCGTGATTTTTTTTTTGCGGAACATCTCGTCGATCCGGAACAGACTCAGGACCCTCAAGCCCAATTGCCCAGTTTTTTTCTTCTTACTCAAACGTAGCGTCAAAATCCTTTTCTTCGACTTTGTAGCCTCTGGACTTCCGATATGCTCCGGAAAAAAGGCTCGGCCTGTCGCTATTAGCTAGATGATTTGCACATTGCAGCTATGGCGGCAAGGTCGAGTGGTTCGATACGCTTATCGTAGTTTTTGTCGCTGCAGTTAGCCGGCCTGAACTCTCGACGGTTGCGCCTGCGCAGACGGATGGAGTCGACGTTTGCGCCTGCGCAGACGAATCGAGCGACGGTTGAGCTTGCGCGGACGGTGTCGACGCACAAACATATGAAATATTTCAAAATACCTCATACACGGTACTTGAAAAAGTTGTTAAAGTACAGGGAAGTACTTGAAATTTTAGGTATAAATACTTTAAGTACAGGATACGTACTTGAAATTTCAAGTAATAATACTTGAAGTACAGGACGTGTACTTGAAATATCAAGTGCAAACACTTTAAGGACAGGTCACGTACTTAAAACTGTAGATACCAATTAAGTACTTGGTACTTCAAGTACTGTACCTCCAGTACATCGCAAGTCCCGTGTACTTGAAGTTCTGCCCCGATCTGCTCCGGCGTACTGACACAGCTAGGGTGAATAATCGGTTGTGGCCATTGTACGAGTTGATTCAAATTTTTCTTTTCCTGTATTCTAATGTCAATACTACTACGAAAGTGTCCAAACAAGTTAACAAGATTACCGATATAATTTTGTTTCGTCTTAACAATACAAATAATTCTGTCCTTTCGAACTCGTTGGTCATAACCGGACTAGAGATGGTCAGAACCGATATTTCTATCCTACTTTCATACACCCTAACAAATGTGTTCTAACCCTGTTTTGGTGAGTAGGTGCCAAACTTCGAAAAACATACCGTTTCTCATACGTACAGGCGATATATTTTGTTATACAACTTCAATGATAATAACAATACAAATATACGTTTATTTCAGTTTAAGAAAAGTGCTCTGTACTTATCCCAATTGCCTTTTCCAGCAGGCGATAAATAACGACATTCTGAAGATTCCATCGGATACAAAAAAATCTTTGAAATTGACACGCAGAGTCAGTGACTTGTCGGTGCGGTCTTTGAGAGCCGAAAAGTGCTGCGAAATAATAAAAATAATATAGGTAGCCGCCGCCGCCGCCGTCTAACCGGGTCGGTGTGTTCGCGGCGCGATCCGAGCACACGTCACGCGTAGAGAAAATGAGGATAATTTTGGTTGACGGATTAGTCAGTGACGTACAATTTGGGCTTTAGTGTATCTGCCACGCATTTTTGTTGCGAGAGCGTTTTGGAAAATTATAGCCGGCACGCTCGCACTAACAATATACCTTCCGGTGCCGGTTGACCGGGGCCCCTGGGCCTCGGTGATTGACGGATTCTCAATTTCAAAGGCATAGAGGGCATAATCGATCGTTGAATGCTTGCGGTTCTTTCTCGAGTCTATTTAGCGGGAGCAGCGAGAGACAGAGAGGCGCGTTCGCGTTCGGGGCACAACGCGCGGCCAATCCGCATAGTCGGGTTGACCAATACATCAGCAGATTAGCTTCTCCGCGGCACACGACGCAAACGACCGCAGACACGCACGCCATCTATTATCGTTCGCGTTGTTACAACCCGGCGGATCATCACCGACAACTGTATACATTCTATGGCCCCGGAGTAGTTGGCAATTTTTCGATCAAAGCAGAGCCACCTCTTTGTGTCTGAAAAGTTGAGAGAAAAAACAGTGGAAAAAACGAAGAAGCAGCACGGAGGGAGAGAAGATAAAAAGGATTAGCGCGCGGCGCAACGCGGGACGAATAGCGGCGTCGCGTTCGCGCTGTGAATGCACATGCACGGGGCGTCCTCTACCCGCGGCCTGTTATATTAGCCGGTATGGCGTGTAGGTGCGCGCCGAGAGCTAAACAGGCTCGCGTGACGGTCCGACAGTCTCCAAACACTCGAAACATAACTGAGGCCTTTGACGGGAGCCGCGCGCTCGCTCGCTCGCTCGAGCTGCTGCTGCTGCTGTTAGTCAGAAAAATAATGCGCGCTTAAAGTCGACTTCTGTTCGGCCGCTACTGTGCGCGCGCGCTCGCTTGGTATACCTTCTCTTTACCAGAGCGCGATTTCGCTTGGTATAAACGCGCATACCTCGGGGTCGCACAACACACGAGTAGTGACAGATATTCGCGGTTTACTGTGGCGAGAGACGGGTTACGCGCGCACCGCCTCGAGACACGACTCCAGATGGCGAGGACACGCGCATCACCGATAAACAGCCAGCGTATCACAAAAAAGAATGAAGAGTTTTGTTTTCGGTCTTACGAATTGAGCTAACGCACGGAAAAAACGGTTTTGCTATGCCGCAGCAAATCTTTTGTTAAAATAGTGACAACATTGCGTTAACTGCTAACCCAGCAAACTATTTTGTTGTACTAGGAAGAAAATTTGTTTGTCTAGCAAAAAAATATAAACATATAAAAAGATTTCGAACTATCTCGTGAGTTATTTATATTGATTAAATGACCGAACTTAAAAATGGTAAATATACAAATTTAACAGGATAGAACTTTTTATGTGCCACCTCATAACATTATGGCAATTAATAATTATAACATGTAACTTATACTGAAAAACACGTAATTTATACGATTTTAATATATTTATGACATGATTGGTTTGTGGTTGATTAAAGACAGATTGGTAGATTTAGTGAAGGTAAGCAGGAAGGCTTAGGTGACTATAAGGTGGGAGGGTAACTAGCGGCCATCGTCAGGCCCGAAAATTGTAAAAGAATGAAGGCAGAATACTGCAGTAATTCGACTGCGGGGGTGGGGGTCAAAATATCTCATGACCAAAGTAGCAAATGGCTAAAATAGCAAATTTCAAAATCATGAACGGTCTGAATCTAGAATAGCCATCATTGTGAAATTCGCTATTTCAGCCATTTGCTATTTTGATCATTCGCTATTTTGACCTATTAAAATGGAATCAAAATAGCGAATGGCTGAAATTGCGAATTTCGTAGTAATGACTATTCTAGATTCAGACCGTTCATTATTTTGAAATTTCCCACTGTAGCTATTCGCTATTTTGGTAATTAGCTATTTTTACCCCCACCCGGGTGTTGAACGGGGATTGGAATGTGGAATAGTACCTATAAGCACAAATTAGTAATATTTAAATAATAAAATACAAAGACGGAAAAATGTCGAGAACGTAACGATCGGTCTGCTTATTGATGCTACTATTAATAATTTAGCGGCGTTGTCGCGGCGCATGGAACGGAAGCCTCGCGCTTACGTGTCGCCCGCGTATTAAACGCGCGAACGCGACGTACGCGCGAGACCGCGATTATTACTACCGATCGGTGGGTCGCCCTCTCGACTTACAAAACGAGAGCCCGTCAAAACTCCGATGATCGATCGATCGTATAATGCGCCGTCCAAGTTTCGAGTTTTAGGTTGTCGGAATGTGCAGCGCGCCACGACCGTCGCGCGGCGTAACACAGCTCGGCGAATACAATCACGGGAAATCGGTGCTGCGCGGCCGGAGTGGCTGACTCAACTATGCAGGTCGTAGAAACTTCCCCTCCGCGAGGTACAAATTCGTTCGAAATTGTCGCGTCAAAAGGGCACTTTGGATGGCTGGATTTATTACGGTGCTTGGATATTCAGTGGCGTTGGGAAATTATCATAACTATTATTGATCGATTCTTTAATAATAGTTACGGTAATTCCGAACTTTCGATGTTAACGCTTATGAAATATTGATCTTCTTTATAAAAAAAGTATTGTTCTGATTTAAAAAACGATCTGTGCTGAATGATGCAATTTTCATCTGGAAGAAATCTGAAAAATGTGTGCTTTACATTAACTTTACTGTCAGTCTTTGTAAGTAAAACAAGATCAGTGTGACCGCAAAAAATTATATCGCAACTGAATAACAGCATTTCATACACGAAAAATTACGCAAAAAATATTAATACCCGGTGAAATAAAAAACATTCTATGCGGCTATGCTTATTAGCATAGCCGCACAGTCCACGGGATTGACGGTACTCCCTGAACAAGCCAAAGTAACAGAACCAACATACTGAATCAGTCCCATTAGTTGCCATCAGTCCCAAAACAATGATACCCTCAAACGAGGGGCCATTCACTCTCTGTTTAGGTGCACAAATGATTTCAATGACTGCCCGATTTCATATGATTTCTTGTGTGATTTCAGGGATTTCAAGTATTTCGTGGTTTCGTAGAATTCATATTTTTCTCGAGTGATTTCGCAAGACTTGAAATAATTCGAATCACTTTCAAGAAAGTAAAAATCAGTAAGAAATCGCTTCCTAGTTGAGAAAATTCAAAGGGTACTTTTCGGGATCAGCAGACAATTTCCCATCGAATAAGGTCTTCCAACTTGACGAAATTGTTTTTTTTTTTTTTTTTTTTTTTTCAAAAAACGTACCCCTTGCATAGGGTAAAAAAACGTACCTCTGATTCCGATGGTTAAAAAACCGTTCTTTTTTTATTTCGATCTCATGAATTCATGTGATTGCGATTTCGTGATTTCAATGCGATTTCGTGATTTCAATGCGATTTCGTGATTTCAATGCGATTTCGTGATTTCAATGCGATTTCGTGATTTCAATGGGATTTCCATGTGATTTCAATGGGATTTCAATAAGTATCGAAATCGACGATTGCCGTAGACTTGGAGCGATTTTAAGCGACATCGAGCGATTTCTTTTAATGTCGATCTTGATTTCGAACGTCCTGTTAGAGTGATTTCAGTAGTGAATATCACAATAAAAAATTTATTTTCAAAAATAGTAAAATAAATGAAATATAGTAGCCAAGTAAAATTTATCATGAGTACATCATCAGTGGATGATACGGTACAAAAAACTTGGCGTGCCAGTGACTTGATGTATCATTAAAAACTTGACGTGTCTCCGGTATGCCAAGTTTTTTGTACCGTATCATCCACTGATGATGTACTCATGATAAATTTTACTTGGCTACTATATTTCATTTATTTTATTATTTTTGAAAACAAATTTTTTATTCTGTTTTTTTTGCAGGGGATGGCTACTATTTAAATTATTTTTTAAAGGAAATTTTTTTTGTGATTTTTTTTTGCAAGCGTTGGCTACTCTTTTAATACTTGGCGTACAATTTTTGTTTTGAAGAAACATTTTTTGGTTTATTTCACATCTTTTTGAAAATCATCTTCAATACATGCATGCAATGACAGGGCTCATTGCGAATGGTCAAATCGCACTTCTTGCAACTCTGACATTGTTCACTATTATGCTTCGCTGCTCCGCCAGTGGACAAACCATTTTTACCACTTCCATTCTCTGCATTCTTTATTTCTACAAGACACCAAATAGTTAGTGCTCTATCACGGATGAGTAACGCAAATACAAAGGCTGCTGAATGTTATCCGCAACAGATATCGAACATTCCATTGTCAACTTCCTGTATAGCTTCCCTGAATACTGCTGTTGCTTCCTATGCAGCATCTGAATTTGATATTGTGCGATTGAATAAGCCTGGCACCGTCTAAAAGTACTACAATAAATTATCCCAACGTGACAATTAGAAATAATAAAAATCAAAATATAACCTCAAAAAATCGATTTTTTATCAATACACGGACAAAACGACTTGGTTAGATTAACGAAAAAAGTAGTTGGACCCAGCCAAGCGACTTAGTGCTCTGAGAGACAGACGATTTATTGGTTCGGTCAACTATTTTCAGGTCGTTGGCTCTGTATCGCTGCTCGAACTAAGTAGTTAGTTCGAGCAACGACTAGCGACATTGTTCGGTTAACCATGTTCCGTACTACCCGAAATTATCAAGCATTATCAGGGAAATCGTATTAGCAAGTCAGCAGATGCAGAGACTTTAAAGTTATGTAGCTTGTAGTACAATTTTTATTCGAGTTCAAGGACTTTTATAGTAGTAATGCACAGAAAATATTTCATCTTTAATTAGGAAAGCACAGAATAAGATGCTCCGAGATCTTACACTGATAAATTTGATATCTCATAAGTTATAACATCAAGCAGGACGATTAGCTGAAAAAAATTCTAAGTGAAATTATAAATTTGTCGACAAATTTTATATTTGTTGACGCAAGGTTTGAGCTTTGAAGTCTGGACCTTCCATTTGACAAATTTGATATCAAATTTCTTAGTCAGGACCTTGCGTGGACAAATATAAAATTTGACTCAGCTTCGCAGTCTGGTCCTTCCGTTGACCAAATTTCATATGAAACTTGGCGAAGAGAAGGATCAAACTGCGAAGCCAAGTCAAATTTTATATTTGTCAATGTAAGGGACAAATATAAAATTTGACTTGGCTTCGCCCAAATTGGCCAAATTTCATATGAAACTTGGCGAAGAGATGGATCAGACTGCGAAGCCAAGTCAAATTTTATATTTGTCAATGTAAGGGACAAATATAAAATTTGACTTGGCTTCGCAGTCTGATCCTTCTCTTCGCCAAGTTTCATATGAAATTTGGTCAATGGAAGGACCAGACTGCGAAGCTGAGTCAAATTTTATATTTGTCCACGCAAGGTCCTGACTATGAAATTTGATATCAAATTTGTCGAACGGAAGGTCCAGACTTCAAAGCTCATTGCCCTGCATGACAAATATAAATAAAATTTGTCAACAAATTAAATATTTCACTTAGAATTCTCCCAATTTTCAAACCTAAGAACAGATGCACAGGTGTGAATAAAAAATCGCACATACAATAGTATATTGTGCAACAAGGGTCGCAATTGCCAATTCGACCCGTGTTGCACATCATACTTTTTTTAACGAGTGCACGAATCTGCGGCTCTTGGAATGGCAGTCGCGCGAGACGAACACTGAAAAGTGAGGTTGTGATTGAAGGGACGAAAATGAATGACAGAAACACCCAAGGGACGAAAGTGAACGAAATGCGAACTGCGCATGCGTGACTCTGTCATTTCACCACAGGTTCGCGACTGACAGGGAAACGGCCACTTTCGGCTCGCAAGACTGCCATGGAAAGTGCCGCGATTCGTGCACGTGTTACAAAAAGACAGTTCTTTCATTTAAAACAAAAAAACCACAATGGCGGATAACGCGCGAATTGGCACGGCAACGATTTTCCGTGGTTATGCGACATGCGCGCCACCGTTCGTTGGTTCCAACTATTTTACTTAGTTGGAATAGGAATCGAATTCGTTGCGTGAACTATTTAAGTCAACTAACTCGAAATAGTAAATGAAACTAAAACCACGTAGTTACACCGACCAACCCGATGGTTGTGACAAGCAATTTCCACTCAACTAATAAAAAATTTGTTGGCCCAGCTACACCGTTTTTTCCGTGTAGGATAAAGTATCCTCCATATTATAATTTTTTTGTTTTGAAAAGACACCTTCGCGTTAAGACGCGAGATTATTATCAAATCATTATACTCGATGGTTAATATTAAAGTAATAATCACGCACGATCTTCTCACTTTCTGTCAGACGACGGGAGCAAGCCGGTTTGCTCAGACGATTCATGATCATCGCGATCTTATGACTTTGGGGCTGTCGCTCCTGCGATTATAATATTAAATCATTACACTGGAGTCATCATTACACTACAGTAAAGTGTACGACCCTGTCACTTTTTTTCTGTCCAACGACGATTCTGTCAGACGACGAGAGCGAGCTGGTCGGTAGACGATCGTCGTAGCAACTTCATCGGGCTGCCGCTGCGGGCGCCACTTGTTATGTTATGTGTGCGTTTTTCGTTCACACGGATGCACACGTATATGCGATCGGACAAATGTGTCTCGATGTGTGAGTTCGGACAAAAGTGACATTTTGTCAGATATCAGCACTTCGGAAACCGATTTTATCGCAATAGGTGTCATTAAAAAGTCGGAAAAAAATAAAAAATATTGGCGTTGAGATATTTAGCGCCCGCGATGTATTGCCTGAGATAATTAGAGTTACTGACGAAGTGAGAGTGCGCTGGTACACGCCATGCACGTATATGGACCGGACAAATTCACATCGATGTTGTGTGAGTGTGAACGAAAAGTTTTTTTTTACAGAATCGAAATCGCAAGTGATCAGATATTAGCGTTGCGGCCACCGATTTGATTCAAAGAGGGCTCACTGGAAAGAAAAAAAATAATAAAAAATATTGAACCTGACACATTTGGCGTCCGCGATGTTGACTGAGATAATTCCAGTTAGAATTTCGTAGCAGACGAAAAAGGGCGAACGCGCTGTAAACTGAGAGTAGCGCTAGCGTCTCGTCGTGAGAGTCTCGTGAGGCGGCGTTATAGATTTCTTTTGATACTTGAGACGCTAGCTACCGCGTCTCTTGATAGCCTCTCACCCTCAAACGTTCGCGTATTTTTCCCGCGGTATTTTCGCGTCGTACGTACCACCGGCGAATCTGTAACCTCGTGCACAGACGCGAGAAAAAAAAAACAAAACAAAACAACCGATGTGGAAACGCTCGCGCGGCATTGAAAAGATGCGAGATGCCTGCGGGGATCTATGATTAATGGAGTTGCGGGCATATAGCCGGTGGCAATTAGCGATACGCGCGGGGCGCATAGCGCGCGAACTCGAGTTGCAGCCATCCGGGAAACCCAGAGAGCGTTCGTTCGATCGGGCATTTTATAATGGCCGCCGCGCAGCGCGATGTGGCCGTTCGAGTTGGCGCTTACCGTTTTCCTGGACGATAAAGCTCATCGCGCCGATGCCCACGGTACCGCGACTAACGCGCGCGGCTCTCGCTGTATCCGTGGCCGTAAGACGAAGGAGCCGAGCGAATGAGATAGAGAGGATTCCGCGCGCCCTAAGACCACTTAATCGCCGGGCCGCAGAAGTGCCACCAATTTGCCGGCTGAACGCGAGAGTCTTTCGAGGAAGCCCCGCGCCTCGCGTATATCGCGCGCTCGGGACGAAGGAAACGCGCGCGGCCATCACAGTTGGCACCCGGACCTTCCGTTCCGGACCTCCAACTACACACCTAATCCCGAAATCCGCGTCGGGAAGCAGCGAGCAGTCTCTCACTCCTTCTTCCAGGCTTCCGCGCGCTCCGCTGCGCCGTAGCCGTACATGCCGCTCCGTCTCTCCGTCTCTCGCCGTACGTTGGACGTGAAACGCCGGGGCGACGCGCACACGACCGTGGAATTAATCGAATAACGCTAACCGCTCTCGCTCCTAATTAACTTCCGGCGGGAGAGACACACACAGATGGATGCGAAGAATATGTCGCGCGCACCTCGCACACCCTTCCGATCGTATAACTCCGGAATGTATACGTAACGTCAATATCGAATTACATTAATAATAACGGCCATTCGCGCGGTCTAATGATCGCAACGCGAGAATCGATCGCGCGCGACGCTAATTATTCTCGACGCGGTGCCGCATGGCTCTGATAATTAAGTCGGCGGGCATGTATGAAGCTATGTGGAACGATTTTGCGCCAATTAGAACGTAGATCGACGAAAGAAATATGTATATGCGAAAATACATCTGACATATCCAACTTTTCGAATGATGATATAATAAAAGTACATTTTTAGTATGTTCCTCGATATTATAAAACGATTTCGCCGCCGCCGCCGCCGCCGCCGCCGAGTCAAGAATCGAGACTAACCGGGGTGAAATGACACATCCAAGTTTGAATCAATCTCACCCTACCTAACTGCGGACAACATGTGCCGATACAGGCGGCTATATTTTTACTGAGTTTCCGCTGTATGAGAATGAATCAGAAACTCAGAAAAACTGCGTACGCTCAACAGCTGACGCGGAAATCAGTGCATGACTGAGCGGTCACCCATCCAAGTACCGACCGCGATTCGAGCTGCTTAACATGTGAAATCATCGAAGCCATACACTTTTTTTATAAAGGGTTATTGTGATAAAATGTTACATTCATGCTTAGTGGTTACAATAAACGTGAAAACAAAAATCATACAATAAGTTTGGTATCGGCATGGCTGCTCGGTGCAGCTCTCGAGGATTCATTTTCGGCGCACATAAAACTTCTTTATAACAAAATATCAGGGTTAAAAAGCAGCTAATTACGTCTGCTGACAATAATGCCCTCTGATAACACTTATAAAAAAAACACAGGAGAAAAGGAACTTGTTATTAATTTTTTTAACTTGTTTGCTTATCGAAGCCATACACCGACCGCGCGTCCACTACTATCGGTCATTTGAAACATATTGTGGATATATATTAGATCTATTTTTCGCTCCCGTACATTTCGCGTATATCGTAAATTATATTTGCCATAGCGAATTTTAGCGGACGAAATATATTTTATATATTTTGTATATGTCTTTCTGTATATCTGAAATATACTATTTTTCCATGCGGAATATTAATTACGAAGAGAAAAAGTTAGTAAAGTTTTTTCCTGTTCCGCGCGACAATTCTTTTTAACACAATTACCCATTTTACTCTCTTCAAAATATCAGTGAGTAAGATATCTCGTATTTTCGATATAAGTATTATGTTGTCGGGTTATTCATTCTCTGATTGGCTATCGAGTTGCCTGCAACTCATTGCTAACCAACGAGCATGTTTCAGCCGTGTTATTGTATTTTGACCGTTGTCGAGCCTGCGAGGTTTCGAGGTTTGTAAGGTTATTTCGGGAAGGGTGTTCGGGCATAGTGTATAGGCCATATTTACAGATAAAACAAAAATGTTGGCATATTTTTCTTGTTGAATCCTCTATTTTTCAGGCAAACAACGATGCTTTTCGGAATAAGCGGGCAATTTGTCATCGGATCGGGTTTGCAAACTTCACAAAATCGAAAATACTATTTTTCGCGAAAAACGCAAGAACAATTGCAAACAAAATGAATGAAATAATGTAACATCAACTCGGGTGATCGCGCGAAAGGCGCGTATGGGCTAGTCCAGATAAACGTTTGCATATGATATCAACAAGAAAATGTGTCGCTTAGAAACGTGTCGTTAGAAATGTGTCGCTTTAGAAACGTTTTAGAATGTAAAAATACGCATGTTGGTTCCGAAAAACCGGAATTCTCAGGCGTTTTTTTTTAGACGCCCCGCGTTTACCTCCTGCGTACACATAGCAGAGGCCGTACGGCGAAGAACATGGATAATGAGATTTTCTGCTCGCTAAGAGAGCAGACGGGCGATCGAAGATCGCGGCGCGGCACCCCGGGTCATGTTTCACGCTTTTTGCTCCGAAAATTGGTAGCAGCCAAAGGAGCAGAAGCAGAAGCGCAGAAGTGCAGTGTATATCGGTCGGGGGACCGGGCGGCAAAATCGGTCCTGCGGAAATGGGTTCGCGCGAAGGCTGCGCGCGCGCGAGAGCGGGACGCGGATCGGAGGGTATCATAGTGGTGCATCAACACATGGCCAGCTATATGCTCACTGAGCTCTCTGCCCCCAGTCCGGGCGTACGTATAATAACGTGTATACGGAATATATAAGGTAGCCGCGAGAGGAGAGCGAGAGAAATAGTGAGACACATGTATAGATATATAAACGTAACATATATACATATGGAGAGAGAGAGAGAGAGAGAGAGAGAGAGAGAGACGAGGGCAGCATATCCCCCGGGATAAATATGATGTAAATAAATGATGAGGTGCCCTTAAGGGAGTGGATATTAGGTGGGGGTAAGAAGTGTTATGAAACATAATTAGCGGCCGCCGCCACTGACTCGCGATGATTACAGGGCGGTGAGGCTAAAGTCGTGCTGGCGAAGAAAAGAGCGAGAGAGAGAAGAAGGACGCGGCCACGGGTGCGAGAGAGAACCCGGGCGCGAGCTGCCGGGCCCGCTCTTCGTCCGTACCCGGCACACCGAGGATAGATTTCCTGCTGGCTGGCTGGCTACACAGGACCTCAACTATACCTACCCTTTGGCTCCTCCTTCCACTTCGCTTTTTTTCCATAGCTCTCTTATACGAGGCACACACGCCGTTGGAAAAATTCGTAAACATTTTTTCTTTCTACAAAAATCAATGCGGAAAAATATACTTTGTAAAAACAAAATGATTAAAAATATTCTTTGTAAAAAAAAATTGTAAATATATTCTTTGTAACCGACACTGATAGGTGTGCGGTCGGTGTACGGCTTCGGCGGTCCCACGAGTTAAGCAGCATTGTATGCGGCCATAACTTGGTTGGGTGACCGCTTAGCCGTGCATCGACTGGCGCATCAAACAGTGAGTGGGAGGCATTTTTTTCGGAGACTCCGGTGTCTGCACTTAAGTAACATTGTGTTTCTTTCGTGTATACACCGGAGAATCGGAAATATATAATGCCGTCTGTACCGGCACGGGTTTTCCGCAGTTCTCCCGTGCCCTCGGCAAATGCGGTACAGTGTAGCTAAGTCGGCTGCGGACGCATTGAAAGTTAGGTAGCTTAGCGAAGTGCGGGTAGGGAGTGATAGGGACGGGTTGAAAGGGATGGGTTACGTAAAAACCCGCAAGGGTATACGTGGAACACAGAAAATTAAAAAAAAATATATATTCTTTGTAAAAAAATGTATAAAAAATGTCCTTTGTAAAAAAAATGTGTAAATATATTCTTTGTAAAAAGAAAACGTTTGTTTTTTATTTTTAACAATTGGTCTTCTGTCTATCGATTTATCACACTAGTTGTTTCTGACAGCGTAAATATCGTCTCTGCACAGTCATCGATTACTTTAGTTCGCATTTTTCTTTTTTTATAAGGTCACGTATATCGAGTCGCGCGGCGCCAATAATAAATATTTTATACGCTTGAGCCGATCGTGGCGCGGAATTGAGGCTCGAGTCTCTTCGAAGCCCGGGGACGTGCGCGTTCGCGAAACACAAAATGCTATAAAGTGCAGAGCAGATAAATTCCGATAGTCGGCATATTACGCTCGGAATATTGTTCTAACGGGATCCGCGCGACACGTCGGTGAGTCCGCGCGGGAGCAGCTCGACTCCGTCGATTCCACTCGCGCGGGCGGCCCCCTCCCCCCGAGGGGGTCGAAATTCACGATAGGAAACTTATGGCCGCTGTGTATCGGTCATAACTCGATGGAAAATGGTATTTCGTGGTCGCGAGTGTAATACAGAGGAAAGAGAATACAGCCGGAATATAGAATACCTAATACCCTTAATATGAGATCTCGGGGACTCTCGTCGCTTCGGAGGGTCGCCGAGCAGCTGATATGGAGCGAACCGAGTGTGCAGGAGAGCCTCTTGTGGTCCGCAGTCCGCGCCAATCCGAGATGAACGGCCGATTCCAGGCTCTCTGTATGTGCGCGCGCGCGCACCCGCCTCTGCCTTATGCCACACGGAAACGGACAGATCATATAATCCTACACTGTACGTTGATGCTATACGGGGGACACGTGATGCGCTGCAACGACAGCGAGTTTCCACGACCACCCTCGGCAGCATCAGCGAAGGATACACCGTTCTACGGCTATATAACGATGAGGGGGTATACGAGGACTGCGGGACGAGCGAGGACCTTCTCTTGGCGACATATGCGTGGAGCCGCAAAACGGAGAACGTCGAGAACGAAGCACGGCATGAGCGTTGCAAGAGCATTTTTGCTTCATCTTTAATATGCCTAACTTGCCAGGCATATACCTTCCAATTCCAATCCAATGCCTTGCTAGGGAAATGTTTTATTTACCTCTGTAAAAATTATTGTAAAAATATCAACGAGTTCTCGTGTGTGCAAACAGAACAAAATTACCAGGCCTGAAATCCCCCAACAAATCAAACAAACCCGGCAATGAGAAAAAGAAAAAAAACAGTTGAACCCCCAGCAAAGAGACGAGAGGAATCAACTGTTTTGACAGCGTTTGCGCCTCAATCTCTCGGAGCCTGACGCGATTAAGGATGTTATACAGTTTCACACTAGTCAAATCAGTGCTTAATTTTTAAAAGCGTTTTTACAATTCCTGATTGTTTAATAAATTGTTCCGAGGTGTTACTGACGTTATAGTATTAGTTCATAATAGATAAATACATTCAAAGCCATGATTCGAATAGAAAGATGACTAATATAAGCAAATTCCCAATGTCATGTTTTTTCGCGCAGTCTTTTAAAAGAATAAACCGTAATAATAGTTCAATTATGACGGGCAATAGGTCATTTTTATTACTGGAAGACCCTTTATCGATTAACCATCCAGATTTTTGATAATATCAGTAGTTCAAAAGATACAGCTATTTGTATGTCGCCTTTTAGGTTAGGATAAGATAATCAAACGGTTGTATCTTTTGAACTACCGATCCTAAAAAAATCTGGACGGTCAATCGATAAAGGGTCTTTCAGTAATAAAAATGAGCCACTGCCCGTCATAATTGAACTATTGTTACGGTTTATTCTTTTAAAAGACTGCGCGAAAAAACATGAGATTAGAAATTTGCTTATATTAGGCGTTTTTCTATTCGAAGCATGGCTTTGAATGTATTTGCCTATTAAGAACTAATGATGTAACGTCACTAACACCCCGGAACAATTCATTAAACAGTCAGGAATTGTAAAAACGCTTTTAAAAATTCAGCATTGATTTGACTAGTGTGAAGCCGTATAACATCCTCAACTGTTTACGGTCAAACGTAAAATGGAGAACGTCGAGAACGAAGTACGGCATAAGCATTGCAAAAGCATTTTTGCTTCTTCTTTAATATGCGTAACTTCACTCTACTCTATCACTTATTATCGAGCGATAAGAAACCCTTGTTTTGTGCAGTAACAGTAGTCAGTCAACATTAAATAATCAGAGATGGGCAATGCTGATTACTTTTACATACACGGAAAAAAGAAATTGGCCGACACAACCAAGAAATTAGTTGGCACAACCAATGGATTATGCTAATTCCCTTACAACTTAGTTATGACAACCAAAAGGAATTGGTTGCACGAACCAAGTTTCGTTGGTAGATGCATCATTGCATCATTGCTTTTCGAAATATAATTGCACCACTTGTACTATTGTTATGACAAATTAACGCGAATCGCGCCGCAAACGGCACGATTAAAGCTTTAATATACTGTCTTCAGGTTATGTTCGAGCACGAGTCGCGCTTCGAACCGCACAGATGTAGCTTTGATAGTATCGTTTTTAGGTTATGCAGAAAAAATCGTGAATAGTTGCCGCAACCATTCGAAGTGGTTTTGGCAATGAATGTGTAAACTGTCGCAACTGATCGCAAAATACGGAGGTACAGCAATATCTGAATGATTAGCTGGCACAACCAAACTTTTTTCTCTGTGATACACACTGTTACACACAGTTAACGGAACGTCATTAAGATGCGTTTATTTTGGGATCTTGTTCGATTAATAATCAAAATCAACATATCGAACCATCTCACGAAATATTTATATTGATTAAAAGACCGAACTTAATAACCGTAAAAACACAAATTTAACAGGGTGAAACTTCTTGTATGTCACCAGTTATGGCGATTAATAATTATAGTGTTTAACTTATACTTAAAGGTTAAACTATTTTAATAAATTCAAGACATTATTGGTTTGTGGTTGATTGAACGCTGATTGATAGTTTTAATGAAGGTAAGCAGGAAGGTTTAAGTGAGCAGGTGAGGTGTCAGGGTAACTGGCAGGCGTCATCAGGTACGAAAATACTGACTGTTCGCGGTGCGCGCGGCCAGTGCACTTATTGGGAAATTGGGAAAGAATTAAGACACAAGTGTTAGCAATAACTGGAGTGAGGAGTTTGATAAGCAAAAGTATAGGTGAATGTGCGGGTGCGGAACTTGAAAATAGAGGGTATTGAACCAGAATTGAAATATGGGAATAGCAGAAGGACAGATTATTAATATTTAAATAATTAAATACAAAGACGGAAAAATTGCCAGAACGTAACACACGCTTTTTGTTTGTTTACCCTGCAATTTAGTCATCATTGAATGTTTAGTGACAGTCGTCTATACGCTATATAACTTAATGTTTTATCTGTAATATATTACAGCCCGCGAAACACATTTTTGGCGATGAATTTTATGTGAAAAGAATGTAAAAACCAAATGTAACGAGTAACGAGTAACGACGAAAATATTGAGCGTTTACATTTACTTTTTACAATAAAAAAAAATGAAAAACATCAAGTGATAAAACGTGCCGGCGTTTTTTTACTAAATGTTTAATGATAAAAAAATTATATGATAAACAAACAATAAATGTGTGTTTCCTCTCTTAGAAAAGACATGGCAGATCGAAGTCGAAATACTGAAGCCGTCTTTCAACCGTTCCGGTTGGTCACGGCGGTTCGATATTCGATATGAAATCGGTCGGACTGCCATGGCCGCTGCGGTCACGCGCGCGTTTTGAATGGCTGCATTGGCCACAAGATAAGATAAATGAAAAGCAAAAAGTGCGATCAAAGCGAGCACGTTGTTGCTAGTAAGAGTAAAGAAACGCTACCCATCTTTGTAAACAACTACCCTGTTATCTGCATTAAAGAGTGTAAACGCCGGAAATTTAATGCAACTATAAGTGAAACATTGAATTTTCCCAATTGACGACGACGAGTGTAACGATATACGGATATATCGTATCCGTAATGTATATTTTACTGCCCGATAAAAATACGTATGCAATAATAATAATAATAATAATAATAATAATAATAATCAGTTATTGTCAAATAACTACTTCGGTTACCAGCGTGAAAAAAATTGTTTAAGTAGGCCGGGTCAGTCAAAAAAGTTTATTTTTATTACAAGATCTACTTTTTAAGTCCAGTGACAAAAAAATGCATCGCTGCGATCCAGAAAGAATATAATTATTTCACATTTTTTCATCGATGAGAAACAAAGTGGAGCTTACAAGAAAAAAACCCTTTTTTGACTGACTCGGTCCTCTTAAACGTTCGAGATTTACTACAACTAAACGAAACACTGAATTTGCCCAACGGACGACCGCGCGAGTCCGCAAAGTCAGCCGTTATATGGCCAGGCTAATCCTCCGCGGCATCAGCCTCGGGTACACCGTTTTACGGATATACAGCGATGGGGCTGTGCGAGGATTGCGGGACGAGCGAAGAGCTCCTCTCTCGCGCGACATATGCGTACGTGCGGAGGCCGCAAACCGGCGAGGACGTCGAAACCGAAGCGAGCGGTGTGCAGGAGGAGCGAGCGAGGCTTTGCGGGGCTGCGAAATCTACTCGTGGACGAGAGAATATTGCGCAGTGCTTCGCGGGGGAGGAGGGGTTGGAAGTAACCGAGAGCAGCAGCAGCAGCAGCAGCAGCAGCAGCAGCAGCAGCAGCAGCAGCAGCGGTAGAGGATGTAAGCGGGGACGGAGAATCCGGCGAGGTAGCTCAGCGCTCGGTATAGTGTACGTAGTAGGTCCGAGAGAGGAGCGAAGGCCACAGCTTGCGGGGATGCGAGACTCGGCGCGCCCCACGAATGTTAACGCGCCACATTAGCCACCCCCGTTTACGTCCTTCCCTCGTCTCTCACTCTCTCTCGGTGTTCTCAGCCGCGGAGGGAGGGAGATCTCGGGAAGCCGTGTGCGGTATTGGTCGGAAAGGGCGAGCAATAATTCTGATAACACAGCATGTTGTCATGTTGGCCGGCATACGAAATTCAGCCAACCAGCATCAGGCGCGCCGCACACCCGCCGGCAGCCCGAATATCCCGGCTCTCCTCTCACGTCTTCGCGTCTCTCGTTACTCGCTGCCTCTCCACCCGACGCGAATATCCCGGAGAACGTTACTTCATCGTTGAACCTTCTGGTTATTCGATTCACGAATTATCCCGTTTAATACAGCCGCGCTTCGTTGATCGAATAATCTCGCGCGCTCTGCTCTCGACGCCGACGAAAATTCGCGGTTTTACAAATTGAGAGACGCGTCGACGAGGTCGCTTTATCGGCGGGGAATTCCGTTATCCCCGGGGGCTCATCGGATAAACAATTTGTTGTCGCATATAGACTACGTATTTCGTGGTTCTTTGATAAGCCATATTGCGATTCGCACACGGGGAGGGGGGAGATTCCGCCGGAGTTGCGAGACGTTGCGCCTTTTTCTTTTTCTCCTTTTCCCCCGTGGAAAAAAGTATACTTAAAGTATATCCAAAAGTATTTTTTTGAGTATAATAAATATTCTTTTTACGAAAAATTAGTTATGGCGAATATACTTTTGGATGTGCTTAAAAAGGACATATTGTGGCACATATGCATATATGAATTGTTCAACAATTTACCCGGCAACCCAACTTTTTTTTCTCTCGAAAATTGTTCATTGATCTTTCTGAATACGTATGAATTTTTTTCGGAATTTTGTCTAAATTTTTTTAAATGCGGTTTTCACCCCTCATTTTTTTAAACCCAATTTTGAAAAACTAGCCAAAGTTCTAAAAAAATGCATACCTATTCAGGAAAAGGAATGAATCGTTTTCATCAGAAAAAAGTTGGGTTACCGGGTAAATTATTGAACAATTAATTTTTACATTTATTTGTTAATAACATTTTTGAATGATTATTATGCAAAATCAATCTTTTCGGTACCTTCAACGTGCTTGATTCTTTTCAGATTTTTATCCCATTGAGAAGTGTTCGAAATATTCTCTAAAATTCACGTTTGTCGGGACTATATGTTACCGCTCGTACTATACCATAAAATGTATAATAAGCATAAAATATATATTTTAAGTACATTTTGTATATATTTTTGATTATAACGAAAAATATATTTTTCACTATACGTTTTGTTTGCCATGGGGCTTCGTTTTTTCGTACGAAAGAGCTTCGCAGCGGTTGCGAGGTGGAGGCCATCAGTCGAGCGAGGGAAAATTGACAATTTAGAAAAAGTTTGAAGCGCGTCACCTGCGCCTGCATCCCACACTGGTCGCGGCCCTCAGTTCGGAGGGCTCGGCGGAGAGCACGATCGATATAGGAGGATGCCCCCCCCCCCCCCCCCCCCGCCCCCTTCGCCACCCTCTGCGACGCTTTCTCTCGCTCCGGCGTTCGCACCGTTCGCGCTCGACTCCTCGACTCCTCCGTGTCCTCGCTGCTGCTGATGCTCGCCGAGTCTCCTCGTAAATTAATTCCGTTTGCATCGTCGTTATTACGTTGGTAGGGTCTAATAAGCGCCACATCTCTGTCTCCGGTGTTATACCCCTTGGTTCAACCTCCGCGTCGCCAACGCCCCCCCCCCCCCCCCCCCCCGCCCCCCGCCACAGCTTTGCGCTAAACTCGATATTACTTCCCACGGGTTTGGAAAAGTTGCAAGAACTCGCGTGGCGCGCGACGCGACTTCACCGACCCTCCGCGATGCCACCTTCCGCACTGCCTCATCGGGCGAGGCGCTCGCGCAGGCTTAATTAAAAAATACTGTCGCGGGTAAATGGACTTTTGAGAAATTGCTTAGGTTTCAGTTTGTTTATTCCGCGGTAACGTGATTTAATGTCGGCTCATCGTCGTCAGATAAATCAAGGTCTGGAAACCGTTGATGTGACGACCGTTAGTCATATCGACTATCCGCAAATTCCATCAGTTTCAGTTTTCATCAGTAGCTAATTAGCTGTTGATTCGTTTTTGTCGAAATCCTAATTAGGGTCTCTTTACACACATTAGGCTCCAGCCGCCAAAGTTATTAACAGAGTTGTAAATTCCTAATTTTTATAGAAATAAAATTGATGGTACGATTGGCTTTGTAATTATGTTTTTATAATAACAACTCATAATGATTATATATGATGTGTACATTTTTAAATAGAGGCAAGAATATTAATTTCCCACAAAACTGGACCGTAATCTTATTGAAAAAAGAAGAAATGCTGTTAATGCATTGCGAAAATAATGGAGGATTGTGCCTGTCAATTTTTCTCACAATTTCTCCCAAAATTTGATTAAAAATTAGGTTTTTCTTACGGCTATTCAAAAGTTCACATATCATTTTATAATCGCTACAGGTCATTGTTCTAAAAATGTGTTTACTTTATTTCTTAAAGTAATGGGGACTTACAACACTGGTTATTAATCAGCACCACGAACTTCATTGTACGCCAACCAGTTATTTGGTTGGCGTGGCCAACAACTTGGTTGATTTAAACGCTTGGTTGATCCAGTCAAGTCTTTTTTTCTGTGCGATCCATTTTCATCAGCTAAACGAAATACTTAAATACATCCCCCAACAAATAAAAAAACTGAAATTGTTTAGGTTTCAGTTTGTTTATCCGGGGTAACGTGATTCAATGAAGTCTCGTCGTCAGAAAAATCGAGGTCTGGAAACCGTTGATGTGACGATGATTAGTCATGTTTCATCAATAGCTAATTTGGGATTTGATAAAAACGACTTCAAGTTTTGACATAGTCCATCGATTTTCATCAAGCAAATAAAATACTTGCCCTGCTAGGGAAATATTTTATTTACCTCTGTCAAAATGATTAGAAAATGATTAACGAGTTTCCGTGTGTGCATACAGAAAAAAATGACCAGGCCTGACATCCCCCAACAAATGAAACGAACCCGGCAATGAGAAAGAGAAAAAAAAACAGTTGAACCCCCAGCAAAGAGGCGTGACGAATCAACTGTTTTGACAGCATTTGCGCCTCGATCTCTCGGAGCCTGACGCGATTAACTGTTTACGGTCAAAACTACGTCGAATTATACGCGCTTACGTTGAAATCGCTGATTTACGAGTCGAGTTTGGGGGGGGGGGGGGGGGGGTGACTACCGCTCGTATGATGGCACGCGGCGCATCCGAGTGCAGAAAGGAGACGATCCACCTCCCCTCCGCTCGGCTCTCCTCTCCGCAACGATTTCGTCAATCCCCATGGAGAATTAAACTGTTTAGAACTCGGCAAGAGTTAGGAGCCGAGGGGAAAGGGTGTCATGTCCTGGCGGAACCCCTTGACTCGTGCCTCATGCACGATCCCCGCTCTGTATACACGTAAACGTGCACGCGTTTATCCACGTGTGTGCAGCACGGTATTGACGCTATACCCGGCGTGCCCCTCGATTTATTCGCCTCGTTCCGCGCTTATACCGTCTACAAAGTGGATTTTCACGATGCGTACACCAGTGCGGATCGACCTCGGCCGTATATATATGTGTATGTGTGTATATATACCAACCCCGCCGACGCATTCACCACAGTGGATCTGCGGATCACGAGAACTCCGATCGAGTTAGCGCCCGACGCTTTCGCATGCGAAGCGCGCGATAAGTCGCGCCGGCACAATAGAAAAACCCCACTCGGAGCCGTTAAACTTTTTGATCGCGGAATTTACGATCCTGCGACTGACTCGACGAGGCTGAGATATACGAGCCCGACGAGGCGCGACGGGACGAAAGCGAGAGCCAACAGACCCGCGACGAATTCAATGAAATCTCGGATATTTTTCAGGATACACGAGGAGACGCGAGAAACTCCCGTATTTGTGGTACAAGTTATATCGCAAACTCTCGTGATTGTCGCCAGGTGGCGACACCATCGTGTTCCGCTAAACCTAAGACCAACCGATTGATCCACCTAACCAACGACTATTCTAACTTTCTAAAGGTTGCGTTTGGCATACGTTAAAAGTTGTCCGGAACTGCTTTAACGAACGAAACTTCGATAATCGAGGAATCGCGTGTTTCGAGCGTTTCTGACATTTCAGTTAGTTGTAAAAGTGTCAAAAAGCTTCATTTTATGTACACGGAGAGAAGGATCTAGTAAAAACTGCGATATATCTGGTAGAAACTGCCAGAAAATTCTAATACCGGGTGACTACCACGCCACTCCAATGAACTTTGTTGCAAAACTCTATAAGTTCTACCAGGCCTACTAGTAATTTAAGGCGTGATTATTTTCGCAAGATAGTAAAACATTTTTGCCAGAAGGTATAACATTTCTGCTGGTAAATTGATAATTATTACCAGAAATCGTTTGTAATTTTTATGAGAAATCGCAGTGTCGCTGTTGTCAAAATTGACAAGTCCCAACCTCCTAACCGCTCGCCCGTATACAAAACGACGCAACACAATCGTACAGCGACTTGAAGTTTATTTACCAATATACTATGCCAGTCAATCAGTGTTTCATGCTTTTTCAGGCACTCACGTTTTACAAAAACGCACAGGAGTGCCTAGTAAATTCAGGCAGATTTCGCCTAAATTATTGAAGATTCATTTCGCGAATGTTTATTTGTAAAAGGCCGTAAGGTGGGTGTTGCAAAATTACCATAATGTTCGAGTAAAAATTTCTATAGCGCCTGTGAATGTTTCGCATATCGCCAGTGCTGGCATTGATACACCATATCTTGGCAATTTTTACCACATGACCTAGTAATTTTTGCTAAATCCTTCTCGCCGTGTGAACGGTTGGGAGGTTCGCGAGGGCACTTGAATAGTTTCTGCAATATCGACCTGGTAATTTCCCCGTGATACAGAATTTTTTCCCCCAGGCCGCTCCGTCCGGTGTAGACCAAATCGTCGGATGAATCGTCAGCTGTGGAGCTGACGGAAGTCAAATCGCTCGGGAACCTCCTTTCCGCCGGGATAATCGTACGTTTCTCGTGTTCACTTTTTAGTCCCAGCAGCGGTTCACACAGTGAGACATACAAGTGCGGTGAAGGGCGAGAGGCGAGCCACAGGAGGAGATACAAGAGGCAATAGGTCGGGCAGAAGCGAGCACACCACGGGTACGGCACCTCCAAAGTAAATTGATTCGAATTAGTTCCCAATAGCGTGTAATCGCGCGCGGTCTTCGCGCACGGGGCCCCGTTGCAGCGCCGGTGGAATCGAAACCGCGCCCCAACCATCTATCGCGCGGCCGCGTCGCCATGATACGTCATTATGTTGCTCGCCGCCTAATACTTAGGTCGATAGGTGATACAACGCCGGAATTATTAGCCCCGCGGCGGCGACGCATACACCGCGCGTCGTTGGGGACCCACCACGTACGCTCCACGACGTGTCTCTCTTTCTCTTTCGCTCGCTCTCCCCTCGCTTATTATAAATATAGATGCATAGATACACGTTTAGAGATGTGCCGTGACGATCATTTTTTATGAGTGTCAATTGATCAAAAAATGACCGTCACTTTTGGTTCTTAAAAATATCTGACGTGCGGTGAGCGTCATTTTATTTCGGTAATTTTTCAGCAACAATAGTGCTTGTTGACAAAGTTTCTATAAGACATTGAAAACAAACATTGAAACAAAGAAAAATACGAAACAGAATATCCAATCAATACTAATGTTCGTTAATAAACGTAATAATTAATTGATTCACACCTCATACCAATTCGGAAAGTTAGGATAAGCGTTCAAATTCAACACGGTCAGTTCTGAAGGACCCAAGGACTAAGGAATCATTCTGAAAGATTAACTAAACCAAATATTAAATCAGAAATCATGTTATTTAATTAACTAAAAACTTCATTAATACAATACCTCACACCAATTCGAAAACCGATCGCCGACAGCAGCTATGGTCATTTCTTGGCGTTAGTCAATTGACGGTCGATTTACCAAAAAGTGACCGGTCACAAATTTGGTGTCCATCTCCACTAACACGTTCATTACACGGTTCAAATTCAACACTGTCACTTCTCCCTGCTTAAAATACCCGATTGAACAGGATAGAAAACAATGGATTTCGGAACCAAAACCACGATAGCTATCGTGTTTTTGGTTCCGAAATCCTTTGTTTTCTATCGTGTTCAATCGGGCATTTTAAGCAGGGCTGAAGACCCCAAGGGCCAAGAAACCATTCTGGAAGATTGATTAAAACAAATATGTAATAAAAAATCATGTTACTTGATTAATTAAAAACTTAATTAATACAATAAACCTCATACCGATTCGAAAATCGATCGTCGACGGCAGCTATAGTCATTTTGGGCCTTAGTCAATTGACGGTCAATTTACCGAAAAGAAACCGCCGTTCTTCCAGACCATCGAGCCTATTGCGCACATTACGAAGCGCGCGCGCGGCTGTTTTGGATTTTCCACTCCCGAGACGACGCTCGATGCGCTAACGGAATTAATAACCACGATTTTAATTCCACAGAGTCATTCGTTAAACATAGGTGTGGGTTCGTTGAAATAAAAATAATACGAACGGGGCCTCGGCGTATAGAAAAAATTCCAGAGACTAAATTATAACCCGGATTGTTTCTCAATTCTCGTGCAGCGGGCAGTCCACCGCGATCTGTGCCCGGGTGAAGCGGCGGCAGCAGCGGGAGCGCGTATCGCATATTTCAGTTTTTAATCTTGTTCCCGCAGACGTAGTAGCATGTATCATGTGTGCGTATAGTGCGGCGGGAGCTTCTTCTTCGTTGTATAGTTATACACATCCCGCGTCAAGTCCATCTCAACGACTCTTGTCCATGGTTCTTCTTCTCTCTCTGCTTTCTTTCATGCGGCTTTTATTTTTTATTCCACAACTTCTCTGCTACAAACCTCCACCCCCCCCCCCCCCCTCCCCATTCCCCCGGTCCGCGGACCCCCTGCCCGACCCCTAAGATCCTTTCATTCTTCGAGACGTGAATCATGCGTGAATGAAAGTTCAGTGAAAAGAGAGAAGCTCGTCTATCGGTTTTTTTTCATTGTCTCGGGTATCCTAGATGAACATTTTTTAGCTACGATAATCTCGCGCGATGCCAGATAAGGCAAGTGTAGCGATTATAACACGCAACAAAAATACTTTTTTAACGTTTTCACGTTTTGTAACAAATCGAGGACAAAAGTGTGTAAAATCGGATTTTTTACTCACTAAACACAGAGAAAAATGTCAACCTGCAAATTTGCTGTAGCAGCTGAAATTTTTGCTGCGACGACAATATATACAACAATCGATTTGTTATCACTCTCTGATTATTTTTCTCCGTGAATAAATGATAAACGTGTATAATAATTTTCAGCGGTTTGCTTACGCTTTTATTTTCATTGCTCATGAATTTCATCTCGCAGCTTTGAAGTGTACGATTTTTACTTCCATCCCTTATTCCTTTCGTGATCTCTCGCGCAATCAATGAATTTAATACATATTCATGTAAATTTCTTTCAGAATCAATTTCACTGGATTTCGGAGGAAATGTTCAGCTACACGTGCGACTGCCACGCAAGACGACGGGCGTCTTCGCTTCGAGAGCGTTAGGTAGTCCTTGCGTCTAGTGTCTATTTCGCATAAATTCGAGAAATATATGAGAGAATTGCAAACATTTCTCGATGGTCTAAAAATCTGAAAAAATGCATGCACATTATAGGTACTGATAAGATTAATTTTGCATAATAATAATTCTGAAATGTTATTAACAAATTGATGAAAAAAATTATTGTTTAACAAATATTTCGATGACCCATCTTTTTTTTTATGAAAATGTTTCGTTCAATTTTCCGAATACGCATGAATTTTTTCAGATTTTAGAGTTCACTTTGAATTTTCACATATCTTCCCCATAAGAAACGCACAAAATTCAAAGTGAACTCTAGAATCTGAACAAATTCATACGTATTCAGAAAAACGAAGGAATCATTTTCATGAAAAAAAACTTGGGTCATCGAAATATTTGTACAACCATTTTTTTTTTTTTTCATCAATTTGTTAATGACATTTTCGAATTATTATTATGCAAAATTAATCTTGGCAGTACCTTTAATGCGCATGAATTTTTTCCGATTTTTATACAATCGAGAAATGTTTGCAACTCTCTCTCATATTCCTTGAATTTATGCGAAATGAATATTAGACGCAAGGACTACCTTAATGACAAAGTGCGTGTGCGCGCGAGCCACGCTCAGCCGGCGCGGGCGTTCGATATCCCCGCGCGTGAGGATCTCGAGAATCGCCGCACCTCGGCAAATGATTTCACGTGACGAAACGGAGCCTCAGTCACGATGAAGCGTCTCGATGATACGGCGTCGGGAATAAATTCACGCGAAGCAGCGGAAGGCAGAGGGGACGACCTGCCAAGATGCGCGCGAGTAGCGAGTCGAAGGATGAGAGGAGAGATAGAGAGAGAGAGAGAGAGAGAGAGAGAGAGAGAGAGAGAGAGAGAGAGAGAGAGAGAGAGAGAGAGAGAGAGAGAGAGAGAGAGAGAAAGAAGGACGCAGAAACGCGGCAGTTAAACCTGAGAATTAATTCTCGAGAGTCTCGAGTGAGTGCGGCTCCTGGAAATTATTAATGTATGCAGAGTTTTTGCCTGGTGCTGCTGCTGCTGCCGCTCGGTTCCGCTCCTCCCGGTCTCTCGACTCTCGAGACACGCCGGGGGGAACCACCGCGCGGCTGTGTCCTACGGTTGAAATCTGCCGCGGGAGACCTCCCGAGAGTAGATATCCACGAGATCCGCGAGACCTGGCACTACGCTGATCCGTGAAACGTCTTGTTAGCTATCTGCGCGCCGACGAGTGGAAGATCTTCGAACCTCCTCCATATCGGCCTCGTCTAGAATAACTGAGCATCTCGCTGAGCAAGAGAAAAAAAACGTACATTTAATTACCTTTCAATTTATCCTTTTCCAGCAAAGTAATTTTGCACACCGATTGCCAACTAATGAGATAAGGTTTTTATTAACCATCTTGTCTACGCAAAATTATTTTCATAAATATCAGTAGTGGTAGCAGTACATAATTTTTATTAACCAATTGGTCACAAAAACGAGGATGTGTGTGAAAATATGTGCAAGTAAATATGCCGTATCCGTGGATTTCCTTGGTTAAAACGCCATCAACACACGGAGAAAATGACTTGGTTAAATGTACCAATTTTTTATTGGTTAAACAAAATTGGTTATTGTAACAAATAGTTTCATAGATTTAATGCCGCACACTTGGTTCCCTTACCAACGGGAACTTGGTTCATACTTTAGTGCATATGACCAATAGAAATAGGTGCCTCGATCAAGGATTTGTAGCTAACCACGAGAATTGGTTGTCATGACTGCTGTTATGGGCATGTGACATACCGACTCGCACCTGAACAATTCGTAAGTGCGGTTTGTCGCGAATTATGAACGGATCGAAGCGAAAATAGAAATACAGACGCCACTTATGTGAATCTCGTTAATGAATTAGTCAGAATTTTTATTTTCGAAAAAAATAAATTACAGATCGATTACCTCCAGATTTTTGTTCTGGAGCTAATCGATCAGGAGGTAATCGATCTGCAATTTTATTTTTTTTTTAATAAAAATTCTGACTAATTCATTAACGAGATTCACGTTACTGGCGTTTGTATTTCAATTTTCGTTTCGATCCGTTCATAATTCGCGAAAAACCGCACTTCCAAACTTTTGAGGTGCGCGTCGGTATTTCACATTGCCTTATAACCAAGTTTTTGGTAGGACTAAAGATTACCTATTTTATTGGATGGAACATCTAATTATTTTAGTTAGTACCATCATCGGCTGTTAGTCCCGTAACCGCTTGAGGAAAAACTTCGTACTGCGTGTTTTTGCATTATAAGCCACGTGCGTGCGTTTATTGGCTTTAGTTTGTTTAAACATTCTGTCAGTGAGATCTGATTCCCATAATTCACAGTATTTCACGGTGAAAAATATGTTATACCATAACCGACAGCGTGGGTGCGCGGTCGGTGTATGGCTTTGGCGATCACCCAAGTTAAGCAACTCGACTCGCGGTCAGTACTTGGATGGATGATCGCTTAGCGACGCACTAATTTGCGCGCCATCCCGAGGAACTTTACGAGGACCAAGGGGGTGGGTAGAATAAAAGCCTGACGGCATACGCTGGAAAAAAAAAGTATATATATTTTTGGCTGCAATAAAAAAATTGATTGATTCAACCAAGAAAATTGGTTATTCTAGCCAAGTGCATTAGTTGCCCCAACCAAGTAAATTGATTAAACCGGCCCGGTGAAATGGTTGCTCCAACCAAGTACATTGGTTATTCCAATTATTTAATCGTAGTTGGCTCGACCAATTACTTGGTTGCCGAAACTAATCTAATCTTACTAAGTTCCATTGGTTGATGCAACCAGAAAATCGTCTGGCGCATATATAACCAAGGCAATTCGTTGCAGATAACCAATTTCTTTGTTACACCAACCAAGTCGTTTTTTCCGTGCAGGGTTCCATCAACCCTCATAAATGTTATTTTAAACCTTTCCGTAACTTCGATCCGAAAGCAGGAAAATTTTCCGAGAGGTAAATAATTCTGAAATTATTGCTTTATCATTGATTGATCGAAATTCGATCACAGCTGCTTCAGAGTCGGCTAATCTCATAGTCCGGCAAACCTAGTAGGCTGTGACAATATTCTTCACATCAACAGCGACCACCTATCATTAAATAACCGTCCTGTCACCTTGACTAAAAAAAGAAATACCCAAACACTTTTAAAAATTCTTTCAGCAGAGGAATGAAATATTGAATACCAACCGCAGCGGAGAGAAGTGAGTCCGCAAACACAGCCGTTAGACGGGCGGCCGCGCCGCGGCCACGGGAGCGTCGAAAAGGAATAGTAGCGCGAAAGCTCGAGCCTATTAGAATACGTCAGGCTCGTCTCAAGCGACTTTTTACTCCATTCCATATCAGAGGACGACGATCGTGCCGCGCGCGCGCGATCACCGTCCGATCGTCCACGGATCGGAGCGCGCGAGGGACGCATAAGCGGGAGCAGCGGAGATGAGAGCTCTGAGAGGTGGGCATCATCGCGAGGAGAGAAGAGGGAGGCAGGAGGAATCAACGAGGAAACGTCGCTCCGACTCTTTCGCTGGTAGTCAGCGCGGCAGGAGGAGGAAATACCATGGGCAGCTTCGCGCGTACGAGGGTGGGCTGACGAGTGGCAGGTTGTACCCGGAATACCCACCGCGGTGCAGCTCGCTCAGTGGGGTCTCCGTCTCCCCACTTCCTCTCGCCCCTCTCTCTGTCTCTGTCTCTGTCTCTGTCTCTGTCTCTGTCTCTGTCTCTGTCTCTCTGTCTCTCTGTCTCTCTGTCTCTCTGTCTCTCTGTCTCTCTGTCTCTCTGTCTCTCTGCCTCTCTGTCTCTCTGTCTCTCTGTCTCTCTGTCTCTCTGTCTCTCTGTCTCTCTGTCTCTCTGTCTCTCTGTCTCTCTGTCTCTCTGTCTCTCTGTCTCTCTGTCTCTCTGTCTCTCTGTCTCTCTGTCTCTCTGTCTCTCTGTCTCTCTGTCTCTCTGTCTCTCTGTCTCTCTGTCTCTCTGTCTCTCTGTCTCTCTGTCTCTCTGTCTCTCTGTCTCTCTGTCTCTCTGTCTCTCTGTCTCTCTCTCTCTCTCTCTCTCTCTCTTCCCTCTAACACTCTAAACCCTCGTCGTCGTCTTTTTTCCCAGCCTCTTCCACGTATATGGACGTTTCTAAGTGCGCGCACGAACTCAGCCAGCCAGGCAGCCGAGCGGCCATCCAGCAGCAGCAGCAGCAGCAGCAGCAGCAGCCGCATCACCAGCAGCCATCCTCTCGAGCAAACGCGATGTTATCTCGCTGGAGTGGGATAAAAGCCGAAGCCCACATAGCCATGCTGCAACTACGATGATACCCCGTACAAGAGAGTCGGGCGTATCTTCTCTCGGGGCTTCGTAACGGTCTACCTCGCTCGCTCGCCCGCTCGTATCGGTATCTTCATCCTGCCTCTTCGCCGGCGAACGAGGAAAGAGACGATAGAAAGAGGAAAGAAAAGGCTATTATATGTGTGTATATATGTATGTATAAATGAGAAGGGATGGAATGCGGTGACCGGCAGGCCCACGGTGAGACCCCGAAGATGGGCCCCATCCGAAGGAGAACCCGGTCCGGCAACAGCAGCACCGGGGACAGTGACGTACCCCCCGCGGAGTCTACGCCGCGGCTCGATCTATACCTGTGTTATGCTCCACGCACGTATATATCTGTATAGCTACACCGTGCGGGTCATGCATACATGTATGTAGGGGAGTCCGGGGTAAAACGGGCCCCCTAATCCAACAATGGCTTCATGACAAAACCCAAAGTGCTTTTTTTATTGCTTTTCACTCAAAAATTCGATATCAGTCATCAATTTTGAGCTTAGGCAAAAACAAATTTGCCAGGGCAAAACGGGCCCCCTCTAAGAATCCGGCGCTATATGAGTTTTTACACAAAGCGCTATCGATCGGCATGAGTGTTGATTATTTGGGTCTTTTACTAAAATGTGACACAAAAGCACATTTCAGTCGTGACGGATTTGCCGTGCAGGCAAGAATTGATGGAGAAAAGAAGACTCTTGCCGAAGAAGCCCGAAGGACAAAAACCACGGAGGAAATCACGGAGAAATCACGAAGAAAGTCACGGAGGACGGCGGAAAAAATGTTTTTACGATGAAAGAAGCCTCAAAACTTACGACGTAGACGGGGGCCCATTTTACTTAATTTTTTTTTTTTTTTCGATGATCAATAAAAGGGGGGCCCGTTTTACCCCAGAGGCCCATTGTACCCCGGTTTCAGCCCTATATAGCTGTATGTCGTCGTGGCGAATGCCACACGTGCTCTCGGTTTCCTCCTCGCGCCGTCGTGTTGTGGATATATGGATACTCGTCGAGTGCGAAAAGGGCCTTAAAGCCGGACAGGCCCGGGGACGAGCGCGGAGCGCGACGAGAGTGAGCACAGGAGGCTCTCGTCGCGCCCGCTCCTCACGAAACAGCCGTCGGAACCAAAACACCTTTCCGTCTTTTGCTCGCTTCTTATATTACACACGGGGCTCGGCGCTGTTTAGCGCGCGACGAATGCGGACCTATTTTTCCTCCTCGATGACAAATGCTGCGGGGGACTTGGAGATGCGATGTGGGTGAGGGCTGGACGTTTTTGAAGCCGATGGTTCCAGGACTTTTTGTGTTCTGCCGATGATTTGTTTAGTTTTTAGTTTTTGTTACGGAGTTATACGAGACGCAACTGTATCCCGCGCGGAAAATCTATTGCGGAGTCCCAATGTACGATCCGATTCGGACTGGGATTTCATATGGATTCCCCAAATCCGCGGTCCTTGTAAGAATTCGGGTGAATACAGATTTGGAAACGGAAACGATGCATCAGTGCCGTAAGGGACGCTGCACTCTAGAAACCAAGCGTGTTGCAAATGTTTCTGCCATCTTTTACATTGTGACGAGTTTTTACACACTTTAAGCGTCTTCGCATTTACATGGTAAATGAAATCTGAAAGGAACACGCCTGTAAGTGTGTAAAAAGTCGTCACAATGTAAAAGATGGGAGAAACAACACACTTGCAACACACTTGATTTCTAGAGTGAGGTTGCCAATGAGTCACGGTAGCAACCGATTATCGTTCGTAAATAGTTATTTACGGACAACCACACGACGACTTCCGTCGCGATTGTCCGTAATTGTGGTTGTCCGACAATTGTTAGTTGCTCCTGCATAATTCTTTAGTTCGTTTTTGTTCCATAGCGACCGGTCGCTTATCGGTTATTTAAGGGTTTTTCGGATATGCTACGAATTTTCACTTTGTGAAACCGAACGGACATGGAACTGGATCCCGACCTGAGCGAAGGGAATCTGTTGGGTCACCAGCTGGATCCCAGTCAAAATTTCCGCGCGGGTAGTAACAATTGATTGTCATTTAACTTTTCTTGTGACTAAGTGACATATCTGCATGTTTGTACAATTCCACATGAATCCGCGCTCTTTTAGGTTAGGTGTGTCCATCTGTACTCTACGTGCCTCTATTTCTGCTTCAGTGTTTTGATTATATAATCAACTTTCGATATGAAGAATGTATTCTATTCCACACATCTGTGGAGAATACAGGCATTCAAAACGCGCGCGACACGTGATTCTGCAGCGGCCATGACAGTCCGAAATCGACTTTATATCCAAGCCGCCGCCGACCAATGAGAACGCTTGAAAAGTGGCTTCAGTTTTCGATATTTTGACTTTCGATGTGTCATGTCTTTTCTGAGAGAGGACTAGCAACAACGCGCTCGCTTCACTCGCGCTCCTGACAACATTCAGAAAAAAGATTTGTCGTCACAGCAACCAAAAAAGGTTGATCCAACAAAATGTTCTTATTTAACCACAAAATGTACTGTTGTCGAAATAAAAAAGATGCATCATATCGTACGAGATACAACAGTGATACATCAGCATCCTAACCAATTCGGAATTGTCGAGAAAACCTGTCGTCGAGGTTCTGGCAATGAATACATCGGTTGGATCACCGATCAACAAATATGGATCTAAGCAATAAAAAATCGTAATTCAAATCAAGCCATTTTTTCGTGGTAAATGCGAAGAAAATCGAAAAACCGGGTAATAAAATTATTTCGTTATTTCAATAACTTGTTTTTCCGAACGCATCGAGCATGTCACACGGCGTGTTTGAATGCGCACGCTTGGAGCTGGCATGAAGTTAGATTATCATGAAGTTAGGCTTTACGATTATCTCGAACTTGGACTTGGATTGTCCATGTCTTTTTTAATAGAAGATTACACGCAGTGTGAAGCTACGAAATTTTTTTGAAATAGGATTAGACGGAAATCCAGGTGCTCCGTCGCTTCTGTCTCTGACAACAGTATATTCTGATTACGGATACAAATAAGCGTGGTAACGAGGACAAGAATAGAGCCCGGAATCTCGTGTGGGTTTCGCGTCTTTGCGCCCGGAGCGATCGCCGAGGAGTCCGCGTTTATTAGCGCGATACAGCACACAGCGCCAACTCCTCATGCTCGCATAAATGGTACAATACAAATGGACGCTGGCGAGGATCCACGGAGGCGGTGGATAACGAAGACGATGACAGCAACGATGATTTAATGACGAGGTGTGGGTTAATGGTCGGTGCGCCGCCGTGGCCGGATCGCGAGCGAGCCACGCACATAAGCTATTCTTCAAGAAGAAAACCATTCACAACGAGTCCCTCTCGCTCTATCGCGGCCGGTCCGCCCGGGCCGCCCGGGCCGCGGGCCCTTCGCGTCCTCTCGCATGGCATAAAGAGCTGACCCAGCGGCAGCGTGGCGCGCGCGTCCGCCCGCGAAGAGCATCGCTCTGCCCCCCGCGGATTCTCGCCGTACGCGTCCAAACCGAATTCTCGTTTCTCAGACCACCGTTCGCTGATCGTCTCCCCGCCTCCCCCCCCCCCCCCCCCCCCCTCGCCGTGCGCGCGCACAAACGCGAGCTTTGCTTTATGGTAGCATTTACAATTATAATCGTTTCCATTGACGATGGGATTTAAAAAAAAAACACCAAGTAACGAAGAGGCTGCAGAAATCGCTCGAAAGCCTCTCTCGTACGCACGGAAATATCACGGTGCGTGCTTAACCGAGAGCGACGGAGAGGACTCGGAGATTCATTTCCCAACTAAAAACGTTTCATTGATTCGCAGAAGACTCTTTGAAATTTCGCTCTTGTGGAACTCTTTTTCGGTAATGAAATAAGATATTTATTATTTTTTTCGTCGGTTTAAAAAGCATTCAAACTTAGCCATGTTGAGGGAACAACATTTTTTTCTTTAGAAGAGTAATAAACGGTTTCTTGCTACAGCGAATTCTGTCTTTACTTTTCATACACTGTTAAAAATGTGGTGTTAAAAACTGCACCAGGACGGTGTCTATACTTTATATAGATTAACACAAAGAGAAGGATCTAATAAAAATTGCCATATATCTGGTAGAAACTGCCAGGAAATTCTAGTACCGGGTGACTACGACGCCATTCTAGTGAACTTTGATGTAAAGTTCGATAAGTTCTACCAGGCCTACTAGTAATTTAGGCTGCGATAATTTTAGAAGGTATAACATTTCTGCTAGAAAATTGATAATTTTTACCAGAAATCGTTGGTAATTTTTACCAGAAATCGCCGTATCGCATTTATCAAAGTTGACAAGTCCTAACGTCCTAACCTTTCGCGCGTGTACAAAACGACGCAATACAATCGTAATCGTTTCGGAATTTTTATCCCATTGAGAAGTGTACGAAATATTCTCTGAAACTCACGTTTGGCGGGACTGTACCGCTCGTACTACCTTAACTTGATGAAAACCCGTATTAGCGATAATTTGGCCACTTCCCCGACGAATAAGGTACACGTTTCCGTCCGGTATCCGGACGGCTAGCCACAGCCATAAACGTTTCGTTGACTCTATGACGGAAAAGGTCGTTTTTTTTTTTTTTTTTTGAATCAGTGACATTTTTTAATCTCGGTTCTCGATAGACGAAGGATATACCGGCAAGACGGTCGGGGAGCAGAGAGTGCAAGAAGTAGGGGTGAGAGTGTAAAAAGCGCGACACGCCGAGGCGGCAGGTGTCCCGAAAATCGTAGATAAGCATCGACGCGCGTTCACAACGTCATCTATTCATCTCTCTTATTCCCACTGACTTCCACTTTTATACGTCCATTATATACCTGCGCGTACCCCTGTATACAGTGTGCAGCTCGGAAACGATCAACCCCGCCCACGCATCGTCGGGGGCCACAAATCAATCGCGTTGAGTGTGCAAGAGTTGTGTAGGTGCCAGCGGGGACGATGATCGAGGTCTTTCTCGTCCTCCGATCGCTCCCACTCCATAGATTTATTATTTTTTAAAAGATGTATATATATATATATAGATATATATATATATATATACATCTTTTTAGATATATATATATATATATATATATATATATATATTAGGGTGTGTCAAAAAAATAAAATTATTTAATTTTTATATTTTTTTACTGCAAAAGTATGTGTTCTGGCCTCAATATATACGTCCTATGCCGAAAACGCGCGTAAAATGTTTTTATGATTTTTTAATTTGAGATTTGTTGCAATAAAAGACCTCGATTGAGGCACCTCTAAATATCATTTGTCAGCGAATTCCTTTGACACAATTGATTGTTAGGTCAACATCTCGAGCTTGAGCCATGAAGACCAAAACAAAAGTGCGACAGTACGCAAATAGAAACGAAAATTAAGAGAAAATAAAAATAATGAAAAATTGAGAACTTTTTTTCTTCTCAATTTCCGTTTCCATCTGCGTGCTGTCGCACTTTCTTTTGGCGTTCATAACTTAAGCTCGAGAACTTGACCTAACAATCAATTGTGTCAAAGGAATTTGCTGACAAATAATATTTAGAGGTCCCTCAATCGAGGTCTTTTATTGCAACAAATCTGGAAAAAAAAAAAAAAAAAAAACATAAAGAAATTTTGGCGCATTTTCGGTATAGGACGTGTATATTGAGGTCAGAACACATACTTTTGCAGTGAAAGTATATAAAAATTAAATCATTTTGTTTTTTTGACACACCCTAATATATATATACGTTTATATATAAAATACGGAGCCCGGGAAGCGTTTACCTTCGTGCAGGTATTTTATTATGGAAAACATTCGTCGCTATAATACGCAACCGGCTGCTTTATCGTCATCGTACCATTATCATTATTATTATCGGGAATTAATTCGGCGCGGGGTTCGTTGCGCGGGTGTCACGGTTTTGGCTTCTGCGTTTGCTCCTCACCTTCTGTGAAATATTCCGGGGGCCCCCTAGGCGCGATTTAAGAATCAGGAATCCCCCCCCCCCCCCCCCCCGATCCTCGGGCGTTCACGTGACGCGTTTGGTATACTATACAACCGACGTTGGGTCATTTGTCGCATTAATAATTATAAGAAGGTGTGACCCCTCACTCCGGCTACACCTACGGGGCTACAGCGATATTTATGCATCTCACGGTGAGGCCCGGCGCGTCCCACGAGAGCCGCGGTTGCTGCTGCTGGTGGTGGTGTTGGCGCTGGTTCGGACTCGAGAGCACGGGTTATCCTCTCTTTCTGGCGCGCACGAACCGCGGGGGGGCGACGTAAACTAACCGCCGGTTAATTATTGTCCTCTCCGGTCTCACAGACCCAGAACACTCTCGCTCGGGGCCCAACGTCACGAACACACACGGACACAGCCTCACCGCCACCCCCACCAGCACACTTGGAGCGCGACGCGCTCCGCGCGGTCCCCCCGGCGCTGACCCATCCAGCGGGTCCGGCACGACGAACGCACGCGGGACCAGCTATCGCCACAGCGGTGAGCCGGGCCCGCCTGGCCTGAGCCTCGGAACTACCGTGGTAGCATTCAATTAGCCTCCGCGCCCCACGTGAAATATTATTGTCCCGCCACACACGCGTTACGCGCGTACCAACACTCGCAATTTTCTATCCATTTTTTTTCTTCTTCTCGTTCATAATGAAGCATTCTCCGTCGATTCAGCCACTTTTTCCTTCGACCCTCTCTGATCTGCTCCGTAAGTCGTAAATTTGTTTGTGCAAGAGTTCCGGAAAATGGGCGAATTCTTTTTATTAATCATTTTTTTATACTAGAAGATCTATCGGTGCCACTCTGGGGATTTTTTTACAATATTAGAAGTCATGCACGAATACTCAGTAATTTTTCAAGTACAAAAGATTATCCGTTTTTTAATTAAAAAATAACTTCTCCGTTTTTCGGTAAAAAATCATTCTAATCGGAACATGCAAATTACTTGGAATACTACTTGAAACCGCTCGAAAGCTAACGGAAAACAACAAATTTTATGTGGAGATATTTTTTTTTTTTTTTAAGTAATTTCAAGTTTCCGAGATATTTGCGTTCGAAAGGAAAACGACATTTTCTGAAATGTGGTTTTAAAAATCTGAAAAAATTCACATAGAGTGCCCTTTACTCGTACTTTGATATTACCAATTATGGAGCAGATGAGAGTGGGTCGAAGAAAAATGTGGCTGAATTGACAGAGAATGCTTCTATACAATACAAAGTAAATGGCGGATTCTGTGCGAAGCAATTACGAGGCGTCTTCGAGTTATTTTCATTAGTGAATTATATTTCGAATCGCATATACACGAAGGTACGAAAACGGCGCGTGACCCGAGGGACCGTTAATAGACGCTAGCACGTCGATCAAGTATTCATTCTCGGGGTGTATTATTTAACTCGCGGGAATTGATGCTAATCGTTCGATTATTAATTAGCTTCGAATTACGCGTTAAGTATAGACACACGGCGGTTGGAGCCGGCGCGGGGATTTATCTCCGAGGAATCTTGGAATATCTCGCGATGGGACGCATATAGGCTGCAGGACGAAAAGATGAGCGTGCGCGATTAATTAATGAATCTTTCTAACCGGGGGCGGCGGACGGAAAAAATAGCCGGGAGCGAGCTAAGCGCGTGCCTCGAGCGAGATGCTTAATTATTAATGAGCCGTAATACCGAGCATCCATCATGCGCGTGTTGCATACACAATCCACGGAATGCAGTAGTCATGCGGCGCGCATACGAGAATTCAGAGAGTGCCGGCCGACTTAGTCACGTTTTGGAGACGTAACATCTTCGGGGGAGAAGAAATAACGAGCTTGCGCAACCAAACAAGACGATGAGACCGCACCGATCGATCAGTGGCTGCGACTGATTCAATTTAACCGCGACGATAATGAACAATTAACGTGCCTATATGAAACTAGCCGCATTGGATGTAAAAAAATAATTGTACAAAAATTGAAAAACTCGCGACTGACAAATAAGCTTAATCAATAAACAAACTGGGTAAATAAAAAATGGTGAGATAATTAAATAACTATTCGCATATTATAGTCGGGAGATTGTTTTCGTCATTAGGTCTGAAAATCTGTTGACTATATGATGGACGAATAACTTTTTCATTATTTCACAATTTCTTATTTAGACAGTTTGTTTTGCAATGAAGCTTCTTTTTCAGTAGCAAGGTTTTAATTTTTGTAAAATTGTTTTTATTTCATTCTTTTCAAAGTAATTCAAACGCTCTGCCATGTGTACTACGAAGTGAGTCACAGAATATGCGTCAATGGCGGCCATCATGCGATACTTCGATATATTCAAGTAGGCTACCTGCAAAATTAATTTATCCATGCAAATTCATAACTGATCAGCTCAATTTATGGAAAAGACATTGGGTGCTAGCCATAGAATCGAGATACAAAATTTGGTTGAGTCATTTTTTACCGTTTTCAAGAACATTGACGACAAAGAAATCGCTGAAAGCAGCTGATCGCCGCGTGGTACGCATAACTCCGGTATTTTTGCCCCAGAGAGGCAGTCAGGTGTTAAAAAGTGAAATTACTTCATAATAGCCAGGTTAATCACTCCCATATTTATATTTCTATGACCATAACTAGGTCAACATTTTCGTAATTCAACATAGTTTACAAAAAAAATTATCCAAATAAAAAATGCGCATTTCATTTACGCCATTTACCTAAAAAAAAGTAACGTTTCACTAATTTGGACCCCTCCGATTCCAATACAAAAAATCACGAAGATACTACCTACATTCATTGTTTTTTTTTTTTTTTTTCCTTACACAGAAACTTAAGCCCCGTTTGTTCTGGAGCACCCTGTACTCGTTATGAGTCGATTGAATTAATCTTCACTTGCGCGTAGTACGAACGTCGTACAGTCGCAGGGGGCTCTGGGCGCGGATCGCGAGGATAATTAATTTTCTCACCTATCGTTACTAATTGAGCGTGTGCCTATAGCGGCCGGGTCTGACGTATACGTGGGCGCTGCGGCGAACGCGAGCTCGGGGGCTATATATCGCGCCCACCGCCGGCAGCAGAAGCGCGCGGCAGCGCTCCTTTCCCTAATTGCCCGATGCTCTTGAATCAGCCGCGCTAATTAAATCTCCATAATCAAATACGGCGCGCGCGCGATCGCGCGCCTATTTCTTCGTTTCTTTTCAATCAAACGTACGAATTAATTATGCGCAACGTGCCGCGCAAGGAGGACAAGCGTGCGACAATTTTCGTCGCGAAGATTATCGATCGAAACGGGTGAGGCCTATTCGCGTCCAATTTTCGATGCTAAATAAAAAAGCAAGATTGCGAGTTATGCGCGCGGCTGGTTGCGTATTACGAGCGTGACGGGAGGAATTGACATTGGACGTACCACGCCAATGGCTAATCCAAGTGAGAGCCAGTCGCACATGCATTAGACATCGCCTATCGCCCTGTCAATCAAATCGACTGTGCCGCGTTCCGTATATCGCTGCTCCACTGCGAGTGGCGGAAATAACGCGGTGCGGGACGTCGCGCCCGCGCGGCTTCTGGAATTTTCGATATAACGCGCTATATAATCGAGAGACGGGCGTATTCGTGCTGTACGCGAGCTTTTACGATAATTCGAAGCCACTCGAGGAGAACTCACGGCGGTGGATTGCCTGATACTTCGAATGTAAATGGAAGTCTTTGCTCGTGGAGCGCGAATATCAACTTAGCGACGTCCATTTTATATTGTAGGTCTGAGATATCAATTTATTGCTCTTACATTGAGGTTATATTTGTTCCGATTAAAATGCAAATTTTATTTCAATTTAAGAAACCACAGAGCGAGAATTGTTATTCAGTCGGGTTTTGATAAATAATGATACGCTGGACGTTCAAGTCGAGCATGGACGCCTTTGAAGACCTCAAAAACCAAAATATTTTCAGAGCTTTTCTACGATGCGTAATGCAGATTTAAATTCTTCTTTTTTCAAGCAACAAAATATATGGATACCACGGTATTTCATATGCATTCCACGGTATTTCACACGCCAAAAAACACGACCATCTCCCATCTCCTAATTTTTTTTATATCGTTGAACACGTCAAATGAAGCATTTATGATTTTTTTTAAATTTCATTGGGATATTTGTTCAATCCATAGAATAAAGCGTGAAAAAAAGAAAAAAATCTAACATCAAATGAAAAAATCATATCGTCAAAAACAACAAGGCCAATATTTTCGTAATTTAACACAGTTTACGATAAAAAAAGACTCCAAATTTAAAAAAATGTGTTGAATTTTATTTACGCCTTTTACCTAAAAAAAAAAAGCTACCATTAAAAATATTATTGTATTTAGGTAAAATACAAATTTTGCTTCCTCATAGAGGAAGCTTGGTTTTCATGAAAAACATTTTTTCGATATTTCCATGCCAGTATGCTTAGAATCACCTAAAACGTCGAGAAAAGTGGTCTAGAAAAAATGTCCGTGTGTATGTGTGTGTGTGTGTGTGTGTGTGTGTGTGTGTGTGTGTGTGTGTGCAGGGCTTCGAAAATTCAATCGCCTCTCACTCAGTAACCGGTTGAGCGATCTGTCTCAAATTTGGCACTCAAGTAGAGTAGTCGTCACCCTTTAAATTTTCCGATTGTTTAAATAAATATATATAGTAATTAAGATTTTATGTAGTTTTGAATTTGTTGAACAAAGGGTGTGGTCGCTCTAACTTTCGTAAAAGTTCGCCGATTTATATAAATAGTTCTTTATAACTGGAGATACGTTTAATGTTGTATGGTATTGAATTTCAACAAAATCGGTAAAGTGGTTCAGATTTTATAGAATTTTGAATTTTCCGAAAAAAAAAAAATTTTGCTCTACATCACGTCGAATTTTAACAAACGAACCGAAATGTTGTATAGTCGAAAAACAACATACAGGGCTGTCACGTATCAAATATGGTGATGATCGGTAAAGTGGTTCGGATTTTACGTGATTTTGAATTTTTTTTTAAATTCAGATTTTCGCTATAACTTCCGCAAAAGTTAAGAAAGTTAGATGTAACGGAGTTTGTAACGGAGTTTTATTTTGTTCAAATTAAAAAAAAAGTTGCAAAGTAGAACTTTGAACATTGCTTCCTCATTAATTTCACTTTTCACAAAGTTTCCTCGATGAGGAGGCCAAAGTAAATAAATAAGCTTCTTCATAGAGGTGGTTTTGTGAAAAAGGGAAATTAATGAGAAAGCAATGTACAAAGTTCTACTTTGCAACTTTTTTATTTTTATTCATATTAGTATTTTACCGTAACCGGATTCAATTACGAAAATCTGGGCCTAGTTATTTTTGACGATATGATTTTTCCACTTGGATTTGAATTTTTATAAATTTAAAAAATTTTATAAATCGAATGTATCTATAAATAAAATTGTGAAAAAATTCACATATGCTCCGTTTGACATTATCAATAACATAACAAAGTAAGGATTGGAAGAAAAAAAAATTTGATCACGTGAAAACGTAAAAAAATGGAAGTATTAATTTATCCATCTTGGGTTTACGCTTAAAGTGTTTGGCACTGAACGTGTAGTATTTTCGCGATTTTTTGCATTGAAATCAAGGGGGTCCAAATTAGTGAAATGTTACTTTTTTTAGGTAAAAGGCGTAAATAAAATACAACAAATTGTTTACTCGCGAGACTAATGGTCGCTCTCTCGTCCTTGTATCACAAAGTACTATTTCTCCTGCATATGAAAGGGGACCAAGGAGGGCGAGGAGTAACGTAAAAGCCTATGCACGGAGAAAAAATATTAGTAATAATTACATGGAAAGTTACTTATATTTGGGCACTAATTCCATTCATTCCAGTAGATTGAGCATTATTCACAATATGAATGGGTACTTTCCGGTGTACATGATACTCTTTACGGTGAAAACGAAACAAAGTTACATTTCACTCGAAATGACGGCGTATTCCAGTATTTTTGCTGTTCTATACGTTAACAAAAAAACATTCATCGCAATATATGACGAAAAATTCCCTGTATTTGCTCTTAAAAGTCCAGTGCTATTTCAGTAATTTTTACTGTTGAATTGGAAGCGTAAAAATTCTCCTGTGTTTTCGTCACGGAGCGCAGCTCTCATAGGGATGCCCGTAACATGGAGGCTCGTAATTGAACGAATTATCCGTCTTTCTTTTCTTTCCCGTATAAAGAAGACGTACGTAGGAATTAAAAATAAAAAAACCTGCAAAGTAGAACCTTGCAAATTGTTTCCTCAATATTTTACACCTTTAACGAAGCTACCTCCATGAGGAAGTATGTTGATCAGTACTGGCTTCTCATAGAGGAAGCATCGTGAAAAGTGTAAAATACCGAGGAAGCAATTTGCAAGGTTCTACTTTGCAGGTTTTTTCGGCTGTTTTTATTTAATAAATCAAAATGTAAGATTTTAACCACTGAACCGATTTGTCTCAAATTTGTACCCTATTCTTGTTTCATGATAGTCAATGCACTGAGAAAAAAGACCATGGTATTTGCAACAATAATACCATAGTTAAGAATGTATAATATAAGGGACCATATTTTACAGTTAGATCAGCTTTAATATGGTTTATCAAACTATTATCATGAAGTTAAGTAAACTATGCAGTTTCGATAGTGCATCTAAATATGCGCCACACTTAATTATGTACACTATAACTTATCGTTAAAACGATAACAAAAAAATTATGTTGCATACAACACATTTATGCAATCAGCAATAAGATATAATAGTAATTGGCCTTCCTACACATTTTTACATGATCCACCATAAAATATTGCTATCGCCTGAGGAAAACATATTTTTATGGTTGTACTTATTATATCCTATGTAGGAATTGGACGTCATCCAATATATATAACTTTTTACATTCTGTACCGCCATATTAAAGCCTCCAGTTTCAGTTACTGAATTCAGAGTTTAGTTTTGTAATGAAAGGCCTAAAAAACTTTCGTGCACCAAATTTTATCCAAATCCATGTGATATCCCTGTGACTCTTATCCGAGACGAAATTATTATGGACTTAAAGTATAAGATATTCACGTAGTCGGTTTGGTCTAGTGGTTATCGTGCGCGTTAGGTAGTTAGGTAGTTAGGTAGGTTCAAATCCAAGCAACATCACTTTGCCGAGAGCTACCGAAAAAAATAGATCTGTGGATGATTTCTTTTTTTTTCTGATCAATAATCACAGAATAATATTATCAGCATTGGTGCCGGACGGCCTCCATTTTTGTCTTTGATAAAACAAAAAATGTCTTATAAAAGACATTTTTTAATTAACTGTAAACCAATAAATGAATCTACACTCTATGTATTACTCGCAACTGTATAGTACACTCAGCAAAAAAATTAAGGGAACAGTTGAATTTTACCTTTTTTTCATTGATTTTTGAAGCGCCGTAATTTTGTGAAAAATGGTCGAATCGTAATAAAACAAAATGCGTTTTAAAGCTTGATATCTCTAGTTTGAAAATCTTTTCAGTATTTTTTTTAAAGCAACACGCTCGGCATGAACCTAAGGAAAAGAGGGAAGACATTTTTTTCAAAATTTTTGTCCTTTTCAAAATCGTCCACGGGCACAAAAAAAATTTGTTGTGGCTTTATGAATACTGGGGTTCTTTCGCCTGGTTCTTTAGCTTTAAAACGGTCTGTTGCGGATCTCTGTACGACCATTTGTTGCTAAGATATTGGCATTCAAAGAAAAAAGGAGCTTTTTTCGTAGATCAGCAATACCTCATGAACTAATGATCGCACAGCGAGCTAAAGGTGGGTTTTGTAAACTGAAAGAAATGCTCTAAAAGTACCTTCTGGTACTTTTCAGATTTTTTTTTTTTTGTAACCTAATATTGATTTGAAAAAGACAAAAAAATGAACTTTTTTCTCGTTTTGGAAAATCCACGTCAACTTGGCAGACATTGCGATAGTGACTCATGTTTCTAGGGTTTTTTTTACTTCAATACATGCCCAACGACCCCCCAAGATTTAAAAATTGATCTGCTAAACCGTTATTTTTTACCGAAGCGTCAAAGTTTTATCAAAAATTAATGGAACGCTCATTGTTCCTTAAATGGCAATTAATGATGATTAAAATTTAAAAAAAAGTCTTTTCCGTTGTTTTCCTCGTGGTTTCATGCAATAACAACTCTTTTAATCTTTGAAAAAGAAAAAAAATTCAGAATTTTGAATTTTTCCAAAATTAAAAAAAAAATCAGAATTCAATTGAATTCAAAAATTCAATTCAAGAATTCAATTTTTAAAAAATTAAGGTTAAAAAAGAAAAAAAAATCAAAATTCAATTGAATTGAGAATTTTTTTTTATTAAGGTTAAAAAGAAAAAAATTCAACATTTTTGAAATTTTTAAAAATAAAAAAAAATCAAAGTTCAATTGAAATAAAAAATTTAATTAAAAAAAAATTGAGGTTAAAAAAGAAAAAAATCAAGTTTGATTTTTGTTGAATAAAAATTAAAAAATTAAAATTCAATTGAGTTCAGAAATTTAATTTTTTTTAATTAAGGTTGTAATGTAATGTAAAATTTCCGAGCGCTCAGTCCTATACGGACCATTGTGCTCGTGCCCATTCACGGGAGGGTATCCGATTATGTAGGATAGTCGGTTAGGCGAGCCTCCTTTGCAAAGTGCAGGAGGGCGCGCACCCCAACCTCCTCAAGGTCCAGAGATTCGAGTACGGGCGCCCCAAGTACATTCCTGCGAATGTCCTCCAGCGCCCTGCATCTCGTAATCACGTGGAGGGGTGTTTCTTCCTCCTCCGTACATCTCGGACAGAATGGTTCTTCACTTAGCCCCAGTCGTCTTAGATGCTTCCCTGTGTGCCAATGTCCAGTGACAAGGCCCACTACAGCCTTGAGCTGATATCTGTCTAGGCCCATTAATACAGAGCCTAGCTTGCCCGAGGGACCTTTAAACAAGGCCCTCGAGTGTCCCATGCCTTCTGTCCGTAGCCAGAGGTCCGCAAATCGTCCCTCCACCCACTGTTTCGACAGGGTCTTAATATGATCCATGGCAATTGGGACATGGCAAATCCTTGCCGGATCAGTAACCGTAGCCTCGGCCCTGGCAAGAATATTCGCCTCTTCGTTTCCCTGGATGCCCACGTGTCCAGGCACCCATAGAACTTTTACTTTGTTGCTGCAGGCAACCTGCGACAACAGCGCATTGCAGTCAAGCACCAATCCGGACTTCTTCACCACATGGTGGAGTGCCCCGATCGCCGCCCGACTGTCACTGCATATATATATGTGCTTGCCACTGTATCCCTTGTCCAGGATGAGCCTGGCACAGGTCCAGATGGCGTACACCTCTGCTTGGAGCACCGAGGCAGTTTCTCCCAGCGCCAAGGATATCCTTGTTTTGGGTCCACTGCTCCATATTCCCGCTCCTGATCCTGTTCCTGTTTTGGATCCATCTGTGTACCAGACGAGCCCACCAGGAGACAGAAGTTTGTCTTGTTCCTCCATCCATTCCTGCCTACTGGGATAGAGGACTTGGTAATTGTGGTCGAATTGGTGGAAGCGGTCACAGCAATCCCCTCCTCGCGCTAGGATCCCTTCAAGGTCCCCATCGCGCTGCAGTAGTGACGCGTGGCCCGCCTCTGCCCTCTTCCACTTACCACTGAAGTGTAGGCGTAACGCAGCATTTTTGGCGTTAGCCTCGACTAAGATGTGAGGGGGCGCCATGTTCAAAAGGGCCCCCATGGCCAAGGTCGGGGTCGTTCTCATCGCCCCCGTGATTCCAAGGCCCACTAATCTATAAATTTTATCCGGTGTCTTCCTGTTGGTGGCCTTCTGCAAAGCGGGCCACCAAACCAGGGAAGCGTACGTTATTTGGGGAACCAGGATGGCCGTGTATATCCACTTGACCATTTCCGGTTTTAAGCCCCATGTTTGTCCAAACATTCGCCTACAGGCCCAGAAAGTGGCAGTGGCTTTCGTAGCCTGTCTGGCGATGTGGCTTTTCCAGCTGAGCTTGCTATCCAGGGTGACGCCTAGGTAGCGTACCTCCGAGGAGTATTGCAGCTCAGTTCCAAATATGTAGGGGGGTTTTGGTTGAAAACCTCTCCTCCGTGTAAATAGCATCATCTCCGTCTTGCTCGGGTTAACCCTCAGCGACTTGGAGGTGCACCATTCTTGCATGAGGTGGAGTGCGCGCTGCATTCTCCACGTCATCTCTGCTGAGTGGGAGCCTCTGACCATTATCATAATGTCATCAGCATAACCCACCACGTTTACCCTGAGCCCATCGAGTGCCGCCAGTAGCCCGTCAACGACCATTGTCCACAGGAGGGGGGATAGTACCCCCCCCCCCCCCCCTGCGGACAGCCCCGCTTAACGTGCGCCCTCGCGGTTGACCCTCTGAGCCCTGCGGTAACCGTTCTTGTGCGAAGCATTAGGTGTATCCATTCGATGATAGACTCATCTACCCTGAATTCCCTTGCAGCCTCGCATATGGCGTCGAAGGAGGTGTTGTCAAACGCTCCTTCGACGTCCAAGAACACGCATAGGGCCGACTCCTTCCTGCCGAGCGTCCTCTCTATATCTTTAACAATACAGTGGAGGGCGGTCTCGACAGACTTGCCGGCCTGGTAGGCGTGCTGTGAGGTTTGCACCGGTCTATCAACCAGTGCTCCCTCTCTAATGTACCTATCAACCAGTCTCTCCAGCGTTTTAAGGAGGAAAGACGTCAGGCTGATCGGTCTGAATGACTTGGCCTGGTCATAGCTGCTTTTACCCGGCTTTGGGATAAAAACTACCCTGACCTCACGCCAAGCTTTAGGCACGTATCTTAGTGCCAAACAGGACCGAAAGATACGGTTCAGGCGCTTGATGAGAGGCTCCCCTCCCTCTTGTAGGAGGGCGGGGAAAATCCCATCCACCCCTGGACTTTTGTACCGGTCAAAAGTCTTGATCGCCCAGTCTATCCTGCTCGGTGTGACAACCTTGGCTGCCGTCACCCAATCACCCGGTTTTTTGATTGAGGGCGCCTCCTCTTGAGGCTGTCCCCGGTCCGTAAGTTCCGAACCCGGGAAATGTACCTCAAAAAGGTGCGCCAGTACTTCCTCGTGGTTCTCAGTTGTCCCGCCATCAGGCAGTGTGAGTCCCTCGAGTTTGTTTTGCGGGCCCGATGCAAACACTTTGCGGAGCCTGGCCACTAAAGGTAGGGCCACGATCTCCCCGCAGAATCTCCTCCAGGCCGCTTCTTTGGACTTCTTTACGAGCTTCTTATACTCTCTCTGGGCCTTCCTGTAGGCGTCCCAGTCGTTGTCCGTTTTTGTCCTCAGGGCTCTGTTTAGCAGCCTACGGGAGCGGGAGCGGAACTGGTTCAGCTCACCGCTCCACCAGGCCACCTTTTTGCTAGTTTTCCTTCTCCTTAGCGGGCATGCAGCCTCGAAGGACCCGACCAGAGCGGTCTGCAGTAGATCTGCCTCCCGCTCGATCGCGCCCTCCGTCCGCGGCCACCCACCGGTGTCCCCGAGCCTGCTTCTTAGCCCTGCTTGGAAGCTAGGCCAGTCCGCGGTCCTAGGGTTCCTGTAGGTCTCCGTCGGGATCTGGCTATCACTCCCTGCCAATTCGAAGGTTATCAACCGGTGGTCCGAAAGAGTGTCCTCTTCACTAACCTGCCAGTTTGTTATCGTTTGGGCCACTCTTGGTGAGCCCATCGTTATGTCAATCACCTCCTGTCTACGTGAGGTGACAAAAGTGGGCTTGGATCCTCTGTTCAGAATCTCAAGATCCGTTGTAGAGAGATACTCTAGAAGAGCAGTACCCCTCTCATTTGTGTTGGAGCTGCCCCATATGATGTGGTGCGAGTTAGCATCACACCCCACCAGTAAGTTCAACCCCTTGTTTTTACAGTAGTCCACCAGTTCTCTGAGTTCCCTCGTAGGGGGAGGGTCCTCAGAGTCGTACGGGAGGTACGCCGAGGCTATTACCAGCTCGGTTATTACTCCTCCCACGCGAATCCTGATGGTAGCTGCTGCAAGGTCTCTGGTGCAGAATCGGTTCAACTTGAGGGCACCATGTCTCTTATTGATGAAGAGATAGGCCCTCGGACCCGGTTCTGCGCTATCGTAGATCAGTGATCCTGAATCTGTACTTATCCCTTTTACTAGTCCCCTGTGTATCCAGGGTTCTTGTATCAGGGATATGTCTACTTGCAGCCTATCAAGGTCCCGGCTCAGAAGAGCCGTGGCCGCTTTGCAGTGCTGCAAGTTAATCTGCGAAACCTTGGTCCGTCCCGCAGTCGTAGGTACCGCAGACGTGCCCAGGTTCACAGATAGTTGAGCGAGGCTTCCGTGGTGTCGCTGCTACGCTGCTCCGAGGACGAGCCCTGCGCCGCCAGTTTGGCCTTGCGTGCCCTCCTCCTCGCCGCCCCGCTGCGTCCCTTCTTCGGCCTGCTGATTGAGGAGTCAGTAGGACCGGCTTGCGCTGATCGCTCTTCCTTCTCGGAAAACTCAGAGGTCACGCAATGGATGCCCTCCTGGTTCATAAGGGCCGAAACCCCTTCGCCCCAGGTGGGCTCCGCAGTCATGCCGTCTGCGTCGTTAGAGGGTGCGGTGTCCCCTTCCGGGGCCTCCACCTCCTCCATGGGCTCAACATTGTGACTAAAGCACCACATTAAGTCCCACGAGTTGCGAGGAAAAGAGGTCCGCCCCCCCAGAGCCTGCTTAGGGGGGTAAGGCTGTATACAATTGGGGAGCGCCTGGTACCCAAAGGGCATCGTACGCGACTCTACTCCCCTAGTGCCATGCATCCCGTTGGCACGATAGCTTACACCGTGGGATTGGAGAGGTGGTCCGCGGCAGGGCCTTAGTTCCCCCAAGACGGATTTTATCCCGCCGGGTTCACGTATAGCACCCGCAGGCCAGACCCAGAAGAGCTCCCGTCTTGTGTTCTGGTCACCTTACGACGCCCCAGTCCACGCGACCGCAGAGGTCCCCGAATCCTGGCCCCTCCTATCCGCCACCCGGAGACGCGCTCGGTTGGCAGCTCAACCGAGTTACCCGCCCCCCTTTACGAGGGTTAGACAACACCGAGAATTAAGGTTAAACAAGCAACCCGGCGCCCCTTCGGGGCGCCGGGTTTCCTGTTGGGGGGCTTCGCCCCCCAAGCCCCCGATTGGGGGCTCTGCCCCCCAAGCCCCCCGGAAAATGACCCTGCGGAAAAAATGTCCCTTCGGGACATTTTCCCCTGGTGTCATTTTAAGGCACTCACTTGGACGTCGCGCTTCGCGCTCCGTATGGTTTGGACGTCGCGCTTCGCGCTCCGTATGGTTTGAACGTCGCGCTTCGCGCTCCGAACGGTTTGGACGTCGCGCTTCGCGCTCCGTACGGTTTGGACGTCGTACTTCGCGCTCCGTATGGTTTGAACGTCGCGCTTCGCGCTCCGTACGGTTTGAACGTCGCCCTCGGAACGGTTTGGACGCCGCGCTTCGCGCTCCGTACGGTTTGGACGTCGCGCTTCGAACGGTTTGGACGTCGCGCTTCGCGCTCCGTACGGTTTGGACGTCGCGCTTCGCTCTCCGAACGGTTTGGACGTCGCGCTTCGCGCTCCGTACGGTTTGGACGTCGTGCTTCGCGCTCCGTATGGTTTGAACGTCGCGCTTCGCGCTCCAAATGGTTTAATTATGATTTAAAAAATAATCCTAACAAAATACCGATGCCATATAATCATTTAGGAGTACGCAGCAACTTTCAGAAAAATTGTTTTATTGACTGCGAAGATTGAGACATATACATATATTTCGACCTGAAAAACTGTATTGTGATAGGTTAACACAATTTAAAAAGAATCGAAAAAAGTTGCAAAGTAGAACTTTGCACATTGGTTCCTCATTAATTTCCCTTTTTCACAAAGCCACCTCTATGCAGAAGCTTATTTATTAACTTTGGCTTCCTCATAGAGGAAGCTTTGTGAAAAAGAGAAATTAATAAGGAAGCAATGTGCAAAGTTCTACTTTGCAACTCTTTTTTATTCGAACAAAAGAAAACTTCGTTACAAACACCGTTACATCTCATTTCGATTATCTCCAAATTTTTGTGTTACTTTCCTAATTTTTGTGGAAGTAATAGCGGAAATCTATTTTTTTTAATTCAAAATGTCGTAAAATCCCAACGACTTTACCGATCATTTCAGTTCATTTGTTTGCTTCAAGTAGAACACTTCAGTTCATTTGTTTATATTCAACGTGATTTAGGGCAAAATGCATTTTTTTCGTAAAATTCAAAATTCAATCAAATCCGAACCGCTTTAACGATTTCGTCGAAATGCAATAGCGAACTCCACTGAAAGTGTCTTTAGTTATGAAGAACTATTTAGCTGAGTCGTTGATTTTTTACGAAAGTTAGAGAGTGTACGACATTTTTTCGAAAAATTAAATATTCTATATATTCTGTATTCATGTATACATTTTTTCAAAAATCACAACACTTGAAGAGCAGTTACCACTCTACTTGCATGCCAAATTTGACGCATGCACGCACGCACGCACGCACACATACGGCCGTTTTTTCTAAACCATTTTTCTGGGCGTTTTAGGTGATTCTGAACATACTGACATGATAATCCCGAAAAAAAAAATATTCCCGAAAACAAAGCTTCCTCAATGAGGAAGCAAAAATAATCTAGAAAAGTGCCTTTGCGTTAAAGTAATTTAGGAGTATGCAGCAAGTATCAGAATAATTGTTCTGACGACTGTAAAGATTGAGAACGTTTCATACATTTCAGTCTGAAAATGTATATCGTGGTAGTTTAAAATTGTTTTTAAAAAATACCTCTGCGTTAAAGTAAATCAGGAGTACGCAGCAAGTTTCAGAAAAATTGTTCCATTGACTGCGAAGAATGTGACTAATACATACATTGCAACCTGAAAAATTGTATCGTGGTATGTTAACACTATTCTAAAAAGTACCTCTGCGTTCAATTTAGGAGTACGCAGCAAGTATAAGAAAAATGGTTCTGACGACTGCGAAGATTGATACCTGTACATACAACTCAACCTGACAAGCTATATTGTGGTAGGTTAAAACTATTTGATAAAAATACCTTTTTGTTAAAGTAAATTAGGAGTACGCAGCAAGATTCAGAAAAATTGTTCTTGCAACTGCGAAGATTGAGACCTGTACATACATTTTGACCTGAAATACTGTATCGTGGTAGGTTAACACTATTAAAAAATGATCTGAAAAATAATCTAAAAAAAGTGTTTCAGAATTAAGGTAATTCAGAATTATGTAGCAATTTTCAGCCAAATTCATCTGTTGACTGCGAAGAATATGAGCCGGACACAATTTTAGACTCCAAAATGCCAATTTTCTTGAAATAAATACCTCTATAAAAACAGAGAATAATTTCCATACTTCATGGGCATACTTCACAATGCCAGATTAAGAAATATTCCAAATTTCAACTTGTTCGGTCCATTCAGTCCAGACCCCCTGAGTGATACGGACGTCCGAATAACACAAAATCTAGTCTACGCAGCCAATCATATTTAGTAATGAAATTTCTATGTTCTGTTACACCAAGATTATGTATTTTACTATGTTTATGAAATCTGCTGTAAAAAAAGTAAATAAATTAAAATTATATCAACATTTTCCTATAAAAACGTAATTTAGTCGGTGGAGCGCGAATTCAATAGGCACTTTCTGCGTTTCTTCAAAACGTGAGTGCCTAAAAAGAAAAAAAAATTCAAAATTTTGAAATTTTTTTCTTTTTCAAAGATTAAAAGAGTTGTTATTGCGAAACCACGAGGAAAACAACGGAAAAGTCTTTTTTAAATTTGAATTATCATTAATTGCCATTTAAGGAACAATGAGCGTTCCTTTAATTTTTGATAAAACATTGACGCTTCGGTAAAAAATAACGGTTCAGCAGATCAATTTTTAAATCTTGGGGGGTCGTTGGACATGTATTGAAGTAAAAAAAAATCCTAGAAACATGAGTCATTATCGCAATGTCTGCCAAGTTGACGTGGATTTTCCAAAACGAGAAAAAACTTCATTTTTTGGTCTTTTTCAAAACAATATTAGGTTACAAAAAAAAATCTCAAAAGTACCAGAAGGTACTTTTAGAGCATTTCTTCCAGTTTATAAAACCCACCTTTAGCTCGCTGTGCGATCATTAGTTCATGAGATATTGCTGATCTACGAAAAAAGCTCCTTTTTTCTTTGAATGCCAATATCTTCGCAACAAATGGTCGTACAGAGATCCGCAACAGACCGTTTTAAAGCTAAAGAACCAGGCTAAAGAACCCCAGTATTCATAAAGCCACAACAATTTTTTTGTGCCCGTGGACGATTTTGAAAAGGACAAAAATTTTGAAAAAAATTTCTTCCCTCTTTTCCTTAGGTTCATGCCGGGCGTGTTGCTTTAAAAAAAAAAAATTACTGAAAAGATTTTCAAACTAGAGATATCAAGCTTTAAAACGCATTTTGTTTTATTACGATTCGACCATTTTTCACAAAATTACAGCGCTTCAAAAATCAATGAAAAAAAAGGTAAAATTCAACTGTTCCCTTAATTTTTTTGCTGAGTGTATATACAACAATACAGGAAGATAGGAAAAACTATACATGATTGAAAAATAATTATGGACTTTATGTGCCTTTATTATTCTACAATGTGCTGTAGTGGCTGTGGCCGTGTAATTTGTTGGTGATGCAGCTTCGGCGACGGTCGGTTTATTATTCTACAACAGCTACTTTGTAAATAGTAAAATGACGAATAGTTACAACTAACATACAGAAATAATTGGCATATCTACGAAAATATGGCACATAATACTATATTTTTATTGGTTGCGATAATCATAAAAGCATTGTTATCGCCGCAGGGAAACATACTTTATAATAAAAATATGGTTAATCAGACCATATTTATTTCTGAATGTGTGGGGACTAAATTAGAACCCGTTATCTTGTAATTTGCACGAGCGAGCGCTAGAACGAGATTTTTGAAAATATTCAAAATGCCATAAAATTTAGAAGACTGGACAGATCCGCGTCAAATTTGTACTCAAAACGTGGTTCACGGTTCGTGAACCACGTTTTATTCAAATAATAAAAATCTAAGTTAAAAATAAAAATGATAAAGGCTCTCCTGGCCTATCTGACCTTCCGACCAACGCGCAAAACTAGCAAATCTCGAGCCTGAAAATATTTCGGAAATTCCGCGAGAGAAAGCGCTCGGGGTGCGTGCAGTGCCTCCTGAGAATTTGAGTGGCTTGTCCACACCCGTGGATCTTTCATCCCCCGAGTCGAGCCCGCGGAGTGTGTGGTTCTCCGAGTGTCGCCATCTGGCGTCGGGGTCGAGGGGAGCGCGATGAAGGCGGAAAGGGAGCTCGAGCGAGGGAGGCGCGCCCGAGGACGCGGGACAGAGACGCGAGAGAGCGTTCAGCGTATTCAGCTCGTGCGAACGATAAATCGCGAGCAAGCGCGGAAGAGGGTGGCGCTAGCTGCTGCCGGCGGTCGCCTCTCTCGCCTCTCTCGCCTCTCTCGCACCCGGAGCTCTCCGGGTGCTCGCGACAAACGAGCGAGAGACCGCAGAGTGGGAGCTCCGCGCGCTATCGGCTCACGGCGAAAGGGTGGTTGCCGCTGGCTGGCCGGACACGATGGCGAGAGAGTGGGGCAGGCGTCGAGAGAATCGCGGGGCTCTCGGAATACGTGCGGGGGATGCGCGAGAGAGCCGATCACGAGACGGCGAGAGCCGCATACCCGGGGCACACGAGACCCTCTTCCACTCCTCCGGCTCTTTTCGCCGATGGTGGGAAAAGGCACAAGATTGGGCGAGAGTCTTCCCGTCGGCCTGGCTGTCCCTCCGCCTCGCGTCGACGACGACGACGACGACGACGACCTGGAAGAATAAGAACAGGAAGATGAAGCGAAGAATAAGCGGGAAAAGGAGAGCAACGAGTGTCGAGGGATTGCGCAAGAGTAGATAGCTCCGACGAGTGAGTATATAGAAGCCGCTGCGACGCCCCATCTGCACCTTAAGGAATGTGCCAATGATTGCCACATTCGGTCCAGTGAACTCGGTTTATTGTGACGATTTTTCCAACATAAATGTAATCCTCGGTCATGCCGAATGGATGATTCACGATTAATTCACGTCAATGTATAATTGTAACAAGGTAAACGATTCGCTGAAAAAAAATCATGAGATGGAACGTCGAATGTGGTCAATTCTATCGCACAAATGGTTTTCCGGTGACATGACTGAGTAGGGTGGAATATACGATTTTCCGAGTATTGCACTCAGAAAAATGTTTGGTTGCCTGAGAGGACAGCAATGTTTTTACAGTTGCCGCAACAATAAATAATGTAACCGGTAACTAAATTATGATACTTGGAACCATTTATATAGTAGAACTCACTATATCCGACATTGTTATCCCTTGGATTTATTTCAGTGTCACAAGTATACAAAAATACTTGACTATTTTATTTTCGACCGAAACATCCCAATTCTCGGCCCCATTTCGCGAATAAAAATACTGATTACCACAATTGCGAGATCATTTTTCGCGCTGCGGAAAAATTCGCCAGGCGTATAGAACGTACCGAGTGTGGCAATCGTCGCCAGATCCGTCGCGCAGGGGGAAGAAGCCGAGCAGCATGGTGGTGCTAGCGGGTTTTCTCTTCTCGCTCATTCCCTCAGCCCCTCGTTCCCTTTCCTCCAGGGCGGGGGGGGGGGGGGGGGGGGGTTGTAGGTCGAACGGCGTGACGGGGGAAACTAGCGAGTTCGCCACGAATACGCGGACGCGAGAAAGGAGGTGCTGCGCGGTGTGTGAGTGCCGAGGGGGGTCGAGAGAGAGACAGAGCGTAAGAGCAGCGAGAGGAGGAGGAGGAGGAGGAGGAGGAGGAGGAGGAGGAGGAGGAGGAGGAGGAGAAACTGACGAGCGGAGAATCCGCAGCGGAGAAAAGCCACGGGGAAGGTGGGATGAAGCGTATCTAGGGGAGGATGAGGCACGGATAAAACGACCAAGGGGGAAGAGTGCAAGAGGGACAACTGCTATTGCTAGCTAGCAGCTAACTGTAGATCCCACGCGGTATATACCGTCTCCACGTATATACATATCGCGTGTATATACGTATATCTATATATATATATATATATATATATATGTTTATAAGCGAGGGAGTGCTGTAGGGTTGAGAGGAAGGGAGCGCCCAAGCGTGTAATTGAGTCCCGTGCGCGCGATCGCTACTTTATCGACCCCCTTTATTCACCCCTTCGCCGCGCCCCGCGAGAATCCTCGGGCAACGCCGCCGCACCTCCCAGAATCCGCTTGTGCCCGATGCTCCCTCTCCGGCCAAGAGAAACGTGTGTCGCACGCTCGCTCGACGCGCGCTGCAAAGCCCGTCGCGTCCCCCCCTCCGCCGCGCGCGGAGGGTGCGGAACTCGCGTTCCGCCGCGATCGCTTCGCTTCTCCCCTCCCGCTTCGCTCCTTCCACCGCCCGGTGAGCGCCGAGCACTCGTCGTTTCGCGAGCGACTCCACACTCTCCGGCCGAATTGCCGAATGCTTTCACGAAGAGAGACGCGCGCGCGGCGGCGACGGCGGCGGCGGCTCGCTGCGCGGAGTTCCCGGGGGTGGTGGATGAACTACCGGGGGGGCTCTTATGTGTGGCCCGCGCGCAACTACGGTGGGAAAGTCGAGCGAGCAGCGGGCGCCACGGTGTGTCGGCATTCCGAAAATTGATGGAAACGAGCTGACGCTTGTGATGTACGTTATATATACGCGGATATATGTAATGTAAGGTGGAGACTGCCTCTATCTTTTCTCGCTTGGATAGTCGACGGATAGTGGATACTTCTCGCCGCGGCGGGGAGCGGAAATTGTCAATTGGCGCTTCGGACCGCTGATATAAATGCGCGCGAGGCGAACATACCGATCACAGCGCGAGCGTATGTCGATGAATCGGTGTTAAACTTGAGACGAAAGTCGATGTCTTGACGGACGAATTTCGAGGGGTCAGTTTAGGCATTTTTCGAGCCTGCGCTGGATTTATGCATTCTAACGACAAAAACAATTAATTCTTTTTTTAATTAAGTAAAAATCCCCACATTGGTCCCTAGATCGACTATCATGAAACAAGTGTTGGGTACAAGTTTGAGACAAATCGATGGAGCAGTTCAAGTTTTACAACAATTTGATTTACGTTTTTAAAACAGTGGAGAAAACCTGCAAAGTAGAACCTTGCAAATTGCTTCCTCTGTATTTTACACTTTTAACGAAGCTACCTCTATGAGGATGGATATTGATCAATTTTGGCTTCCTCGTAGAGTAAGCAACGTTAAAAATATAAAATTCTGAGAAAGCAATTTGCAAGGTTCTACTTTGCAGGTTTTTTAGGCTGTTTTTTTTAATTAATAAAAATGTAAGATTTTAACCACCGAACCGATTTCCCTCAAATTTGTACCCAACCCTTGGTTCATGATAGTCAATGTGTGGACCAAATTAGAACCCGGTACCTTGTAATTTGCATGATCCAGCGTGAGAACGAGATTTTTTAAAATATTCTAAATGCCATAAAATTGTAATGGCTTTTCAGATCCGCGTCAAATTTGTACTCAAAACGTGGTCCATGGTTGTCCATACGTGAACCAAATTTGGGAAAATTCTGCAAAAATTTGTTTCCCTTTTTTTTTCATGCCGGCTTTTTTTAGTTTTTCACGCAGCAAAATCGAAATTTACCGACATAATGGCAGTTTCCTTGACGAAATTCATCGTTAATAATCAATGAACGTAATGACACGTTCGAAATTGCAATCGGATGTCTCATAATTTACAGGAGCTATAGTACTTACAGACATTTGAAAAAAAATTGAAATTGCAATAACATGAGAACTGCTTTACCGATTTTCGCCAAATTTGGTACAGATCATGGTTTGATGGTGGTGTATTGACGTACAAAATTTCATCCCGATATCTCTCAATTTACGGAAGTTACAGCGTGAAAACAATTGTTGCCAAATTTTCAAAATGCTGCGAAACCTGAATTTATGAACCGATTCGCGTCAACTACAATCCCAAACAGTATTGCATGATAGCCCACTCACATGCCAAATTTGAAGAACATTCTTAACAATTTACGGCAGTTATCGTGTAAACAAAAAAACGTGCACACACACACGCACACACGCATGCACGCACGCGTGCGACATGCGTAGACATTTCGTACAAACCACTTTTCTCGACGTTTTGGACCATTCTGAGTGTACTGACATCAAAATCTCGAAAAAAAAAATTTCACGAAAACAATGCTTCCTCTATGAGGAAGCAAAAATGAAAGATGCCATAAAATTTGAACAGCTGGACAGATCTGTGTCAACTTTGTACTCAAACCTTGGTTCATGGTTGTTCATGTGTGAACAAAATTTGATATAATTCTGCAAAAAATTTAATGTTTTTGATTCCAGCATTTTTTTCTTATTCATGCAGCAAAATTGAAATTTACCGACATAATTACCGTTTACTTGACTAAATTCCTCATTGATAACCAATAAACGTAATGATATGTTGAAAATTGCAATCGGATGTCTCAGAATTTACAGGGGAAAACATGAGAAAAAAAATTGAAATTGCAATAAGATTACAATCACTCTATACCAATTCTCCCTAAATTTGATACAGATCATAGTTTCATCGCAGTCCATTTGCGTACAAAATTGCAACACGATAACTCTTACTTTGCGAAAGTTATAGCGTGAAAACATTTTTTTTTATTTGCAAAAACGCTGTAAAATCTGAATTTCCCAACCGATTCGTGCTAACTACAATCCCAAACGTTGTTCTATGATAGCCCACTCGCGTGCCAAATTTGAAGAACATTAATCGAAAATGACGACAATATCATGCACACAAGGAAATCTGCACATACATACAGATATTTCGTACAAACCACTTTTCTCGAAATTTTGGACCATTCTGAGTGTATTAACATGAAAATCTTGAAATTTTTTTTTTTTCACGAAGCCAAAGCTTCCTCCATGAGAAAGCAAAACAGTTCAAACCAGCGTTTTCAGGGATAGAATGTGCGACTTGAGATGAATGGTACAGCCCAGACGCCGATATTTTTAAGAAAATATTTTGAAGTGTCTTTTTTTACTTCGTTCAAAACCAAGTAAAAAAAATCGAGACCAGTGTTTTCGAGGGTAAGATATGCAATTATTTGACAACAAAATGGTATATCCCAAAAGTCGATGCATGGAAAATTAATATTTCGCGGATTCGATTGAAGTTTTCTTTGCCCGTGAACCGAATCAATGAATTCCGACCAAGGAAAAACATCGAAGAAATTATTTTTTTCAAAATCAAGTCTAAAAAAAGTGACCAGTGTTTTCGGGGGTAGAATATGCGGCTTGCGAACATTGATTTAAATCAGTAGTCAATGTTTCGAAGAAAAAAAGTTTCGAGGGGTCGTTTCATCAATTGGATAGTAGATCGACACATGTAATTACAGTGACAGCAATAGAGTATCCGCAAACATTTAATATCAAATCCATTGTGCCAAAAATAAACCGGGAATGCGCAGAAAATTGTAATTACTCACAATTGCTCGCGGATCGCCGATTTGGAGATATTAGTTTGCTCTTGGATGTTTTACAGCCTTCGAAAAGTAATTGAAGAAACATTTATTTATTGATTGCCTCGGCCGTGTTCGAAGCTCGGAGTGATCGCCGGCCCTGCGCTGGAACGTCGCGGTGCTTCTCTCGCTTCCCACGCTATTACAGTCGATAGAAAGACGAGACGGTGCGCCCGAAGAGAGAGAGTTTGCTTCTGTAAGATGATTCTACTCTATATCCCTCTAATCATACTTCGCCGGGAGAGTACTACATTATACGACGGTAAACGAGCGCGCTCTCGGACATTAGAATAACTTATAAGGCACATACACAGGAGCTGCAACGTGATGAGTGCGCTGAAACGATTTTCTCGGGCCGGAGGAACGAGCGTAGGGTAGAGATCCAACGCTCCATAGCGGCTAATTCAGCCCTCTAATTCGATCTCGAGAACTGTGCGCTCAAACTATTAATTGTATCGACAATTACCGACCGAGCGCGCGCCCTACCGAGCCTTCGTGTACACGTAGCAGTAAAGCTACCAGAGAGTTATAATTATACACATATATTATACAGGGAGATTCAGAATTATTTTTCAACATTTTGGTGTTTCGGCCCCTGTGGGTCCTCCTACGGTCCCATTACGTATCTCTATAAATTCGTAATAACTTGTGATGATTCGATTTATATTCTATAACTCCTCCCGCCAAGTTTATAGAGCGCAGCACGAGGACCTCGCTCGAGTTCGTCAGATTTCGGTAATTACCGAAGCTTCACGAATATTGACCGAGATCTTCGGAGCACACCGCTGCTCGCTCGCTTTCCCTTTCGATCCGTCACCGAGTAAACACCGATTATCCGGGACCTCCAACATCGTACCTATATTTTCGCCAAGAGCAACCTCGTGGACGCACGCGGCGTGGATTCTTCTTCTGAGGCTGCCTTCAATATTCTTTGGACTTTTATTTATTGAAGAGAGGATACCCAGGGAATAATATCACTAGATATGTGTACCATAAAACATATACGTTGGAGATTAATTTTGTATTTCAAGATTTTAAATGATTGAACGATTTTAAAGGGAAAGTAATAATTTTATAAGGAGTTTTTAATGAAAGTATAATAATAATAATAAATTTAGTGAACGTACTTGAAATTTAAATGACATAAAATTAATATTGTACAAGTTTCAACTCCGGTGGGCTTTTTATGATTTCTTTATTTATCGTATATCTTCGACACTATTTGCGCTTCGAGGCGATAATATTGATATATACCAAGAAATCAGATTTATAATGTTAAAAAAAAATATATATATAAGAAAATTAATATAAATTGTGAAACAAACGGGAATTTCTACAAGTTGTTTCAATGTAATAATTATCCCTGTACTACCAACAACGTGCTCGCTTTGCTCGCACTCCTTGATTGTCATTTATCTATTTTCGTGACTAAGTAAGATATTTGCATGTTTGTACAATTCTACATGAATCCGCGCTCTTTTAGATTAGGTGTGTCCATCTGAACTCTACGTGATTGTATTTCTGTTTCAATGTTTCGATTATATAATCAAACCTTCGATGTGAATAATGTATTCTATTCCACACAACTGTGAAGAATACAGCCATTCAAAACGCGCGCGACACTCTGCAGCGGCCATGACAGTCCGAACTCGACTTTATATCGAAGCCGCCGCCGGCCAATCAGAACACTTGAAAAGTGGATTCGGTTCTCGATATTTCGACTTTCGATGTGTCATGTCTTTTCTAAGAGAGGATTCAGAAGATCAGTATGGGCAAAGAATATAGACGTACATGGAAGCACAGACGTCCTATGCTTGCCCGTGAAGCTGCGCAGAAACTGGGGTACCCATCTAAAACGACGCAAATACGTTGGTACCCCAGTTTCTGCGCAGCTTCACGGGCAAGCATAGGACCTGTGCTTCTATATATGTCTATATTCTTTTGTATGGGTAAAATATTTCGCATTTTCGATACAAGTATTGTTGTCGGGTTATTCGTTCTCTGAGTGACTGCAGGGTTGCCTGCGACTCGTTGCTAACCAACGAGCAGCTTCGGTCGTGTTATTGTATTTTCACGGTTCTCAAGCTTGCGAGGTTTCAAGATTCGTTAAGGTTATTTCGGGAAAGGTGTTTGGACGCGCGTATGGGCTAATGTTATATCATACATATTTGCAGAGAACAAAAAATCGTTGTTCGCGTTTTTCTCGTCGAATTTTCTATTTTCCGAGTACACAATGGTGCTTTTCGGGATCAGCGTGAAATTTGCCATCGGATAGGATTTTCGAACTTTATAAAATCGTTTTTTTTTCGCAGAGAACGCAAGAGGTTTGTATGGAAAATTTGTGATTTTTTAGGGTTCGGCTTTAAAATTCTGTGACAAAATCAGATATCAATCGCGTTCGACCTTGCGGCATTCTCTTTGTTATTAAGTTTTCTCTCGAACGAACGAATTAAATTCAGATTCGAACAATCCAAAAAACTAACCTCGATTTTAGTGAAGTGACGACATTTGGAAAAAAAAAGTGCGAAAACACTTATTATTTGAAAAAAAATTGAAACACTTTTATTTCGATGTATTTTTACTCGTGCACAACGAATTCGCCGTTAGTTCTTTTTTCTAAACGCAATAGTTTTCACGAAAAAAAAGTGATTATTTACGATTTTTTAATATATTTTTTGCATCAACTGGGTAAACGCGTGAAGCGCGCATATGAGCTAGTAAAATAAATAAATTTAAATAAATATACCAATCATATCGGCCTACCTCGCACTGGGAGACCTGGAACAACTTAATTCGCGGGCACATAAAAATAAAAAACGCCCACATTTACAGAAGTATTGAGGAATTAAAAAAAACTCCTAAATAATTTTTTGTAACACGTGCACGAATCGCGGCACTTTCCATGGCAGTCTTGCGAGCCGAAAGTGGCCGTTTCCCTGTCAGTTGCGAACCTGTGGTGAAATGACAGAGCCACGCATGCGCAGTTCGCATTTCGTTCACTTTCGTCCCTTGGGAGTTTCTGTCATTCACTTTCGTCCCTTCAATCACAACCTCATTTTTCAGTATTCGTCTCGCGCGACTGCCATTCCAAGTGCCGCAGATTCGTGCACTCGTTACAAAAAGTATGATGTGCAACACGGGTCGAAATGGCAATTGCGACTCGTGTGATTGCAGCCCTCGCTTCGCTCGGGCAGCAAACCTCACACTCGCCGCAATTGCCAACTTTCGACCCTTGTTGCACAATATACTATTAATCACAATCTCGCATCAAAAAAATGGAAAAATATCTCTGAATCATCCTGTACAACCGTTGTATATACACGAGAAGAGACTGCAGAAGAACCGTAAAAGGACGAGCAATTAAGTCGAACGGTGCGCCACAGAGAATTCGCATGAGATATTTTGTCTCTCTCTCTCTCTCTCTCTCTCTCTCTCTCTCTCTCTCTCTCTCTCTCTCTCTCTCTCTCTCTCTCTCTCTCTCTCTCTCCTCTCTCTCTCTCCCTCGGCCTCTTCCGCGAGTCTCTTCGGCTCTCTGCGCGAAGAGCGTTACGGCTCGTCTAAGCCGGGCGCACCGAGAAAAGGAGCGGAGCGAGAAAAAAGAAAGCCGGGTACACGGGACGGATAGAGAGCTAGGCGAGATTAAACCCTTCGGTCCCGTGAGATCCGCCGTCTCTCCCTCTCGCTACACTCGTCGCGCGGCAGCGGAGGTCGCATCTAGCACGCTCGCTTGGTCGCGCCTGACGCGCATAACAGAGAAATGATTTGATTAAAATGTAAAGGAGACGAGAGTCGTCCCCGGGCCCGGCGAGCACCCGTATTGCATGGCTTCTGTTTGCGCGCATTTCACGCTTCGCCTGTAAAAAGCTACTGTGCCTTTTGCCGGTTGGCTATGCCGCGCCACGGCTACGTCTCTCTCTCTCTCTCTCTCTCTCTCTCTCTCTCTCTCTCTCTCCCTCTCGCTGTATACCCGGCACACTGCTCGCTACTAGGCGCGCGAGCGAACGCAAGCGCGGGCGTTAGACAGATGGTAGTCGCCGCATTCAATGGCCTGAGAAATTGGATCGCGTTTTAACTCCCTTACGGCCCTTTCTCCATCTCTCTCCCTCCCTCTCTGCCTCTCTGCCCGGAACGATTTAGGCATACACAGCGCGATAAAAGTATATCTAATACTCGTTACCGCCGCTCGACGCTCTCTGCAGTCGAAGACGAATAAGCGGGACGGAATTCCGAAGCACACTGACGTCACTGGGATTCGAATTTTTTTCTTCAGCCGAATAAAATGTGCGATGGAAATAGATTTTTTGTAACACGTGCACGAATCGCGGCACTTTCCATGGCAGTCTTGCGAGCCGAAAGTGGCCATTTGCCTGTAAGTCGCGAACCTGTGGTGAAATGACAGAGTCGCGCATGCGCAGTTCGCATTTCGTTCACTCTCGTCCCTTGGGAGTTTCTGTCGTTCACTTTCGTCCCTTGAATCGCAACCTCACTTTTCAGAGTTCGTCTCGCGCGACTGCCATTCCAAGTGCCTCAGATTCGTGCACTCGTTACAAAAAGTATGATGTGCAACACGGGTCGAATTAGCAATTGCGACTCGTGTGATTGCAGCCCTCGCTTCGCTCGGGCAGCAAACCTCACACTCGTCGCAATCGCCAACTTTCGACCCTTGTTGCACAATATACTATTTTTGATTCCTCTCTTCGTGTGGAAAACATTTTGCTAAATGGTTTTATGCGGGATTTTAACGTAATTAAGGTAGTATGAGCGCTGTACCTAACGTCGCATAAGTTCGAGCGAGAATGAGACACAATTACGAACAGTTCTCGATGAGATAAAAAAAAACCTGCAAAGTAGAACCTTGCAAATTGCTTCCTCAGTATTTTACACTTTTAACGAAGCTACCTCTATGAGGAAGTATGTTGATCAATTTTGGCTTTCTCATAGAGGAAGCATCGTCAAAAGTGTAAAATACTGAGGAAGCAATTTGCAAGGTTCTACTTTGCAGGTTTTTTCGGCTGTTTTTTTTAATTAATAAAAATGTAAGATTTTAACCACCGAACCGATTTCCCTCAAATTTGTACCCAACCCTTGGTTCATGATAGTCAATGTGTGGACCAAATTAGAACCCGGTACCTTGTAATTTGCATGATCCAGCGTGAGAACGAGATTTTTCAAAATATTCTAAATGCCATAAAATTGTAATGGCTTTTCAGATCCGCGTCAAATTTGTACTCAAAACGTGGTCCATGGTTGTCCATACGTGAACCAAATTTGGGAAAATTCTGCAAAAATTTGTTTCCCATTTTTTTTTCATGCCGGCTTTTTTTAGTTTTTCACGCAGCAAAATCGAAATTTACCGACATATTGGCAGTTTCCTTGACGAAATTCATCGTTAATAATCAATGAACGTAATGACACGTTCGAAATTGCAATCGGATGTCTCATAATTTACAGGAGCTATAGTACTTACAGACATTTGAAAAAAATTGAAATTGCAATAACATGAGAACTGCTTTACCGATTTTCGCCAAATTTGGTACAGATCATGGTTTGATGGTGGTGTATTGACGTACAAAATTTCACCCCGATATCTCTCAATTTAGATTTGCGGAAAGTTCGTCTAAATCAATTCGTCTAAATCAATTCGTCTAAAATCAATTCGTCTAATAATCAATTCGTCTAAAATCAATTCGTCTAAATCAATTCGTCTAAAATCAATTCGTCTAAAATCAATTCGTCTAAATCAATTCGTCTAAAATCAATTCATCTAAAATCAATTCGTCTAAAATCAATTCGTCTAAATCAATTCGTCTAATATCAATCCGTCTAAAATCAATTCGTCTAAAATCAATTCGTCTAAAATCAATTCGTCTAATATCAATTCGTCTAAAATCAATTCGTCTAAAATCAATTCGTCTAAAATCAATTCGTCTAAAATCAATTCGTCTAAAATCAATTCGTCTAAATCAATTCGTCTAAAATCAATTCGTCTAAAATCAATTCGTCTAAAATCAATTCGTCTAATATCAATTCGTCTAAAATCAATTCGTCTAAAATCAATTCGTCTAATATCAATTCGTCTAAAATCAATTCGTCTAAAATACTATAGCGGAAATCATTCGTTACAATGCAACACTTCGTAAATAGTCGGGGGCCCTGTATGGTGTAGAAATATGGGGATGGAAACGGAAGGAAGAAATAGAAAGGCTACAGGGAAAATTTGTTAAAATGGCTATGGGGGTGGCAAAGAATACGCCGGATTATGTGTGGAAATTAGAGTCGGGGAGGAGAAGCATGGAGGTGGAAACGAGACGGAGGGCCAGTAAATACATAATAGATATAGGGAAGATGAAGGAAGGAAGATGGCCTAAGATATGTTTAAAAGAGGAAATCAGGGGGGTGATTAACGGAAATCCTTCGCGGTGGGGGATGGAACTTAAGGCAGCAATGGAACAGGTGGGGGATGGAGCTATAATTGGTTTGCTAAGAAGTGGAGAAAATACTGAGAGGATAGAGAAATTGCTGAAAGAAGGGACTGAAAGAAAAATGGAGCAGGATACGCAAAGGGACTGGGCGAAGGTGGATAAATCCACGTATTGTGCAATTTACAGGGATATAAAATGGGGGTGGGAAAGAGAGGGATATTGGGATAAAGAGGGGTGTAATGGAATAATAAAAGAACAATGGGCAAGATTAAGATGTGGTAACATAGGGCTAAGAGGGAAAAAAGGGTACACAGATTGGTCCTGCAGAGTATGCAGAAAAGAGGAGGAGAGCCTAGAGCATGTGTGGACTTGTGAGACAGCGAGAAGGGAAATTAAAGAAGAGTGGGTAACAAAAATAGATGAGTGGATATCGGGTTTGGGGGATCGGGCTTTGTCCTTGGAATTGTCCGAAAGACTGGTAAATGAACCTTGGGTAGAGATGTGTGAATATGCGAGAGCTTTCGAAAAAATCACCATGGCCAGAGTAAGAGAGGGAAAAGATGGGGAGGAGGGAAGCCAAAGAGAGGATGGGGAGTAATAACATAAAGAAGTGTATCTACGGTAATATTTAAAAACTTAGTTTTTTTACTGAAACGGTCAGTGTGCGCTTGACAGTTATGAAACCAAAGAGAGAGGGGTGAATGAATAGGCTAAGGTGAATCTATGTTAAGTTAAGGAAATTAGGTTTAAGTTGTTGACGTGGAAAGATGTAAAATGAAGAGCGGGATGTAAAAGGTTGAAGAAACCATACATTAATCAATAAATAATACACTTCGTAAATAATTAATAAAAAAAAAAAAAAAAAAAAAAAAACAAAACAAAACAAAACAAAAAACAAAAAAAAAATGTTTTTAAAGGAAAATTAACAACCAAATTCATCTAAAACAATCCGTGTAGAAGACATGACAAGTTGATTTTAGACGAATTGATTTTAGACGAATTGATTTAGACGAATTGATTTTAGACGAATTGATTTAGACGAATTGATTTTAGACGAATTGATTTTAGACGAATTGATGTTAGACGAATTGATTTAGACGAATTGGTCTTAGACGAATTGATTTTAGACGAATTGATTTTAGACGAATTGATTTAGACGAATTGATTTAGACGAATTGATTTAGACGAATTGATTTTAGACGAATTGATTTTAGACGAATTGATTTTAGACGAATTGATTTTAGACGAATTGATGTTAGACGAATTGATTTTAGACGAATTGATTTAGACGAATTGATTTTAGACGAATTGATTTTAGACGAATTGATTTTAGACGAATTGATTTTAGACGAATTGATTTTAGACGAATTGATTTAGACGAATTGATTTTAGACGAATTGATTTTAGACGAATTGATTTTAGACGAATTGATGTTAGACGAATTGATTTAGACGAATTGATTTTAGACGAATTGATGTTAGACGAATTGATTTAGACGAATTGGTCTTAGACGAATTGATTTTAGACGAATTGATTTTTAGACGAATTGATTTAGACGAATTGATTTAGACGAATTGATTTAGACGAACTTTCCGCGAACGCTCAATTTACGGAAGTTACAGCGTGAAAACAATTGTTGCCAAATTTTCAAAATGCTGCGAAACCTGAATTTATGAACCGATTCGCGTCAACTACAATCCCAAACAGTATTGCATGATAGCCCACTCACATGCCAAATTTGAAGAACATTCTTAACAAATTACGGCAGTTATCGTGTAAACAAAAAAACGTGCACACACACGCACACACGCATGCACGCACGCACGCGTGCGACATGCGTAGACATTTCGTACAAACCACTTTTCTCGACATTTTGGACTATTCTGAGTGTACTGACATGAAAATCTAAAAAAAAAAAAAATTTCACGAAAACAATGCTTCCTCTATGAGGAAGCAAAAATCTGAAAAAAAATCAAGCATATAGAAGGTGCTGAAAAGATTATTTTGGCATTATAATGATTGAAAAAAGTTATTAATAAATTACTGAAATAAATAATTGTTCCACAAATTACCCGGCAACCTATTTTTTTTTTTTTTATGAAAATGGTTCGTTTGTTTTTCTGATTACATATGAATTTTTTCAAAATTTTGTGTGAGTTTGAAACGCGTTTTTTTCATGTTAAAATTAAAAATCAGACAAAATTCTGAAAAAATTAATACGTATTCAGAAAAATTAACAAATCATTTTCATAACAAAAGAATTAGATTACCCGGTAAATTGTTGAACAATTATGTATTTCAGTAATTTGTCAATAACATTTTTCAATTATTATTTTGCCAAAATAATCTTTTCATCACCTTCCATATGCTTGATTTTTTTCAGATTTTTATGTCATCGTGAACTGTTCTTAATTCTGTCTCGTTCTCGCTCGAACTTATGCGACGCCAGATTAGGCGCTCATACTACCTTAAATTTACATGTATTTTACTTATACATGACGAAAAAAAGACATAGCGGAAATAATGTGTCGTCTGTGGGGTGGGTAATTGTGCCGCTTGGAAAACAATATATATACGTATCGGTCATGCAATAGATTTGTAATTAGTTTGAGTACTGGATAGCAATCGACGAAAGTGATTCCGTTGTATTGCCCAGAGAGTTGAACGAGCGTCGACTTCCGGTCGTTCACGTGATAGTACCGACAGTCCGCGCGCGGCGAAATTACGCAACGACTAATATACCCACCGCGTGACGAATCAACGTCATCTGGATGTAATATGTATGGAATAGCGAGTAAATTCAAATGAAATCGAGAGGGAGGCAATAATAATTCTGTGGGCCATCACGCACGCGCGCTCGTACGTTTTACCCTAATCGGGGCCAAACTTATACCCGGGACACGTTTTTCTCAATCACTCGAGTCTGCTGTCCGACGTCAAAAAATGACGAGGGATTATGCTAATATAATTCGATTCGTCGCTACATCGAATACGTAATCAAGCAAGTGGATTCATCTTTGCAATTTCAAATAAATCTCTTTGATTGATCAACGTATCACGAATTCATATTACCGCATAGTGTATGTAAAAAAAGTTCGACAATAATTCAATTTGCGAGGAAAATGGTGCAAACGTAACTCTGAAGTTCAACGGTTTAACGGATCAATCACTAAAAAATATTTGAATTCAGAAAAATGGAATTAAAGTTACCAATCCGGATAATTGATGACAACTGACATTTTTAACATTAGACAGTTACGAAATGGGTTACCGAAACGTGATAAAAATTATTATTAGGGATAATTTTCGATTAAGAGTAGAAACTGAGATTTCGAATTATCTGGTTACATATTATATTTATTAAACCCTTTAGCGGCGGGAAAAATTTCGTTGTGTGCCGAATACCAATAAAAATGTGCGCGCTATAGCATCAATGCCGCTAAAGAGGTTAAATGATCGAACTTAACAATGCAGAATAGCAGAAAGACAAATGATTAATAATTCAAGATTTATCACAAAATAATTGCGTCATATAAGAAAATCGATGCCACGTAGGCCGCCTATCCGCACGTGAGAAAAAAATCGCAAACCCATAAAATAATTCTATAGAAGAGAGTACCGCATCAACTGTAAACAATCGCCGTTGTTAAACGAGCTCGATTGATTCACTGGACATCCGCGCACGATCCACGCGAGGATGGAAATCAACAATGCGCCCTAATACGATTAAGCAGCTAAGTAGGATATTCCAACAAGTCCCAGGGGTGGCACTTTGCATGCTCTCCTCTCGAAATCGACTGCTCGATACGTCGGCCACGACGATCAAGCCCTCGCGAGCTAAACGACAATCACGAGTATGCGTGTCTCACGCTAATAATCACGATACTCGTACGATACTCAGCTCGACCGCGAGCAGTATCGACGTGGCTCGTCGGAACTACGAAGAGTGAGAGAGGAAAATCTCCCCCGCCGCCCAACATGGAACAGTCCGAGAGGAAAAAGGATAAAAAGCAAAACATAGAAAACGGGCGAAGCTGCGGATAGTCGAAGGGACAGTATCGCGTCCGCGGTAGCTACGCGCAACGGATACTATGGCGTCGAGCGTGGAATCAGCACAAAAGTACGAGCGGCCGAGCGCGCGGAGAACGAAGCTCGGATGGTTAGTGGCGGCTCGTCGTGCTGTAATCTAATCGAATGGAATGAGGGTCGGACGTACGAACGAACCGTTCGTCCGTTCGAGGGCGCTTGCTCGCGGTGCCGGAGCGAGAGAGAGAGAGAGAGAGAGAGGGGGGGGGGGGGCGATAGGGGCAGATTCGCAGAGGGAGCGAACGGATTGGCGTTCTCTTCGCGCTCTCGCAGAGGCGAACGAAGGTGAGGAGAAGGGAAAATCCGGGGGCTGGGAATACACATAGACACGCACGGAGCGCGCGGCTCACGGACGAAGCTCGAAGCGCGGGCGGGCCGAAGGGTGAGAGAAGAAAAGGAAGAGGAGGGACGAGGCTGCCGGCGGCGCAATCACTGTGAGTGGGCGACACGCGCTTCTCGAGGGTTATCAGGCTGATGAGAATCCCCGTTCTGCTCATCGCGAGCCCCGTGACGAGGGCCCCCGATACACCGCGCTCCGGTGTATCGGGGAAAGTTTATACCTCCCGATACACCGGTGCACGTGTGCTTCATCGCGCTTTCGCAGTATCTGCAGTCACATCCACTGGTTATATCATTGTTTTTCGTTCCTTTTTCTTTCTAGTCCGGTGATGTTGCTGCAAAATTAGGCATTTTTGTCGTTTTTTTTTGTCACTGAGAAATGATTTAAGATGAACTAAACGAAAATTGTTTTATTCAAATAAATCTGGAGTTGAAATATTCAATATTAAATATTATTCGAATAAATCTGGCGGGCGGCGAAGTGAATATAAATAGCACAACAAACGAATATTTGACGCTGAGAGCGAATTCAACCGATTGTGGAGAAAAATTAATATTTTCTTCGTTTGTATCAATCGAATGTTTGTTAGCTTGAAAAATATGATTAATTTGTTTTTTATACTTGATATCTTGATCACAAGTTCGCATGTTTCAGGAAACAGAAAATATGCTATTAGACCGATGTATTTACTGCGGGTTTGTATATACATAAACCGTTGATACGGACGTTTATTGAAACTGACAATAGATCACTCATAAATCAAAATCAAGAATATAACAGACCAAATAATCAAACAAAAATAAAACGGACGAAGAAAGATAATTGGTTACAGACGAACTTACGAAGAATATCTTACAAGTATAACACGTGACTTAAACCACCACTTAACATTTTACATGTTCACAACTTGAAGAATGTATTAAAACGATTTTAATTAAATCGACTTAATACTGGAGAATTATTATTCGAAGTAGCCTGTTGAAGACGTGATTAAATAGTGAAGAGTTAGACTGAAAAATGTGCACCAAGTAGACTTGGATGCGCAGGGAGTGGAAGTTGTAGGTGGCGGCGTGAAGCACGGGTCGATGATTGAGATGCTGACTATTTAAATCACGATAATTGTATTTGAGTAGATAAAATGGTCGTTCGTGTGTTATGAGGGATAGATTGCTTATGCTTCTGTGGTAAACTGAGAGAATTTATCGATCACTCGGGTGGTTTAAAAATATTTCGGGACAAGTCGTGGACCAAAAGAATTTAATATATCTTTTTAGCACTAAATTGTCTGTCTTTTGTCTGTACACTATACGCATAAGATATGGTGATATTGCCGTACGGCGGCTCCCTCGCGCCACCCTCGCGACATGTGGCAAGCTCTCCGCTCGAACGTCGAATGCCTCGCTCGTTTGCCCCGTAGCCACCAAACAATTTGTATTAAAATGAGCGAACATCGCGTTACCTCGAATTGCCCCGGGCATCAACGATTTTTGCGAGGGAGCAGCGCGATAAAACAGCGCGAGAGCCACCGAATGAGCGCGGCAGGCGAGGAGTATGAGTAAAACCGACCTCCCCTTCGCGAAACTTGACACGGTTTTCCTCCCGCCCTCCTCACGTACACGCATATTTGTAATTGATGTGCTGTTTTTTTTTCCTCTCAGTCGGATACAGCACCGACGTGTGTCACGCGGATAGCTCGGTAGAAACCCACTGATCACTGCTGAATTTTCAACTGCACGGAGTGGAGTACTTAGGAAAAACAAAATAAGTAATACCATGTATTACTTAAATAAGTAATACCATGTATTACTTAAATAAGTAATACCATGTATTACTTATTTACTCCACTCCGTGCAGTTGAAAATTCAGCAGTGATCAGTGGGTTTCTACCCACTGGGATCAGTGGGTTAAAATAAGTAATACCATGTATTACTTATTTTGTTTTTCCACATAATACACGAATATATTTCCACATAAATACACGAATCTTTGCCAGAATTTTCGTTAACATATTTTGCTAGATATCAGACGTAGGGCAGACTATCAGGTGCCCGAATGCACTTTAGATTCTGCTATAACTTCACGAAAGGAACTGCATTCTTGATGCAAGTGTTTCATCATAATTCAAAAGACATGATCCTTTTTGATTATCCTATCCTAACCTGGCAGAAGACACACAAACGGCTGTAAATTAAAAAAAAAAAAAACGAATAAGTACTATAAAAAAATCTGACTGGTCATTCGACCAAAAGGTGCTTCCAATAATAAAAATGAGCTATTGCTCGTCCTAATTATACTGTTATTAAGGTTTATTATTTAAAAGAACTGCACGAAAAACATATGACATCGGGAATTTGCATATATCTGTGGATTTTCTATTTAAATCGCGACTGTGAATGTATTTGTCTATTAAGAACTGTTGCTGCTACGTAAGTAACACCTCAGAACAATTGGTTAATGAAACAGGAATTGTAAAAACGCTTTTAAAAATTCAGCACTGATTTGATTAGTGTGAAGCGCAGTGGCTACCTTAAGATAGTCCCTGCGCCTAGAGTTCATTCCGCATAATTTCGAGAAAAATGAGAGCAAATTGCAACACTTCTCGTTGGTATAAAAATCTGCAAAAATGTATGCACATTAAAAATACTGAAAAGATTAGTTTTGTATTATAATAATTAAAAAATGTTATTAACAAATTCATGAAAAAAACAATATCGGGATATTTGTTGTTTAACAAATATCCCGATGACCCAAATTATTTTTTATGAATATTATTCGTTCGTTTTTCTGAATACGTATTAAATTTTTCAGATTTTTTAATTGACTTTGGAAGTTGTGTTTTTGCACACATGTTTTCCGCATAAAAAAACATAAAATTCACAGTGAACGTGACAATCTGAAAAAATTCATACGTATTCACAAAAACGAACGAACCATTTTCATAAAAAAAAGTTGTTATCGGGAGATGTTTTGAACAATTTTTTTTTTACATATGTGCATGCGAAGTTCGTCTTCTCGTGCCTGCGTAGCGGGCGCGAAATAGTCGATTTTCACATGTTATTGGAGAATTTATTCGCACACTCCGAACAGTGCGCGAATAAAATTCTCCAATAACATGCGAAAATCGACTATTTCGCGCCCGCTACGCAGGCACGAGAAGACGAACTTCGCACGCACATATGTCAAAAAATAGTATGTGTGACACTAGTCACACAATGTACTATTTTCATCAATTTGTTAAAAACATTTTCGAATTATTATTATGCAAAATTAATCTGTTCAGTACCTTCAATGTGCATGAATTTTTTCCGTTTTTTATACCATCGAGAAGTGTTTGCAATTCTCTCATTTTTTCCGAATTTACGCGAAATGTGATTATCTCAAAACACGACGATATTTGCCGAAGCGTTTTCTCCGTGTGCGATTTTATTCTTGGAACCCGGTCGAAAAAAATGTTCCATCTCGAGATCGAAAATAAACGCTGGTGTGGTCGTGAATGCCCGAAGCGTCATACGCACAGAGAGGTTACGAAAAATTCTCGTGGACGCATACGCGAACGCGTTAAATTCAGATAACATCTGATGGCCGACGAGAGCGAAGCTGTCGGATCATCGTTAGCCGATAGCGAGGATTCAATGGCAGAAGCGGAGTATCGAGTCACGATCGTCAGGCGTGTACGTGTGTTCGGGATCGTCCGAGAGCGAGAGCTTGACTTCTGCGCCGTTGCCGGTATCACGGGACAAGACGACTCCTTGACAGTCGCGTGTTCGTGCGATCGATCATCCCGATCCTCGACAGCCACGGACCGCTTTCTCACCACAATGCGGCTCTGATCTCCGCTGTCGGTGCTCCTGATGCTACCAACACACCGCGCACGAGAATTTCTCGTCCTGTCGTACGCGGCGAAACGAAGGAGAACGCGGGTCGAGCGAGAGAGCTATTGTTGCCACCCACGTTGTGAATTCTCGGATCAACGCGTACAAATCGTTTTGTCTCTCATCAACGAGAATCGCCCGCACATACAGGTACGACGCACAAACAGGTCGACGTTAAACTTTTTCCCGCGCGACTTCGTCCATTGGGAAAATTACGGTTTGCGTGACGCCAAGATTTCACGCTTGTATCTGGTAGCGCTTCGCGAGGGGAGCAAAAAAGTTCATATGGACTATGGTCCTAACTGCTTCCGTTTCCGAGATATTTCGTTTTTAACCAAGTAATTAAAAACTAATTTTAACTAATTTAATCAAATTTGTATCAACGGATCACTCCTTGCAATTTACAATAGTGTTTAAAGTGGAGTTGCAGCTTCAAAATTCCAGTTTATACAAAAAACGACATTTAAATATATCTATGACCTAAATTAAATTATCAAAGGGAAGCCTGATGTGTACAATTCATAAGCCTATTATGACAAAATTATTCACAATACTTCTTAGGCCGTCATTCATAGCGAAGGATTTTCTCGCGCACTTGAGCAAGGAACGAATTGTAGGATATACCCATGAAAATTAACGAACGGAATTCATTTCCCAACCTCGCCAACCGTTGCATGGTAGAGTTCTTCATGTATTTTACGCGGGTCAGTTTTTGTTCAAAAAGTCGTGTTTTAACTCATTTTCATGGCCGATTGGATACATACCCGATTGGACACAAGCTCGATTGTATGTACACAAAGACGACATCATTCCGATTATGAAGAAATTCCACTTGTGGCTAACATTGGCAATTTGATTACTTTTTTTCTGCTCGTCTCATTAATGGTTCCGCTTTAATAAAAAATCAGCAGAGAGATAACATTCGGATTATGAAGAATTTCCGCTTTAGGACAACTTAACTATACTTTAATTGACTATACTTAATATCACTTTACTTTACTTTATTATTATTATTACTATTATTGGTGTTGGTGTTGTTGTTGTTATTATTATGTGTGAGGTCAGGAATGCTAAATTGGCGGTGAAATTCTGACGATCCGGAAATCGTAATTCATCCCATTTTTCTACGCCATATTAAAATCTTAAAAATTAAATATCTTGGAAAGTAAAGCAGTTAGGATCATAATCCATATGAACGTTTTTGCTCCCCGGGAGAAGTGCTACCGGAAACAAGCGTCAAATATCGATGTCACGGAAACCGTAATCGTGCCCGTCAATTCAACTAGCGCGCGCGCGCGCGAATTCTTTCGAATCGTTGCATTCGAAATGTGGGCAGAAAATCCGAAGGCAGCTTCTGAGAATGGTCGCGCGCGCGAGACGTTTGCCGCACGAGAAAATAAAGCCAAGAGATTGCTATCTCGGTGCGGAGCGCGCGCGGTAGGTGGGGGGTTCGAGAGACGACGCAGCCGTAAATCCCGTCTGCGGAATCTGAAAGCCCAAAGCGAGCGCGCAACCAATGAGCGTGTGAGCGCGAGTGTGATAAGGAAGTAAATAAATATGTGGAAAAAGTTCCCGCGGGAGACGTTTAAAGGGGGGCGAGCGCGAGAGCGCGCGGCGGAGGCGCGCAAGCACAAAACGCTTATATCCTCCTTGCTATCCGCTAAATAGCCGCGCGAGGCCCACCGGCTACGCGACGCCGTTGTAAATTTAGTAATGCGACGCGTACGGCGATAAATAAATTCCACTTTTCGAGTATACCTTCGCGCGTGATTTATAATAACGTCTGTGGGATATTTCACGTGATATTTAAATCGCTGAATTTCGCGTCATTTATCTCATTCTCCGCACGCTACCGGGCAACGCTCGAGTCTAACCTACCGAACGCGTGTATTATTTTTAAATAATACCGACAATACTGAGTTTTAGGCATGGCCGTTGATCTCCACATTATACCAAGTCCGTAAGGATTCTTGGCTTTCAATGGTCATTTTTATTATCAATTGTTAGTCTCTACGAATATATTTAACCCGAGAACACATCAATTATTTTTGCAACATATGTAACTTACAGGTCGCGTGGTATGTGATCGATACACCCCAGTCATGAGTTGTAGGTTTTTGGGTGGGATAGAAGGTACCTTTAGGCGATGAAAAAATTGCTGATTTTCATGACGTTTTTTTTTATGGACAGATTTTTTCACCATTTTTTATATTTAGGATATGTTTTATTACTACTTTTATACCACTGCGTGCGTAAAGTGCCTACTTCACGCACTAATGGCATAACATTGTATACGATACTCATGCGAGAAACTTTTTCTGATCTCGTGTACTTACAACACCGCCTTATCCATCGCACTAGCGTCGTAATGTACTATTGGCTGTTACATCGTATATTTTCATTAATCTGTAAAAATTGCGGAGTTATGGCACGGTCTTGTTAATGGGTTGCGGCGGATGTTGTCAGACTGCATACAACGTAGTTTTGGCACGATTAATCGAAAAAAAACCAACCAAGACTTTTCTTTCGTTAACTCGGCTGAGGGTCAAAATAGCTAATGACCAAAACAGCGAATGGCTAAAATAACAAATTTCAAAATAATGAACGATGTGAATCTAGAATGGCCATCATTATGAAATTCGTTATTTCAGTCATTTGCTATTTTGTTCCTTCGCTATTTTGATTCTATTTTAATAGTATTCCTAACCGTACATTCATTTCTATACACGTGTCTATCATTGCTGAATTGACAGATAAGTATATTAATTTTAAATTGTGAATTGTAATATTCAAATAAGAAGCTATATTGAAAAATCGGCACGTATATTGATGCTGCCATACATTTATAGAAATCAATGTCCACTTATTAATTTTAATATACAGTGTATGTAGATACGTAATTTCATACACTCAATTTGTAAATTTCAGAGTTCTTAGTGTAGTAAATTTAAGAATTTTTTTTACAGTGTATTCTTTGAGAAAAAAAATCTTGAAAATCAGCACTTTTATCGTCGCCCAAAGGCTCCCTCTTATTGGTCTGCGTAATTTTGATAAATAATTTCTCCATGTGCGACAATTATACAAATGAAACAGCAATAGTTAGCTGCTCAATGGTTGTCGGGCTCACGTCTTCTGATGTTCAGTCTATATAATATTTTCTAACAGCGTTTGGATCCTCCAATAGATTTTCCTTAAGTAAACAGCCTGGTTGTATAAAGGCACGAGCTACCGGCCAACTGTCACAGTGCATATTACACACGACTTGAACTGCCAGTCGAGCGGCTCTCGTATCAAAAGAAACGCTCCTCGTGTTTCTCCAAAGAAAACGCCACGTGCCACTTGTGTGTGTGTACAAGATCTTAGACGCCTGCTTCTTCGTTATCTGCATGCGCTGAGCTACCGCTGAGGGCTGTCTGCCGCGCGCACGCTAATCGTCCCCACCGGTGTCTCGAGTCGCCCTCCAACGCGGCCACTCGACTTCTGTGGGGCTCGAGGCTCGTCTACGACTAGATTAGCTCGTTTACGTCGCTCGCCTTTTCGGCAGCGACGGGACACGACTACCGATGATACTTCTGCCCACAGAACACTCGTCACAAACCCTCTTAAAAGTCTCTCTGTGTTGCCGCGCCGACGCTGCCGCCGCCGCCACCCTCGTCCACCGTAGAGCGTTAAAAGTTTTTCCAGGCGCAATCCCGTACGTCCCGTCGCGCTATCTCGACTAATTCCTCTATTAATATGAAGGCGCAGTGTGTATACTGTCTCACTGCCGACTTATCTGGTTGCCTAAACATCTCCCAGATAGCGATGGACACCCAGTGTTTCAAACGTTTTTTACTCGGCTTTTTTCCACTCCCAATGGTGTGGAACAATCATCACCTTAAGGGATCATCACAGAGTGACATTTTTAAAAAATCTTTTTTTTTTGCAGTATCGGATAGTGTACACTGTTGTGAACATTTTCTCCATTTTTTTAATCGAAATTTGAATTATTTCGAATAGACCTGGCATCGCCGGTTGACAGAAATGATGTCTTTCAAAACGGTGTCCGCTCCCAAAGGAAGAGTTTTCAAGCTATCCATTTCAAATTTTGACAGAACATTCTTCACGTCATTCTCTATCGTTCTATAGAAGCTTTTTTTTAATCTTCCTTTTTTTACGAAAAACTGTCGAAAAAAAGGCTAAATTCGATACGTTTTGTTCAAACCGCCGCCATTTTTTCAAATGAAAAAAGCCTCCATAGCACGATAGCGCCTTTCCTACAGATTAATAATTGTTTTGAAATTTTTGGTTCAGATCAGGATTAAGGCAGCAATCCTAGACACCATGCAGGACCTTCAACAATATTAACAAACAATAAACAGTAACAACAATATTAAACAATAAATAAATCAACTTACAACAAATCTTTTTGTATTCTTCATCACTGCCTTGATTTGTAAAAAAAAAACAGACCGATTAGCTTATCCTAACGATAACAAAAAATCGTGAAAATCAGTGATTTTTAGGATGATCACACTGTGATGATCCCTTAAATCGGACAGAAATTCCGTTCTATTTATTCGTAACATCAATTTTTGTCTCGTCGATAAAGTGCAAGCGATTGCTGTTATCTAAAAATCCGCGAAATTTTCATCCGATCTAATTAACTGTTTTTAAAATAATGACAACTTTTTTTTCGAAAGATAATTTTATAATTTTTTATTAAAAGGTTTAAACTTTAGCACGTATCGTGCATTTGAAGTGTGTTATTAACTTGTATTCGCAAAGCCAGTCGCGTTTTTTACTATAAAAAGTTTATAGAGCGTAAGTCGCAGAATAAACCCAAAGTCGTGGATAACAATAATTCACCAGTTCCACATAATGCGCGAGCGTCGAGAAACCAGTCCCATCGGACCAGTCAGACCTGTGGTAATCGAAAGAACTTTATTATCTGCCAAGCTGAGCAAACCCACCGAGTCACCACTCTCTCGGCATACAACACAGCTGACTGAAAAGAATGGAGCAGTCGAAGCCCCTCAACAAACGATATCATTGACCGCGTGATGAATCGGAAGCAGCGTGATAGTTTTCGCATGTTGCCTCCGAACGGCAGTTCGAAAACTTTCCTCAAACGCTCGACGCGTACGCCAGAATGATGAACGCGCGGTGAGCGGTCTTCGCGATGGCGCAACATCCCCCCCGTATTTCCCAAGAATCAAAAACTACTTGAGCCTCTAAAACCCACTAAATTATCGTCCCATATACATCCATTTTCCAGTGCTTTTCGAAGAGTTTTCGGCAGAAAGAACGAGGCGTGCCACCGCATGAGGTTAAACGACAATAGAGCCGACATAAACAGGCCCATTGTCGGGCTGGCAAGGGCCACACATAGAGCCGGTGTGTCCTAGGTGAGAAACGAACGTGGCTTCGAGTGTCGTTTAACGCGCCTCGACAATACCGCCGTTGCGTACGTGTGGCCTCTTTGGCACGATCGCCGCGGTCTCTCACCGCTATTTTTTTCCGATATCCGGGGGCTTCCTCCAAGCAGGGGAGAAGTCGTTGTTCCTTTGACTCACCATTTTGGGGGGTCCTGGCCCGGAGGCAGCGTACATCTGAGAGTCCGCAAAGCCGAAACACTGTAACACAATTTTAAGGTAGTACGAGCGCTATACGTAACGTCGTATAAGTTCGAGCGAGAACGAGACAGAATTACGAACAGTTCTCGACCAGATAGAAATCTGAAAAAATCAAGCATATGGATGGTCCTGAAAAGATTATTTTGGCATAATGATAATTGAAAAATGTTATTTTGTAATTTCAGTACTTATTTCAGTAATTTGGTTACTGAAAATGTTATTATTCAGTAACCAAATTACTGAAATAAATAATTGTTCAACAAATTACCCGGCGACCTATTTTTTTTTGTTACGAAAATGGTTTGTTTATTTTTCTGAATACGTATACATTTTTTTCAGAATTATGCGTGATGTTTGAAAATTGCATTTTCTTTTCATGTTAATATAAAAAATCAAACAAAATTCGGATAAAATTCATAGGTAATCAGAAAAATAAACAAATCATTTTCATAACAAAAAAACTAGGTTACCGAGTAATTTGTTGAACAATTATTTATTTCAGTTATTTGTTACTAACATTTTTCAATTATAATTTCGCCAAAATAATGTTTTCATCACCTTCCATGCGCTTGATTTTTTTCCGATTTTTATCTTATCGAGAATTGTTCGTAATTCCGTCTGATTCTCGCTCGAACTTATGCGACATCGGCTTAGGTGCTCATACCACCTTAAGAAGGGTGCAACGAGGTATTACACGCGCGCCAGGTCGAAGTCACCCCGTCGAAACGTGGCGTTCGCGCCACGGGGGTGGCCGAGGCGTTGGACGAGGAGCGAGCGAATCGTTTTCACGAGCGCTCGCGCGCGGGGTCTGTCGGAACGCGAGGCCGATGGTATCTCTCGCGGGCCCGGAGGCCTGGGGTGAGTTGGACCAGCTTCGCCGGCGAATGGATGCCCCGTGTGCGCGCACCCCCGGCGTCTCGGCACAGATCTCGCACCATTACTCAGTGCGGGGTCCAGCCGAGAGCGACCGACTCTCGGTTCTCTCGGCGTCTCGCTCGCTCGCGTATAACGAAAAAACTCCTCGTGCCCCGTGTACGTACGTACAACGGGCGATTGGCCGGTCGTCGCTGCGGCCGGTGATGCGGCGAAGAGTCGAGAGAGCGCGCTGCGAGCGCGCCCGCGAGTGTCTGCGGGGCCGCCCATCGTGCGTGGGATACCGCGTAAAAATGAGTTGTGTCAACGTGTACCGGAGAGAGCCCCGTGGACCCCCCGTGCTCATGTCTCCAGGTGGCCAGGCTTGTTTTATAATGCGTCGCATCCTCGCTCCTCTCGACCTCGTCGTCGCGGGATCTACAAGTCTGAGACGGGGAGCTATATAAACCGGAATGGGAATCGCACCCCGCGAGCGCGCCCGAAGTAGGAGGAAGGAGAGGGCGGGGGGGGGGGGGGGGGGGAGAGGAGAGGAAGAGAAAGACAAAGGAGGTTACGTACCCGCAGTGTAGAGATGCGAGGTCCATTTTGTGACGGTCATTGATGGTCAGGGTGACCGTCACAAGACCGTCACCCTGACAACACCAAAGGATCCATTTGTGAGCATTTAGTACACTAAACTCCACTAACTGGGTTTCCATTTTTAGGCTTATGATGTCCAAAAAAGCATTCGTTGTTGGGTCCTAATCATAGTATTGCGCCTGCAAAAGTTAGACTGCCCATTCAAAAGCGTACTTTTTGATTCCTACATGAGACCTACACCTTGACGTCCATCCGGTGTTATCAGGGTCAAATGATCATCAAATGACGCGTAAAAAAATGACCAGTTTATTTGTGACCAATTACTTAAAACTGCCGTCAATTGCGCATGTTTTTAGTTTGAGCCCGAATGATTGATACCTGCATAACAATTTCAGGAAATCATGAAAAATTTGTCTTAATGCTCGGTAAATGTTGCATATCAGCTGATCTGCGTTAAAAGTCACGATTTTTAATGTTTAGCTTCAACATTGACTTACATATTTGGGTTCAACGTAAAAAATGTGTGACCAAAAAATAAAAGACCTTCATTTGGCATCTCTACCGCAGGGCCAGTGTTGTGTACCGTGGTAATATGCGTATATATGCGTAGAGTATTTGCACAGATAGACGCACGAGGATCGGAGAGAGGAATATCGAATTACGAAGACGAAAGAGCTTTGCGAGAGCGAGCGAGGAGCGAATGAACGGAAGGCAAAGTGCATTGCGGTGGGGTCAGTGCAATTAAAGGTGATGGTGGTGCTGCCGAAGCGGAGATCGATCCGCGGGCAGAGCGGTGATATAATGATCGCTGAGCGAACGTCAGGACTATGTGATATAGTGGTAGTGGCAGCAGCAGCGAACGAGACACACCGAGTCTCCGGTATGTGGCGCATCGGAGAGGAATATAAAAGTTTCTCTCTCTCTCTCCGGCTCCTTTCTCGAGGGAGAGGCCGCGGGAGCGTGCGCAAGGCACGTGCGAACGGAAATGTAGGGGCTGGAAACGTAGAAACGGGAGGCAGTCATTTGATCATTTGATGGGATTGCCCGCGGTGCTCTCGCGGATCGCGCGGAAGGAGAACGAGGAGGGGCGGGGGGGGGGGGGGGGGAGAGAGAGAGAGAGAGAGAGAGAGAGAGAGAGAGAGAGAGAGAGAGAGAGAGAGAGAGAGAGAGGCGAGGAACCACCGCAGCGTAGACTGTGGCGATGGTGGCGCGCGGACTGTGTCCTCTCCCCGCGAGCAGACCCGCGGGAGAGCGAACCGTGCCCCGAGATCTCTCTCCCGGCGTTGCGCCCTGTGGTTACTTCAATTAGGTGGAATCGTGCTCTATCGCTGCTCACTTGGCCCCCCCGATATCCACCGCCACGGAGAAAGGAGCCGACACTCGCGCCCTCTCCGTTCGTACTCTCGGTCCGTCTCCCTTCCACTCTCGACGCCGGGACTTGGCACGAATCGGCCGCGGAAGACGTGATTTCACCCTTTATATTATCGCTAATCATCCCGAATCGATGACGAGCCGACACTGACGATTCCGCACAGCCGCCGCTCGAGAGACTTCTTACGGTATCTCGCTGAGCGACGGGGATTTTATTTTCGATTCGAGTATAGTCGCCTTTTCGCAAATTCCTCGACAGTTTTTATCGTCTTATTCTCGCGTTACTTTTTTTATCAACATTGTTTTGAGAGGTGAAAACGTAATTTTTTAAATAAAATGATTGTACGTTGTGACAGGAGAATAAAATCCGTAATTTCATCCTCGACGTCACGCGCTCAAAATACTCCTCGAGCACTCGTAGAGTCTCAGCTTTGTCAATTACATTAATTATGTTTGATTACTTCTACTTTATTTTGTTTCTATAGCAATTGTCAAAACTTTGATTATTATCGAAACGTATATTCTCACAAAGATCAATATCACAAAAACGAGAGAAGGACATAGCGAGATACTATTCACAACATTGATAAGAATGCCGAAAGGACCGAGAGCGCATGCGTGGAGAGTATCGATCTCGCTATCGATCGAAACGGCAAATCCATTGAAAGGCTGATGAAACGAATAACAGCGCACAATAATTACTTTTCCGTGGAACGTCTGTGGACACAGGGGGTCAGCCCTCGAGGAGCATCGACAATTGTTTAATGGACGAATTGTATTGTCATATATTGCAAAATTGTATACATTTATTGAAAACATTATCCTAATTGGATCGAATAATTTGTCAAATGGCGTGAACTGTGAGAAGATAAAAACGCACTCACGTGAGTTATTGTAATAAATTTATATTTCTGGCCTTGAACATTTTCTCGCCTTCTGTCGACCATTTAAATTGTGTTATATTATCGGGTCCTCCAGTCCTACCCGCCCTGTGAACGTCTCCATTGATATTCAAATTGGTTTGTTAGCTTTATAAAAACTAACTGGCGCCCAACTGATATAAAATCTTCATTAAAATTAAATTAATGTAATCAACGTAACATCCAACAAGTAATTTATATTATTAAAATCACAGAGCCGTATGGCAGCCATTGACACAGGCCGCGCCAGGTGTCGACGTTATTATTTATTATTTAAATATTTGTCAAATTTTGTATTTGAGAAAAACAGCGTCGGTCTTAACGTTTTCTTCAAAATGTGGTTATGATATACGCGAAAAAAGATGAGCGATAAATTATGGAGGATCTTTATGTCGCGTATTTTCGTTGAAAATAAATACCAAACGCTCTGGGTATTTTTAATTCGAAATCTATACATCGCACATGGTTGCCCGCCGCGTGTTTATCAATTACTCGCATAGATGGACGACGCGTGCTGCCGATAACTCGAGAGTCCTGCGGGCCTGGCAGTTGGCCCCAGCTTAACGCGATAAAACGACATGTGCTCTCGAAATGAGTTAACACGTGCCCACGAGCCGGCTGCAGGAGAATCGTGAAAAATCTATGCGTGTTGCTCCTCGCCACGGGAGTCGTGGAGCGCGTCTCAGGATCAAAATGCTATTTGGCTGTGGTCGACACGTTGAAGCGAAATCGAGCAGCACGGGTGGGACGCGAGCGTTATACTCCCAGCGGGGTTGCGCGTCGAGAGAGCCGTTTCCCAATTCGTGGAATCCCGTTGAGAGGTGCGTATAGGCGACACGGCGCGATGCCTTGTAGGTATACTTTGCGAGAGAGGGAAATAAAGGCCGCACTCGAGAAAGCTGCATTATAAATACATCCGGAGACGACTCGACAGTTATTTCCCATCAAAGCCTACGCACGCAGTGCCTACCCCATTGTAAACTTCTCCCCATAAATCTATCTCCTCTCGAGCGTTTCATTGCAGTAACGCCTCTCATTCAATCGACTTTAACGCAATGACGGAACATTGGATCAATCCGCAGGATTGATGCACCTGTTTTTGCCGCATCCACCAATTACGAGCGGCCGTCGAATTATCTACAGCGTTGTACGACCGCGATTGATGAAACGCCAGAATTAACGTTAACGTTGAACTCATTTGACTTGTTTCAAGCGGAAATTCGACGTCTTAAGAGGCAGTGATACTTCCCCCTCCACTGCTCAAAATGTTCAAACCAATTTTCTTCCAAATTACTCGGCAGATGGAGCTCAGATGTTGAGAGAATGTGCGCAAGTATCGCAGAATTGGGCTGAATTTCTGGCTCTTCGATACTCGTAGCCGTTTGTTCAGGAGAATCGAAAAACAAAAAGGTACAAGCCAGACAGCGCTAGGTGCGTGAGAAACAGCCTTATAGGCGTTTAACATTGGGCGACGAAGTTCCGAAGTTCCGAGCAAAGTCCTCTCAAGGTAGTATGAGCGCCTAAGCCGACGTCGCATAAATTCGAGCAAGAATAAGACAGAATTACGTACAGTTCTCGATAAGATCAAAATCGGAAAAAAATCAAGCATATGGAAGGTGATGAAAAGATTATTTTAACAAAATGATAATTGAGAAATGTTATTAACAAATTACTGAAATAAATAATTGTTGAACAAATTACCCGGTAACCTACTTTTTTTCTTATGAAAATAATTTGTTTATTTTTCTGAATGCGTATGCATTTTTTTCCAAATTCTGTCTGATTTTTTATTGTAACATGAAAAAAACGCAATTTTAAGACGTCACACAGAAATTTGAAAAAATTCATACGTATTCAGAATAATAAACAAACCATTGTCATAACAAAAAAGGAGGTTGCCAGGTAATTTGTTAAACAATTATTTATTTCCGTAATTTGTTAATAACATTTTTCAATTATTATTATGCCAAAATAATCTTTTCAGCACCTGCTTCTATATGCTTGGTTTTTTCCGGTCTTTATCTCATCAAGAACTCACGAATAATTGTTTTTGCAATAAAAAGCCTTGGAAGATGGAAAAAGCTAAAGAGTGGCCACAGCCGGTACATCCAGCCCAACTGTTAGTTGGCGAATAATCGGATTTGCGTGATGGCTGCGTAAACAAATAAGTAGCGGCAGCACCTGGAAGCCTCGAGTGTGATACGCGGGACTCCGGGCCGAGCGAACGAAATCGTGTCTGTGTCGCTATCTGCAGTGAAATCGTCGGATTAACACGGGTCATCGACGCGACTGCGCCGTTCCCGAACACGGTGGCGTACTGCGAAACTTCCACCGAGGCAGCGACTTGAGTAACGATTTTGTAGGTTACGTCGCGCAACAAAGTGCAACGCTCAGCGTGTCCGGACACAAATCTCGCTATGTCGAAGAGGAACTCCGGGGAAGATTACAGAAAAGGTTTTATTCAATCCTATTGTAACTATGCTACTCGATGACGGTGAAACGAACTATGGTTTACGCAATCGACAATTCTTCTTTTTCATTTTCTCGCTTTGCGCGCGTGTTTACGTCGCCCGCTCGCTCGCTCGCTCGCTCGCTCGCGCTACGTCGATTGTATTCTCGTTGATTAAAGAGCAAACATTCCCGATGATTTATCGGTAGCCTCGTTAATTTCGAGACCTTTGAAAAAAGGCTGCCGCCGTTTCCGCGAGACGACTCGATCTCATCGATTTAACTTGCATGCCACACGGAACCTCCGCATTCGCGACGTTTCGTGTCAACTTTTTCTTGTTTATCCAGCAGACTGCAAACGCTTCACTTACGTAACAACGATATGAATAACGTTGTAGCATTTTATTCCACTGAGACTATGATTTTTCTTACTATCTTGGTAAAAATTGGCTTCAGTTTTTACACCATTTTACCTTGCTGAGATTTGGTCGAGGTATCTTGTGATGATTCCAGTGTTGTAAATCCCTGTTACTTTAAGTATTCCAGTCTACACGTCGGTTTATTTTCCAGTTAGGATTTTAAAGCAACAACCTGTTGAGATTATAAAATGATGCGTGAACTTTTCAATAGCTGTAAGAAAAACCAAATTTTTTATTAAATTTTGGGAGAAATTGTGAAAAAATGGACAAGTACGGTCCTCCATTATTTTCACAATGCATTAACAGAATTTCTCCATTTTTTCAATAAGATTACCATGAAATTATATGGGAAATTATTATTTCTTGTCTCTATTTAAAAGTTTATGCATCATTATAATCATTATGAGTTATTATTATAAGAATGTAATTACGAAGCCAATCGTATCGTCAATTTAATTTGTATAAAAATGAGGGATTTACAACTCTGGTTGATTCCCTGGTAGATTCTCTGAGAATGCAAACTCCTTGCGCCGAGCATGCCGCTTAAAAGTTTCCGGTTATTAAGTCAGCCTCGTTTAACTTGATCTGAACTTTGCCAGTGTTTGACGTTGTCAGGGTCAAGTGCCTACAGAGCTGAGGATGGGAGGGACGACGACAGAGGAAGGGATCGATCTCCGCTGAGGTCGGACGATAGACGTGAGAACTCTGGCTATTCGCAGCTGGACTCCAAGAAACAGAAACTCGCTTTTGGATTTGGAAAAAAAACTGCTCCGACAGATTCCAAGAAGGGCATTCAAATCAAATTGGGTTCCTCGTCGGTTAGTATCAGAACAAAAAAAAGAAAGTAAATCTATGAATAGAATCCCCAGTTGTGAAGTTTGGTGCATGCAAATGTTTTATCAATGATAACTACTCTGCTCATGTTTCATCATTTTTAAAAATAAATTTTCTAATCAAATAACACTGAATAGTATCTTAAGTTATTTCAATTGATAACGTAAAAATCGTAAATAAATTTACGATTTTCTAATGAAATAACATTGAATAGAATCTTAAGTATATTCGTGATCCAATCGCTATTTTTCTTTGCAGAAACCAAACGCGAAGCCAGCATCGAGCTTTCAAAAACCGACTGTGGCGTCGGTGTTCAACGCGGACGACGACGACGAGCCCGAGGAGATGCCGGCCGAGGCGCGAATGAGGATGCGAAATATCGGACGAGAAACCCCCACATCAGCCGGTCCGAATTCCTTCGGCAAAACGAAGCAAGGCTTTTGCGATTCCAAAAAGATCTTCGAAAAGACTCTGAAGAAAGCTATGGAGGAAGCTAACAAATGATTTCGCGGGAGCTATCGCGAGTCCGAAAAGCGTTGTTAATTATGTACATTAATCTAATATAAATATAAGCTAATCATAGCGGTGTTTCATACTAGTAAACGAAAGACGTTGGTCGACGCGTTGACGAGAGGAGACGATAACGCACTGGTGCTACCGGTAACGCTAATTTTCTTCCCAATAGAAACCAGCGTGAATCGTGAATGCACAACGGACGAAAAGTAATTTAAAAGAAAAATCACTGACGCGTTAATAGCGTAGACAACGATAATCAACTATTGTCACTGTTCGCGATACGAATTTAAAGAGCCAACCGAGCACAAAGATCTTATCATTGTTCAATCGCTAGATTAAAGTGTAGATAAAACTCTCAAAGTTTCAATTCAAATTGCATTTCTGCGGTCTTCACGAAGCTAGAGACTTCTGTACTCGTTGTATAGGGATATCGGACGAAGCTTCGCTCAATAAGCAATAATTTCAATCATATCTAATTAAGAAAGAGTCGTAGCGGATGGGGCGATAAATAAATATTTCAACATCGACCGTTTTTGTTATTTTTTTCGGCTTTATTTCATGTACGAAAATTACATGGTTCCTCCTCACTTCCTGTTCTGCTGACCCTGACGCATGTCCTAGAAAGGAACACAAAAAGAATATTAGATTTCTCAAAGCGCAATGATAAATTATTTGTGCGAAGAAAAAAAAGGCGAGTTCATAATTACCCTGGGGAAGTTACGAGCTGGTGGCGTCCTGATACGACGATCGGCCTTCGATCTGTTGCGCACGACTTTGGAGTGAATTGCGCAGGACACGCAGTAGTGCAATTTGGCGTAGAGTTTGGGAAGCTGGTAGGACTCGTAGACACTGGCGTCATTGATATCCCTAACAGCGGCAGCCTCCACTATGTTACGGATAACAAACTTCTTGATTGCCTTGTCCTTGGGGACGCAGCGAGCGCAGTTGGTGCAACGGACCGGGTTAACATGACCACGGCCGTGCTTAGCACGTCCTCCGTTCCTACGTTTGCACGTCTGAAACAAAAAGTATCGCGAATTAGCTCAAGTTTCGCCGTCTTGACTAGGGTCAATGCACCAGTGATTGAACAGTCACCGGTGAATGAACAACAGCTTTTTGAGAATTCATGAGAAATTATGACGACATGGATTAACATGAGATTATTCATTTGTTCATATTCATTTGAAAAGCCTAATTTTTCATTAAGTTTTTGGAGAAATTGTGAGAAAAATGGACAAGCAAAGACCTCCATTATTTTCGTAAGCCATTAACAGTATTTCTCCATTTTTTAAATAAGATCACCATCAAGTTTCATGAGAAAGTAATATTACTTGAGTCTCTTTCGAAGTTTACACATCGTATTATAATCATTACAAGTTATTTATATAATTTTATTTCCACTAGCAACAACATGCTTACTTTGCTCGTGCTCCTGACCACATTCGGAAAAAAGATTTGTTGTCACAACAAGCAAAAAAGGTTCATTTAACAAAGTGCTTGTATTTCAACAACAAAACGTATTGTCAAAATTTTTTAAATTGTGTTTAATCTTTTTGTAACTAATTGTAATTGGAATCATTGTAACCAATTTGAAGTTGTTGTGGAAACCAATAGGTTGAGGTTTTGGCAACGAACACATCGGTTACCGCAATAAATATAGGTCTAAGCGATCAAAAAAATGCCAGTCAAGCTTTTTTCCGCAACAAACACGAAGAAAATAAGAAAACCAGGTAACAATATTATTTTGTTATTTCAATTGCATGTTATTCCGAACACATTGAGCATGTCACACGGCATGTTTGAATGTGCGTGTTTGGGTCTGGCGTGTAATTAGGCAACAATCCACAGCCAATTAGGAGACAAATGAAATGGCTTGACGATTATCTCGAACTTCGACTTGGATTTTCCATGACTTTTTTAATAGAGAAAAATAAAAATTACGGATTCACAACTCTGGTTGAGCAGCGGATTCATAGCTATAGGTCCCGCGCGACGCGTGGAGGTTATGTTCGACGACGGACGATTCACGTTACTCCACCACGTTTTTCCGCCGTTGGAAAGTCTACGCGATGCGATTTAGATGCAAGGCGGAGACAACAGTTCGTTCTCGTTGACGAAACATATCGATCAGACGAAATTTTTGTTGAACGCAACACATGGCTTCGCACGCCGAACGTCGATCACGATTTTCGTGTTACATTTTCGGCCAAACGCGATTTCTAAACTCCTCGAAGTTAAATTTCGCACGTTGTACGCAGTTTGTTTAACGAGTGTTCGATGCATTCGCAGCCGCGAATAAGTAAATGTGGATGTATAATGAAGAAAAACCGCACGATCTTGCTTACCATTTTGTTGCCGCAGCCAGTGACGGCCAGAGAAAAGAAACCGGAAGAGCCGCTCGGTACCCGTATAGATATTACTCGGCTAGTCAAATCGGACAAATATTACTCGGCTGGTCAATGCAACATCTCGTCGCACCTTCCGGAACTCCGCCGCTCTGCGACTTTTTCCTTGAAACAATCGTGCAGCGCTATTGACTATATGGCACAAGCGTTTTATTGTTTTTCACAATTGGAGAACTTAATGACAATGACCTTCGTTGCATTGACTGCGACTTGACTGCAGATTTCAACAGCGAATGCAACGCCCGCTCGATTTGAATCTACCGAAATGATTATTGTCAAACGGATTCTTTTATGTATCGTCTAGTTATTATTAGTTACTATTAATTACATTATTAACACACAAATGTTCAGTCATTTTCCAGTGTTTTCGCGGGTATTTTATTATTTCTCACCGAGGTTGCAACGCGTACACACCGTGATTGCGCCTAATTATATCCCCCCCCCCCCCCCCCTCCTAGAGATGTGAGGTCTATTTTGTGACAGTCATTTGACCGTCACAAGACAGCCAAATGATCGTCAAATGACGCATAAACAAATGAGCAATTTATTTGTGACCGATTATTTAAAGCTGCCACCAATTGCGCGTATTTTTTGTTTGATCCCGAATGATTTATACCTGCATAATAATTTCAAGAAACCATAAGAAAACTTTGTCTAAATGCTCGGTAAATGTTGTATATCAGCTGATCAGCGTTAAAAGTCACGATTTTTAATGTTTAGCTTCAATGTTGACTTACATATTTGAGTTCAACGTAAAAAAATATTTACCAAATTCGTGACGAAAAAATTAAAAGACCATCATTTCGCAACTAAACAGGTGTTTTGGTCCACTTTGGAGCGCCACAAGACGCAGCTCTATAAAGTTGAACATGCAACTTTAATACAATTTTTTAAAAATAATATATACTTCAAACTATACACCAAAGGATTCCGCATCGATTAAGCCCCTATTCAATTGATTTGCACAAAAAAATTGTTGGGCTGTCTTTAGGCCTTATTTGTTTTTTAATTTTTGTAATTAAACGATTGACCACCAAATGTTGTGATTAGACTACCATTGACCACCAAGCGACCACCAAACGAAGTATATTATTAGAAAAAAATGTATTAAAGTTGTATGGTCATTTTTATAGAGCTACAAGACGCTTGTCGAAATGACCGTAATTTTTACTTCGACAAAATGGGCAAAAAAATGACGTCAAATTACGGTAATTTTGTGGTCTTTTGACCAATTGAAAAAAATGAGTTTTGATCATTTCGCATCTCTACCCCCTCCCCCGTTTGGGCTCGTGGCGCCGACAGTTCGTCGAATCCACCGCCCGCAACTCTGTTGCATGCGTCACTCGGATTTTATTGTCGAACAGTCGTGCTATGGGATACGCGTAGACACGCGAAGCTTGATAATTGTCGCACACCAATATGGGTACCCAGGACACGACGACAGTGATTAAAAAACACCTGAGTGAAAGTAACGACAACATCGAGGAATATGGGCCGAATTTGAAGATTCTCCCGACGAACGATCAAGTTAAAGAGCTACAAACGATCTTGCGAGACAAGTGAGTACATTTTTGAGGGCTTTAAAGCGGCGCCGCATTGTCGGGGATATCACATGGCAGCCGCCGGGCAATCATCGAAGCCGTCGTACGACCAAAGAAAAAACACACACACATGTCACGAGGGTCAAGATCTCGCGTTATTCCATTATCTCTCACGAATATTCATTTCGCAGGAATACCACGAGGAGTGACTTCAAATTTTACGCCGATCGTCTGGTAAGTCGTGACGCAAAAATCATGAATATCACGATATCGCGGCGATGTTTCCGGCTTTTTGCGGTCACGATTCTAATTCAATGATTATCGTCGCCTCGCGCCATGACCGCGAAATGTTGATATTTTTGTTCATTTATTCTCTTGCAGATCAGACTCGTGATAGAGGAAAGCCTGAATCAATTGCCTTTCTCAAAATGCGTCGTGACTACACCGACGAGTGCCAAGTACAAAGGATTGAAATACCAAAAAGGCAACTGCGGAGTGTCTATTGTGCGCAGTGGAGAGGCCATGGAACAGGTATCGAACGCTGACAATCTGTACTTTGCCTAATTTACACTCTAAATATATGTAGGACTCGAAGCCCATGCTCTGAATTCATTGCAGGGTCTGAGGGATTGTTGTCGTAGTATAAGGATCGGAAAGATTTTGGTTGAAAGCGATGCAGACACGCACGAGGCCAGAGTCGTCTATGCAAAGTTCCCAGACGACATATCTGAAAGAAAAGTCCTATTAATGTATCCCATTATGAGTTAGTATTGGAGAATCTACCAGCCCTCCATTTTTTTATACCCGTTGCCACAGAAATTTACAAAAATGAGATAAATAATTCCAGTATGCCAGTGTTGTAAGTCCACATTATTTTAAGGTGGTACAAGCGCTATAATCGCGCCAAATGTGAGTTTTAAAGAATATTTCGTATACTTCTCGATGGGATACAAATCTGAAAAAAATCAAGCATGTCGAAGGTGCTGGAAAGGTTTATTTTGCATAATAATAATTTCAAAATGTTATTAACAAATTAACGAAAAAATTAATTGATCAACAATTTACCCAGCAACTCAACTTTTTTTCTGATGAAAATTATTCATTAATTTTTCTGAATTTGTATGCATTTTTTCAGAATTTTGTCGACATTTTTTTAAATGCGGTTTTTGCCCCTCATTTTTCTTGAAAAAACGCAATTTTGAAAAACACGACAAAATTCTGGAAAAATTCATACGTATTTAGAAAAATGAATGAATAATTTTCATCAGAAAAAAATGTTGGGTTACCGGGTAAATTGTTGAACAATTCATTTTTACATTTATTTGTTAATAACATTTTGGAATTGTTATAGTGCATACTCAATATGTTCAGCATCTTCTACATGCTTGATTTTATCTAGATTATTATCTCATCTGGAACTGTTCGAAATTTTCTCCGTAACTAACGTTTGGTGGGACTGTACCGCTCGTACTACCTTAAGAATTAAAGTTTACACAACAGTTTATTTTCTAGTTATGATTTTATAATGATGACCTGTAGCGATTATAAAGTGATATATGCACTTTTGTGATAGCAGTAAGAAAAACCGAATTTTTTCATTCAATTTTCGGAGAAATTGTGAGAAAAATGGACAAGCACAGTCTTCCATTATTTTCGCAATGTATTAACAGTACTTCTCCATTTTTTCAATAAGATTACCATCAAGTTTTTTGGGAAATTAATATTTTTTGCCTGTATTTCAAAGTTTACACGTGATATTATAATCATTTCAAGTTATTATTATAAAAACATAATTACAAAGCCAATTGTATCAATTTTAATTCTATAAAAATTAGGGATTTACAACTCTGCAGTATGCTGATGAGTTTTATGCCCTTGTGAACTTTTTAATTAGCCATTTAAATACGATTTTTGCGCTCCAGGTACAGGAAATACTGTGATAAAAGCAATAGCTGTCCTGAAGGAACACCACGTGCTGGAGGAAAACATTATATTGTCTAATTTATTTTGTACACCGCCAGCTGCCAAAACTCTAGTCACTGCCTTCCCCAAGGTACATCAAAATTGTCCAAAAAGGAGACAACTGTTTGGGGAAATTGGAGAAGAAAAGATATGACTCAAGAGAATTATTTCTTTTCAGATGAAATTCTTGACTTCGGAGATCCACAATATTGCACCAAATCACTTTGGGCAGAAATATTTTGGTACGGATTAAATTAATTGAATTTTCTTGATAAAGCAAAGTATCTTTAGATAGAGAATTAGTAAAAAAAAAGAATCAATGATAGAGACATGGAAGATTAACTATTGAAGGCGTTAATAACGAGAACCACAACGCCAAATTAAGGGCGCAATGAAATGAGAATTTATTTTCGTTTAATTGGCGAATTGCTTAGCGTCCTTCGAACATGTGTCGCTGGTAGAGCTGCCGTTCCAAGTATTATTTATAAACCTGGACTATTATTTATCGTTTAAGCTTAGTATACCAGTCTATGTAGGTTGTCAGTCATGCCAAGGTGCTGAGGGAACGCAGAGTTATGATTTGAAACGCGACGCAGCTGCAATTAGATCCTTCAATAGTTTGACCTTTTCTACTACTCATTCATCAATCATAAGACTGTGTGCATCTATTTTACTATCTCACAAGTACTTATACGCAAAAGCCTCGGTCGTTTATACCAAGAATTTGAATTTTATTTCAACAAATCATGGCAAACACTTAATGGCAATTATATTCGTCCTAAATATTATATACATATTTAGTACGTGTGTCGTCGGTACTGAAATAATGAGTACAGATAGAATAAGATCAATGTCGATGCCTGTACCCTTGCCGAAGATACTTTTTCGTCTTATTTTCACGAATGACTCACACGTGATAAGTGATACGTGATTCGCATAATCATGATTACGATTGCAATCGACAAATTTATGACGTAAATTTTTCTTTGTCACACACGGTATGTGCGACTAATAGTCGCGATATTTGAATCCAAATTGAATCTCGGAAATTAATGCGTTTAGAGTGAATGTATGAAAAAAGAAAGAGCGGTGCGAAAATGATAAGGTCGATTGTGTATGAAAAAAAAAAAAAAAAAAAAAAAAAATCGAAACGTTTCAAAGCGTCCAGTGACGTATAATGTACTATATTTAATTCGATTCAGTGTATTTAGAAAGCCACGCTAATGCATAATATCGGACTGAGTAAGGTTGCCATACCTACGTTTTCACGTTGGTTCTACGTTCGGAAAGATTTTTTCAGTTATAATCTCTGTTGATTTCTTCGTTACCTTCCCTGCAAATTCGTTGAATTTGTAACGTTAACTCGTACCACGACAGAAGTGTGACAATTGTTGACAGTGAATCGCATAATAGTAGATAATTATTTATACGTGTATGAGAGACTGTTCAACTTTTGTTCTTTCTTACAAATTTTGCGCAGTCTCTTCGTTACTTTAAGATACCATATACATTTTTTTACGCACCCCCAAGCGCGAACTACACAATGTAAACATTTTTTTGCGAAAATAGCTTTTTGGCAGGATATACGAGAGTCTACTTAACTGTTTTATATACATTGGGACGTTGAAAAAATATAAGATGTAATGTGAAGTGAGCATTTTTTTATATCCTTGCTCCATGTACCGCTATCCGATGCTCAGTGGAACGGAGCACTAATTATAGCAATGGCGCATCGATCGTTAACCGCAAACCTATCACGGAAATAAATATTAAATTTGAAAACCATTTTATGTTTGTTTTTTTTTTTATTTTTATTATTCTGGTTAAACTCGAAGCCTAACCTAATATTATAAAAATACATTTGCAATCATTGTTTTCAGGCTGTTCGTATCACGGTGTAGTGATATTGGACTCGCAAACTGGACGGCTTTAGGAAGCTTTCACTTTAGAAAATTGTTAATTCGCGGAAAAAGCCTTATGAAATTATTCGCATATCTAGAAACCAAGGGAACAGAGCGTGAACGGTGCAATTTCGCACCGTGAAAGTAGATATGAAAAACGTCGAGTAAGAACAGCAAGATGAACTAGGTCAGCGTGTTGACTCGCGAGATGTATCTAATAACAAAGCAGGCCGCCGGTGCTATTTTCACCGACGGAATCGGCGAACTTTCTGGAATCTTACCAATGACATGAAGAAATCGATGATATACTATTTGGTGGTGAATCAAAGTATTAAATAAAATCACAAACGTTATTTCGATCAACAGTATATTTTATTCTGGAATATAAGCTTTAAGGAAATTTCATTCAGGCTTTTTGTTCGTCTCTTCTTTTAACGACAACCTAAATTAATGCTTTGCTTATTTATACAAGATTGTTCGATATTCGCTAGAAGCTTTTGATATCATAGAGTCCTCGTCTCATTGCCACAAATAATGGGTCTTTATGACATAATAGTATTACGTGTGTATATATAAATATCTAGAAAACGCTAAACTAATAATATGGATTTAAGTAATTAGAATTACTTGCCACGATTAACCCATTGCGTGTCACAATGCTTCAAGTCACGACCGATATATCCCGAATTTCCGTGCACTTCGTGTATGTGTAATTCGAGAAACAAAATTTGGCTTTTATTATACGCACTCTGTTCCGCAGAAACAACAAGGTACGGTAAAGTCTCGCCTATTTGACGAAGTCGGAATCGAGAACGACCATTGAATGCCAGGTGCCGAAGTGTGAGAAAAACTTTTTTTCCCTCGCTTCGTCAAATAGATGAGAGAACTTTCGCCGACTGTACGACAACGGTCAAACAGATGAGTCTACTGTGTCAAATATCATTTCGAACATATTACTCCATTCAATCGTAAGCTGGCATCGACAACACATCGTATTTACTTCGGGATAAAGATTATCTACTTTGAGCTTGGAACTGTCGTAACATAGTAATTCAAAAGTACGCAACCCGATTCTTAAGGTAGTATGAGTGCTATGATGAGTAACGTCGCATAAGTTCGAGCGAGAATGAGACAGAATTACGAATAGTTTTCAATAAGATAAAAATCTGAAAAAAAAAAAAAAAAAAAAAAAATCAAGCGTATAGAAGATGAAAATATTATTTTGGCAAAATAATAATTGAAAAATGTTAACAAGTTACTAAAATGAATAATTGTTCAACAAGTTACCCGGTAACCTAATTTTTTTTGTTATGAAAATGACTTGCTTATTTTTCTGAATACGTATGAATTTTTTCAGAATTTTGTCTGATTTTTAATTTTAACATGAAAAAGAAACGCAGTTTTCAAACATCACACCAAATTTTGAAAAAATTCATACGTATTCAGAAATACAAACAAACCATTTTTATAAAAAAAATAGGTTGTCGAATAATTTGTTGAACAATTATTTATTTCCGTAATTTGTTAATAAGATTTTTCAATTATTATAATGCCAAAATAACATTTTCAACACCTTCCATATGCTTGTTTTTTTCGTCTTTTTTAAAGATTTTTATCTCGTCGAGAAGAATTCGTAATTCTGTCTCATTCTCGTTCGAACTTATGCGACGTTAGGTATAGCGCTCATACTACCTCAAGCGTACGGAGACTAATGAGCGAGTGTCGTGGGAATAATCAACTGTCCCCGACGTCGTTATCGTAGAATAATCGTAGTTAAATGATAGGATGAGCAGAAAAAAATAGAATCTTTCAAACCGTCAAAGCACAGTGCCAGGCTTTGTATCAGTTAGGCTTGATACCAACGCTTTGGTCACATAAAAATAATACAACAACCCTAATCCGTATATGGCTATGAGCGTGAATAAATGTGTGTGATTGAAAATCTAGACGAAGAATGATAGTGCGAGTGTCGTACGATCGGTTGAGAAATCTGAGGGATCAACTAGTGACACGAGAGAGAGAATTGAGATGCTCGATGCAAATCGACTGAATACTTTCCTAAACGTTTGATGAGGCCACATTAGAAATTGATAATAAAGTAAGATGAGGTCGTGATGTTAAATACATCGGACGTGTTATACCCATTTGTTCCATGTGCCCTTGTGATACAGTGTGATAAAATTATATCTTGGCAGTACCTTCGCTCAGCCTGAGTTGCTCAATCCAAAAAGCCCCTGAAGAAATCTATGCATGGAAATAACGATCGAAAGATTTACGAAACTTTGTTGCATATCCCTCTGTCTTTGCCGCGCCTGTCTTTCTCTCACGCTCCCCCCTATCTCTCATTACTCCTCTTGCTCCTGATCGTCCGATTTTTCCTCGTTCCTGTCCGTGCTCTCGTCCATCTGCTCGGAATCCAGCTCGTCCGCCGTTTCCCGCGTTCCGCTCTCGGACTCTGTTGCTTTTGGCTTAGTCTCGGTCGTCTCCGCTTCGCCTCCAGGTGTGGAGCTTGGTCTCTCATCCAACTCACTGAAATTATCATTTTTTCTTTTACACGCTCCAAAACAATTTTAAAAAATCAACATAGTTCTATTTACCTCTCCGATTGTACGGCACTCGCATCTTTTTCTGTTGAAGCCTTTAACATAAAAATTGAAATTTTACTGTAGAAATCAGCTATTCAGAATGCTGTACTTCATTATTTACACACTAATTCATTAACTATAATTAATTAGTAATAGCTAATAAATTAATTCTTGATCAACGTCTTAATAATTAATCATTTGATTAATTATTATTTGATTAACTATCACTGTTTTGGCTAATTAATATAATTAATTAAATTAATCAATTTGATTATTTTCATTTTTTACTGCTGTGAATCATACCTCCCGACTTGTGGCATTTCCATTCTGTTGAACATTGTTGCTCTGAGAATTAGTCTGACTGACATCTGTGCTGTGTGTTATTTTCAGAAATTTGTCCAGCTCGTCTATTTCATTTGACAAATCAAAGTCCTCGTAATCCTTGAAAGAAAAACAAATAAATAGATAAGCCAAGAAGTGGATATGGAGTAAAATCTGTTATCCATCGAAGAAAGATGCAAAAAAAATTACTCCACAGTAATCTTCATCGTTGAATATTTGTGGTGGCAGAGGATGTTTGCTGTCCTTTGCTACGCTGTTGCTCTGCATAAATTCCTTATCATCCTCCCTTCCAGGCTCGGTGATGTCAATGACTTCGTATTCCACGCTTTTGCTGTCCAGAATCATCAGTACCCGCTGCTGTCTTTTCTTCACCTGCAAATACATTCACAATCGTGCTTTCACTTCGTTTTCGAGTGGACACAGACATGACATCACTGTCAGGTGTGAATCATAGCAACAGGATTTGACTCATGGGCGAGCTTATCGCGAAAATCTAACTAAAATCCGCCCGTCGAGCGCAACAGGAATTGACTCATGGGTGAGCTTCTCGCGAAAATCTGACTAAAATCCGCCCGCCAAGCCGGTTCCGCATATTCGAGTAAAAAAATGAGAATCAAAGGAAATCCAGCAGCTGCCTAAAACATCGCGAGAGCCGAATGAAAAGCGATCGCGACAAGCATATTGTTAAACGGGTCCGGCGATGTGTAGCGATGCGCGTAACATTGAGTCTCATCGGGGGGGTATTTATTGGCGCAATTGACGGTAGAAGGTCGGTAAATTGTAACTTGATACGAGGGAGATGGCGCGTATGGATCGCGAAATGTCATAAGAGAGACGCGCGCGCGAGGTGTCGGCGGACCGGGGGTTGGCACGGCTCAAGGTCTCCGCCGTCGAAACACACTGTATATCCCTCGCGCGTTTATCCCGCGCGCGCGCCTCTGTCTCAATAATATATTTGGCACTCACTTCTTTATTGCCGCTGATACCCGATATGTAGATCTTCACGGGCATGATTATCGAGTTATATTGAATAATCCAGTCAGCCGGCACGATAAACACGTAGCACTGTCGCGCACGTACGGGATGCTCGGTCGGTGGTTAATTGAACGACGGTATAAACGAATCGCGGGCCACAACTGCTGGTTATGGGCTGACGGCGTTTAGTGTCGTTGGCCAAGCACAAAAGCCTAGCCTAGTCTGGGATCCGCTGGTGATGCTGCCGCTGCCGCTGCCGCTGCTGCTGCCGCCGCCGCCGCCGCCACCGCCGCCGCCGCTACCACTACTACGTCACGGATCCTCTATTAAGGGGATGTGAAAGTTACTCAATCGGTAACAGAAACTGTAATCAGCCCTACGGAGACACCGTAAATGTTCTGAGATAAAGGAAAACGTCGTTCGAAGCGCCATTTAACACTCCGTCGGACGATACTTTGTTTTCATCCAAACTAACAATAGCCTTGGAATGGCATTGTTTCGAAAATTGCGGCTATATGTTTTACATCCCACTAGTCCCACTAGTCCTCTGTTAAAAAAGACATGGACAATCGAAGTCGAAGTTCGAGATAATCGTGAAGCCATTTTATTCGTCTTCTGATTGGCTATGGTTCCACGCCTAACTGCACGGCAGTGCCAAGCGCGCGCGCGTTCAAACATGCCGTGATTTGCTCGATGCGTTCGAAATAATATGTCATTGAAATAACAAAATAATGTCGTTACCCGATTTTCGTATTTTCTTCGCATTCATCGCGGCAAAAAGCGTGATAGGAATTACAATTTTTTGTTTGCTTAGACCCATATTTGTCATGGCAACCGATGCCGGAACCTTGACCGGCTGGTTTTTTCGACAATTTCAAATTGATTAGGATGCCGATGGTATCCCTGTTGTATCCCGTACGAAATGATTCCACATTTTTTTGCTTCCTCATAGAGGAAGCTTTGTATTCATGAAAAAATTTGTTTTCGAGATTTTCATGCCACTATGCTTAGAATCGCCTAAAACGTCGAGAAAAATGGTTTCGAAAAAATGTCCGTGTGTGTGTGTGTGTGTTCTGGGCTTCGAAAATTCAATCGCCTCTCACTCAGTAACCGTTCGAGCGATCTGGCTCAAATTTTGCACATAAATAGAGTAGCAGTCCCTCTTTGAATGGCGCGATTTTTGACAACATATATACAGTAATTAAGATTTCATGTAGTTTTGGATTTGTTGAAAAAAGGGCGTGGTCGCTCTAACTTTCGTAAAACTTCGCCGATTTAGCTAAATAGTTCTTCATAACTGAAGATACGTTTACTGTTGTATGGTATTGAATTTCGACGAAATCGGTAAAGCGGTTCAGATTTGATAGAATTTTGAATTTTTCGAAAAAAAAAATATTTTGCTCTAAATCACGTCGAATTTTAACAAATTAACCGAATTGTTGTATAGTGGAAAAACAACATACAGGCCTGCTACGTGCGAAATTTCGTGATGATCAGTGTTGTTCCACGGAAAAAATGAGTTGTACTAGACGCTTTCGACTGTAGGTGCTAGATGATGATCGATAAAGTCGTCCGGATTTTACACCATTTTGAATTTTAAAAAAATGTAGATTTTCGCTGTAACTTCCGCAAAAGTTAAGAAAGTAAGACAAAACTTTGTATCTAATCAAAATTTTATGTAACGGCATTTGTAACGCAGTTTTCTTTTGTTCAAATTTAAAAATAAAAAAGTTGCAAAGTAGAACTTTGCACATTGCTTCTTCATTAATTTCCGTTTTTAACGAAGCCACCTCTATGAAGAAGCTTAATTATTCACTTTGGCTTCCTCACAGAGAAAGCTTTGTAAAAAACGGAAATTAATGAGGAAGCAAAATGCAAAGTTCTACTTTGCAACTTTTTTGCTTCCACATAGAGGAAGCTTTGTTTTCGTGAAAATTGTTTTTTTTCGAGATTTTGATGTCAGTACACTCAGAATGGCCCAAACCGTCGAGAAAAGTGGTTTGTACGAAATGTCTGTATGTGTGTGTGTATGTGCAGATTTCGGTGTTTACACGATAACTGCCGTAATTTTTTAAGAATGTTCTTCAATTTTGGCACGCACGATGGCTATCATAGAATACTGTATGGGATTGTAGTTCCATAAATTAAATAAATTAAATAACTCCCGTAAATTGAGAGATATCGGGTTGCAATTTTGTACGTAAATGGACTACCATCAAACCATGATCTGTATCAAGCTTGGCGAAAATCAGCAAAGCGGTTCTAATGTTATTGCAATTTCATTTTTTTTTCAATCGTCTCCAAGTACTTCAGCTTCTGTAAATTATGAGACATCCGATTGCAATTTCGAACATGTTATTACGTTTATTGATTATTAACGATGAGTTTCGTGAAGGAAACGGTAATTATGTCGGTAAGATCCGATTTTGCGGCATGAAAAACAAAAAAGGTCGACGCGAAAACAAAAAAATGGGGAAAACATTTTGCAGAATTATATCATATTTGGTTCAGATATGGACAACCATGGACCACGTTTTGTACGATCTGTAAAGCCGTTCAAATTTTATGGCATTTTGAATATTTTGAAAAATCTCGTTCTCGCGTTGGATCATGCAAATTACGAGGTATCCGGTTCTAATGTGGTCCACACATTGACTATGATGAAACAAGGGTTGGGTACAAATTTGAGACAAATCCGTTCAGTGGTTAAAATCTTACGTTTTTATTTATTAAATAAAAACAACCAAAAAAATCTGCAAAGTAGAACCTTGCAAATTGCTTCCTAAGTGTTTTACACTTTTGACGATTCTTCCTCTATGAGGAAGCCAAAATTGATCAATATACTTCCTCACAGAGATAGCTTCGTTAAAAGTGTAAAATACTGAGGAAGCAATTAAACCGACAGCAGTGGGCGTGTGGTCGGTGCATGGCTTCGGCGATCTCCCATGTTAAGCAGCTCGACTCACGGTCGCTACTTGGATGGGTGACCGCTTGGCCGTGCACTGACTTGCACGTCAACTGTTGAGCGGGAGGCAGTTTTTCTGAGTTTCTGATGTAATCTCATGAAACAGACACTCAGAAAAATATAGCCGCCTGTATCGGCACAGGTTTTCCGCAGTTTCCCTGTGCCCTCGTGCAAATGCGATACAGTAGTGCATTAGGAAAGAGTGGCTGCGGGTAACACTCTGGGGGGGAACTCAATAAATGACACGGAGGGGAATACAAGGAATGAAAGGGGATCAAGGGGAGTGGGGAGAAAAGACGTAAACACCTGAAGAAGGTATACGTAGGAATAAAAAAATAAAAAAAATAATAACTCGTGATCATTATAATACGATGTGTAAACTTTTAAATAGGGGCAAAAAACATGAAATTTCCACGAAACTTCAGGATAATCTTTTTTATTGAAAAAAAAAAAAAAAAAAAACCTGCAGTCACGAGTTATTATTATAAAAACATAATTACAAAGCCAATTGTACCATCAATTTTATTTCTACGACAATTAGAGATTTACAACTCTGTTGGTCACTAAAAAATAGCGAATCCTTTGTCGCTGGTGTAGGCAGTGATTGGTGAATTTCCAATCGCCTGTAAAATCGCGTCGAGATAGGGGGCCCAATTCTCGAGTTCGCTCGAGATTCGGTCGAGCGCTCGAGATGTTCGAATCAGTTCGAATAATCGACTCGAACGAAACGAAAAAATGGTATTCACGAGTTCGATCGAAATGGCTTTCGAGCGGCATCTCGTATGAAACTTGCATGCGGTAGTGCCAAGTCGCTCTGTTCACTTATAAGCCAATGAACAGCCCAGCCTAATAGAAAATAGCTGTTTTAGAAAACGCGCAGTTTTTTAAATAATAGAATCGTATGAATTATATTAACTATTGATTTTGAGATAGGCGCTTCCTGTATTATTCACGTTTTTTGACTTCAAAGTCAATCACATTTTGTATGCATGATATTCCAAAATAATTGTATACTATAATTGTACATTATTTACGATTTTTCATTGAATCCATAAATTATTTTGATTGATTCCAGTTTTAATTTATTATTTCATGCATAACTAAAGTACATAAATACGGGGTTTAAGATTTTTGCAAACACAAAATAGGAAAGGATTATAATACATTACAAATGAATTGTCTTTTTGTGTCTGTCTCTTGCCTAGTGTTAAACAATTAATTGAATGAAGATGTCATTTGTACAATTTTTAAAAGATCAAGTTTTTATCTGCATTCATTTATAAATGTTCAATAATAGTTAACATTTATGTTTTCAAATGAACAAAATCTGTCAAGGGTTTGTCGAGACGTTTACCAATGCCCACAACACATGACATGCAACACATCAAGAGATGCGGTAGCGTACCAACGCCAATTTCCTCTATATAACCGCAGAAACATAACCTCAAACTGTAAAATGTTCACTTTTTACTGTGTTCTTTCCTTCGAGATTCGAATCTCGAGTGCTACAGACCACTCGTGCTTTACATCCGAAAAATCTCGAGCGTGAGATCTCGGTGAGATTTCAAGAATGTCGGTCCATCCGTTTCGTTCGACACTCTAGGGAATCTCGAATGAAACCGAGCTCGAACGAACTCGAGAATTGAGCCCAGGATCAACGATGTGGAGTGGGGTTACCGCGTGGCGACTACGGAGCCGGAGTGTCGATCTCTGGGGCCCGATTCTCGAAAGTATGCGATATTTCTCGTATACGATAAATTTCGATGACCTTACATCGTTGCCACATGGAATCGGTGGGCTATTTCGTTAGAGAAATCTCGAGGACCAATAAATATACAGATTTCATGACTTCCAAATACCCGCGAAATTCGGTTTGGTTATTTCAAAGATATGTGTCTATAAGTATGTCAATAAATTGGAAATACCGATTTAACCGAATTGAATTACAAGCGCATACACCAAGGCTTTTTGATGAAGTAAAAGTATTAATTTTCTAGAAACATATATTGTTCATGCACAATACATGTACAAACCAAAGATATTGCATTCAACAAATCTTCGCGGAAAAAGGGTTGCCTGAAAATGGAAAAGTCTCATGGTGACCAGATGCTTTACTGCTGCTAAAGTCCGTGAGTCAATCTCTGGCGATCAAATGTTTTATTGCAGGATGGCCACTAAGGGGTTTTCTTCAGGTATGCGCAGATTCAAGAACGGCGGGAGTGAAGGATTCAAGTTTTCGATTCTTCATTATTTTCTCTCAGTTGTTAGTCAGCAGTCGTTCCGTCCACACATCGTTTTGAGTGTGGTCTAAAAATGAGTTCGCAAAACCAAATAATTTTTTTTTCGCCGGACTCTGCGAAAAACAAACGTGATACATACATAACTCAGGAACAAACAAGCAACCCGGCGCCCCTTCGGGGCGCCGGGTTTCCTGTTGGGGGGCTTCGCCCCCCAAGCCCCCTATTGGGGGGCTCTGCCCCCCAAGCCCCCCGGAAAATGACCCTGCGGAAAAAATGTCCCTTCGGGACATTTTTCCCTGGTGTCATTTTAAGGCACTCACTTGGACGTCGCGCTTCGCGCTCCGTATGGTTTGGACGTCGCGCTCCGTATGGTTTGAACGTCGCGCTTCGCGCTCCGTATGGTTTGAACGTCGCGCTTCGCGCTCCGTATGGTTTGGACGTCGCGCTTCGCGCTCCGTGTGGTTTGGACGTCGCGCTTCACGCTCCGTATGGTTTGAACGTCGCGCTTCGCGCTCCCTATGGTTTGAACGTCGCGCTTCGCGCTCCGTATGGTTTGAACGTCGCGCTTTGAACGGTTTGGACGCCGCGCTTCGGGCTCCGTACGGTTTGGACGTCGCGCTTCGCGCTCCGTACGGTATGGACGTCGCGCTTCGCGCTCCGTATGGTTTGAACGTCGCGCTTCGCGCTCCGAACGGTTTGGACGCCGCGCTCCGTACGGTTTGGACGTCGCGCTTCGCGCTCCGTAAGGTTTGGACGTCGCGCTTCGCGCTCCGTACGGTTTGGACGTCGCGCTTCGCGCTCCGTATGGTTTCAACGTCGCGGTTCGTGCTCCGAACGGTTTGGACGTCGCGCTTCGCGCTCCGTACGGTTTGGACGTCGTGCTTCGCGCTCCGTATGGTTTGAACGTCGCGCTTCGCGCTCCGTATGGTTTAAATATGATTTAAAAAATAATCCTAACAAAATACCGATGCCATATAATCATTTAGGAGTACGCAGCAACTTTCAGAAAAATTGTTTTATTGACCGCGAAGATTGAGACATATACATATATTTCGACCTGAAAAACTGTATTGTGATAGGTTAACACAATTTAAAAATAATCGAAAAAAGTTGCAAAGTAGAACTTTGCACATTGGTTCCTCATTAATTTCCCTTTTTCACAAAGCCACCTCTATGCAGAAGCTTATTTATTAACTTTGGCTTCCTCATGGAGGAAGCTTTGTGAAAAAGAGAAATTACTTTGCAACTCTTTTTTATTCGAACAAAAGAAAACTCCGTTACAAACACCGTTACATCTCATTTCGATTATCTCCAAATTTTTGTGTTACTTTCCTAATTTTTGTGGAAGTAATAGCGGAAATCTATTTTTTTTTAATTCAAAATGTCGTAAAATCCCAACGACTTTACCGATCATTTCAGTTCATTTGTTTGCTTCAAGTAGAACACTTCAGTTCATTTGTTTATATTCAACGTGATTTAGGGCAAAATGCATTTTTTTTCGTAAAATTCAAAATTCAATCAAATCCGAACCGCTTTAACGATTTCGTCGAAATGCAATAGCGAACTCCACTGAAAGTGTCTTTAGTTATGAAGAACTATTTAGCTGAGTCGTTGATTTTTTACGAAAGTTAGAGTGTACGACATTTTTTCGAAAAATTAAATATTCTATATATTCTGTATTCATGTATACATTTTTTCAAAAATCACAACACTTGAAGAGCAGTTACCACTCTGCTTGCATGCCAAATTTGACGCATGCACGCACGCACGCACACATACGGCCATTTTGTCTAAACCATTTTTCTGGGCGTTTTAGCGATTCTGAACATACTGACATGATAATCCCGAAAAAAACAAAAATTCTCGAAAACAAAGCTTCCTCAATGAGGAAGCAAAAATAATCTAAAAAAGTGCCTTTGCGTTAAAGTAATTTAGGAGTATGCAGCAAGTATCAGAATAATTGTTCTGACGACTGTAAAGATTGAGAACGTTACATACATTTCGGTCTGAAAATGTATATCGTGGTAGTTTAAAATTGTTTTTAAAAAATACCTCTGCGTTAAAGTAAATCAGGAGTACGCAGCAAGTTTCAGAAAAATTGTTCCATTGACTGCGAAGAATGTGACTAATACATACATTGCAACCTGAAAAATTGTATCGTGGTATGTTAACACTATTCTAAAAAGTACCTCTGCGTTCAATTAATTTAGGAGTATGCAGCAAGTATAAGAAAAATGGTTCTGACGACTGCGAAGATTGATACCTGTACATACAACTCAACCTGACAAGCTATATTGTGGTAGGTTAAAACTATTTGATAAAAATACCTTTTTGTTAAAGTAAATTAGGAGTACGCAGCAAGTTTCAGAAAAATTGTTCTTGCAACTGCGAAGATTGTGACCTGTACATACATTTTGACCTGAAATACTGTATCGTGGTAGGTTAACACTATTAAAAAATGATCTGAAAAATAATCTAAAAAAAGTGTTTCAGAATTAAGGTAATTCAGAATTATGTAGCAATTTTCAGCCAAATTCATCTGTTGACTGCGAAGAATGTGAGCCGGACACAATTTTAGACTCCAAAATGCAAATTTTCTTGAAATAAACACCTCTATAAAAACAGAGAATAATTTCCATACTTCATGGGCATACTTCACAATGCCAGATTAAGAAATATTCCAAATTTCAACTTGTTCGGTCCATTCAGTCCAGACCCCCTGAGTGATACGGACGTCCGAATAACACAAAATCTAGTCTACGCAGCCAATCATATTTAGTAATGAAATTTCTATGTTCTGTTACACCAAGATTATGTATTTTACTATGTTTAAGAAATCTGCTGTAAAAAAAGTAAATGAATTTAAATTACATCAACATTTTCCTATAAAAACGTAATTTAGTCGGTGGAGCGCGAATTCAATAGGCACTTTCTGCGTTTCTTCAAAACGTGAGTGCCTAAAAATGCATACATATGAGGTCGATAATATGTTGAGCTTTATTTTTTATGTTGATTTATTTTTTATGGTCTGACCTCAAATTTTTTTATTTGCCTAAAAAGAATGTCGCGAAACCCGCCAACGATCGAAAAATATGTAGAGGTCGGTCAAGGACGTCAAAAAATAAAAAACGCAAAAAATCGATTTTTACAAGTAAATTCCTTACAAGTAAATTTTTCATACTTCTCACCCAAAAATTATATTTTATGTAAAAAAACTGCACGAAATTTTGAAATGCTAAAGGTCGCTCATTGCATTAAAAAATGTTTGACTTGTTTAAATAAATCAATTGTTTGTTATCATGTCCCACCTGTAGAATACGGGGCATTCCACCCCATTTCAACCTCGATTGAAATAAGCCGTCGATCAATGCTAGTATAAATCAATAATTTACTATTTTTTAGTGATATATTTAGTACTTACGATAATGAAAAACAAACTTTGTAAACAATCTACATGGCCGCAAGCAAAGATGTTACTGAAAAACGTACACGAGATGTAGATATCACATGCGACAACCCACTCGATACGAAGCATTCGATAATTATCGTATGCGACCGACTTATCATCGTTCGAGAATACAGTTTTGACGAAGCATGTGTAATGTTCCGGATTCCGGTAATTTATAATTAATGTTTTATTCGTACGCGAGATGGCACGAAGGAACGTTTCGCCCGAGGAACACTGAAGTGTTCGGCTCGGAGGCGCGGGAATGTCGAGGGAATTTGAAATAAAGATTAAACTGAATTTAATGTCGAAAGCAAAAGTAATTGTTTGTTATATATATTGAAAATTCCGTAGTACACAAGTACAAGAGGAGGAACGAGTGCTCCGTACAACAGTTGAAGATATTCTGCCTAATGTTTTGAAGTTGAGTTTCAGCGAGACCTCCGATGCGTCGGTGGATGGGGGTGGTTCATCCCTCCGGGGTGAACGCTGGCCAATCGTTGGTCGTCGTAGTGGCGTCGGTTCTCCTTCTCCAAGGGTTGTTGGCCACTCCCGTCTCCCTGGTCGAAGCGGGAAAAGCGCGTCCGTCCGGCTTGGCGCGCTCGGCGTCGATCGGCGGATCGACGCCGACCGAAGCCTGTTGGTCACCACGTGTTGCCCACTTGAGTTGCGACTTTTCGGGCAAAAGTCACGTACACTCTTCGTTGGTGGTGCGTCTGTTGTTTGTCAAGTTGAAGACTCCTTGAATTGTCTTCATCCGGTGGTCCGCGAGTCTCGATGAGTTTCTCCAGCGGCATAAAAGAGAGGGCCCTTCTCTCTGCGCACCCTACGTTCTCGTGTGACCATTTCTATCTTTAAAATATCTACTCGTTTTCTATCCTCAGCATCTATGTTTGAATTAATCCACGTTTCGCGCGATTCGCGGGGTTCGCGGGATCGACTATCGACTGTTCGTTCGATGTAAAGGCAACCGTACATCACACATGCGATAATCTAGTAACTTTCACAAAATATCGCACACGATAAAACTCGAGAATAGGGCCCCTGGCGATTAAGGACTGATTTTAGTGGATTTTACGCTTCAATTGCATCGTCCAAGTATTTTGCACTGGGCACGGAGTTCGCGCGCGTAAATAGCTACGTCGAAGCGAAAACTTGGGACGACGATGCGAGCCTTCAGACTGTATGATTCTGGGTTCGTCGATCGTTCGCTACTAGCTTCAGAGTTGGCGCGCGATCAGTGTAAGTATCACTGAGCCAGTGAACACTGTATCAGGCCGATGGGAAGATGTTTGGCACCGTACTGAGCGGTCGTCTACTCTGCCTCGCGAGAACCGACAAAAAGATTTTGTTTCGACGAGCCACGACGCGAGCCGGCGGCAACCCGAGGCGACTCATACTCTGCAAAGGAACCGTCCTCGATCTAACCAAACACAACGCGACTGTTTCGGCGGCGGGAATTAGGGTAATTCGTGCTCCACATATCGCGATTATTATTTTGCAATTGTGTCATATAACTGATAGGGTGAAATGCACCAGTAATTGAACAGTCACCAGTGAATGAACAACAGCTTTATGAGAATTCATGACAAGTTATGACGACGTGGATTAACATTAGATTCTTAATTTGTTTATTATTTAACTACCTACTGCGATTATTTTTTCGCAGACGCCTATTTTCGACTAAAAGTGTAGGTTAAATTGGCCCGTTCATTTACTGCTGTTTTTGGATTTTTCGCTTTTAGTATTTATTTTTATACATTTCGAGATAAAAATACTTTTTTTTTCGCTGCATTACATAATTCAACACTTTGGTAGATCGTTGAAATTTTCGCGAAAGGCCTGAAAACATTAGATTTTATCAAAACCCATGATAATCAAATGGCTCTGTTTAAAGTAGTACGAGTTATACAGTCCCGCCAAACGCAAATTTCAAAGAATATTTCGAACACTTCTCAATGGGATAAAAATCTGAAAAAAATCAAGCACCTTGAAGGTGCTGAAAAGATTTATTTTGCATAATAATAATTTCAAAATTTTATTAACAATTTTTTTAACAGAAAAAATAAATTGTTCAACAATTTACCTGGCAACCCAACATTTTTTTCTGATGAAAATTATTCATTATTTTTTCTGAAAACATATGAATTTTTTCAGAATTTTGTCTACATTTTTTTAAATGCGGTTTTTGCCCTTCATTTTTCTTGAAAAAACACAATTTTTAAAAATTAGGCAAAATTCTGAAAAAATTGATACATATTCTGAAAAATGAGTGAATCATTTTCATCAGAACGAAAAGTTCGGTTACCGGATCAAATGTTGAACAATTAATTTTTACATTTATTTGTTAAGAACATTTTAGAATTATTATCATGCAAATCAATCTTTTTGGTACCTTCAACGTGCTTCATTTTCTTCAGATTTTTATCCCATTGAGAAGTGTTTGAAATATTCTCTGACACTGAAGTTTGGTGGGACTGTACCGCTCGTACTGCCTTCACTGTTCATTTACCGGTGACTTCACCCTACATGTCGCAACTGTCGCATATTTTTTTGTTCAGTCGTCTCATCGATATTCATGTAATTGTGCAGATATTACGATCGCACAGAGATTATGGGCCGAACCGCGAGGGAACGTCAACGAAAGAAGAAAAAAAGTTTAACAAAATTAACCGTAGATGACTCTACGCTTCTGAGGAGCATGGAAAAATGGATGTTGAGCTTAGATTGGTCTTCCGTTTGTCAATTGACGCCCTGTGTTTTTCCACTGACCGGTAGAGGCCTCAAGTGCCTGGCAAACGTGCTGACCAATGATGTTCTTGTAACAATACCTAGAAAACTGTTGATAACAACGTCTACGCTGAGAGACAGCGCTGTAATTAACGTTTTTCAAAATGGCCACAGTTACGAGGCGCAGTGCGTACTGGCGGTATTTCTGTGTTACGAACGACACTTGCAGGAGAATTCCAAGTGGCAACCTTATCTACTTACTCTTCCTAGTTCCTACACTAATCCTGACTTTTGCTCATCGACAGAGAAAAGACTTCTGTCCTCTGTTTTTCATGATTTGGAAATCCAGTCGCGCAAAGTACAAAGTAATTTTTTATCTGTCGCAAAATCGATTGATGCATTGAAAAAATGTCAGAGGCATCTTTGTCCTCACTGCGGGGAGCCACTTGACAAAATACTCAGTTTTGGTGCATTCAAGTGGGCCTATTACACTGTGAATACAAGAGCAGTTTACATTGATAGTACAAAAAATGTTAACCGGGTCATAAGAATCAAAGATATTGACAATTTGGCGTTGGCTCCTTTTTTGGATTTATTCAATCACAGTTACGATGCTGCTGTCAACGCTGGCATATATTCTGATAGCAAAGATAACGAATTTTATCAGATTAAGACACTGAAGCCATTCATCAAAGGATCCCAGGTCTTCATTAATTATGGTTCCCACAATAACGACAAGTTGTTTCTCGAATATGGATTCTTTATTCCTAATAATCCATTGGACCAGATCTTCTTCAATCTCATCCATATCGGGCGGTGCCATGAAGTTCCTCAATACGCGCACGATTTCATTGTATCTCATTCGTTTCACGAGAACATGGGTTTCACATCGGAAGGGCTGAATTATAATGCAAAAATCGTACTCTTCGTTCTAAGTACAAAATCTACCGTAGAAGACTGGAAAATAAAAGTATATAACGAAGAATTTACGACTCAAGAGACCTTAGGAATAAATTCTCTTGGCAGAAAAATATTGGACGTTAGGCTGCTGGAACTTGTTGACCAATTCAACAAGATGAAGAAAGTTGTGCAGGGAAGCGAAAGCTTTAGAGTCGCCACGGGCCTTGTAGAAGAATACATCAATATGCTGAATAAATCACTGAAGCAATTGAATATCAATAAAATCTGTTAATCGAAGTTGAAATGTATAAAATTATATGGATATAAATCAATATTCGACACAAACACCGTGTTAGCAATTAATTTTGTAACCTTGCGTGAATAAAACCATTTGTTTTTACAACTGAGATCACTTTTATTTGCAGTATTGCAGTGGAAACGTGCTCGACCGAGCGCAAACGAAAAAATGCGTTCCTCAATCGAAACCGGTGGTCACACCAACGAAAACACCGCTCGTAGTCGATGGAGTAACGGGAGCAAAGCCTGGCCAGCAGAAACGCAATTGCTTTCATCCCGGTGTGTCTAGTTTGAGTAGAGACAACGAAGGTTTCACGGATAGTACCCCGGTCACGACTTCAGAAATGATCAAAGCAATGCTGAGTTACATCTGGCCTAAGGTTTGTCGAGATAATAGTTGCAAAGCGTTTGCTATACACAGACGTAACGCAATTTGCTTGCTTATTTACTCAGGACGAACCGGAAATAAGAAAACGCGTTAAGATAGCCGTAGGACTTTTAATCGGCTCCAAAGTCCTAAACGTGGGTGTGCCATTCATATTCAAAAATGCCGTGGACACCTTGAATGCTCATTCAATAGCCGCTGGAGGCGAAGCGATCCTCAGTATGGGAACCGCTCCGGAAACTGTTACTGCCGTCGCGACCTCCATACTTCTGGGATGTGAGGACATTTAATACATACATTTAGTTAAGGGGGCTATGATTAATTCGGTGAAAAAAAAACCCTTTTTCAACAATATTTTTGTAAGATACGGGCAGTGTATTATAGAGTAACATTTCAAGAATATTTTCTGAAAATTACAACGGAAAATATTAAAAACTAAGCCGTTGACAGCAAATCTCCGGAGACCCAAAAAAGTTGTTTTGCGGTGACGGTTGTAACTCATCACTCGATCATCTGATATCAAAAAACCAAATTGATTTTATTAGTTTACGAGTTTCCCCAGGTAACGCTGTTGAGTTTTTTTTGTTTTGATTTTTCAATTTTTGATAACACTGAAAAGTCAAAAACGCGACTTTCGCTTAAAAAATCGGTAAATTTGTTATTGTAAAATAAAAAATATCAACAAATTTGTTTAAAACTCGCCAGCGTTACCTCATGAATTATACAGAGAAAGAGTGTACCAAGTTTGAAAACGATCGGTACAATAGATATTAATCTACAGCCGTCACCGACATTGAAAACGTGAAGTGACGGGAAAATCGCGTTAAAGTGAATACTTATATACGGAGCGACTCAGAGCCGCGGATGGTTAAAATTCCATATCTCCGTTAGTTTTGCTCCAATTGCTCTAAAAATTTGATACATTTTTGAGATATTGTGCATGTATAAAATAAAATACAAAAATGAAAAAAAAAGTTTCAAAACGATACCCCCCTTAAGATAACTTCTACCTTCCCGCGGTCGATGAGAGAGAAAAAACTAAGATAAAAAAATCTTCATCACCCGCAGATGGAATTGCGCGAGCTGGAGCCGCGGGTTTCAACGAACTCAGAAATGCCGTTTTCGCCAAAGTCGCTCAGCATTCAATACGAAAGATTGCGAAAAATGTATTTCTTCATTTGCACAATCTTGATCTTGCCTTCCACCTGGGCAGGCAGACCGGCGGACTGTCTAAGGTGAGGTAATGTTATAATCAGGGCCAACTCCAGTCGTGTTGCACTCTGAAGGAAACACACAACTACTTTGGAAACACACACCAACTTTTGTCCTCGAAATTTTGCAAGATGATAGATCGGGGAAGTCGGGGCATCAATTTCGTCCTCTCGGCGATGGTGTTCAACATAGTACCGACGATTTTCGAATTAGCTCTCGTCAGCACCATTCTTGGCATCAACTGTGGACCCGAATACGCCGCTGTAGCTATGGGTTGCGTGGGTGTCTACACGGCTTTCACACTCGCGGTAACGCAGTGGAGAACCAAGTTTCGAGTCTACATGAACAGAGCCGAGAACGAAGCGGGAAACAAAGCAGTCGACTCGTTGATCAATTATGAGACGGTGAAGGTTGGTTTGATTGATACAGAATTTTTATAAAATTGCCAAATTAAGAGCGAAATACGATTTACGAGTTTTTCTTATTCAGTACTTCAACAATGAACGATTCGAGGCCGAAAGGTATGACGAATCACTGAAGAAGTACGAAGCTGCGTCACTGAAAACGAGCACGAGTCTCGCGATGCTCAATTTTGGTCAGCACGCAATTTTCAGCGGCGCGTTGAGTTTAATAATGGTGATGGCAGCAGGAAACATCGTAGAAGGTATGTTTTTGCTTCCTCATAGAGGAAGCTTTGTTTTTATGAAAACATTTTTTTCGAGATTTTCATGCCAATATGCTTACAATCACCTGAAATGTCGAAAAAAGTGGTCTAGAAAAAATGTCCGTATGTATGTATGTGTGCGTGTACTGAGCTTCGAAAATGCAATCGCTTCTCACTTAGTAACCGTTTGAGCGATCGGGTTCACATTTGGCAGGCAAGTAGAGTAGTCGTCCACCTTTAAATTTGAATATTTTTGAAAAAATATATACATAGTAATTATGATTTTATGTAGTTTTTAATTTGTTGAAAAAAGGGCGTGGTCGTTCTTATGTTCGTAAAAGTTCGCCGATTTACCTAAATAGTTGTTTGATATTGAACTTTGACGAAATCTGTAAAACGGTTCGGATTTGATTGAATTTTTAATTTTTCGAAAAAAATACATTTTGCTCTAAATCACGTCGAATCTCAACAAAGGAACCGAAATGTTCCACAGTCGAAAAATAACATACAGCCCTGCTATGTACGAAATTTGGTGATGATCGGTACAGTCGTTTGGATTTTACACCATTTTGAATTTTTCAACAAATTTAGATTTTCGCTATAACTTACGCAAAAGTTATAAAAGTAAGACAAAGCTTTGTATCGCATCAAAATGAGATGTAACGGTGTTTGTAACGGAGTTTTCTTTTGTTCCAATGTTTTTAAAGTTGCAAAGTAGAACTTTGCACATTGCTTCCTCATTTAATTTTCGTTTTTTACAAAGCTTCCTCTATGAGGAAACCAAAAATGATAAACAAGCTTCTTCATAGAGGTGGCTTTGTGGAAAACGGAAATTAAATGAGGAAGTATTGTACAAAGTTCAACTTTTTTTAAACCTGTTTGTTTGAAATGTCAAAGAAAACAATTCTGATCATATGTTTTTTTTATAAACAGGAACTATGACTGTTGGCGACTTAGTGATGGTCAATGCACTGTTGTTCCAACTATCGGTTCCTCTAGGCTTTCTTGGATCTGTGTACCGCGAAGTCCGACAAGCGTTCATAGACATGCAGACTATGTTTACACTGATGGCCAAAGATCCAGCGATTAAGGTAATCCATTTGTAACCGTTTTCGCCGATACATTTTCTTGTTGACCCTCAAACTGGTCTTACCAATAATTATAAATTGCCTGCAGAGTAAGGACGATGCTGTACGATTTATCGTATCACCGGCTACTTCCGACATAGCGTTTAACAACGTGAGCTTCCAATACGTGCCAGGGAAAACAATTTTTAACGACATGACATTTACGATTCCGAGTGGGAAGAAAGTCGCAATCGTGGGAGGATCGGGCTCTGGGTACGTTGTATTTTCCCCCCTCTTCACTTTGGTTATTCTTAGTCATGCATTTTTTAACTCCCGTCTATTTGCGTCATACAGCAAGACAACGATCGTAAGATTGTTGTACCGATTCTTCGAGCCCCAGAATGGTGAGATATTCATCAACGGCCAAAATATCGCAGACGTGAATCTCGACGAACTTAGACAATCGATCGCGATTGTGCCGCAGGTGCGTCTAAACATCTAGATTAGTGTAAAAAAAATTATCTGGTTTTTTCTTTTTTTACTGCAAAAGTACGTCTTCTGACCTCAATATACACGTCCTATACTGAAAACGCGCCTACAATTTGTTATGATTTTTTTTTTATTTGACATTTGTTGCAATAAAATACCTTGATTGAGGCACCTCTAAATACTATTTGTCAGCGAATTCCATTGACACAATTGATTGCTAGGTCAACTTCTCGAGCTTAAGCCATGAACACCAAAAAAAGTATGACAGTACGCAGATAGAAACGGATATTAAGAAGAAAAAAAAGCTCAACTTTGCATTATTTTTATTTTCTCTTAATTTCCGTTTCTATCTGCGTACTGTCGCACTTTTTTGGTCTTCATGGCTTAAGGTAGTCCTTGCGACCGATATTCATTTCGCATAAATTCGAGTAATTTGAGAGATAATTACGAACATTTCTCGATGGTATAAAAATCGGAAATAATTCATGCACATTACTGAATACTGAAAAGATTAATTTTGTTTAATAATAATTCTAAAATGTTATTAACAAACTGATGAAAAAAATATTGTTTAACAAATTTGTCGATGACCCAACTTTTTTTTTAATGAAAATGATTCGTTCATTTTTCTGAATACGTATGAATTTTTTCAGATTTTAGAGTTCACTTTGAAATTCGTGTGTTTTTATAGGGAAAATATGTGAAAATTCAAAGTGAATTCTAAAATCTGAAAAAATTCATACGTATTCAGAAAAACGAAGGAATCATTTTCATCCACAAAAAAACTTGGGTCATCGAAATATTTGTTAAACAATGTTTTTTTTCATCAATTTGTTAATAACATTTTCGAATTATTATTATGCAAAATTAATCTTTTCAGTGCCTTTAATTTGCATGATTTTTTTCAGATTTTTATATTATCGAGAAATGGTTGCAATTGTCTCTCAATTTTCGAAAACTTATGCGAACTCGACACCAGGCGCAAGGACTACCTTAAGGCGATGTGAAACATCCACGTCGAGCCCAGTCGGTATAAAAAACTGTAATGAATGTTTTTGATGGATATTTGCGTTTACAGCTAAAAGAAGAAATTCATTCCCCGCGGATTTCACCAGTGCAGGGAATGAATTTCTTCTTTTAGCTGTAAATGCAAATACGCGTAAAAAACGTTCATTACAGTTTTTATTACCACAGTCGGTATTTCACATGCTCTTAAGCTCGAGAGGTTGCCCTAACAATCAATTGTGTCAAAGGAATTCGCTGACAAATAATATTTAGACGTGCCTCAATCGAGGTCTTTTGTTGCAACATACCTCAAATAAAAAAAAAAAAATGTGGGCGCGTTTTCGATAGAGGACGTGTACATTCAGGTGAAAACACACACTTTTGCAGTAAAACAAAAAATTAAATGACTTTTTTTATTCACTCTAGTCTAGATCTGAACACACAAAATAATATTTAATAAAAATAACAATCGCCCTTCTAGGATTCCGTGCTGTTTCATGATACGATCTACCACAATCTTCACTACGGAAATCTCGCGAAGAGCGACACCGAAGTGTTCGCCGCTGCGAAAATGGCAAACTTGCACGACGCGATTATCAAGTGGCCCAAGGGCTACGAGACTCCCGTGGGCGAGCGAGGATTGAAATTGAGCGGAGGAGAGAAACAGAGGGTCGCGATTGCGAGGGCCATTCTGAAAAACAGTCCCATCCTCGTGTTCGATGAAGCGACATCGTCGTTGGATTCTATAACCGAACAGGTGCAAATTACTCGCACTCGGGGAAAAGCGTGATGAAATGAATTTATAAAGCATTCTCTGTCGACTCAGCCACTTTTTTCTTCGACGCTCTCCGATATGCTCCATAATTGGTAATATGAAAGTACTAGTAAAGGGCACCCTATATGAATTTTTTCAGATTTTTAAAACCATATTTCAGAAAATACCGTTTTTCTTTCAAACGCAAATATCTCGGAAACTTGAAGTTACTTAAAAAAAATGTCGTCATATAAAAGTTGTCGTTTTCTGTAAGCTTTCGAGCGGCATATTTCAAATAATTTTCACGTTCCGAATAGAATTATTTTTCACCGAAAAACGGAGGAATTGTTATTTTTTATTGAAAAATGGATAATTTTTTTGGACTGAACAAATTACAGAGTATTCGTGCATGACTTATGATATTGCAAAAAAACCCAGAGTGGCGCCGATAGATCTCCAGGTATTAAAAAAATGAATTTGTGTAAAAGTTCCGGAAAATGGGGAAATTCTTTTTTTTAGCAATATCAGAAGTCATGCACGAATACTCTGTAATTTTTCAGTCCAAAAAAATTATCCGTTTTTTAATTAAAAAAAAACGAATTCCTCCATTTTTCGGTAAAAATCATTCTAATCCGAACGTGAAAGTTATTTGAAATATTTCTATGTGAAGACATTTTTTTTAAGTAACTTCAAGTTTCCGAGATATTTGCGTTTGAAAGAAAAACGGTATTTTCTGAAATATGGGTTTAAAAATCTGAAAAAATGCACAGTGTGCCCTTTACTGGTACTTTGATATTACCAATTATGGAGCAGATCAGAGAGGGTCGAAGAAAAAAGTGGCTGAATCGATAGAGTATGCTTCCTATACGAAACACAAATTCAACCACACTTTTTCCCCGCAGAATATTTTGGAAGCTCTGCGGCGGGCAACCTCCGGCCGTACATCGATCGTGATAGCGCATCGACTGTCGACGGTGATGGACGCGGACGAAATCATCGTTCTCGACAATGGCCAGTTGGTAGACCGAGGCACGCACGCGGAGCTAGTGGCAAAACCGCGGTCCATGTACAACAAGCTTTGGGAAGCTCAGCACAAGCACTGAACCGAGTCGTCGATGTTTTCCGAACGAAAGGACGACCGGCCGGTAGCAATATTGTAAATATATTAGGCGACGAGCACCGGAGCGCGAGCAATTGTACAGTATTACCGTTGAATTATTCTATTATGTAACGAAATGAGGAAAGCACGGCGAGCGAATTAGTCCACGAAAGGCGCCGGCGTCTTTTGCGAAGCAAAAACCCAGTTATACGTGTTCTTAAGATGGTTATGTCGCTTCCCGCTCGTTTCGCATAAATTCGAGAAAAATAAGAGAGAATTGCAAACACTTCTCGATGGTATAAAAATCTGAAAAAATGCATGCCCATTAAAGGTAATGAAAATATTAATTTTGCATAATAATAATTCCAAAATGTTACTAACAAATTGATGAAAAAAAAAAAATGGTTTAACAAATCTCCCGGTGACTCAATTTTTGTTTGAATGGAAATGATTCGTTCATGTTTCTGAATACGTATGAATTTTTTCCGATTTTTAAGTTGACTTTGAATGTTGTGTTTTTTAATATGGAAAATATGTGTGCAAAACACACAAATTTCAAAGTCAGTTTATAAATTTGAAAAAATGCATACGTATTCAGAAAAACGAGCGAATAATTTTCGTAAAAAAAATGTGGATCACCGGGAGATTCGTTAAACGATTTTGTTTTAATGAATTTGTTAATAACATTTTAGAATTATTATTATGCGAAATTAATTTTTACAATACCTTTAATGTGCATGCATTTTTTCAGATTTTTATACCATCGAGAAGTGTTTGGAATACTCTCGCACTTTTCGCGAATTTATGCGAAGTGAGCTGCAAGCGACATACCTACCTTAAGCGATCTCCTGAGGAAAGTACAGCGCGTGAATGTACACTCGCGACCCGAATATTGCATGTAGGATAAGAACAATCGGTTTTATTAGACAACAAAAAGCGTTGTATGCACGAGACGCACAGCCTTTGTCGGCGGTGGTCCCGGCCTCAATTCGGGACAACGACGCGTTCCAATTGAAAATACATGCCTCGTAAGACATTATTGATTGCCGTATGTGTTATTGCATCGCGTCACCATGACTACCTCTCCGAAACAATCATGGAAGCCGCGCGGCCGGCGATCTGTTGTTTTTTCGGCTTTTTTTTTACAATTCCAAGTTGTTTGGACACCTCGACGATGATGAGTCACTCGGGAATGCGTGAAATGTGATTAGTCGTGTGAGTGCACGGGTCGTACAATGCAAACCGTGGTGCCGGCATTACCTGTAGTGTGTTCCGACGAACTCAAGCGTTCCACAAGGTAAACTTATGTGTTTGGTGTCGCTTGTCGCCTACAGTGCGCAAAGGGGGCTGCACCTCGGCCGCTATTCGCTGAATAACTCACGATGTATCATTTATTTACGCCAGAAATCCAGATATAAACGCGAAAAGTTCACCCGTCGAAGTTAAGAATAACGCGACGTGCAAGAACTCATTTCTCGTGTCGAATCGCAAGCAGTTGCATCCGTTAGTCGGTTTGTATTCAATTTGTTTCTTCCCTTTCGCCGCGCTTGTTTATTAACGTTGAATCCGCGTCGTTGTTCGACAGGAGGGCCGTACAGAGATAGCATGCGACTTTATGCGCTGTCGGAGCCCGTGAGGTCCACTAATAAAAACACTGTGGTGCAGCGTGTTACATCCGCGAAAATGTTACGCGTGAAGCAATTGCAGAATCAGCTTAGCGACGCGCATTATCATTTAAACGTGAGTATTTCAATTGAGTCGCGCTTCTTGATTCGTAGAATCCGCTGGACTACATAGACATTTATTGAACCAGGAACTCGCTAACGAGAACAGATTGCTGAAGGCTCTTCAGAAGAGACAGGACTCTGCCTTGAAGAGATACGAAGGCACTAACGCCGAATTGCCACGAATTATTAATTCTCACCACGAAGAGCTGAAAGTATTGCAAACTAAGCATAAGAAATTACGAACGCAGCACAAGCATACGTGTGATTTGTTGAAAGAAAAGGAGAACGAGATACACTCGCTTCAGGTAAGTATTTTTTGTGGTTTTTATTGACTTGAAGCGAGTGGATAATATTCCTTTCGTTGCAGACGCAAAATAAGCACCTGATGCAACTGAGCAAAGACCGACATCTCGAAGAACGAGAAAAATTACAGATGCGCGTTTCCGATCTGAACTTCAGGATCGAACAACAGCAAGAGACTATTCAGGTGGGTCTTGAGAGCTTTAATACGTTGATCGAGTCTTCACATTTTTTTGTAATAAAATACTTATGTCTTTTTATACAGACACTGAATAGAAAACTAGCACTTGAGAGTAAAAGCCTGAAGCACCAGTTAAATTCTGAAGTGGCGAAACACAAAGAAACTCAGAAGCACTTGCACGAGGCTTTGGAGAAATTGAAGAACTTGGAAGACTTGCTGGACAACAGAGAGAAGAGGCTGTACTACAGTGGACGTTTGCCGGTTTGCAATAAAGGAAAAACTTTGGGTAGCCAGTCGCTCTTGAATTTAGGAAACAATGGGTAATTAAAGCTGGCTAATTTACACAACGCTTTGTAAGGGAACTCGTATGAAAATAGGTCGTTTCAGAGCGCCCTTGAATCCCCTCAAGTCTGGATGCAAGAACAGAGGGTCGCAGAATGATTTGGAGAGCGGAAGTTTGGTAAACAATTGCGAATAAGTGATTAAGGAAATCCTTTCGTTGTACAGTAGAAACCTGCGTGAAATTCAGTCCAAATTTTGAGTAACTTGATGGAAGAAAAATCTGAAAAAATCGTGTATATAAAAGGCGCTTCAAACATCGATGCTGCATAATAATAATTATAAAATGTTATAGACAGATTAATAAAAAAATATATTGTTCAATAAATTACCCGGTAACGTAACTTTTTTTCTACATGAAAACAACTTATTGATTTTTCTGAATCCGTATGAATTTTTTCAGAATTTTATGTCATTTTAATAAATTAAGTTTATTCAAAATGTTCAAGCTGTATTTGCGAATTTACTCGATCGATTGTCCGCAAACTTCTTGAGTGTAATTGGTGGTTTGATACCAAAATTCATTTTAACACATTTTTCAAAGTTAAAAAATTTAAGAAACCCAATTTTTTTAATTTCCATAAAAATCTGAAAAAAATTATACGCATTCAGAAAAATGAATAAATTATTTTTACAAAGAAACAAATTTACGTTACCGGGTAATTTGTTGAACAATATATTTTTTCTTTAATTTAATTTATTTATAACATTTTGTAATTTTTATTATGCAGAATTAATCTTTGAAGCATCTTTTATACGCTCGATTTTTTCAGATTTGTCTTCCATCAAGATACTCAACATTTTGACTGAATTTCACGTAGGTTTCTACTGTACCACGAAAGGACAACCTTAAACTACGTCCCTTTTCAACTTTCGCGATAATCTGATGCTTTCAGCCAAAGCTCACTGGGACGGAATCGAGCGAGGGAAGGACCATTCCCAATCTGAGAGTCGACCAGGACGCGGTGACGGAAACCATGAGCAGTCTTCAGCAAGTGAGAAAATTTCGTCTGCAGAAATCGTACAGTCGAAACGGTTCCGCGGGACGACCGACTGACTTGGAAAAATTCGAAGAAGACGAGGCTGCGAGAATCACGAACAGCGGCACCAGGAGGCCCTCGTATTTCGAGAAGCTGAAAGCCAAGCAGGCGGTAATGAGCGAAGATGAATCGGAAGACGAGGAGGTGAAAAAACTCGTCGAGGATTTCGAGATAACGAACGGCGAGAGACCGTACAAATTGCCGAAGCAACTGATGAAGGAGTTTGGCTACTCGAGCAGCGAGAGTGAGAGCGGCGAGGAGGACGCGAAAATCACCGCAGGTCCGGAATACGAGTCTTCGGCGCTGACTAACAAATCAAGGGATTTGCATAACAGGTTTGTAACAATATCGATTTAGTCGTCTGGTCGACTCGTAAAAAGTGGCGGATCCGTTGACTACACGCGTTTTTTTGTACTCAAATAGCTTGAAAAATATTTCAGATTAATCGACGGTGAACCAACCAGTCCGGATGCAAACGCCAAGATATTTAGTAAAAATAAGAACCCGACAAACCGGTCGGAAAGCGAATCGGACGCTGAGACTGAAAAACTAAAGACACTGTCGATTACGAAAGAAAGTTACAGCATCTCGCTGCGAAGAGGATCTCCAAGAGCCGAGGACATTCCGTCGAGTCTGACCGTCGAAGACTTCCTCAAAGTTGATATCAATGCGACAGTCCCGGACCTGGACACGGAAAGATTGTGCAAGATAAATGCGGAGCAAACAGGGAAACCTTTGGACAGCTTAATGGCAGGAGGATACGAAAGTAGCCAACAGCGTCTCATGAACATAACGAAGTCTTGGACTGAACTGCAGGAGAAGATTAAGCGAGAACGAGAAATCGCAGAAAATCAACTCAAAGCTATGAACAACGGGAGCTTAGCGGACTCGTATTTATTAGAGAAAAAATTGAGCAATGCGGTTATCGATAGCGTGGAAAAACAAAGACGTTTCTCGAGTGAAAAGCGCGAGGAACCAGATGATTCGCTTGATAGATCAACGGATTCGCGTAGGAGAAATGATCGCATGAAACTCTCCATCGATGGAAACGATGAGATACCTCACGCTCTACAAAACGGAGCAATTGATGACACGAAGACCAATGAAAACGGGCCGCTTGCGATAGAAATGGCTAGTGGCGGTGGACATTACGCGACCGACGGCGAATCCGAGCCCGCAGTGAAGAATGTAAACGATTTAATAAGTAAAATACACAACTCGGCGAGAGTCGAAAATGCGAAAATGGCCGCAGTTGACGAATTGGTAAAACTGACCACTGAAGGGAACGGTATTGGGAATGGCGAAATTCATGACGAGCGAAGTGAACCGGCGGACATAAAAATCGTTAATTTCAACAAGCAAAAGTTGCTGGCCGCTATGAAGGCTATCGATGACAATGAGAACATCGAATTTCTGTCCAGTCAGAAGCATCGCGCAGGTAACACGCCCGTAAGATCCCAATCGACGATTACCGAAAATTTGTACAGAGGGCTGCCGACTCATACGCGTAAAAAGGACGATATTTTGAAGGAAATTTTTGGCGATGCGAAAACTGAAAGCAAACTTCGAGCGGGTTGTAGTAAGTTGCATTGAGATGCTCCAACTGAAGTGATAACGACTGAGAATGTCGGCATTGTAAGATACACGGGAACGTGGCATTGAGGACGATCGTCCGGTAAAGACTACGAATAGCGTCGCGATTTACGCGGTTTATACTTTCTTTTTAATCCTAGCCAAGGAACGCAAAGCACCGACGATGAATTCAGCGGTCCAACAAACAGCAACAATACGCTATGCCTGTAGAATAGCCGAGAGAGACGTACGTCGGATAGAAAGAAATTACAATCACAGAAATCCTGATTGTACAAACTGCAACGAAACCTACTGAATTTGTATAAAGTCTTATTTAAAAGTATTGTATACTACGAATCCCGAGGTACAAATAAATAATTTCTTACGATAAACAAAAGTGGGCCTATTTACTTCTGATACTACCAAATTGACTGCAATATCGTGTTGTGAAAGTCAATATAAAATTTATTCGCTAAAAATATAAATCTTGTCGGATTTTTTTTTTTCTTTACATTACAACAATTGCATTGTCGAATTAAATTAACAGTACAATATAAAAGTGTCGATCGATGATAACGTTAATTAATTTGTGTATATAATTTGCAATACTCGCTAATACTCGTAATTGTTCGTCTTATACATTGCAAAATATCAAGAAACATTCGAACTTCCTCGATTCGTCTGGTGCCTCGGCAATGCAAAGCAACAGAGATTGTGCTCCATTTATATTTCTCTGAATCTGTATTAAGTGAGTATTATAGTAAAATAATATATTAATATAAGATCCAATTGTTTTTGGCATCAACAGGTAGTTAGACAAACGTAATCGCGTTCTATTGTCACGGGACAAGTAGAAAACGCGGTCTATAGACTTTGTAAGTACTCGATAAACAACCCCTGATATTTTAATCCAACGATGACATATAAACAACGTTTGATTGTCATCGTTTGATTCGTCTTTTTTCCCCCCCGACTATTCAATGCCCGCTAACAACTACCGCTCGCATCTGTAACGCCAATGTATTCCGTACAACAGTCAACAAAATAAGGTACGTTTGTAAATGTTCAACAAATTCAAACTTAACGCAGGATGGATAGTTCGAACTGACTCGGGCATTTGTTACTCACACGAGTGTGCCCCTAAACTTTCGCTAGAAATCTCCCATAGCCGCTATGATATTCGAAAGCGCTGTCCTCGCGTCGCTCTCTTGAAAGACACTGAGGACTTCCATTGCCTTCTGAGAATGCTCTTTCTGCAGTTGCTTCGTTTGCTCGATTCCGGGTCCTTTCGTCACGATGTCGTACACCTTAAACATCGTTTCATGTTAATGCGGTTGAACGATCAAAACAGAACTTACGGTAGTACGAGCGTGTACGCGCTATACGCTTATGCGCGTCGCATAAGTCGAGCGAGAATGAGACAGAATTGCGAACAGTTCTCGATGAGATAAAAATCTGAAAAAAATCAAACATAGAAGGTGCCGAAAAGATTATTTTGGCATAATAATTATTGAAAAATGTTATTAACACGTTACTGAAATAAATAATTGTTCAACAAATTACCCGGCAAACTATTTTTTTTTTATGAAAATGGTTTGTTTATTTTTCTGAATACGTATGAGTTTCTTCAAAATTTTGTGTGATGTTTGAAAATTGCGTTTTTTTCATGTTAAACTTAAAAATCAGACAAAATTCTGAAAAAATGCATACGTATTTAGAAAAATACACAAATCATTTTCGTAAAAAAAAAAAAATTAGGTTACCGGGTAATTTGTTAAACAATTTTTTATTTTAGTAATTTGTTAATAACATTTTTCAATTATTATTTTGCCAAAATAATCTTTTTATCAGCTTCGATATGCTTGATTTTTTTCATATTTTCATCTTATCGAGAACTGTTCGTAATTTTGACGTAATTCGTCATACTGACGTTAGCTTAGGCGCTCATACTACCTTAATGTTCCAGTGGGTTCCACCGACAGCGAGCAAAAAGGAATATTTCCTCATGAACCCGATGAGAATGATTTTTTCGCACGAATACAAAAAATTAAACAATATTCTTTCCGAGAAGTCGCTGGAGCTCGCTTAAAATTTCACAACGTTTCAATATCATTATTGCAATTTATATCGACTGTACCTTGTCATAATCTACGTTTTGTACTGATTCCAGTCCCTTGTCGATTTCCGTCAAAATAGAGGGATCGTATTCAATGTGAAACATGACCGGTGCGGAGCAGAGATTGAAAGGCATCGTAGAATCCTTGTTGATGAACGGACTAAGATCCAGACAAGCCTAATGGAAGCGCAATAAGCGTGATTAATATCAAAGACAAGCGAAGGTAATAACGGCGGTAAGATGGGAATGTTTCAGTGTTGTAAGTCACCATTACTTTAAAAATTCAAGTTTACATATCAGTTTTTTTGCTAGTTACGATATTATAATGATGACCTGTAGCGATTATAAAATCATATGTGAACTTTTAAATAGTCGTAAGAGAAACCGAATTTTTCATTAAATTTCCGGAGAAATTGTGAGAAAAATGGACAAGCACAGTCCTCCATTATTTTCGCAATGCATTAACAGTGTTTCTCCATGTTTTCAATAAGATTACCATGAAGTTATATGGGAAATTAATATTTCTTGCCTCTATTTAAAAGTTTACACATCGTATTACAATAATTATGAGTCATTATTATAAAAACATAATTACAAAGCGAATTGTACCGTTGTTGTATTTTATTTGTATACAAATTTGGTATTTACAACTCTGGAGTGTTTACCTGCCAAGCGAGAGCCAGGTGTTTGCCGAATTTGTAGCCCTGCTGTTGAATCTCCTCGTTGTGACCAGCGAGAGTCAAGGTGCCCTGGCAAGACTTGCCGAGCAGAGCGCCGGCACTCAGCACGTTTTGGAGAGTCCATTCTCTGACGGCATAGCCGGTGCGATCCGCGGGTGGTATCGCGGGCAACGGATTATTCTGACTATCTCGGCGACCGACGAATTCCGCCTCTGCCAAATCGCGTACAGCACTGGACATCAACTCTACAACCTGGAAAAAAATGGCATTAAATGTCGCTCTACCAGCAAACGATAAAGCTATACCGGATGAAATTTCTTACATCTTGATTCCTCAAATTGGCCAACTCCGCACTGCTGTTGCCCAGCAAATAATCTCCACTGAGCAGCGCAATTTTATTACCAAAGGTCATATCGTTTAATTCTGACGCTTCGGGATATACTCCAGGCTGAATATTCACCAGACCTTTGTGGACTAAGTGGCTTGTTCTTATCATCTCTGTGACCTCCGCCAGTGCTCGCTGGCTAATAATAAATTCATGAATATTCCATGAGATTATAATGACGGTAATAATTTAACAAACTCGGAAAAAAAGTGCAGGATTATAAATGCTTTACAAAAAATTGTACGGAGTGTCTAGACGTCCGGATACCGTACAAATTGTGTTATATTATTCGTTCGGAAAGTAAAAAAACTTCACGTCGCGATCTCGACTGAACGCTTCGAATATTTCGTGAAGCAGAAGCTGAAAATTTGCGTTTTAGTATTATATGTATATATATAATGTTTTAAAAAGATAAACCTGTTAATGTTCCTTACTAAAGTGAAAATGTCTGCTTTAGCACTGTATATAGTGTTTTTAAAGAGAAAACCCGTTAAAATTTCTTACGAAAGCACATAATTTCCGGTTTAGTAAGTTTTTGTGAACGTACAGTCGTGTATCATTCATCCAGATAATTTTTTTTCCTTAATTTTCAATTTCTAATGGACGAATAACCATGTATTATTCGTCCGGATACATTTTAAAATAAATGTTCATGTTCTGATGGATGAATAATTGTATATTATTCCAGATGCATTTGCAAATGAATTAAGCAGTTTAACTTGATGAAAACCTGTATTAGCGATAATTTGGCCACTCTTCGTATGAACAAGATAGACATTTTTGTCCGGTATCCGAACGGCTAGCCACAGCGTTAGAAAAAATTGTACGATACCTATGCAAAACTCCAGCCGCCTTGTCCTCCTCCATCTCATCGACTTTCAAATGACCAGCCGCTTTGGATATCAATAATACTATGAGGCCCCACGCTTGCATGTTGTTTCTGCCATTGTATATCAAGCTCCTGCAATTGTAAACCTTGACTTTTGTAGAGAGATGAAAAGTGGAAAAGCTATGGAACAATGTAGGTTATTGATACTCACTTGGCAGTTTTGAGCAGAGGGTGGTTGGATCCCACGAGTTTTCGAAGATGCAGAGCAACGTTGGCTATCTCGTCGCTGAGCAACCATCGTAGGCTGAGAAAAGACGTGGGATAGCCGACGATCTTCTCGGCCTCCGAGACAGCTCGGTTCCAGTCGGGTTTTTGATTAGCCGCCACTTTTGTGCTGGAATCTCGCGTGCCCGCGTAACGCTGAAACTTTTGGGGCGAGGCGGGCACTCGGTGATCGGCGCACAACACGGAATACTTGTCGCACAACAACGCCGACATTCCGTTGCTCTTGCGAAGCATCGTCAGTAGGGACTTGTTTACAGCTGACATTTTCCCGAGCTCCACGCGACCGCGGCTCCAATCGACGACTGCTCGCTCGATCGCTCGGTCGTTCGCGCGTCCCCTCTCGCTCACATCTTCAACAGGTATTTTCAAAGCGTGGCGACTCGTTAAAACTTTCACCTTTGACCTGAATTTCTACTGTAACCCCCTTCGCACTACCGTGACGTAGTGATGTCGCCAGCATGCTGCGTAGCACTGCCGAGTGCCGCCGCGATTATCAAGCAGCGCTCGGCGGGACGCGCGAGTGGGCTCTCAAGGTCAAAGCGTAGACTCATACAATACACGCGTCGGATACACCTGTCCATGGGCGTTAAATCCACAAACCACAAAAAGATAGCCACGCCGATCGGACCCTGCACCAAGCCATCAGGAAACCTCCTGTTGTGCTTCGATGCCGTTATGAGGAAATGCGTTAAATCGTCTGAACAACGATGTAACGAGAGGTCTGAGGGAAACTGAAAATCCCGAGCCAACTTTCTCTAAACGACAGTCCTGTTTATTAGCTTTACTGTAATTCTCTTCACATGGAAATAACATATCTTTCTTGTTGTGTCGTTCTTGCCTGGCGAATATAATTCTGTTTTTCCTCAAATTATTGACCTTTTTGGATTTGCCGCCACCTTTTTAAAATGTTTTATATGCTCTCACGAAAATAAAAAAACTCGTTCCAACACGTATGACCTGACAGCTAAGAGGATAAAATGTTAATCTTTACGATAATATAACGTTGAAGTGGAAATAGATATTTTATGCCCGCACAATTAAATGTACCACTCTTACTACAATCCTTACTAATATTCTTTATTATGTAATTAGACATGTTTTTTTTTACTGAATATACTATAAAAAATGTTGTATGTCATTGGGATTTGTACGGTTAATTTCACAGCGATTTAATATATTTGAATATCAACTGTATCTAAAATAGCTTCACGTTTACATATTTTCTTTTGGCTATAATTTATTCACTAATTCATATTTAATGCAATTCAAATAAATTCATTACAAAATTCAAATAAATTCATTGTTTCTGGCACTAATCAATAATTTATTATCGAACTATATTAACGCGTGACTGGGGCGCTGACGCGCCCTGGCATACAAGCGAGTGGCACCTACCTCTTACTGTTTTTCCTTCGAGATTTTTGACATATACCATCAGTTCTCAACTCGCATATTCGACCATATCACATTACTAAAGGACATTGGGCTCATCTGCCAAAAAGCCGATTATAGTGGCAAAAGGGCGTATATATCATTTATATATGTGTTTTATATGTGTCATATAAGGTAAACGTACCAGTGGCCGCACACGTCCCAGTCGTCGCACACGACTGCATATATTTCACTATATTAAGGAAACCGTCAATAAAATTGCAAATGCAAAAATTGTGAGAGCGTCGTCAATAGCTAATTGTTGTCTAGCAAAATTGCCGATTGTCATACTGTGCAAATAACAATTTATTAATATATTTATCCTAGCCCGCACGTTGCGGCGATAGTTTCTTGATATTTCTTGTCGAAAATGCGAAGAAAAGACAAACGCTTTTTAGCCTTCATCGTTTGATTTTCACGTAATTTCGGCACGAATTATAGCTTATTCTGTTTAGGAAAGAACAAGCTATCACATTGGAAGCTTGATTTTTATGTTAACAAAGATTTAATAACATATCTTCCCTGTTTTATGACTGGGACGGACAAACAATTTGTTCTACCGGTATTTCGAACTCTGTGCGAATACTGGTGCAGACGTGTAAAGCGGAGGGTTACAGTAAGGTCGCGGAAACGCGAACCCGCGGGTTTGACATCAGAGCCTCGTCCAATGGATATAACAATCAACGAATGATAATCCATTATAACTTTTTCAGACACACGTGCGATGGAATACACATTTTAATCAAAACAGGTAAAAGCGAATCCCCACGGCGGTGAAATAACAAATAAGATGGGAGCCTTCGGTGAATTTCGCACTGCTCCGATCTATGAATTTTCAGTTTGCGTTTTTATCCAATGCAACGTTTTGCAATCGCACGGAAATCCCATCGCATCCACGATCGAAGTCACTTGAAAGCGTATGCACGGAATAACCGTAAGTGGCAGTCGGTAACACAACATTTGTTTATTCCATCGGTACAAGTGATTGTCGGGCGATGTCGCTAAGCGCTAGACTGTGGCGTCTCCGCCACTGCAATCGCAGCCGTCGGTACAGCAGCGCGCGGAACGCGCAGGAACCTCGACGAGCCAGGTGAGCCAATTCCTGAAATAAAAACTGTCTGCGGAGTCGGAGGCACCAACCGAGGAGCGACGAATTCTCTTCTTCCGGCTTCTTTTCGCGCCGCCAGAGAGGGTATTTTCAAAGAATATTGTAACGAATATAGCTGACTACATCTTGTGAGACACACGATATAAGTTAGGATGACAATTGATCAACGAATAGTTGACCGACTTCACTACGATTATGACAGAAGAGAGTCTCGACGGTACTTTGACAGCGAGCAGACGTGCTAAGGATCGCGATCCGAATATCGGAAGCTTTTATAATCAATAATATCCGCCCCACAAACAAATATCCGTGTTCTTCATTAGCTCGGCCGTTACAATATGTATAGGATAGAAGGACAGTTCCTGTACTTTCGTTGAAGCAAGAAAAGTTGGGGATGTAGGACGAGCTACATCCCCAACTGCACAGATGTCGCTGGTGGCGCTGTTTAGCTGTGTGCTGTGCGTGTGGCTCACGTACAGAGCTACACAAGCATGCGGGGCAGGCCGCGCCCCGCGCCGTTCCATCGACGCAGCGATTGGCTGAAAAGTTGGGGATATGCCGTCTCTCTCGCACTCTCGCTCGGATTGCGCTGAAAAGTTGGGGAATGCCGTCGCTCTCGCACTCTCGGAATCGAGTTGGGAATGCCGTCTCTCTCGCTCGGATTCTCATTGATTAGCTAAGAGTGGACATGCTTTATAATTTTGTACAGCAATATTGTCTGTTTTCATCCAGTTCATTAACCGGATTCTATGAAAAACAAGCAGGTGGGTTAGCCACAATGTATACAATTTATATACTAATTGCATGCTTCATCTGTCATAAGAGTAGCTTTGGTACACCAGTTCGGCTCGAGCCGTCGCGGTGTACGGACGCTCTGGCTCCACGCTCCGCTTGCCTCCCGCTGTGCACATCGCACCATCTAAACACGATAGCTATCGACCTATATAAAGTTAGCCGGAAGTTTCTATGAATCTAATTTTCAATTAGTGCTATCGATTGCTGGTCGATTGGTGGTCATTGGTGGCCTAATTAGAGCATTTGGTGGTCAACCGTTCATTTTTAATTAATTAATCAAAATTAGCCCGTGAAGTTGGCTGATTTTTTTTTCACGAATTTGATTCATTAGGCGACTAATCGATGCGTAATCGTTTGGTGGTCAAGAATATCATAATTAAAACATTTGGTGGTCTCTTGTTTCCGCAAAAAGCTAAAATCTTGAACTTCCGGTAGTCCGGACTGAATACCGTTATAAGGACTAGCGTTTATGGTTGATAAAACAGACAATTCTTAATCGATTTTGCTGAACAAGGTCTTATTCAACGCGGAAACTCATGCTAATCATTGGTAGTCCAATCAGAACATTTGGTGGTCCTTCATTAACTTACAAGCTGCAAGAAATTGAACCCGCGCATTCAGGTCCTCACCGGCGGCTGGGATTGGCTGATAATGGTAGCGGTATACCACGCACGTTCTGCCTAATAAAACGGATAATTCTTAACCGATTTTGCTGAACAAGGTCTTAATCGATGCGGAAACTCTCGCTCATCATTGATACTCCAATCAAAGCATTTGGTGGTCTTTCATTAACGGATACTCTACAATAAATTGTTCCCGCGCATTGAGTCTCTGACCGGAGGCTGAGACTGGCTAAAAATGGGAACAGCGGAATTAATAAAGGACTACCTGTTGGTTTTATAATAATTAGCGAGGTTATTAAAGGATAAAACGATTTATTTATTGAGACCGAACCGTTCGTGACGGCTGACCCAGAACAACTGAGAGCAGCTACCAAACAAACATTTGACATCACATAACGACGTGGAATTACATAGCGACGTTGATATATATATAAATATTATTAACAACGATTTTCTTTTCTCAACACTCCCACTCTTTGTTAATGGTAGCTAACAATCGAAAGCAATTTTCGGTTCGTGATAAACTTGTCATGTGACAATGCTTTTGTTAGAAAATCTGCTAGCTGTGCTTCAGACCGAACGTAGATAATTTCAATTAAACCATCTTCGACACGTTCCCGGATGAAGTGGTATTTTATGTCGATATGTTTCGTTTTCTTGTGGTGTTCCGTGTTGTGAGCAAGACGAATAGCACTTTGGTTATCAACGTAAAGTCGGGTCGGACCTATCAACGTAATATGCAACTCTTGCAGCAATATCCGCAGCCAAGATACTTCTTGAGCAGCATCCGATGCTGCTACATATTCTGCCTCTGTTGTCGATCGCGTGACACATTTCTGTCGGTACGAAGACCAAGTGATTGGTCCTCCCGCTAATGTGGTAACATAACCAGTTGTAGATCGCCGAGTGTCTAGGTCCCCCGCAAAATCAGCATTTTCAATTCCTTCGTAGAGAATTCCAAATTCCCGAGTGCCTTGCAAATATCGTCGTATACGCTTTACCGCAGTCCAGTGTTCCTTGCCGGGATTGCTTAGGAAACGATTTGCTCGGTTTGTTGCGTACATTATATCGGGTCGTGTCAATATTGCGGCAAACATTAGACACCCAATAGCTTCTCGGTAAGGTATGTTTTTCAATCATTCCCGATCTTTATCATTAGATGGACTTTGACCTTCGTGCAAAGTAGTATTTGGATCTGAAGGAATAGAGTTCGACTTACAATCTAACATATTAAATTTCTCGAGAACCCGGGAAATATATCCCGACTGACTGATAAAGATGCTCTTCCTTTGTCGATCGCGTACTATTTCGAAACCGACGAAATAATTAGAGTCTCCCACTGTGATCTCGAAACTAGCTTGGAGCTTGCTTATAATCAAATCGAGTATTTTCACTTCTTCACACAAGATCAGTCCATCATCCACATAGAGCGCCAGGATCACATCGTGTTCGTCAATTCTCGCATGGAACACGCATTTGTCCGCGTTTAGCTGCTTGAAATCGAACGTCTTCAAAACAGATACAATCTTCTTGTTCCAGCAGCGTGGCGACTGTTTCAGGCCGTACAAACTTTTCTTCAGTTTACATACAAGACTCGAATCATTGCTTGTAAATCCTTCCGGCTGCATCATATATATTTCTTCTTCTAAATCGCCATTAAGAAACGCAGTTTTCACATCAAATTGACGAATTTCCAAATCCTTTTTTGCGGCCAAGGCAAACAATACTCGAATTGTGTCGTAGCGTACAACTGGTGAAAAGGTTTCGTGATAATCGATTCCATCCTCCTGCGAATATCCTTTAGCGACGAGACGGGCCTTGAATCGACTAATCGTTCCGTCGGGTTTACATTTAATTTTGTAGACCCATTTACAGCCAATTTTCTTGCGATTCGAAGGTAGAGGTTGTAGTGTCCATGTATCATTTTTCATCAACGATTCCATCTCTTCATTCATCGCTTCTTGCCACTGAGCAACATTCTCGCTCTTCAAGGCCTCTTCATAATTGAGTGGCTCTACGACGGTTGCGGCACAGGCTGAGTCTGGAACATATCTGTCTGGTGGATGTAACTGGGAACGATCACGAAGTTTTCGTTTTCCTGATTCTGTGGGGACTGGCATTCGCGATTCGTCAGTGCTTAATTCTTCAGGTTCTTCAGGGTTTCGTCGTTCCGATTCTTTTTCCGCTTGCGATGCAGAATTTATTTGTCCTAGCGCTGCTTCATCGTCGTTAAAATCAATTAAATCTTCATCATCTTCTTGTTCTTCGTTTGTATCTTCACGATTTTCTTGGACTGGAGCCAATCATACTTCAATTTGTTGATTTCTCTCGCTTCGGAGTTCGACAGATGTAAAATTTGTCTCCGGAAGATTCAAACTGTGTTCCGATCCCTTTGTCGTACGCTCATCAAAAACTACGTCCCTTGCCACAGTGACTGTCCTTTTTTTCGTCATACAACCTATAGTTTGTGCTGTAGCCTTCGTACCCGACCACTCGCAATTTTTTTGCTTTTGGATCGAATTTAGACCGGAATTGCTTTGGAATATGAGAATATGCTATTGCTCCAAACTTTCTCATATGTCCCACAGCGGCTGATTTTCCAAACCATTTTTCGTACGGTGTCGCTTCGTTGTTCGACTTGCATGGTCGTCGATTTAGTGCGTAAACCGCTGTATTAACGGCTTCAGCCCAAAGGGAATGTGGAAGATTCGTATCGTTCAACATGGTGCGTGCGCTCTCGACAATTGACCTGTTATCACGTTCTGCTCTTCCGTTCTGTTCTGCGGTGTAAGGTGCGCTTGTGCCATGAATGATACCGGCCGTTCTGAAATGATTCTCAAAGTGATTATTCACGAACTCACGTCCATTGTCACTTCGGAAGATTTTAATCTTGTTCCCCGTTTGCTTAATCGCATCGATAATCGCATCGATTAAGACCTTGTTAAGCAATATCGGTTAAGAATTATCCGTTTTATCAGGCAGAACGTGTGCGGTATACCGCCGTATCCATATTCCGCCAATCCCGGCCGCGGTGAGGAGCTGTCCATATCACGGTATTCAGGAGGAGCTGTCCATATCACGGTATAGCATTATACACGGTATAAACGCTAGTCCATATCACGGTATTCAGTCCGGACTACCGGAAGTTCAAGATTTTAGCTTTTTGCGGAAACTAGAGACCACCAAATGTTTTAATTATGATATTCTTGACCACCACACGATTACGCATCGATTAGTCGCCTAATGAATCAAATTCGTGAAAAAAAATCGGCCAACTTCACGGGCTAATTTTGATTAATTAATTAAAAAAGAACGGTTGACCACCAAATGCTCTAATTAGGCCACCAATGACCACCAATCGATAGCACTAATTGAAAATTAGATTCACGCAAACTTCCGGCTAACTTTATGTAGGTTAGCTATCGTGTTTTTGGTTCCGAAATCCTTTGTTTTCTATCGTGTTCAATCGGGCATTTTAAGCAGGGTACACACATCTCGGAGCGCCCGTGCCTACCGAGCTAAACTTTTTCTACCCGTGATTCTACCCAGTATATAAATCCGTCCTCGAGTCGAATGCGCTACGTCACAAATTTCAACAAATCTCAAGCCCCCCCACGGGAATGCCACTAAAAGAAAGATCACTCAGAGCGATACGATGGCTCCTAAAAAATCTAAAAATCATACTGCGCCAACTATCAAAAAACCGCAGCCGGTGTCAAAAACTTCGCTATCTGACATCCCAAGTGACTCTGTGATCCAACCGCCAGTGACAGACGCGCCAATCAACTTACGTTTATCCAGTGAACATTCATCCCAACATTTTGAGAATCACGACGTCATTTTGAACCCTGCAACGAAGGAATTTATTCCACCCATCGTTCTAGCCAATTGAGCCCAGATACGGGATATCATAAACCAACTCGAAACCGTTACTTCGGATGGATTCAAAATCCACGGTAATCGCAACAACTCGAGCATCCTCCTGACGTCACGCAGGGACCACACCAAGGTCACCGAATTCCTGGATGTAAACAAAATCGCTTATCACACGTTCAGTTTCAAGAGCGACAAGCGGAAAAACTTCATTATTCACGGCCTTCCAGAGTCCTTCGAGACAGCTGAAATTTATGACGCCTGTAAGGCTCATATAAACATAATTCTCTACCGTCATTCTCTACCGATAGAGGGCCAAGATCTGACACATCTTTTATTTACTAGTTTAATTTTATTAAAGTGCACTTTATTCTCAGATAGTTTTCCTTATAGGATAGTATAATAAGTTCTTTTGTTTATAAAGTTATAATTAACATATAAATTCGTTAAAATATGGTAGAAAATGAGAGGGAAATGGTGATGTGAAATACGAAGTCATTAGTGAGGTTATGTAGTGTGTCGTACGTCGCCTGGGTATCACTTTGTCTCAAACATGCTACTTAACCAGATCACGGTGGTGGACATTGAACCCGCGTGTGCGATTTGCAGCAGTGAACCAAATCAACCACTGTATGCCTTCGACCCCTAGCAATCTTAACCACCGCCAATTCACCGTAAAAACCACCGGGTAGTTTTTTGCAAAAAAAAAAACGAAAATTGGTCGAAACCACCGTAAGAACGACCGCTTTTCGAATGTTTTGCTCGGTCGTTTTCGCGGTAGTCGATGACGCAAAACCACCGTGAAAACGACCGTCTTTCGAATGTTTAGCTCGGTCGTTTTCGCGGTAGTCGATAACGAGAAACCACCGTCGAAATGACCAATTCAAAAACTACTAACCGGTCGTTTTTTCCGTGAAGACCGAGAAACAACTGTCGAAACAACCCCTTTTGTATCGAATTTCGAAAAAAAAAAAAAAATTGTCACGACTCGGATACGAACCTGGGACCTTCCGACTGTTGTGTTGCGCCTTAGACCACTCGGCTATTCAAACCTTTAAAGGTATACTTTTTGATTGTCTATTTGAAGTTTGATTATGTAGTTGGTCGTTTCCATAGTCGTTTTCCCGGTCGACTACCGCGAAAACGACCGAGCTAAACATTCGACAGACGGTCGTGTTCACGGTGGTTTCTCGTCATCGATTACCGTGAAAATGACGGCGCATAATCTTCAAAGGTAAGTCCATTTGATAGTGTTTTTTTTTAAGTATTTACCGAAAAAACGACCGAATATAAATTTTATGACCAGTCGTTTCAATAGTCGTTTTGATGCATCGGTGACCGAAAAAACGCCCAAATAACATTTTTTAGAGCGGTCGTTTTTACGGTGATTTCGACCAATTTTCGGTTTTTTTTTGCAAAAAACTACCTGGTGGTTTGACGGTAGTTTTTACGGTAAATCAGCCGAAAACGACGGTCGTCAAGATTGCTAGGGACGGTGTGGAACTTTTTTCCACACAAAATGCGTTGGGTTAACAGCAAGGGAGCAGAGAGTCCTGGATCTGAAAAACAACCGCATCATGATATTCTACTGTCCGACCTGTGTAAACTCATTCAAAGTTCTACCGAAAGTTTTATCATCGGTAAACAAAGTCTCAGAGAAATGCAATTCTCTAAGTGATGAGGTGGAAGGATTGAGAGCCCAGGGTTCGGAGTACGTGAAGTTGGAGCAGTCGATGCAGAAGTTGGACAAGGATATGACGGAACTTCGAAATGAATGGGAATCAATGCAGATCTATTGCAGCAATTCTCAAGCCGAGATGATCGATATTCGGAATGCGATGGAAAAAATCAAGTCAGCCCCTACTGCACCGTCTTTATCCAGCCAACCATCGATTCAAGTGGAGAAATTGACGTTCGAACTCGGTGAGCGCCAGAGACGGGCTAGAAACATAATTTTATTTAAAATGCCAAAGACTACAAATCCAGGGGAAACTGCCAAGCAATTGGAGGATGCAGTAAGCGACGTATTAAAATCTTTCTGCAATGTCAACCGAGAAGGCATAACCGTCACTCGATTGGGTAAAATTACCGCGGGAAAATCCAGGCGCGTACTCGTCACGCTGCAATCTACATCGGACATGGTGGAAATACTACGAAAGAAGAGATTATACAAGGGGCAAATCCACATCCGGGCTGACCGGACGAAACTCCAACAAGAAGAGTATAAAAATCTCTGGTCTGAGGTCAACGAAGTTGCGAAGATCGGGATAAAAAAGCGTCCCGCACGGAAAAAATCAGACCCGGCGGGACTCCTGCCGGGAGTTCTGCCGGGAGTCCCGCCGGAAGTTCCGCGGAAGTTCCATGAGACGCCCGCGAAAAGCCCGCGAGAGTTCCGTAACGTATTGTAACGAACGTCGCCGCTTAGTGTCGAGTTGGGGTTTTGGACCGAGCGCGGCTCACTTGACAACCGGCATGACAACGGACGAACGTTGACAACGACGAACAAACAGTCTCGGTTGACAGCTCACAGCGAACGGACGTGTCGACCGAATTACTAGACCGCGATATCGGAATAAACTCTGCTGATTTTCTAATACGTCGTTTCATTGACGTAACAGTATATTAAGTGTAGATCGTGATAAAAACATCTCGGACGGTTAACATAGACTGTATTTATCGGTCTATCTGTTGTGTATGAAGTATATCGATTACAAATCTTTTGTCGGGTCATGACCTGCCGTTATTACGATTTAGTATCGGTCAGAAACTGATTAAAGTTGCGAACGTTTTGTAGCTGAATATCTTGTTAGATCTCACTGAACATATTGCTTGATATCGCTCTCGATATATTCCTGAATATCCAGCTCGATATGTCGCCCAATATCTTCCTCGATAAGTTGTTCAATAACTGGCGAGATATATCTGTCGATATATTTTTGGACATCTTACTACGTATTACGTATTACATATGTAATAAATAGAAATGCGGGACTTCGCGTTTCGTTCCGCGCTCGCACAAATTACGAGCGGGATGGATTTATTTAGAAGAACTTAACAAAGACAGGTGCTCGAGGTTGACTCGGTGTTCGCTGGTTATACAAAAAACAAATCGATTTAATTATGTTTCGCACTCATACATACACACATTCATCCATACGCACACTCCAATTAAGCGACCTCGGTGCGAGACTACCGTTATGAGCGATAAGTCGATATAAATTAATTAAATAACGCGAATAATATTAAAGAAAAGAGTCTTCAAAATAATCACGACTCGGAGATGTTATGAAAATGAGGATGATAATAATAATAATGTCGAAAATCGCCGGAGAGCTCGGACAGGCGAGTTTCGTTACGCGGTCCGAGTTTTCTCTCGCCGATCGACAAACGCGATTTTCGTTACGCGAAAAGAAAAACAATGGTAATCACGCACGGCTCGAGTTTCGTTACGAGTCGTGCGGGAAAAATGATGAAAATGACGCGATGCGCTGTCGTGATATTTCTGTTGGACATCTTATTAATTTTCGGTCATGAAGCCGACGATATCGGGCGTTTTTCCATCCCGGGAAAGCGTGGAGTAGTAGGCCCTGGGCTTCTCGGGCCGGTCGCACGTCGCGTCTCGATCTTCTCGGGATTCCGGGTGCCGCGTATCGCTGGGTGTCGTGGTTGCCTCGTAATTCTTTGTTTCTCGCAGTATCGCCACGCTTTCGGGCTCGTGGATGCTTAATGTCGGGGCTCCGACACCGGCCCAGTGGTCCAGACGCGGGACGAGATGCTTCGCATTAGAAAACGTGAAGCGTTAATCGGGGGCGCGGGTTTTTTTTATTATCTGTTTGGAAACTCGCTTACCTCGTTCGCTGGCGTATACCACACACACACACACACACTCTAGGCGCGCCGCTACTCGCGAACCAAGTTCATTGGGTTCGGATTTCGGGCGAACGTCTCTGCTCGTGCGTGATCGCACGAGCAGCACGATATTGTATTTGATATTGTGATGTCGGGTAATTTTTTATGGCGAAGAATAGCCAACTCGGCTACGAAGCGCGGTTATGGGATGGAAAGACGCGGTTGACACGTTACGAGTCCAAAGGGACGTTTATTGAAGATCTCTGGTACAAGTTTAGTCGCGCAGAGTTTCGGGCTTACTGACTGACGAAATAACGCGGGAGGCGCTTATATGGGATCGAACTGTGGGAAAATGGTAATAGTGGGGAGGAATTTTGGGAGAAGAGTCCAGAAAGTTCGGCGGGAAAAGGGCGCACGTGTGGCTGTTTTCCTGGAAAGGCGCATAGCTGATTAGGCGAGGCGTGCGTGGAAAACAGGCGATAAAAAGAGATGTGGCTAAGAATTTGAGAGGAGTCTGGAAGCTTCGGCGGGAGACAGACACTTGTGTGACTGGATTCCGGGAAAAGGCGGTTGTTTAGATAGGTGCAGCGTGCATGGAAAACTAGCGATAAAAAGGGATTCGGGAAACGTCACGTAGACCCCGCGAGTGGCGGTATTATGATGCAGGCGACAATAGCTGCGTTTAGGGGACCTATGGAGATGTAGTGCGTGGCGTCGAGCCGGGCCGCAGGTCAGGAAGCGATAAATTAGGAATGCAGGCCCGTGGGCCAGAGGTACGGAGAGTCGGTGGAAAAGGAAAAAAATAGGTAGTGGACAGGGACTTGTTACAATATCTATGCGTATCTGGGATTTGCTCAGACGAATAGAATTAATAACATCAGTGGTTATATACTTGATCTTTCTTTTTCGAATGGATTAGAATTGCGTATCAACAAATCCGTCGACCCACTTGTTGGAATCGATCTTTACCACCCACCGCTATGTATTGAAATCCCGTGTGTGTTGGCTAGAAATCTTGTATTTACGGAATCTGTTCCGTCGCATGGGACAGAATCCATGATGTAGATCGTCGCGTTCGTGCTACGCGAAACTCTTAGTTAAGACGCATAATTTATTTCGATTATATTTTTGTATAGATAACTGAGAAAAAGTCATTAGCGTCACCCAAACGCGGTTCTTCAGGCAAGAGCAGCTCTCTTTTACCTGAGGCCGTAAAAAAGGGTCGACAAGCCCCGGCGCGGGGTGTCCAGCGTCTCGCATGCTCGACCCACGTGCAAGGCTGTTTTTAACATTTGGCTAGCAGACATTATAATCTTTATTTTTAAACCCGCATACTGTCGCATAGAAATTGAAATAACCCGTTGGACAATAAAGTCATCGGCGACTGGAAGTAGGTGACATTTCACAAGTATCAACGCGTCATAAAGAGATTAGGTGCACACCCGCTCGACTCTCGAGACCACCGCGGAAATCTTTTTATTGCACCTAAGGACTACGGTGCGTCACGCGGAAATTCCCAATGGCCAAGCCGAATGTTTGGCAACGTTGTCCAGAAATTTCATGCGATCCCTTCCGCGATTGGTGACAAGACAAATCCGCCGTCCTCCTACTTTTCACTTATTTTGACCAATAATATCTCTCGTCATATCGCCACTAAGGAGCGACATCGCGCTACCCTTGGAGAGGAAGCTCTCGTCACCAACAACGAATTTTAGTCTAAGACTCTTCGTCAGCGAGGACACATCGGTAGCAACTAACCCCTCTGGTTCAGATTGCAATAACACGCGAAAATCAGTGTAACTTCTATTTCATATTTAATTTGTTGTAACTTGGAAATTTAAAAAGTGTTGTTTGATTTTAAATAAATATTGTGAAGTTTTTCAAGCCAGTGTTCAACACCCTGTGATTCCCTCCAGACAAAAATAATAGTCGTTGGCGATTAATTTCTCTAACGACGCGTCGTACCAGTGAGACTTCGTCACCACACGCGTGAGATCAGGCCTTACAACCCTAATCGGTTGAAGTACCGCGCGGTCTCCCGCAGTACCCAGAGAGAAAAATAACGACACGGTGACGGCACGGTAGCGACACGTGTCGGTACGGCGTGTCGGTACCGTGCAGTTATGTGCGACCGAATGTGATGCGTTTGTGTCGACACGCGTGGCTAGACACGTCGTAGCGACACAGTCACGGCACCATTGCAGTACTCCGTGGAGTACGTTGCCTACGCTGTGTCGCCACGATGGAGGCATCATGGCGACACGCCGTGCCTGAAAAAAAAAAAAAGTTTGTCATGGTCAGGATTCGAACCCGGGACCTTCCGATTGTTGGTCTGCGACTTAGCCAACTCGGCTATTCTAACCTTTTATGTTATGTATTTTGATTGTCTATTTGAAGTTTGGTTTTGACGTTATAGGTACGGTGTGTTACCATGGTGTAGGCACCATGTCACCACGGTGTAGGCACGGTGTGCTGCCACGGTGTAGGTACCGTGACGGTATACCGTGCCTACACCGTCAAAACCAAACTTCAAATAGACATTCAAAATACTTAACATAAAAGGTTAGAATAGCCGAGTTGGCTAAGTCGCAGACCAACAATCGGAAGGTCCCGGGTTCGAATCCTGACCATGACAAACTTTTTTTTTTTTCAGGCACGGCGTGTCGCCATGATGCCTCCATCGTGGCGACACAGCGTAGGCAACGTACTCCACTGAGTGCTGCAACGGTGCCGTGACTGTGTCGCTACGACGAGTCTAGCGACGCTGTGTCGACACAAACGCGTCACATTCGGTCGCACATAACACCACAGTACCGGCACGCCGGGCTGTGCCGTGTCGCCACCGTGCCGTCACCGTGTCGTTAGGCTCCATTTTAACGGCACGATATTCTCTCTGGGCGATACAGAATCGTTCTTCGATTTTAAAAAAGGCGACTTTATTGGTCTCAATAGGGCATTTGCGGATGTAGATTGGTCCTTTATTAAGGATTCGTCTACCGTTGAATTAGCACTGGCCGTGTTTTACAATAAAATTCGTGATATAATACCTAAATTTGTGCCGGTAAAATATGTGGTCCCGAGTACGTTCCCAATATGGTTTACATCGGCGTTAAAAAAGCTAATACGAAACAAAAAAACCGCCCATTGGAAATTCAAGAATGAAAAATCGCCCTTTGAGCGTGATAATAAGTATATTGAATTCTCGAAGCTTCGTGCCGAGTGTAAAGCCAAACAGCAGGAGTGTTATAAAAATTATATTGATAGCGTAGAAAGTAATATAGCGGAAAACCCAAATAAGTTCTGGGACTTTGTCAAGAGTAGGAGAGAAGACAGCGGAATGCCGTGCAAAATGTAATTAGATAACGTGACAGGCGAATGTGGTGATGAGATTGCAGAGTTATTCGCAACGTTTTTCGAGTCAGTGTACACGGATAAAGGCCCATCGGGCCCTCTGCTCCCGTCTCAGCCTCCGATGGTCGATATAAATGAAATTAACCTTTCTCTTAGTGAGGTCTCGACTAGGATTGGTCTACTGGTAGCAAATTCCTCCCCTGGACCGGATGGAATACCGGACATGGTTTTAAAAATGTGCAAAACGACGCTTGCCATACCGATACACGGTCTTTTCGCGAGATCACTGAGAGAGGGAGAGTTTCCGAAAGAGTGGAAAAAAGCTACGTGATTCCCATTTTTAAATCAGGCAAGAAAGGTGATGTTAAAAATTATCGACCAATATAAAAAATGTCAGCCATTGCCAAATTATTTGATAGTTTAGTCTGTGATAAATTATCGAGTGCTGTGAATAATGCTATTGTTGATGAGCAACACGGATTTGTGGCAGGTAGATCAACTGTTACAAATCTTACGCTTTATGAGAATTATATAAATAAGTCGTTGGTAGCGAGAGAGCAAGTGGATGCAATATACACTCAGCAAAAAAATTAAGGGAGCAGTTAAATTTTACCGTTTTTTCACTGATTTTTGAAGCGCTGTAAGTTTGTGAAAAATGATCGAATCGTAATAAAACAAAATGCGTTTTAAAGCTTCATATCTCTAGTTTGAAAATCAATGCAGTCTTTTTTTTTAAGCAACACGCTCGGCATGAACCTAAGGAATAGCGGGAAGGAAATTTTCTCAAATTTTTTGTCGTTTTCAAAGTCGTCCACGGGCACAAAAAAAAAAATTTCTGGCTTTGTCAATACTGGGGTCCTTTAGCCTGGTTCTTCAGCTTCAAAATGGTGTTTTGTTCATCTCTGTACGACCATTTGTCGCTGAGATATGGGCATTTAAAGGAAAAAGGAGCTTTTTTCGTAGATCATCAATATCTCATGAACTAATGATCGCACAGCGAGCTAAAGGTAGGTTTTGTAAACTGGAAGAAATGCTCTAAAAGTACCTTCTGGTACTTTAGAGATTTTATTTTTTTATGTAACCTTAATATTGATTTGAAAAAGACCAAAAAAATGGACTTTTTCCCCGTTTTGGAAAATCCACGTCAACTTGGCAGATATTGCGATAATGACTCATGTTTTTAGGATTTTTTTTAGTTCCATACATGCCCAACGACCCCCCAAGATTAAAAAATTTATGTGCTGAACCGTTGTTTTTTCCCGAAGCGTCAAAGTTTTATCAAAAATTAAAGGAACACTTATTGTTCCTTAAAGGGCATTTAATGATGACTAAAATTTAAAAAAAAACTTTTCCGTTGTTTTTCTCACGGTTTCGCAATAACTACTCTTTTAATCTTTGAAAAAGAGAAAAATTAAAAATTTTGAATTTTTTTGCTTAAAAAACGGTATTTTTCTCACAATTTCTTATGAACAATCTTTGAAATGAAAAACAAAAAAAAAACAAAAATGCCTACGAACTTTTTTTTTCAGAAAAATTCAAAATTTTTAATTTTTCTCTTTTTCAAAGATTAAAAGAGTAGTTATTGCGAAACCGTGAGAAAAACAACGGAAAAGTTTTTTTTTTATTTTAGTCATCATTAAATGCCATTTAAGGAACAATAAGTGTTCCTTTAATTTTTTATAAAACTTTGACGCTTCGGGAAAAAACAACGGTTCAGCACATAAATTTTTTAATCTTGGGGGGTCGTTGGGCATGTATTGAACTAAAAAAAATCCTAAAAACATGAGTCATTATGGCAATATCTGCCAAGTTGACGTGGATTTTCCAAAACGGAGAAAAAGTCCATTTTTTTGGTCTTTTTCAAATCAATATTAAGGTTACATAAAAAAATAAAATCTCTAAAGTACCAGAAGGTACTTTTAGAGCATTTCTTCCAGTTTACAAAACCTACCTTTAGCTCGCTGTGCGATCATTAGTTCATGAGATATTGATGATCTACGAAAAAAGCTCCTTTTTCCTTTAAATGCCCATATCTCAGCGACAAATGGTCGTACAGAGATGAACAAAACACCATTTTGAAGCTGAAGAACCAGGCTAAAGGACCCCAGTATTGACAAAGCCAGAAAAAATTTTTTTGTGCCCGTGGACGACTTTGAAAACGACAAAAAATTTGAGAAAATTTCCTTCCCGCTATTCCTTAGGTTCATGACGAGCGTGTTGCTTAAAAAAAAAGACTGCATTGATTTTCAAACTAGAGATATGAAGCTTTAAAACGCATTTTGTTTTATTACGATTCGATCATTTTTCACAAACTTACAGCGCTTCAAAAATCAGTGAAAAAACGGTAAAATTTAACTGCTCCCTTAATTTTTTTGCTGAGTGTATACCGACTTCAGTAAAGCTTTTGATACGGTAAATCACGACTGTCTTATTAGAAAATTAAAACGACTGGGTCAGGGCGACTTGTTACTAGAATGGCTTGCTTCATTTCTGGTTGACCGTTGTCAATATGTTAAAGCAAAACAAATAATCTCTCGTCCTTTAGTAGTATTATCTGGAGTACCTCAAGGATCGCATCTTGGTCCTTTATTATTTATAATATTTATTAATGTCATAGCATCTTGCTGCGTAAAATCGAGATGCCTTTTATTCGCAGATGATTTGAAATTATATAATGTAATCAGAAATGAGGAAGATTGTATGACGCTGCAAGCGGATCTCAATAATTTAACTATATGGTGCGAATGCAATAGTAGGTCTCTTAATTAACTGAAATGTAAATTGATTTCATTCACGAGAACTGAAAAAACTGTAAATTTTAAGTATAAGATTGGAGACTACGAACTTGAAAAGATGAATTTGATCAAAGATCTGGGAGTGCTATTCGATAAGAGGCTCACTTTCGTGCAACACATTGATTCGATAACAAACCAAGCTATGAAGATCCTGGGATTTGTGAAACGTTTTTGCTCAGACTTTACATCTTTAGCGACTCTTAGAACCATATACTTGTCTTTTGTAAGATCTAAACTCACGTACGCATCAGTTGTTTGGTCACCATGTTTTGAAATTCATGAAAAAAATTAGAAATTGTACAACATAAATTTCTACGACATGTTGCATTCCGTTTCGGTAGATCGATGGCATTTGATGATCACGACTATCAAGACGCGGCGAGGTTAGCTAACATTCCAACTCTTGAGTCCCTAAGAAAATTCGACGGCTCGTGCTACCTCTTCTAAATACTTAACGGAATTGTCAGAAGCGCATCGTTACTAGCGTTAATTTCATTGCATATACCCAGGCGCGGGTTAAGAAATACAAATGCTACGCTTATCCATGAGTACAACCACGTTTCGACCTTCTCTAGTAATTCTGTCATAGCGCGACTTGCTAGCTTGGGAAATGCGAACCCGGAGTTACAATATATCGGAGTGCCTTTCAGCATATTCCGGAAAGCGGCGAGAGAAGTAATATTAAGTTTTAAATAATTTTGTAAACAAATATTGTGTCAGATCTGGTCCAGTATATGTATAATGTAATAAATTGTTAAGGAGAAATCCGTTTAAATATATCAATCAAAATCAAACAATATCAGTGCGCCAATTCTCCAAGAAATTGCCGGACGGACAATCCATTCTTCTACCAGTCTTCCAAATCGCCACGGCTCATGAAGTGACTCTCGCACACGTAAACAACGTTAAGACCATTCACCACCACACGTTCCGCGCGCAGAAATTCATATCGTCGGATCAACCCGCCCAGTGCATCCGCTGCCAATCTTTCGGCCACGCGAGTTTCCATTGCCGACTGCCACCACGCTGCCGAGTTTCGAGCGATTCTGCCGTCTCAGCTCGATGTTAAAGCGTTAAAATCATTCATTTCAACCAAAAACACAAGATTCTATCGTTAAACGTCATCTGAGACGGCTGTGACGAACGAAACTTCGACCAACTCCGAGAATCGAGATCTCCCGAGTTTCGAGCGATTCTGCTGTCTCAGCTCGATGTAAAAGCGTCAAAAGCATTCATTTCAACCAAAAACACAAGATTCTATCGTTAAACGTCACCTGACGTGGCTGTGACGAACGAAACTTCGTCCAACGCCGAGAATCGAGATCTCGCAAGTTTCGAGCGATTCGGAAGTCTCAGCTCGATGTAAAAGCGTCAAAATCATTCATTTCAACCAAAAACACAAGATTCTATCGTTAAACGTCACCTGACACGGCTGTGACAAACGAAACATCGACTAATTAAGAGAATCGAGATCTCGCGAGTTTCGAGCGATTCTGCCGTGTCAGCTCGACGTAAAATCGTCAAAATCATTCATTTCAACCAAAAACACAAAATTCAATCGTTAAACGTCATCTGAGACGGCTGTGACGAACGAAACTTCGACCAACGCCGAGAATCGAGATCTCGCAAGTTTCGAGCGATTCTGCCGTCTCAGCTCGACGCAAAAGCGTCAAAATCATTCATTTCGACCAAAAACACAAGATTCTATCGTTAAACGTCACCTGACACGGCTGTGACAAACGAAACATCGACTAATTAAGAGAATCGAGATCTCGCGAGTTTCGAGCGATTCTGGCGTGTCAGCTCGACGTAAAATCGTCAAAATCATTCATTTCAACCAAAAACACAAAATTCAATCGTTAAACGTCATCTGAGACGGCTGTGACGAACGAAACTTCGACCAAGGCCGAGAATCGAGATCTCGCAAGTTTCGAGCGATTCTGCCGTCTCAGCTCGACGCAAAAGCGTCAAAATCATTCATTTCAACCAAAAACACAAGATTGAATCGTTAAACGTCATCTGACACGGCTGTGACAAGCGAAACATCGACTAATTAAGAGAATCGAGATTTCGCGAGTTTCGAGCGATTCTGCCGTGTCAGCTCGACGTAAAATCGTCAAAATCATTCATTTCAACCAAAAACACAAGATTCAATCGTTAAACGTCATCTGAGACGGCTGTGACGAACGAAACTTCGACCAACGCCGAGAATCGAGATCTCGCAAGTTTCGAGCGATTCTGCCGTCTCAGCTCGACGCAAAAGCGTCAAAATCATTCATTTCAACCAAAAACACAAGATTCTATCGTTAAAAGTCACCTGACACGGCTGTGACGAACGAAACTTCGACCAACTCCGAGAATCGATATCTCCCGAGTTTCGAGGGATTCTGCCGTCTCAGCTCGATGTAAAAGCGTCAAAATCATTCATTTCAACCAAAAACACAAGATTGAATCGTTAAACGTCATCTGACACGGCTGTGACAAGCGAAACATCGACTAATTAAGAGAATCGAGATTTCGCGAGTTTCGAGCGATTCTGCCGTGTCAGCTCGACGTAAAATCGTCAAAATCATTCATTTCAACCAAAAACACAAGATTCAATCGTTAAACGTCATCTGAGACGGCTGTGACGAACGAAACTTCGACCAACGCCGAGAATCGAGATCTCGCAAGTTTCGAGCGATTCTGCCGTCTCAGCTCGACGCAAAAGCGTCAAAATCATTCATTTCAACCAAAAACACAAGATTCTATCGTTAAAAGTCACCTGACACGGCTGTGACGAACGAAACTTCGACCAACTCCGAGAATCGATATCTCCCGAGTTTCGAGGGATTCTGCCGTCTCAGCTCGATGTAAAAGCGTCAAAATCATTCATTTCAACCAAAAACACAAGATTGAATCGTTAAACGTCATCTGACACGGCTGTGACGAACGAAACTTCGACCAACTTCGAGAATCGAGATCTCGCAAGGTTCGAGCGATTCTGCCGTCTCAGCTCGATGTAAAAATGTTAAAATCATTCAATTCAACCAAAAACACAAGATTCAATCATTAAACGTCATCTGATTCGGCTGTGACGAACGAAACTTCGACCAAATCCGAGAATCGAGATCTCGCGAGTTTCGAGCGATTCTGCCGTCTCAGCTCGATGTAAAAGCGTCAAAATCATTCTTTTCAACCAAAAACACAAGATTCTATCGTTAAAAGTCACCTGACACGGCTGTGACGAACGAAACTTCGACCAACTCCGAGAATCGATACCTCCCGAGTTTCGAGGGATTCTGCCGTCTCAGCTCGACGTAAAATCGTCAAAATCATTCATTTCAACGAAAAACACAAGATTCAATCGTTAAACGTCATCTGAGACGGCTGTGACAAACGAAACATCGACTAATTAAGAGAATCGAGATCTCGCGAGTTTCGAGCGATTCTGCCGTCTCAGCTCGACGTAAAAACGTCAAAATCATTCATTTCAACCAAAAACACAAAATTCAATCGTTAAACGTCATCTGAGACGGCTGTGACGAACGAAACTTCGACCAACGCCGAGAATCGAGATTTCGCGAGTTTCGAGCGATTCTGCCGTGTCAGCTCGACGTAAAATCGTCAAAATCATTCATTTCAACCAAAAACACAAGATTCAATCGTTAAACGTCATCTGAGACGGCTGTGACGAACGAAACTTCGACCAACTCCTAGAATCGATATCTCCCGAGTTTTGAGGGATTCTGCCGTCTCAGCTCGATGTAAAAGCGTCAAAATCATTCATTTCAACCAAAAGCACAAGTATCAATCGTTAAACGTCACCTGACACGGCTGTGACAAGCGAAACATCGACTAATTAAGAGAATCGAGATTTCGCGAGTTTCGAGCGATTCTGCCGTGTCAGCTCGACGTAAAATCGTCAAAATCATTCATTTCAACCAAAAACACAAGATTCAATCGTTAAACGTCATCTGAGACGGCTGTGACGAACGAAACTTCGACCAACGCCGAGAATCGAGATCTCGCAAGTTTCGAGCGATTCTGCCGTCTCAGCTCGACGCAAAAGCGTCAAAATCATTCATTTCAACCAAAAACACAAGATTCTATCGTTAAAAGTCACCTGACACGGCTGTGACGAACGAAACTTCGACCAACTCCGAGAATCGATATCTCCCGAGTTTCGAGGGATTCTGCCGTCTCAGCTCGATGTAAAAGCGTCAAAATCATTCATTTCAACCAAAAACACAAGATTGAATCGTTAAACGTCATCTGACACGGCTGTGACAAGCGAAACATCGACTAATTAAGAGAATCGAGATTTCGCGAGTTTCGAGCGATTCTGCCGTGTCAGCTCGACGTAAAATCGTCAAAATCATTCATTTCAACCAAAAACACAAGATTCAATCGTTAAACGTCATCTGAGACGGCTGTGACGAACGAAACTTCGACCAACGCCGAGAATCGAGATCTCGCAAGTTTCGAGCGATTCTGCCGTCTCAGCTCGACGCAAAAGCGTCAAAATCATTCATTTCAACCAAAAACACAAGATTCTATCGTTAAAAGTCACCTGACACGGCTGTGACGAACGAAACTTCGACCAACTCCGAGAATCGATATCTCCCGAGTTTCGAGGGATTCTGCCGTCTCAGCTCGATGTAAAAGCGTCAAAATCATTCATTTCAACCAAAAACACAAGATTGAATCGTTAAACGTCATCTGACACGGCTGTGACGAACGAAACTTCGACCAACTTCGAGAATCGAGATCTCGCAAGGTTCGAGCGATTCTGCCGTCTCAGCTCGATGTAAAAATGTTAAAATCATTCAATTCAACCAAAAACACAAGATTCAATCATTAAACGTCATCTGATTCGGCTGTGACGAACGAAACTTCGACCAAATCCGAGAATCGAGATCTCGCGAGTTTCGAGCGATTCTGCCGTCTCAGCTCGATGTAAAAGCGTCAAAATCATTCTTTTCAACCAAAAACACAAGATTCTATCGTTAAAAGTCACCTGACACGGCTGTGACGAACGAAACTTCGACCAACTCCGAGAATCGATACCTCCCGAGTTTCGAGGGATTCTGCCGTCTCAGCTCGACGTAAAATCGTCAAAATCATTCATTTCAACGAAAAACACAAGATTCAATCGTTAAACGTCATCTGAGACGGCTGTGACAAACGAAACATCGACTAATTAAGAGAATCGAGATCTCGCGAGTTTCGAGCGATTCTGCCGTCTCAGCTCGACGTAAAATCGTCAAAATCATTCATTTCAACCAAAAACACAAAATTCAATCGTTAAACGTCATCTGAGACGGCTGTGACGAACGAAACTTCGACCAACGCCGAGAATCGAGATTTCGCGAGTTTCGAGCGATTCTGCCGTGTCAGCTCGACGTAAAATCGTCAAAATCATTCATTTCAACCAAAAACACAAGATTCAATCGTTAAACGTCATTTGAGACGGCTGTGACGAACGAAACATCGACCAACGCCGAGAATCGAGATCTCGCAAGTTTCGAGCGATTCTGCCGTCTCAGCTCGACGCAAAAGCGTCAAAATCATTCATTTCAACCAAAAACACAAGATTCTATCGTTAAAAGTCACCTGACACGGCTGTGACGAACGAAACTTCGACCAACTCCGAGAATCGATATCTCCCGAGTTTCGAGGGATTCTGCCGTCTCAGCTCGATGTAAAAGCGTCAAAATCATTCATTTCAACCAAAAACACAAGATTGAATCGTTAAACGTCATCTGACACGGCTGTGACAAGCGAAACATCGACTAATTAAGAGAATCGAGATTTCGCGAGTTTCGAGCGATTCTGCCGTGTCAGCTCGACGTAAAATCGTCAAAATCATTCATTTCAACCAAAAACACAAGATTCAATCGTTAAACGTCATCTGAGACGGCTGTGACGAACGAAACTTCGACCAACGCCGAGAATCGAGATCTCGCAAGTTTCGAGCGATTCTGCCGTCTCAGCTCGACGCAAAAGCGTCAAAATCATTCATTTCAACCAAAAACACAAGATTCTATCGTTAAAAGTCACCTGACACGGCTGTGACGAACGAAACTTCGACCAACTCCGAGAATCGATATCTCCCGAGTTTCGAGGGATTCTGCCGTCTCAGCTCGATGTAAAAGCGTCAAAATCATTCATTTCAACCAAAAACACAAGATTGAATCGTTAAACGTCATCTGACACGGCTGTGACGAACGAAACTTCGACCAACTTCGAGAATCGAGATCTCGCAAGGTTCGAGCGATTCTGCCGTCTCAGCTCGATGTAAAAATGTTAAAATCATTCAATTCAACCAAAAACACAAGATTCAATCATTAAACGTCATCTGATTCGGCTGTGACGAACGAAACTTCGACCAAATCCGAGAATCGAGATCTCGCGAGTTTCGAGCGATTCTGCCGTCTCAGCTCGATGTAAAAGCGTCAAAATCATTCTTTTCAACCAAAAACACAAGATTCTATCGTTAAAAGTCACCTGACACGGCTGTGACGAACGAAACTTCGACCAACTCCGAGAATCGATACCTCCCGAGTTTCGAGGGATTCTGCCGTCTCAGCTCGACGTAAAATCGTCAAAATCATTCATTTCAACGAAAAACACAAGATTCAATCGTTAAACGTCATCTGAGACGGCTGTGACAAACGAAACATCGACTAATTAAGAGAATCGAGATCTCGCGAGTTTCGAGCGATTCTGCCGTCTCAGCTCGACGTAAAATCGTCAAAATCATTCATTTCAACCAAAAACACAAAATTCAATCGTTAAACGTCATCTGAGACGGCTGTGACGAACGAAACTTCGACCAACGCCGAGAATCGAGATTTCGCGAGTTTCGAACGATTCTGCCGTGTCAGCTCGACGTAAAATCGTCAAAATCATTCATTTCAACCAAAAACACAAGATTCAATCGTTAAACGTCATCTGAGACGGCTGTGACGAACGAAACTTCGACCAACTCCTAGAATCGATATCTCCCGAGTTTCGAGGGATTCTGCCGTCTCAGCTCGATGTAAAAGCGTCAAAATCATTCATTTCAACCAAAAGCACAAGTATCAATCGTTAAACGTCACCTGACACGGCTGTGACGAACGAAACTTCGACTAATTAAGAGAATCGAGATCTCGCGAGTTTCGAGCGATTCTGCCGTGTCAGCTCGACGTAAAATCGTCAAAATCATTCATTTCAACCAAAAACACAAAATTCAATCGTTAAACGTCATCTGAGACGGCTGTGACGAACGAAACTTCGACCAACGCCGAGAATCGAGATCTCGCAAGTTTCGAGCGATTCTGCCGTCTCAGCTCGACGCAAAAGCGTCAAAATCATTCATTTCAACCAAAAACACAAGATTCTATCGTTAAACGTCACCTGACACGGCTGTGACAAACGAAACATCGACTAATTAAGAGAATCGAGATCTCGCGAGTTTCGAGCGATTCTGCCGTGTCAGCTCGACGTAAAATCGTCAAAATCATTCATTTCAACCAAAAACACAAAATTCAATCGTTAAACGTCATCTGAGACGGCTGTGACGAACGAAACTTCGACCAAGGCCGAGAATCGAGATCTCGCAAGTTTCGAGCGATTCTGCCGTCTCAGCTCGACGCAAAAGCGTCAAAATCATTCATTTCAACCAAAAACACAAGATTGAATCGTTAAACGTCATCTGACACGGCTGTGACAAGCGAAACATCGACTAATTAAGAGAATCGAGATTTCGCGAGTTTCGAGCGATTCTGCCGTGTCAGCTCGACGTAAAATCGTCAAAATCATTCATTTCAACCAAAAACACAAGATTCAATCGTTAAACGTCATCTGAGACGGCTGTGACGAACGAAACTTCGACAAACGCCGAGAATCGAGATCTCGCAAGTTTCGAGCGATTCTGCCGTCTCAGCTCGACGCAAAAGCGTCAAAATCATTCATTTCAACCAAAAACACAAGATTCTATCGTTAAAAGTCACCTGACACGGCTGTGACGAACGAAACTTCGACCAACTCCGAGAATCGATATCTCCCGAGTTTCGAGGGATTCTGCCGTCTCAGCTCGATGTAAAAGCGTCAAAATCATTCATTTCAACCAAAAACACAAGATTGAATCGTTAAACGTCATCTGACACTGCTGTGACAAGCGAAACATCGACTAATTAAGAGAATCGAGATTTCGCGAGTTTCGAGCGATTCTGCCGTGTCAGCTCGACGTAAAATCGTCAAAATCATTCATTTCAACCAAAAACACAAGATTCAATCGTTAAACGTCATCTGAGACGGCTGTGACGAACGAAACTTCGACCAACGCCGAGAATCGAGATCTCGCAAGTTTCGAGCGATTCTGCCGTCTCAGCTCGACGCAAAAGCGTCAAAATCATTCATTTCAACCAAAAACACAAGATTCTATCGTTAAAAGTCACCTGACACGGCTGCGACGAACGAAACTTCGACCAACTGCGGGAATCGAGATCTTCCGAGTTTCGAACGATTCTGCCGTCTCAGCTCGATGTAAAAGGGTCAAAATCATTCATTTCAACCAAAAACACAAGATTCTATCGTTAAACGTCACCTGACACGGCTGTGATGAACGAAACTTCGACCAACTCCGAGAATCGATATCTCCCGAGTTTCGAGCGATTCTGCCGTCTCAGCTCGATGTAAAAGCGTCGAAATCATTCATTTCAACTAAAAGCACAAGTATCAATCTTTAAACGTCATCTAACACGGCTTTGACGATCGAAACTTCGACCAACTGCGAGAATCGAGATCTCCCGAGTTTCGAACGATTCTGCCGTCTCAGCTCGATGCAAAAGCGTCAAAATCATTCATTTCAACCAAAAACACAAGATTGAATCGTTAAACGTCATCTGACACGGCTGTGACGAACGAAACTTCGACCAACTTCGAGAATCGAGATCTCGCAAGGTTCGAGCGATTCTGCCGTCTCAGCTCGTTGTAAAAATGTTAAAATCATTCAATTCAACCAAAAACACAAGATTCAATCGTTAAATGTCATCTGATTCGGCTGTGACGAACGAAACTTCGACCAAATCCGAGAATCGAGATCTCGCGAGTTTCGAGCGATTCTGCCGTCTCAGCTCGATGTAAAAGCGTCAAAATCATTCATTTCAACCAAAAGCACAAGTATCAATCATTAAACGTCATCTGACACGGCTGTGACGAACGAAACTTCGACCAACTGCGAGAATCGAGATCTCCCGAGTTTCGAACGATTCTGCCGTCTCAGCTCGATGTAAAAGCGTCAAAATCATTCATTTCAACCAAAAACACAAGATTGAATCGTTAAACGTCATCTGACACTGCTGTGACAAGCGAAACATCGACTAATTAAGAGAATCGAGATTTCGCGAGTTTCGAGCGATTCTGCCGTGTCAGCTCGACGTAAAATCGTCAAAATCATTCATTTCAACCAAAAACACAAGATTCAATCGTTAAACGTCATCTGAGACGGCTGTGACGAACGAAACTTCGACCAACGCCGAGAATCGAGATCTCGCAAGTTTCGAGCGATTCTGCCGTCTCAGCTCGACGCAAAAGCGTCAAAATCATTCATTTCAACCAAAAACACAAGATTCTATCGTTAAACGTCACCTGACACGGCTGTGATGAACGAAACTTCGACCAACTCCGAGAATCGATATCTCCCGAGTTTCGAGCGATTCTGCCGTCTCAGCTCGATGTAAAAGCGTCGAAATCATTCATTTCAACTAAAAGCACAAGTATCAATCTTTAAACGTCATCTAACACGGCTTTGACGATCGAAACTTCGACCAACTGCGAGAATCGAGATCTCCCGAGTTTCGAACGATTCTGCCGTCTCAGCTCGATGCAAAAGCGTCAAAATCATTCATTTCAACCAAAAACACAAGATTGAATCGTTAAACGTCATCTGACACGGCTGTGACGAACGAAACTTCGACCAACTGCGAGAATCGAGATCTCCTGAATTTCGAACGATTCTGCCGTCTCAGCTCCATGTAAAAGCGTCAAAATCATTCATTTCAACCAAAAACACAAGATTCTATCGTTAAACGTCACCTGACGCGGCTGTGACGAACGAAACTTCGACCAACTCCGAGAATCGAGATCTCGCGAGTTTCGAGCGATTCTGCCGTGTCAGCTCGACGTAAAATCGTCAAAATCATTCATTTAAACCAAAAACACAAAATTCAATCGTTAAACGTCATCTGAGACGGCTGTGACGAACGAAACTTCGACCAACTCCGAGAATCGATATCTCCCGAGTTTCGAGCGATTCTGCCGTCTCAGCTCGATGTAAAAGAATCAAAATCATTCATTTCAACTAAAAGCACAAGTATCAATCGTTAAACGTCATCTGACACGGCTTTGACGATCGAAACTTCGACCAACTGCGAGAATCGAGATCTCCCGAGTTTCGAACGATTCTGCCGTCTCAGGTCGATGTAAACGCGTCAAAATGATTCATTTCAACCAAAAACACAAGATTCTATCGTTAAACGTCACCTGACACGGCTGTGACGAACGAAACTTCGACCAACTCCGAGAATCGATATCTCCCGAGTTTCGAGCGATTCTGCCGTCTCAGCTCGATGTAAAAGCGTCAAAATCATTCATTTCAACTAAAAGCACAAGTATCAATCGTTAAACGTCAGCTGACACGGCTTTGACGATCGAAACTTCGACCAACTGCGAGAATCGAGATCTCCCGAATTTCGAACGATTCTGCCGTCTCAGCTCGATGTAAAAGCGTCAAAATCATTCATTTCAACCAAAAACACAAGATTCTATCGTTAAACGTCACCTGACGCGGCTGTGACGAACGAAACTTCGACCAACTCCGAGAATCGAGATCTCGCGAGTTTCGAGCGATTCTGCCGTGTCAACTCGACGTAAAATCGTCAAAATCATTCATTTAAAATAAAAACACATAATTCAATCGTTAAACGTCATCTGATTCGGCTGTGACGAACGAAACTTCGACCAAATCCGAGAATCGAGATCTCGCGAGTTTCGAGCGATTCTGCCGTCTCAGCTCGATGTAAAAGCGTCAAAATCATTCATTTCAACCAAAAGCACAAGTATCAATCGTTAAACGTCATCTGACACGGCTGTGACGAACGAAACTTCGACGAACTGCGAGAATCGAGATCTCCCGAGTTTCGAACGATTCTGCCGTCTCAGCTCGATGTAAAAGCGTCAAAATCATTCATTTCAACCAAAAACACAAGATTCTATCGTTAAACGTCACCTGACACGGCGGTGACGAACGAAACTTCGACCAACTGCGAGAATCGAGATCTCCCGAGTTTCGAACGATTCTGCCGTCTCAGCTCGATGTAAAAGCGTCAAAATCATTCATTTCAACCAAAAACACAAGATTCTATCGTTAAACGTCACCTGACACGGCTGTGACGAACGAAACTTCGACCAACTCCGAGAATCGAGATCTCGCAAGTTTCGAGCGATTCTGCCGTGTCAGCTCGACGTAAAATCGTCAAAATCATTCATTTCAACCAAAAACACAAGATTCAATCGTTAAACGTCATCTGAGACGGCTGTGACGAACGAAACTTCGACCAACGCCGAGAATCGAGATCTCGCAAGTTTCGAGCGATTCTGCCGTCTCAGCTTGACGCAAAAGCGTCAAAATCATTCATTTCAACCAAAAACACAAGATTCTATCGTTAAAAGTCATCTGAGACGGCTGTGACGAACGAAACTTCGACCAACGCCGAGAATCGAGATCTCGCAAGTTTCGAGCGATTCTGCCGTCTCAGCTCGACGCAAAAGCGTCAAAATCATTCATTTCAACCAAAAACACAAGATTCTATCGTTAAAAGTCACCTGACACGGCTGTGACGAACGAAACTTCGACCAACTCCGAGAATCGATATCTCCCGAGTTTCGAGGGATTCTGCCGTCTCAGCTCGATGTAAAAGCGTCAAAATCATTCATTTCAACCAAAAACACAAGATTGAATCGTTAAACGTCATCTGACACGGCTGTGACGAACGAAACTTCGACCAACTTCGAGAATCGAGATCTCGCAAGGTTCGAGCGATTCTGCCGTCTCAGCTCGATGTAAAAATGTTAAAATCATTCAATTCAACCAAAAACACAAGATTCAATCATTAAACGTCATCTGATTCGGCTGTGACGAACGAAACTTCGACCAAATCCGAGAATCGAGATCTCGCGAGTTTCGAGCGATTCTGCCGTCTCAGCTCGATGTAAAAGCGTCAAAATCATTCTTTTCAACCAAAAACACAAGATTCTATCGTTAAAAGTCACCTGACACGGCTGTGACGAACGAAACTTCGACCAACTCCGAGAATCGATACCTCCCGAGTTTCGAGGGATTCTGCCGTCTCAGCTCGACGTAAAATCGTCAAAATCATTCATTTCAACGAAAAACACAAGATTCAATCGTTAAACGTCATCTGAGACGGCTGTGACAAACGAAACATCGACTAATTAAGAGAATCGAGATCTCGCGAGTTTCGAGCGATTCTGCCGTCTCAGCTCGACGTAAAAACGTCAAAATCATTCATTTCAACCAAAAACACAAGATTCTATCGTTAAAAGTCACCTGACACGGCTGCGACGAACGAAACTTCGACCAACTGCGGGAATCGAGATCTTCCGAGTTTCGAACGATTCTGCCGTCTCAGCTCGATGTAAAAGGGTCAAAATCATTCATTTCAACCAAAAACACAAGATTCTATCGTTAAACGTCACCTGACACGGCTGTGATGAACGAAACTTCGACCAACTCCGAGAATCGATATCTCCCGAGTTTCGAGCGATTCTGCCGTCTCAGCTCGATGTAAAAGCGTCGAAATCATTCATTTCAACTAAAAGCACAAGTATCAATCTTTAAACGTCATCTAACACGGCTTTGACGATCGAAACTTCGACCAACTGCGAGAATCGAGATCTCCCGAGTTTCGAACGATTCTGCCGTCTCAGCTCGATGCAAAAGCGTCAAAATCATTCATTTCAACCAAAAACACAAGATTGAATCGTTAAACGTCATCTGACACGGCTGTGACGAACGAAACTTCGACCAACTTCGAGAATCGAGATCTCGCAAGGTTCGAGCGATTCTGCCGTCTCAGCTCGTTGTAAAAATGTTAAAATCATTCAATTCAACCAAAAACACAAGATTCAATCGTTAAATGTCATCTGATTCGGCTGTGACGAACGAAACTTCGACCAAATCCGAGAATCGAGATCTCGCGAGTTTCGAGCGATTCTGCCGTCTCAGCTCGATGTAAAAGCGTCAAAATCATTCATTTCAACCAAAAGCACAAGTATCAATCATTAAACGTCATCTGACACGGCTGTGACGAACGAAACTTCGACCAACTGCGAGAATCGAGATCTCCCGAGTTTCGAACGATTCTGCCGTCTCAGCTCGATGTAAAAGCGTCAAAATCATTCATTTCAACCAAAAACACAAGATTGAATCGTTAAACGTCATCTGACACTGCTGTGACAAGCGAAACATCGACTAATTAAGAGAATCGAGATTTCGCGAGTTTCGAGCGATTCTGCCGTGTCAGCTCGACGTAAAATCGTCAAAATCATTCATTTCAACCAAAAACACAAGATTCAATCGTTAAACGTCATCTGAGACGGCTGTGACGAACGAAACTTCGACCAACGCCGAGAATCGAGATCTCGCAAGTTTCGAGCGATTCTGCCGTCTCAGCTCGACGCAAAAGCGTCAAAATCATTCATTTCAACCAAAAACACAAGATTCTATCGTTAAACGTCACCTGACACGGCTGTGATGAACGAAACTTCGACCAACTCCGAGAATCGATATCTCCCGAGTTTCGAGCGATTCTGCCGTCTCAGCTCGATGTAAAAGCATCGAAATCATTCATTTCAACTAAAAGCACAAGTATCAATCTTTAAACGTCATCTAACACGGCTTTGACGATCGAAACTTCGACCAACTGCGAGAATCGAGATCTCCCGAGTTTCGAACGATTCTGCCGTCTCAGCTCGATGCAAAAGCGTCAAAATCATTCATTTCAACCAAAAACACAAGATTGAATCGTTAAACGTCATCTGACACGGCTGTGACGAACGAAACTTCGACCAACTTCGAGAATCGAGATCTCGCAAGGTTCGAGCGATTCTGCCGTCTCAGCTCGTTGTAAAAATGTTAAAATCATTCAATTCAACCAAAAACACAAGATTCAATCGTTAAATGTCATCTGATTCGGCTGTGACGAACGAAACTTCGACCAAATCCGAGAATCGAGATCTCGCGAGTTTCGAGCGATTCTGCCGTCTCAGCTCGATGTAAACGCGTCAAAATCATTCATTTCAACCAAAAGCACAAGTATCAATCGTTAAACGTCATCTGACACGGCTGTGACGAACGAAACTTCGACCAACTGCGAGAATCGAGATCTCCCGAGTTTCGAACGATTCTGCCGTCTCAGGTCGATGTAATAGCGTCAAAATCATTCATTTCAACCAAAAACACAAGATTCTATCGTTAAACGTCACCTGACACGGCTGTGACGAACGAAACTTCGACCAACTCCGAGAATCGATATCTCCCGAGTTTCGAGCGATTCTGCCGTCTCAGCTCGATGTAAAAGCGTCAAAATCATTCATTTCAACTAAAAGCACAAGTATCAATCGTTAAACGTCATCTGACACGGCTTTGACGATCGAAACTTCGACCAACTGCGAGAATCGAGATCTCCTGAATTTCGAACGATTCTGCCGTCTCAGCTCCATGTAAAAGCGTCAAAATCATTCATTTCAACCAAAAACACAAGATTCTATCGTTAAACGTCACCTGACGCGGCTGTGACGAACGAAACTTCGACCAACTCCGAGAATCGAGATCTCGCGAGTTTCGAGCGATTCTGCCGTGTCAGCTCGACGTAAAATCGTCAAAATCATTCATTTAAACCAAAAACACAAAATTCAATCGTTAAACGTCATCTGAGACGGCTGTGACGAACGAAACTTCGACCAACTCCGAGAATCGATATCTCCCGAGTTTCGAGCGATTCTGCCGTCTCAGCTCGATGTAAAAGAATCAAAATCATTCATTTCAACTAAAAGCACAAGTATCAATCGTTAAACGTCATCTGACACGGCTTTGACGATCGAAACTTCGACCAACTGCGAGAATCGAGATCTCCCGAGTTTCGAACGATTCTGCCGTCTCAGGTCGATGTAAACGCGTCAAAATGATTCATTTCAACCAAAAACACAAGATTCTATCGTTAAACGTCACCTGACACGGCTGTGACGAACGAAACTTCGACCAACTCCGAGAATCGATATCTCCCGAGTTTCGAGCGATTCTGCCGTCTCAGCTCGATGTAAAAGCGTCAAAATCATTCATTTCAACTAAAAGCACAAGTATCAATCGTTAAACGTCAGCTGACACGGCTTTGACGATCGAAACTTCGACCAACTGCGAGAATCGAGATCTCCCGAATTTCGAACGATTCTGCCGTCTCAGCTCGATGTAAAAGCGTCAAAATCATTCATTTCAACCAAAAACACAAGATTCTATCGTTAAACGTCACCTGACGCGGCTGTGACGAACGAAACTTCGACCAACTCCGAGAATCGAGATCTCGCGAGTTTCGAGCGATTCTGCCGTGTCAACTCGACGTAAAATCGTCAAAATCATTCATTTAAAATAAAAACACATAATTCAATCGTTAAACGTCATCTGATTCGGCTGTGACGAACGAAACTTCGACCAAATCCGAGAATCGAGATCTCGCGAGTTTCGAGCGATTCTGCCGTCTCAGCTCGATGTAAAAGCGTCAAAATCATTCATTTCAACCAAAAGCACAAGTATCAATCGTTAAACGTCATCTGACACGGCTGTGACGAACGAAACTTCGACGAACTGCGAGAATCGAGATCTCCCGAGTTTCGAACGATTCTGCCGTCTCAGCTCGATGTAAAAGCGTCAAAATCATTCATTTCAACCAAAAACACAAGATTCTATCGTTAAACGTCACCTGACACGGCGGTGACGAACGAAACTTCGACCAACTGCGAGAATCGAGATCTCCCGAGTTTCGAACGATTCTGCCGTCTCAGCTCGATGTAAAAGCGTCAAAATCATTCATTTCAACCAAAAACACAAGATTCTATCGTTAAACGTCACCTGACACGGCTGTGACGAACGAAACTTCGACCAACGCCGAGAATCGAGATCTCGCAAGTTTCGAGCGATTCTGCCGTCTCAGCTTGACGCAAAAGCGTCAAAATCATTCATTTCAACCAAAAACACAAGATTCTATCGTTAAAAGTCATCTGAGACGGCTGTGACGAACGAAACTTCGACCAACGCCGAGAATCGAGATCTCGCAAGTTTCGAGCGATTCTGCCGTCTCAGCTCGACGCAAAAGCGTCAAAATCATTCATTTCAACCAAAAACACAAGATTCTATCGTTAAAAGTCACCTGACACGGCTGTGACGAACGAAACTTCGACCAACTCCGAGAATCGATATCTCCCGAGTTTCGAGGGATTCTGCCGTCTCAGCTCGATGTAAAAGCGTCAAAATCATTCATTTCAACCAAAAACACAAGATTGAATCGTTAAACGTCATCTGACACGGCTGTGACGAACGAAACTTCGACCAACTTCGAGAATCGAGATCTCGCAAGGTTCGAGCGATTCTGCCGTCTCAGCTCGATGTAAAAATGTTAAAATCATTCAATTCAACCAAAAACACAAGATTCAATCATTAAACGTCATCTGATTCGGCTGTGACGAACGAAACTTCGACCAAATCCGAGAATCGAGATCTCGCGAGTTTCGAGCGATTCTGCCGTCTCAGCTCGATGTAAAAGCGTCAAAATCATTCTTTTCAACCAAAAACACAAGATTCTATCGTTAAAAGTCACCTGACACGGCTGTGACGAACGAAACTTCGACCAACTCCGAGAATCGATACCTCCCGAGTTTCGAGGGATTCTGCCGTCTCAGCTCGACGTAAAATCGTCAAAATCATTCATTTCAACGAAAAACACAAGATTCAATCGTTAAACGTCATCTGAGACGGCTGTGACAAACGAAACATCGACTAATTAAGAGAATCGAGATCTCGCGAGTTTCGAGCGATTCTGCCGTCTCAGCTCGACGTAAAAACGTCAAAATCATTCATTTCAACCAAAAACACAAGATTCTATCGTTAAAAGTCACCTGACACGGCTGCGACGAACGAAACTTCGACCAACTGCGGGAATCGAGATCTTCCGAGTTTCGAACGATTCTGCCGTCTCAGCTCGATGTAAAAGGGTCAAAATCATTCATTTCAACCAAAAACACAAGATTCTATCGTTAAACGTCACCTGACACGGCTGTGATGAACGAAACTTCGACCAACTCCGAGAATCGATATCTCCCGAGTTTCGAGCGATTCTGCCGTCTCAGCTCGATGTAAAAGCGTCGAAATCATTCATTTCAACTAAAAGCACAAGTATCAATCTTTAAACGTCATCTAACACGGCTTTGACGATCGAAACTTCGACCAACTGCGAGAATCGAGATCTCCCGAGTTTCGAACGATTCTGCCGTCTCAGCTCGATGCAAAAGCGTCAAAATCATTCATTTCAACCAAAAACACAAGATTGAATCGTTAAACGTCATCTGACACGGCTGTGACGAACGAAACTTCGACCAACTTCGAGAATCGAGATCTCGCAAGGTTCGAGCGATTCTGCCGTCTCAGCTCGTTGTAAAAATGTTAAAATCATTCAATTCAACCAAAAACACAAGATTCAATCGTTAAATGTCATCTGATTCGGCTGTGACGAACGAAACTTCGACCAAATCCGAGAATCGAGATCTCGCGAGTTTCGAGCGATTCTGCCGTCTCAGCTCGATGTAAAAGCGTCAAAATCATTCATTTCAACCAAAAGCACAAGTATCAATCATTAAACGTCATCTGACACGGCTGTGACGAACGAAACTTCGACCAACTGCGAGAATCGAGATCTCCCGAGTTTCGAACGATTCTGCCGTCTCAGCTCGATGTAAAAGCGTCAAAATCATTCATTTCAACCAAAAACACAAGATTGAATCGTTAAACGTCATCTGACACTGCTGTGACAAGCGAAACATCGACTAATTAAGAGAATCGAGATTTCGCGAGTTTCGAGCGATTCTGCCGTGTCAGCTCGACGTAAAATCGTCAAAATCATTCATTTCAACCAAAAACACAAGATTCAATCGTTAAACGTCATCTGAGACGGCTGTGACGAACGAAACTTCGACCAACGCCGAGAATCGAGATCTCGCAAGTTTCGAGCGATTCTGCCGTCTCAGCTCGACGCAAAAGCGTCAAAATCATTCATTTCAACCAAAAACACAAGATTCTATCGTTAAACGTCACCTGACACGGCTGTGATGAACGAAACTTCGACCAACTCCGAGAATCGATATCTCCCGAGTTTCGAGCGATTCTGCCGTCTCAGCTCGATGTAAAAGCGTCGAAATCATTCATTTCAACTAAAAGCACAAGTATCAATCTTTAAACGTCATCTAACACGGCTTTGACGATCGAAACTTCGACCAACTGCGAGAATCGAGATCTCCCGAGTTTCGAACGATTCTGCCGTCTCAGCTCGATGCAAAAGCGTCAAAATCATTCATTTCAACCAAAAACACAAGATTGAATCGTTAAACGTCATCTGACACGGCTGTGACGAACGAAACTTCGACCAACTTCGAGAATCGAGATCTCGCAAGGTTCGAGCGATTCTGCCGTCTCAGCTCGTTGTAAAAATGTTAAAATCATTCAATTCAACCAAAAACACAAGATTCAATCGTTAAATGTCATCTGATTCGGCTGTGACGAACGAAACTTCGACCAAATCCGAGAATCGAGATCTCGCGAGTTTCGAGCGATTCTGCCGTCTCAGCTCGATGTAAACGCGTCAAAATCATTCATTTCAACCAAAAGCACAAGTATCAATCGTTAAACGTCATCTGACACGGCTGTGACGAACGAAACTTCGACCAACTGCGAGAATCGAGATCTCCCGAGTTTCGAACGATTCTGCCGTCTCAGGTCGATGTAATAGCGTCAAAATCATTCATTTCAACCAAAAACACAAGATTCTATCGTTAAACGTCACCTGACACGGCTGTGACGAACGAAACTTCGACCAACTCCGAGAATCGATATCTCCCGAGTTTCGAGCGATTCTGCCGTCTCAGCTCGATGTAAAAGCGTCAAAATCATTCATTTCAACTAAAAGCACAAGTATCAATCGTTAAACGTCATCTGACACGGCTTTGACGATCGAAACTTCGACCAACTGCGAGAATCGAGATCTCCTGAATTTCGAACGATTCTGCCGTCTCAGCTCCATGTAAAAGCGTCAAAATCATTCATTTCAACCAAAAACACAAGATTCTATCGTTAAACGTCACCTGACGCGGCTGTGACGAACGAAACTTCGACCAACTCCGAGAATCGAGATCTCGCGAGTTTCGAGCGATTCTGCCGTGTCAGCTCGACGTAAAATCGTCAAAATCATTCATTTAAACCAAAAACACAAAATTCAATCGTTAAACGTCATCTGAGACGGCTGTGACGAACGAAACTTCGACCAACTCCGAGAATCGATATCTCCCGAGTTTCGAGCGATTCTGCCGTCTCAGCTCGATGTAAAAGAATCAAAATCATTCATTTCAACTAAAAGCACAAGTATCAATCGTTAAACGTCATCTGACACGGCTTTGACGATCGAAACTTCGACCAACTGCGAGAATCGAGATCTCCCGAGTTTCGAACGATTCTGCCGTCTCAGGTCGATGTAAACGCGTCAAAATGATTCATTTCAACCAAAAACACAAGATTCTATCGTTAAACGTCACCTGACACGGCTGTGACGAACGAAACTTCGACCAACTCCGAGAATCGATATCTCCCGAGTTTCGAGCGATTCTGCCGTCTCAGCTCGATGTAAAAGCGTCAAAATCATTCATTTCAACTAAAAGCACAAGTATCAATCGTTAAACGTCAGCTGACACGGCTTTGACGATCGAAACTTCGACCAACTGCGAGAATCGAGATCTCCCGAATTTCGAACGATTCTGCCGTCTCAGCTCGATGTAAAAGCGTCAAAATCATTCATTTCAACCAAAAACACAAGATTCTATCGTTAAACGTCACCTGACGCGGCTGTGACGAACGAAACTTCGACCAACTCCGAGAATCGAGATCTCGCGAGTTTCGAGCGATTCTGCCGTGTCAACTCGACGTAAAATCGTCAAAATCATTCATTTAAAATAAAAACACATAATTCAATCGTTAAACGTCATCTGATTCGGCTGTGACGAACGAAACTTCGACCAAATCCGAGAATCGAGATCTCGCGAGTTTCGAGCGATTCTGCCGTCTCAGCTCGATGTAAAAGCGTCAAAATCATTCATTTCAACCAAAAGCACAAGTATCAATCGTTAAACGTCATCTGACACGGCTGTGACGAACGAAACTTCGACGAACTGCGAGAATCGAGATCTCCCGAGTTTCGAACGATTCTGCCGTCTCAGCTCGATGTAAAAGCGTCAAAATCATTCATTTCAACCAAAAACACAAGATTCTATCGTTAAACGTCACCTGACACGGCGGTGACGAACGAAACTTCGACCAACTGCGAGAATCGAGATCTCCCGAGTTTCGAACGATTCTGCCGTCTCAGCTCGATGTAAAAGCGTCAAAATCATTCATTTCAACCAAAAACACAAGATTCTATCGTTAAACGTCACCTGACACGGCTGTGACGAACGAAACTTCGACCAACTCCGAGAATCGAGATCTCGCAAGTTTCGAGCGATTCTGCCGTGTCAGCTCGACGTAAAATCGTCAAAATCATTCATTTCAACCAAAAACACAAGATTCAATCGTTAAACGTCATCTGAGACGGCTGTGACGAACGAAACTTCGACCAACGCCGAGAATCGAGATCTCGCAAGTTTCGAGCGATTCTGCCGTCTCAGCTTGACGCAAAAGCGTCAAAATCATTCATTTCAACCAAAAACACAAGATTCTATCGTTAAAAGTCATCTGAGACGGCTGTGACGAACGAAACTTCGACCAACGCCGAGAATCGAGATCTCGCAAGTTTCGAGCGATTCTGCCGTCTCAGCTCGACGCAAAAGCGTCAAAATCATTCATTTCAACCAAAAACACAAGATTCTATCGTTAAAAGTCACCTGACACGGCTGTGACGAACGAAACTTCGACCAACTCCGAGAATCGATATCTCCCGAGTTTCGAGGGATTCTGCCGTCTCAGCTCGATGTAAAAGCGTCAAAATCATTCATTTCAACCAAAAACACAAGATTGAATCGTTAAACGTCATCTGACACGGCTGTGACGAACGAAACTTCGACCAACTTCGAGAATCGAGATCTCGCAAGGTTCGAGCGATTCTGCCGTCTCAGCTCGATGTAAAAATGTTAAAATCATTCAATTCAACCAAAAACACAAGATTCAATCATTAAACGTCATCTGATTCGGCTGTGACGAACGAAACTTCGACCAAATCCGAGAATCGAGATCTCGCGAGTTTCGAGCGATTCTGCCGTCTCAGCTCGATGTAAAAGCGTCAAAATCATTCTTTTCAACCAAAAACACAAGATTCTATCGTTAAAAGTCACCTGACACGGCTGTGACGAACGAAACTTCGACCAACTCCGAGAATCGATACCTCCCGAGTTTCGAGGGATTCTGCCGTCTCAGCTCGACGTAAAATCGTCAAAATCATTCATTTCAACGAAAAACACAAGATTCAATCGTTAAACGTCATCTGAGACGGCTGTGACAAACGAAACATCGACTAATTAAGAGAATCGAGATCTCGCGAGTTTCGAGCGATTCTGCCGTCTCAGCTCGACGTAAAAACGTCAAAATCATTCATTTCAACCAAAAACACAAAATTCAATCGTTAAACGTCATCTGAGACGGCTGTGACGAACGAAACTTCGACCAACGCCGAGAATCGAGATTTCGCGAGTTTCGAGCGATTCTGCCGTGTCAGCTCGACGTAAAATCGTCAAAATCATTCATTTCAACCAAAAACACAAGATTCAATCGTTAAACGTCATCTGAGACGGCTGTGACGAACGAAACTTCGACCAACTCCTAGAATCGATATCTCCCGAGTTTTGAGGGATTCTGCCGTCTCAGCTCGATGTAAAAGCGTCAAAATCATTCATTTCAACCAAAAGCACAAGTATCAATCGTTAAACGTCACCTGACACGGCTGTGACAAGCGAAACATCGACTAATTAAGAGAATCGAGATTTCGCGAGTTTCGAGCGATTCTGCCGTGTCAGCTCGACGTAAAATCGTCAAAATCATTCATTTCAACCAAAAACACAAGATTCAATCGTTAAACGTCATCTGAGACGGCTGTGACGAACGAAACTTCGACCAACGCCGAGAATCGAGATCTCGCAAGTTTCGAGCGATTCTGCCGTCTCAGCTCGACGCAAAAGCGTCAAAATCATTCATTTCAACCAAAAACACAAGATTCTATCGTTAAAAGTCACCTGACACGGCTGTGACGAACGAAACTTCGACCAACTCCGAGAATCGATACCTCTCGAGTTTCGAGGGATTCTGCCGTCTCAGCTCGACGTAAAATCGTCAAAATCATTCATTTCAACGAAAAACACAAGATTCAATCGTTAAACGTCATCTGAGACGGCTGTGACAAACGAAACATCGACTAATTAAGAGAATCGAGATCTCGCGAGTTTCGAGCGATTCTGCCGTCTCAGCTCGACGTAAAATCGTCAAAATCATTCATTTCAACCAAAAACACAAAATTCAATCGTTAAACGTCATCTGAGACGGCTGTGACGAACGAAACTTCGACCAACGCCGAGAATCGAGATTTCGCGAGTTTCGAGCGATTCTGCCGTCTCAGCTCGATGTAAAAGAATCAAAATCATTCATTTCAACTAAAAGCACAAGTATCAATCGTTAAACGTCATCTGACACGGCTTTGACGATCGAAACTTCGACCAACTGCGAGAATCGAGATCTCCCGAGTTTCGAACGATTCTGCCGTCTCAGGTCGATGTAAACGCGTCAAAATGATTCATTTCAACCAAAAACACAAGATTCTATCGTTAAACGTCACCTGACACGGCTGTGACGAACGAAACTTCGACCAACTCCGAGAATCGATATCTCCCGAGTTTCGAGCGATTCTGCCGTCTCAGCTCGATGTAAAAGCGTCAAAATCATTCATTTCAACTAAAAGCACAAGTATCAATCGTTAAACGTCAGCTGACACGGCTTTGACGATCGAAACTTCGACCAACTGCGAGAATCGAGATCTCCCGAATTTCGAACGATTCTGCCGTCTCAGCTCGATGTAAAAGCGTCAAAATCATTCATTTCAACCAAAAACACAAGATTCTATCGTTAAACGTCACCTGACGCGGCTGTGACGAACGAAACTTCGACCAACTCCGAGAATCGAGATCTCGCGAGTTTCGAGCGATTCTGCCGTGTCAACTCGACGTAAAATCGTCAAAATCATTCATTTAAAATAAAAACACATAATTCAATCGTTAAACGTCATCTGATTCGGCTGTGACGAACGAAACTTCGACCAAATCCGAGAATCGAGATCTCGCGAGTTTCGAGCGATTCTGCCGTCTCAGCTCGATGTAAAAGCGTCAAAATCATTCATTTCAACCAAAAGCACAAGTATCAATCGTTAAACGTCATCTGACACGGCTGTGACGAACGAAACTTCGACGAACTGCGAGAATCGAGATCTCCCGAGTTTCGAACGATTCTGCCGTCTCAGCTCGATGTAAAAGCGTCAAAATCATTCATTTCAACCAAAAACACAAGATTCTATCGTTAAACGTCACCTGACACGGCGGTGACGAACGAAACTTCGACCAACTGCGAGAATCGAGATCTCCCGAGTTTCGAACGATTCTGCCGTCTCAGCTCGATGTAAAAGCGTCAAAATCATTCATTTCAACCAAAAACACAAGATTCTATCGTTAAACGTCACCTGACACGGCTGTGACGAACGAAACTTCGACCAACTCCGAGAATCGAGATCTCGCAAGTTTCGAGCGATTCTGCCGTGTCAGCTCGACGTAAAATCGTCAAAATCATTCATTTCAACCAAAAACACAAGATTCAATCGTTAAACGTCATCTGAGACGGCTGTGACGAACGAAACTTCGACCAACGCCGAGAATCGAGATCTCGCAAGTTTCGAGCGATTCTGCCGTCTCAGCTTGACGCAAAAGCGTCAAAATCATTCATTTCAACCAAAAACACAAGATTCTATCGTTAAAAGTCATCTGAGACGGCTGTGACGAACGAAACTTCGACCAACGCCGAGAATCGAGATCTCGCAAGTTTCGAGCGATTCTGCCGTCTCAGCTCGACGCAAAAGCGTCAAAATCATTCATTTCAACCAAAAACACAAGATTCTATCGTTAAAAGTCACCTGACACGGCTGTGACGAACGAAACTTCGACCAACTCCGAGAATCGATATCTCCCGAGTTTCGAGGGATTCTGCCGTCTCAGCTCGATGTAAAAGCGTCAAAATCATTCATTTCAACCAAAAACACAAGATTGAATCGTTAAACGTCATCTGACACGGCTGTGACGAACGAAACTTCGACCAACTTCGAGAATCGAGATCTCGCAATTTTCGAGCGATTCTGCCGTCTCAGCTCGATGTAAAAATGTTAAAATCATTCAATTCAACCAAAAACACAAGATTCAATCATTAAACGTCATCTGATTCGGCTGTGACGAACGAAACTTCGACCAAATCCGAGAATCGAGATCTCGCGAGTTTCGAGCGATTCTGCCGTCTCAGCTCGATGTAAAAGCGTCAAAATCATTCTTTTCAACCAAAAACACAAGATTCTATCGTTAAAAGTCACCTGACACGGCTGTGACGAACGAAACTTCGACCAACTCCGAGAATCGATACCTCCCGAGTTTCGAGGGATTCTGCCGTCTCAGCTCGACGTAAAATCGTCAAAATCATTCATTTCAACGAAAAACACAAGATTCAATCGTTAAACGTCATCTGAGACGGCTGTGACAAACGAAACATCGACTAATTAAGAGAATCGAGATCTCGCGAGTTTCGAGCGATTCTGCCGTCTCAGCTCGACGTAAAAACGTCAAAATCATTCATTTCAACCAAAAACACAAAATTCAATCGTTAAACGTCATCTGAGACGGCTGTGACGAACGAAACTTCGACCAACGCCGAGAATCGAGATTTCGCGAGTTTCGAGCGATTCTGCCGTGTCAGCTCGACGTAAAATCGTCAAAATCATTCATTTCAACCAAAAACACAAGATTCAATCGTTAAACGTCATCTGAGACGGCTGTGACGAACGAAACTTCGACCAACGCCGAGAATCGAGATCTCGCAAGTTTCGAGCGATTCTGCCGTCTCAGCTCGACGCAAAAGCGTCAAAATCATTCATTTCAACCAAAAACACAAGATTCTATCGTTAAAAGTCACCTGACACGGCTGTGACGAACGAAACTTCGACCAACTCCGAGAATCGATATCTCCCGAGTTTCGAGGGATTCTGCCGTCTCAGCTCGATGTAAAAGCGTCAAAATCATTCATTTCAACCAAAAACACAAGATTGAATCGTTAAACGTCATCTGACACGGCTGTGACAAGCGAAACATCGACTAATTAAGAGAATCGAGATTTCGCGAGTTTCGAGCGATTCTGCCGTGTCAGCTTGACGTAAAATCGTCAAAATCATTCATTTCAACCAAAAACACAAGATTCAATCGTTAAACGTCATCTGAGACGGCTGTGACGAACGAAACTTCGACCAACGCCGAGAATCGAGATCTCGCAAGTTTCGAGCGATTCTGCCGTCTCAGCTCGACGCAAAAGCGTCAAAATCATTCATTTCAACCAAAAACACAAGATTCTATCGTTAAAAGTCACCTGACACGGCTGTGACGAACGAAACTTCGACCAACTCCGAGAATCGATATCTCCCGAGTTTCGAGGGATTCTGCCGTCTCAGCTCGATGTAAAAGCGTCAAAATCATTCATTTCAACCAAAAACACAAGATTGAATCGTTAAACGTCATCTGACACGGCTGTGACGAACGAAACTTCGACCAACTTCGAGAATCGAGATCTCGCAAGGTTCGAGCGATTCTGCCGTCTCAGCTCGATGTAAAAATGTTAAAATCATTCAATTCAACCAAAAACACAAGATTCAATCATTAAACGTCATCTGATTCGGCTGTGACGAACGAAACTTCGACCAAATCCGAGAATCGAGATCTCGCGAGTTTCGAGCGATTCTGCCGTCTCAGCTCGATGTAAAAGCGTCAAAATCATTCTTTTCAACCAAAAACACAAGATTCTATCGTTAAAAGTCACCTGACACGGCTGTGACGAACGAAACTTCGACCAACTCCGAGAATCGATACCTCCCGAGTTTCGAGGGATTCTGCCGTCTCAGCTCGACGTAAAATCGTCAAAATCATTCATTTCAACGAAAAACACAAGATTCAATCGTTAAACGTCATCTGAGACGGCTGTGACAAACGAAACATCGACTAATTAAGAGAATCGAGATCTCGCGAGTTTCGAGCGATTCTGCCGTCTCAGCTCGACGTAAAATCGTCAAAATCATTCATTTCAACCAAAAACACAAAATTCAATCGTTAAACGTCATCTGAGACGGCTGTGACGAACGAAACTTCGACCAACGCCGAGAATCGAGATTTCGCGAGTTTCGAACGATTCTGCCGTGTCAGCTCGACGTAAAATCGTCAAAATCATTCATTTCAACCAAAAACACAAGATTCAATCGTTAAACGTCATCTGAGACGGCTGTGACGAACGAAACTTCGACCAACTCCTAGAATCGATATCTCCCGAGTTTCGAGGGATTCTGCCGTCTCAGCTCGATGTAAAAGCGTCAAAATCATTCATTTCAACCAAAAGCACAAGTATCAATCGTTAAACGTCACCTGACACGGCTGTGACGAACGAAACTTCGACTAATTAAGAGAATCGAGATCTCGCGAGTTTCGAGCGATTCTGCCGTGTCAGCTCGACGTAAAATCGTCAAAATCATTCATTTCAACCAAAAACACAAAATTCAATCGTTAAACGTCATCTGAGACGGCTGTGACGAACGAAACTTCGACCAACGCCGAGAATCGAGATCTCGCAAGTTTCGAGCGATTCTGCCGTCTCAGCTCGACGCAAAAGCGTCAAAATCATTCATTTCAACCAAAAACACAAGATTCTATCGTTAAACGTCACCTGACACGGCTGTGACAAACGAAACATCGACTAATTAAGAGAATCGAGATCTCGCGAGTTTCGAGCGATTCTGCCGTGTCAGCTCGACGTAAAATCGTCAAAATCATTCATTTCAACCAAAAACACAAAATTCAATCGTTAAACGTCATCTGAGACGGCTGTGACGAACGAAACTTCGACCAAGGCCGAGAATCGAGATCTCGCAAGTTTCGAGCGATTCTGCCGTCTCAGCTCGACGCAAAAGCGTCAAAATCATTCATTTCAACCAAAAACACAAGATTGAATCGTTAAACGTCATCTGACACTGCTGTGACAAGCGAAACATCGACCAACTTCGAGAATCGAGATCTCGCAAGGTTCGAGCGATTCTGCCGTCTCAGCTCGTTGTAAAAATGTTAAAATCATTCAATTCAACCAAAAACACAAGATTCAATCGTTAAATGTCATCTGATTCGGCTGTGACGAACGAAACTTCGACCAAATCCGAGAATCGAGATCTCGCGAGTTTCGAGCGATTCTGCCGTCTCAGCTCGATGTAAAAGCGTCAAAATCATTCATTTCAACCAAAAGCACAAGTATCAATCATTAAACGTCATCTGACACGGCTGTGACGAACGAAACTTCGACCAACTGCGAGAATCGAGATCTCCCGAGTTTCGAACGATTCTGCCGTCTCAGCTCGATGTAAAAGCGTCAAAATCATTCATTTCAACCAAAAACACAAGATTGAATCGTTAAACGTCATCTGACACTGCTGTGACAAGCGAAACATCGACTAATTAAGAGAATCGAGATTTCGCGAGTTTCGAGCGATTCTGCCGTGTCAGCTCGACGTAAAATCGTCAAAATCATTCATTTCAACCAAAAACACAAGATTCAATCGTTAAACGTCATCTGAGACGGCTGTGACGAACGAAACTTCGACCAACGCCGAGAATCGAGATCTCGCAAGTTTCGAGCGATTCTGCCGTCTCAGCTCGACGCAAAAGCGTCAAAATCATTCATTTCAACCAAAAACACAAGATTCTATCGTTAAACGTCACCTGACACGGCTGTGACGAACGAAACTTCGACCAACTCCGAGAATCGATATCTCCCGAGTTTCGAGCGATTCTGCCGTCTCAGCTCGATGTAAAAGCGTCAAAATCATTCATTTCAACCAAAAGCACAAGTATCAATCGTTAAACGTCATCTGACACGGCTTTGACGATCGAAAATTCGACCAACTGCGAGAATCGAGATCTCCCGAATTTCGAACGATTCTGCCGTCTCAGCTCGATGTAAAAGCGTCAAAATCATTCATTTCAACCAAAAACACAAGATTCTATCGTTAAACGTCACTTGACGCGGCTGTGACGAACGAAACTTCGACCAACTCCGAGAATCGAGATCTCGCGAGTTTCGAGCGATTCTGCCGTGTCAGCTCGACGTAAAATCGTCAAAATCATTCATTTAAAATATAAACACATAATTCAATCGTTAAACGTCATCTGATTCGGCTGTGACGAACGAAACTTCGACCAAATCCGAGAATCGAGATCTCGCGAGTTTCGAGCGATTCTGCCGTCTCAGCTCGATGTTAAAGCGTCAAAATCATTCATTTCAACCAAAAACACAAGATTCTATCGTTAAACGTCACCTGACACGGCTGTGACGAACGAAACTTCGACCAACTCCGAGAATCGATATCTCCCGAGTTTCCAGCGATTCTGCCGTCTCAGCTCGATGTAAAAGCGTAAAAATCATTCATTTAAACTAAAAGCACAAGTATCAATCGTTAAACGTCATCTGACACGGCTTTGACGATCGAAACTTCGACCAACTGCGAGAATCGAGATCTCCCGAGTTTCGAACGATTCTGCCGTCTCAGCTCGATGTCAAAGCGTCAAAATCATTCATTTCAACCAAAAACACAAGATTCTATCGTTAAACGTCACCTGACACGGCTGTGACGAACGAAACTTCGACCAACTCCGAGAATCGATATCTCCCGAGTTTCGAGCGATTCTGCCGTCTCAGCTCGATGTAAAAGCGTAAAAATCATTCATTTCAACTAAAAGCACAAGTATCAATCGTTAAACGTCATCTGACACGGCTTTGACGATCGAAACTTCGACCAACTGCGAGAATCGAGATCTCCCGAGTTTCGAACGATTCTGCCGTCTCAGCTCGATGTAAAAGCGTCAAAATCATTCATTTCAACCAAAAACACAAGATTCTATCGTTACACGTCACCTGACGCGGCTGTGACGAACGAAACTTCGACCAACTCCGAGAATCGAGATCTCCCGAGTTTCGAACGATTTTGCCGTCTCAGCTCGATGTAAAAGCGTCAAAATCATTCATTTCAACCAAAAACACAAAATTCAATCGTTAAACGTCATCTGAGACTGCTGTGACGAACGAAACTTCGACCAACGCCGAGAATCGAGATCTCCCGAGTTTCGAACGATTCTGCCGTCTCAGCTCGATGTAAAAGCGTCAAAATAATTCATTAAAAAAAAAAATACAAGATTCTATCGTTAAACGTCACCTGACGCGGCTGTGACGAACGAAACTTCGACCAACTCCGAGAATCGAGATCTCGCGAGTTTCGAGCGATTCTGCCGTCTCAGCTCGATGTAAAAGCGTCAAAATCATTCATTTCAACCAAAAACACAAGATTCTATCGTTAAACGTCGCCTGACGCGTCTGTGACGAACGAAACTTCGACCAACTCCGAGAATCGAGATCTCGCAAGTTTAGAGCGATTCTGCCGTCTCAGCTCGACTCAAAAGCGTCAAAATCATTCATTTCAACCAAAAACACAAGATTGAATCGTTAAACGTCATCTGACACGGCTGTGACAAACGAAACTTCGACCAACTCCGAGAATCGATATCTCCCGAGTTTCGAGGGATTCTGCCGTCTCAGCTCGATGTAAAAGCGTCAAAATCATTCATTTCAACCAAAAGCACAAGTATCAATCGTTAAACGTCATCTGACACGGCTTTGACGATCGAAACTTCGACCAACAGCGAGAATCAAGATCTCCCGAGTTTCGAACGATTCTGCCGTCTCTTCTCGATGTAAAAGCGTCAAAATCATTCATTTCAACCAAAAACACAAGATTCTATCGTTAAACGTCACCTGACGCGGCTGTGACGAACGAAACTTCGTCCAACGCCGAGAATCGAGATCTCGAGATTTTCGAGCGATTCTGCCGTCTCAGCTAGATGTAAAAGCGTAAAAATCATTCATTTCAACCAAAAACACAAGATTCTATCGTTAAACGTCACCTGACGCGGCTGTGACGAACGAAACTTCGACCAACTCCGAGAATCGAGATCTCCCGAGTTTCGAACGATTTTGCCGTCTCAGCTCGATGTAAAAGCGTCAAAATCATTCATTTCAACCAAAAACACAAAATTCAATCGTTAAACGTCATCTGAGACTGCTGTGACGAACGAAACTTCGACCAACGCCGAGAATCAAGATCTCCCGAGTTTCGAACGATTCTGCCGTCTCAGCTCGATGTAAAAGCGTCAAAATCATTCATTTAAAAAAAAAAAACACAAGATTCTATCGTTAAACGTCACCTGACGCGGCTGTGACGAACGAAACTTCGACCAACTCCGAGAATCGAGATCTCGCGAGTTTCGAGCGATTCTGCCGTCTCAGCTCGATGTAAAAGCGTCAAAATCATTCATTTCAACCAAAAACACAAGATTCTATCGTTAAACGTCGCCTGACGCGTCTGTGACGAACGAAACTTCGACCAACTCCGAGAATCGAGATCTCGCAAGTTTAGAGCGATTCTGCCGTCTCAGCTCGACTCAAAAGCGTCAAAATCATTCATTTCAACCAAAAACACAAGATTGAATCGTTAAACGTCATCTGACACGGCTGTGACAAACGAAACTTCGACCAACTCCGAGAATCGATATCTCCCGAGTTTCGAGGGATTCTGCCGTCTCAGCTCGATGTAAAAGCGTCAAAATCATTCATTTCAACCAAAAACACAAAATTCAATCGTTAAACGTCATCTGAGATGGCTGTGACGAACGAAACTTCGACCAACGCCGAGAATCGAGATCTCGCAAGTTTCGGGCGATTCTGCCGTCTCAGCTCGATGCAAAAGCGTCAAAATCATTCATTTCAACCAAAAACACAAGATTGAATCGTTAAACGTCATCTGACATGGCTGTGACGAACGAAACTTCGACCAACTTCGATAATCGAGATCTCGCAAGGTTCGAGCGATTCTGCCGTCTCAGCTAGTTGTAAAAACGTTAAAATCATTCAATTCAACCAAAAACACAAGATTCAATCGTTAAACGTCATCTGATTCGGCTGTGACGAACGAAACTTCGACCAAATCCGAGAATCGAGATCTCGCGAGTTTCGAGCGATTCTGCCGTCTCAGCTCGATGTAAACGCGTCAAAATCATTCGTTTCAACCAAAAGCACAAGTATCAATCGTTAAACGTCATCTGACACGGCTTTGACGATCGAAACTTCGACCAACTGCGAGAATCGAGATCTCCCGAGTTTCGAACGATTCTGCCGTCTCAGGTCGATGTAATAGCGTCAAAATCATTCATTTCAACCAAAAACACAAGATTCTATCGTTAAACGTCACCTGACACGGCTGTGACGAACGAAACTTCGAGCAACTCCGAGAATCGATATCTCCCGAGTTTCGAGCGATTCTGCCGTCTCAGCTCGATGTAAAAGCGTCAAAATCATTCATTTCAACTAAAAGCACAAGTATCAATCGGTAAACGTCATCTGACACGGCTTTGACGATCGAAACTTCGACCAACTGCGAGAATCGAGATCTCCCGAATTTCGAACGATTCTGCCGTCTCAGCTCGATGTAAAAGCGTCAAAATCATTCATTTCAACCAAAAACACAAGATTCTATCGTTAAACGTCACCTGACGCGGCTGTGACGAACGAAACTTCGACCAACTCCGAGAATCGAGATCTCGCGAGTTTCGAGCGATTCTGCCGTCTCAGCTCGATGTAAAAGCGTCAAAATCATTCATTTCAACCAAAAACACAAGATTCTATCGTTAAACGTCGCCTGACGCGTCTGTGACAAACGAAACATCGACTAACTAAGAGAATCGAAATCTCGCGAGTTTCGAGCGATTCTGCCGTCTCAGCTCGACGTAATATCGTCGAAATCATTCATTTCAACCAAAAACACAAAATTCAATCGTTAAACGTCATCTGAGACGGCTGTGACGAACGAAACTTCGACCAACGCCGAGAATCGAGATCTCGCAAGTTTCGGGCGATTCTGCCGTCTCAGCTCGATGCAAAAGCGTCAAAATCATTCATTTCAACCAAAAACACAAGATTGAATCGTTAAACGTCATCTGACACGGCTGTGACGAACGAAACTTCGACCAACTTCGATAATCGAGATCTCGCGAGGTTCGAGCGATTCTGCCGTCTCAGCTAGTTGTAAAAATGTTAAAATCATTCAATTCAACCAAAAACACAAGATTCAATCGTTAAACGTCATCTGACACGGCTTTGACGATCGAAACTTCGACCAAATGCGAGAATCGAGATCTCCCGAATTTCGAACGATTCTGCCGTCTCAGCTCGATGTAAAAGCGTCAAAATCATTCATTTCAACGAAAACACAAGATTCTATCGTTAAACGTCACCTGACGCGGCTGTGACGAACGAAACTTCGACCAACTCCGAGAATCGAGATCTCCCGAGTTTCGAACGATTTTGCCGTCTCAGCTCGATGTAAAAGCGTCAAAATCATTCATTTCAACCAAAAACACAAAATTCAATCGTTAAACGTCATCTGAGACTGCTGTGACGAACGAAACTTCGACCAACGCCGAGAATCGAGATCTCCCGAGTTTCGAACGATTCTGCCGTCTCAGCTCGATGTAAAAGCGTCAAAATCATTCATTTAAAAAAAAAACACAAGATTCTATCGTTAAACGTCACCTGACGCGGCTGTGACGAACGAAACTTCGACCAACTCCGAGAATCGAGATCTCCCGAGTTTCGAACGATTTTGCCGTCTCAGCTCGATGTAAAAGCGTCAAAATCATTCATTTCAACCAAAAACACAAAATTCAATCGTTAAACGTCATCTGAGACTGCTGTGACGAACGAAACTTCGACCAACGCCGAGAATCGAGATCTCCCGAGTTTCGAACGATTCTGCCGTCTCAGCTCGATGTAAAAGCGTCAAAATCATTCATTTAAAAAAAAAAAACACAAGATTCTATCGTTAAACGTCATCTGACACGGCTGTGACGAACGAAACTTCGACCAACTGCGAGAATCGAGATCTCCCGAGTTTCGAACGATTCTGCCGTCTCAGGTCGATGTAATAGCGTCAAAATCATTCATTTCAACCAAAAACACAAGATTCTATCGTTAAACGTCACCTGACACGGCTGTGACGAACGAAACTTCGACCAACTCCGAGAATCGATATCTCCCGAGTTTCGAGCGATTCTGCCTTCTCAGCTCGATGTAAAAGCGTCAAAATCATTCATTTCAACTAAAAGCACAAGTATCAATCGTTAAACGTCATCTGACACGGCTTTGACGATCGAAACTTCGACCAACTGCGAGAATCGAGATCTCCCGAATTTCGAACGATTCTGCCGTCTCAGCTCGATGTAAAAGCGTCAAAATCATTCATTTCAACCAAAAACACAAGATTCTATCGTTAAACGTCAAATGACGCGGCTGTGACGAACGAAACTTCGACCAACTCCGAGAATCGAGATCTCGCGAGTTTCGAGCGATTCTGCCGTGTCAGCTCGACGTAAAATCGTCAAAATCATTCATTTAAACCAAAAACACAAAATTCAATCGTTAAACGTCATCTGAGACGGCTGTGACGAACGAAACTTCGACCAAATCCGAGAATCGAGATCTCGCGAGTTTCGAGCGATTCTGCCGTCTCAGCTCGATGTAAAAGCGTCAAAATCATTCATTTCAACCAAAAGCACAAGTATCAATCGTTAAACGTCATCTGACACGGCTGTGACGAACGAAACTTCGACCAACTGCGAGAATCGAGATCTCCCGAGTTTCGAACGATTCTGCCGTCTCAGCTCGATGTAAAAGCGTCAAAATCATTCATTTCAACCAAAAACACAAGATTCTATCGTTAAACGTCACCTGACGCGGCTGTGACGAACGAAACTTCGACCAACTCCGAGAATCGAGATCTCGCAAGTTTAGAGCGATTCTGCCGTCTCAGCTCGACGCAAAAGCGTCAAAATCATTCATTTCAACCAAAAACACAAGATTGAATCGTTAAACGTCATCTGACACGGCTGTGACAAACGAAACATCGACTAATTAAGAGAATCGAGATCTCGCAAGTTTAGAGCGATTCTGCCGTCTCAGCTCGATGTAAAAGCGTCAAAATCATTCATTTCAACCAAAAACACAAGATTGAATCGTTAAACGTCATCTGACACGGCTGTGACGAACGAAACTTCGACCAACTGCGAGAATCGAGATCTCCCGAGTTTCGAACGATTCTGCCGTCTCAGCTCGATGTAAAAGCGTCAAAATCATTCATTTAAAAAAAAAACACAAGATTCTATCGTTAAACGTCACCTGACGCGGCTGTGACGAACGAAACTTCGTCCAACGCCGAGAATCGAGATCTCGAGAGTTTCGAGCGATTCTGCCGTCTCAGCTCGATGTAAAAGCGTCAAAATCATTCATTTCAACCAAAAACACAAGATTCTATCGTTAAACGTCGCCTGACGCGTCTGTGACAAACGAAACATCGACTAACTAAGAGAATCGAAATCTCGCGAGTTTCGAGCGATTCTGCCGTCTCAGCTCGACGTAATATCGTCGAAATCATTCATTTCAACCAAAAACACAAAATTCAATCGTTAAACGTCATCTGAGATGGCTGTGACGAACGAAACTTCGACCAACGCCGAGAATCGAGATCTCGCAAGTTTCGGGCGATTCTGCCGTCTCAGCTCGATGCAAAAGCGTCAAAATCATTCATTTCAACCAAAAACACAAGATTGAATCGTTAAACGTCATCTGACACGGCTGTGACGAACGAAACTTCGACCAACTTCGATAATCGAGATCTCGCAAGGTTCGAGCGATTCTGCCGTCTCAGCTAGTTGTAAAAATGTTAAAATCATTCAATTCAACCAAAAACACAAGATTCTATCGTTAAACGTCACCTGACGCGGCTGTGACGAACGAAACTTCGACCAACTCCGAGAATCGAGATCTCGCGAGTTTCGAGCGATTCTGCCGTGTCAGCTCGACGTAAAATCGTCAAAATCATTCATTTAAACCAAAAACACAAAATTCAATCGTTAAACGTCATCTGAGACGGCTGTGACGAACGAAACTTCGACCAAATCCGAGAATCGAGATCTCGCGAGTTTCGAGCGATTCTGCCGTCTCAGCTCGATGTAAAAGCGTCAAAATCATTCATTTCAACCAAAAGCACAAGTATCAATCGTTAAACGTCATCTGACACGGCTGTGACGAACGAAACTTCGACCAACTGCGAGAATCGAGATCTCCCGAGTTTCGAACGATTCTGCCGTCTCAGCTCGATGTAAAAGCGTCAAAATCATTCATTTCAACCAAAAACACAAGATTCTATCGTTAAACGTCGCCTGACACGGCTGTGACGAACGAAACTTCGACCAACTCCGAGAATCGAGATCTCGCAAGTTTAGAGCGATTCTGCCGTCTCAGCTCGACGCAAAAGCGTCAAAATCATTCATTTCAACCAAAAACACAAGATTGAATCGTTAAACGTCATCTGACACGGCTGTGACAAACGAAACATCGACTAATTAAGAGAATCGAGATTTCGCGAGTTTCGAGCGATTCTGCCGTCTCAGCTCGATGTAAAAGCGTCAAAATCATTCATTTCAACCAAAAACACAAGATTGAATCGTTAAACGTCATCTGACACGGCTGTGACGAACGAAACTTCGACCAACTTCGATAATCGAGATCTCGCAAGGTTCGAGCGATTCTGCCGTCTCAGCTAGTTGTAAAAATGTTAAAATCATTCAATTCAACCAAAAACACAAGATTCAATCGTTAAACGTCATCTGATTCGGCTGTGACGAACGAAACTTCGACCAAATCCGAGAATCGAAATCTCGCGAGTTTCGAGCGATACTGCCGTCTCAGCTCGATGTCAAAGCGTCAAAATCATTCATTTCAACCAAAAACACAAGATTCTATCGTTAAACGTCATCTGAGACGGCTGTGACGAACGAAACTTCGACCAACTCCGAGAATCGATATCTCCCGAGTTTCGAGCGATTCTGCCGTCTCAGCTCGATGTAAAAGAATCAAAATCATTCATTTCAACTAAAAGCACAAGTATCAATCGTTAAACGTCATCTGACACGGCTTTGACGATCGAAACTTCGACCAACTGCGAGAATCGAGATCTCCCGAGTTTCGAGCGATTCTGCCGTCTCAGCTCGATGTCAAAGCGTCAAAATCATTCATTTCAACCAAAAACACAAGATTCTATCGTTAAACGTCATCTGAGACGGCTGTGACGAACGAAACTTCGACCAACTCCGAGAATCGATATCTCCCGAGTTTCGAGCGATTCTGCCGTCTCAGCTCGATGTAAAAGAATCAAAATCATTCATTTCAACTAAAAGCACAAGTATCAATCGTTAAACGTCATCTGACACGGCTTTGACGATCGAAACTTCGACCAACTGCGAGAATCGAGATCTCGAGAGTTTCGAGCGATTCTGCCGTCTCAGCTCGATGTAAAAGCGTCAAAATCATTCATTTCAACCAAAAACACAAGATTCTATCGTTAAACGTCGCCTGACGCGTCTGTGACAAACGAAACATCGACTAACTAAGAGAATCGAAATCTCGCGAGTTTCGAGCGATTCTGCCGTCTCAGCTCGACGTAATATCGTCGAAATCATTCATTTCAACCAAAAACACAAAATTCAATCGTTAAACGTCATCTGAGATGGCTGTGACGAACGAAACTTCGACCAACGCCGAGAATCGAGATCTCGCAAGTTTCGGGCGATTCTGCCGTCTCAGCTCGATGCAAAAGCGTCAAAATCATTCATTTCAACCAAAAACACAAGATTGAATCGTTAAACGTCATCTGACACGGCTGTGACGAACGAAACTTCGACCAAATTCGATAATCGAGATCTCGCAAGGTTCGAGCGATTCTGCCGTCTCAGCTAGTTGTAAAAATGTTAAAATCATTCAATTCAACCAAAAACACAAGATTCTATCGTTAAACGTCACCTGACGCGGCTGTGACGAACGAAACTTCGACCAACTCCGAGAATCGAGATCTCGCGAGTTTCGAGCGATTCTGCCGTGTCAGCTCGACGTAAAATCGTCAAAATCATTCATTTAAACCAAAAACACAAAATTCAATCGTTAAACGTCATCTGAGACGGCTGTGACGAACGAAACTTCGACCAAATCCGAGAATCGAGATCTCGCGAGTTTCGAGCGATTCTGCCGTCTCAGCTCGATGTAAAAGCGTCAAAATCATTCATTTCAACCAAAAGCACAAGTATCAATCGTTAAACGTCATCTGACACGGCTGTGACGAACGAAACTTCGACCAACTGCGAGAATCGAGATCTCCCGAGTTTCGAACGATTCTGCCGTCTCAGCTCGATGTAAAAGCGTCAAAATCATTCATTTCAACCAAAAACACAAGATTCTATCGTTAAACGTCGCCTGACACGGCTGTGACGAACGAAACTTCGACCAACTCCGAGAATCGAGATCTCGCAAGTTTAGAGCGATTCTGCCGTCTCAGCTCGACGCAAAAGCGTCAAAATCATTCATTTCAACCAAAAACACAAGATTGAATCGTTAAACGTCATCTGACACGGCTGTGACAAACGAAACATCGACTAATTAAGAGAATCGAGATTTCGCGAGTTTCGAGCGATTCTGCCGTCTCAGCTCGATGTAAAAGCGTCAAAATCATTCATTTCAACCAAAAACACAAGATTGAATCGTTAAACGTCATCTGACACGGCTGTGACGAACGAAACTTCGACCAACTTCGATAATCGAGATCTCGCAAGGTTCGAGCGATTCTGCCGTCTCAGCTAGTTGTAAAAATGTTAAAATCATTCAATTCAACCAAAAACACAAGATTCAATCGTTAAACGTCATCTGATTCGGCTGTGACGAACGAAACTTCGACCAAATCCGAGAATCGAAATCTCGCGAGTTTCGAGCGATACTGCCGTCTCAGCTCGATGTCAAAGCGTCAAAATCATTCATTTCAACCAAAAACACAAGATTCTATCGTTAAACGTCATCTGAGACGGCTGTGACGAACGAAACTTCGACCAACTCCGAGAATCGATATCTCCCGAGTTTCGAGCGATTCTGCCGTCTCAGCTCGATGTAAAAGAATCAAAATCATTCATTTCAACTAAAAGCACAAGTATCAATCGTTAAACGTCATCTGACACGGCTTTGACGATCGAAACTTCGACCAACTGCGAGAATCGAGATCTCCCGAGTTTCGAGCGATTCTGCCGTCTCAGCTCGATGTCAAAGCGTCAAAATCATTCATTTCAACCAAAAACACAAGATTCTATCGTTAAACGTCATCTGAGACGGCTGTGACGAACGAAACTTTGACCAACTCCGAGAATCGATATCTCCCGAGTTTCGAGCGATTCTGCCGTCTCAGCTCGATGTAAAAGAATCAAAATCATTCATTTCAACTAAAAGCACAAGTATCAATCGTTAAACGTCATCTGACACGGCTTTGACGATCGAAACTTCGACCAACTGCGAGAATCGAGATCTCCCGAGTTTCGAGCGATTCTGCCGTCTCAGCTCGACGTAATATCGTCGAAATCATTCATTTCAACCAAAAACACAAAATTCAATCGTTAAACGTCATCTGAGACGGCTGTGACGAACGAAACTTCGACCAACGCCGAGAATCGAGATCTCGCAAGTTTCGGGCGATTCTGCCGTCTCAGCTCGATGCAAAAGCGTCAAAATCATTCATTTCAACCAAAAACACAAGATTGAATCGTTAAACGTCATCTGACACGGCTGTGACGAACGAAACTTCGACCAACTTCGATAATCGAGATCTCGCGAGGTTCGAGCGATTCTGCCGTCTCAGCTAGTTGTAAAAATGTTAAAATCATTCAATTCAACCAAAAACACAAGATTCAATCGTTAAACGGCATCTGACACGGCTTTGACGATCGAAACTTCGACCAACTGCGAGAATCGAGATCTCCCGAATTTCGAACGATTCTGCCGTCTCAGCTCGATGTAAAAGCGTCAAAATCATTCATTTCAACCAAAAACACAAGATTCTATCGTTAAACGTCACCTGACGCGGCTGTGACGAACGAAACTTCGACCAACTCCGAGAATCGAGATCTCCCGAGTTTCGAACGATTTTGCCGTCTCAGCTCGATGTAAAAGCGTCAAAATCATTCATTTCAACCAAAAACACAAAATTCAATCGTTAAACGTCATCTGAGACTGCTGTGACGAACGAAACTTCGACCAACGCCGAGAATCGAGATCTCCCGAGTTTCGAACGATTCTGCCGTCTCAGCTCGATGTAAAAGCGTCAAAATCATTCATTAAAAAAAAAAAACACAAGATTCTATCGTTAAACGTCACCTGACGCGGCTGTGACGAACGAAACTTCGACCAACTCCGAGAATCGAGATCTCGCGAGTTTCGAGCGATTCTGCCGTCTCAGCTCGATGTAAAAGCGTCAAAATCATTCATTTCAACCAAAAACACAAGATTCTATCGTTAAACGTCGCCTGACGCGTCTGTGACGAACGAAACTTCGACCAACTCCGAGAATCGAGATCTCGCAAGTTTAGAGCGATTCTGCCGTCTCAGCTCGACTCAAAAGCGTCAAAATCATTCATTTCAACCAAAAACACAAGATTGAATCGTTAAACGTCATCTGACACGGCTGTGACAAACGAAACTTCGACCAACTCCGAGAATCGATATCTCCCGAGTTTCGAGGGATTCTGCCGTCTCAGCTCGATGTAAAAGCGTCAAAATCATTCATTTCAACCAAAAGCACAAGTATCAATCGTTAAACGTCATCTGACACGGCTTTGACGATCGAAACTTCGACCAACAGCGAGAATCTTGATCTCCCGAGTTTCGAACGATTCTGCCGTCTTTTCTCGATGTTAAAGCGTCAAAATCATTCATTTCAGCCAAAAACACAAGATTCTATCGTTAAACGTCACCTGACGCGGCTGTGACGAACGAAACTTCGTCCAACGCCGAGAATCGAGATCTCGAGATTTTCGAGCGATTCGGCCGTCTCAGCTAGATGTAAAAGCGTAAAAATCATTCATTTCAACCAAAAACACAAGATTCTATCGTTAAACGTCGCCTGACGCGTCTGTGACAAACGAAACATCGACTAACTAAGAGAATCGAAATCTCGCGAGTTTCGAGCGATTCTGCCGTCTCAGCTCGACGTAATATCGTCGAAATCATTCATTTCAACCAAAAACACAAAATTCAATCGTTAAACGTCATCTGACACGGCTTTGACGATCGAAACTTCGACCAACTGCGAGAATCGAGATCTCCCGAATTTCGAACGATTCTGCCGTCTCAGCTGGATGTAAAAGCGTCAAAATCATTCATTTCAACCAAAAACACAAGATTCTATCGTTAAACGTCACCTGACGCGGCTGTGACGAACGAAACTTCGACCAACTCCGAGAATCGAGATCTCCCGAGTTTCGAACGATTTTGCCGTCTCAGCTCGATGTAAAAGCGTCAAAATCATTCAATTCAACCAAAAACACAAGATTCAATCGTTAAACGTCATCTGATTCGGCTGTGACGAACGAAACTTCGACCAAATCCGAGAATCGAGATCTCGCGGGTTTCTAGCGATTCTGCCGTCTCAGCTCGATGTCAAAGCGTCAAAATCATTCATTTCCACCAAAAACACAAGATTCTATTGTTAAACGTCATCTGAGACGGCTGTGACGAACGAAACTTCGTCCAACTCCGAGAATCGATATCTCCCGAGTTTCGAGCGATTCTGCCGTCTCAGCTCGATGTAAAAGAATCAAAATCATTCATTTCAACTAAAAGCACAAGTATCAATCGTTAAACGTCATCTGACACGGCTTTGACGATCGAAACTTCGACCAACTGCGAGAATCGAGATCTCCCGAGTTTCGAACGATTCTGCCGTCTCAGCTCGATGTAAAAGCGTCAAAATCATTCATTTCAACCAAAAACACAAGATTCTATCGTTAAACGTCACCTGACGCGGCTGTGACGAACGAAACTTCGACCAACTCCGAGAATCGAGATCTCGCGAGTTTCGAGCGATTCTGCCGTGTCAGCTCGACGTAAAATCGTCAAAATCATTCATTTCAACCAAAAACACAAGATTCAATCGTTAAGCGCCATCTGAGACGGTTGAGACGAACGAAACTTCGACCAACGCCGAGAATCGAGATCTCGCAAGTTTGGGGCGATTCTGCCGTCTCAGCTCGATGTAAAAGCGTCAAAATCATTCATTTCAACCAAAAACACGAGATTCTATCGTTAAACGTCACCTGACACGGCTGTGACGAACGAAACTTCGACCAACTCCGAGAATCGAGATCTCGCAAGTTTAGAGCGATTCTGCCGTCTCAGCTCGATGTAAAAGCGTCAAAATCATTCATTTCAACCAAAAACACAAGATTGAATCGTTAAACGTCATCTGACACGGCTGTGACGAACGAAACTTCGACCAACTGCGAGAATCGAGATCTCCCGAGTTTCGAACGATTCTGCCGTCTCAGCTCGATGTAAAAGCGTCAAAATCATTCATTTAAAAAAAAAACACAAGATTCTATCGTTAAACGTCACCTGACGCGGCTGTGACGAACGAAACTTCGTCCAACGCCGAGAATCGAGATCTCGAGAGTTTCGAGCGATTCTGCCGTCTCAGCTCGATGTAAAAGCGTCAAAATCATTCATTTCAACCAAAAACACAAGATTCTATCGTTAAACGTCGCCTGACGCGTCTGTGACAAACGAAACATCGACTAACTAAGAGAATCGAAATCTCGCGAGTTTCGAGCGATTCTGCCGTCTCAGCTCGACGTAATATCGTCGAAATCATTCATTTCAACCAAAAACACAAAATTCAATCGTTAAACGTCATCTGAGATGGCTGTGACGAACGAAACTTCGACCAACGCCGAGAATCGAGATCTCGCAAGTTTCGGGCGATTCTGCCGTCTCAGCTCGATGCAAAAGCGTCAAAATCATTCATTTCAACCAAAAACACAAGATTGAATCGTTAAACGTCATCTGACACGGCTGTGACGAACGAAACTTCGACCAACTTCGATAATCGAGATCTCGCAAGGTTCGAGCGATTCTGCCGTCTCAGCTAGTTGTAAAAATGTTAAAATCATTCAATTCAACCAAAAACACAAGATTCTATCGTTAAACGTCACCTGACGCGGCTGTGACGAACGAAACTTCGACCAACTCCGAGAATCGAGATCTCGCGAGTTTCGAGCGATTCTGCCGTGTCAGCTCGACGTAAAATCGTCAAAATCATTCATTTAAACCAAAAACACAAAATTCAATCGTTAAACGTCATCTGAGACGGCTGTGACGAACGAAACTTCGACCAAATCCGAGAATCGAGATCTCGCGAGTTTCGAGCGATTCTGCCGTCTCAGCTCGATGTAAAAGCGTCAAAATCATTCATTTCAACCAAAAGCACAAGTATCAATCGTTAAACGTCATCTGACACGGCTGTGACGAACGAAACTTCGACCAACTGCGAGAATCGAGATCTCCCGAGTTTCGAACGATTCTGCCGTCTCAGCTCGATGTAAAAGCGTCAAAATCATTCATTTCAACCAAAAACACAAGATTCTATCGTTAAACGTCGCCTGACACGGCTGTGACGAACGAAACTTCGACCAACTCCGAGAATCGAGATCTCGCAAGTTTAGAGCGATTCTGCCGTCTCAGCTCGACGCAAAAGCGTCAAAATCATTCATTTCAACCAAAAACACAAGATTGAATCGTTAAACGTCATCTGACACGGCTGTGACAAACGAAACATCGACTAATTAAGAGAATCGAGATTTCGCGAGTTTCGAGCGATTCTGCCGTCTCAGCTCGATGTAAAAGCGTCAAAATCATTCATTTCAACCAAAAACACAAGATTGAATCGTTAAACGTCATCTGACACGGCTGTGACGAACGAAACTTCGACCAACTTCGATAATCGAGATCTCGCAAGGTTCGAGCGATTCTGCCGTCTCAGCTAGTTGTAAAAATGTTAAAATCATTCAATTCAACCAAAAACACAAGATTCAATCGTTAAACGTCATCTGATTCGGCTGTGACGAACGAAACTTCGACCAAATCCGAGAATCGAAATCTCGCGAGTTTCGAGCGATACTGCCGTCTCAGCTCGATGTCAAAGCGTCAAAATCATTCATTTCAACCAAAAACACAAGATTCTATCGTTAAACGTCATCTGAGACGGCTGTGACGAACGAAACTTCGACCAACTCCGAGAATCGATATCTCCCGAGTTTCGAGCGATTCTGCCGTCTCAGCTCGATGTAAAAGAATCAAAATCATTCATTTCAACTAAAAGCACAAGTATCAATCGTTAAACGTCATCTGACACGGCTTTGACGATCGAAACTTCGACCAACTGCGAGAATCGAGATCTCCCGAGTTTCGAGCGATTCTGCCGTCTCAGCTCGATGTCAAAGCGTCAAAATCATTCATTTCAACCAAAAACACAAGATTCTATCGTTAAACGTCATCTGAGACGGCTGTGACGAACGAAACTTCGACCAACTCCGAGAATCGATATCTCCCGAGTTTCGAGCGATTCTGCCGTCTCAGCTCGATGTAAAAGAATCAAAATCATTCATTTCAACTAAAAGCACAAGTATCAATCGTTAAACGTCATCTGACACGGCTTTGACGATCGAAACTTCGACCAACTGCGAGAATCGAGATCTCGAGAGTTTCGAGCGATTCTGCCGTCTCAGCTCGATGTAAAAGCGTCAAAATCATTCATTTCAACCAAAAACACAAGATTCTATCGTTAAACGTCGCCTGACGCGTCTGTGACAAACGAAACATCGACTAACTAAGAGAATCGAAATCTCGCGAGTTTCGAGCGATTCTGCCGTCTCAGCTCGACGTAATATCGTCGAAATCATTCATTTCAACCAAAAACACAAAATTCAATCGTTAAACGTCATTTGAGATGGCTGTGACGAACGAAACTTCGACCAACGCCGAGAATCGAGATCTCGCAAGTTTCGGGCGATTCTGCCGTCTCAGCTCGATGCAAAAGCGTCAAAATCATTCATTTCAACCAAAAACACAAGATTGAATCGTTAAACGTCATCTGACACGGCTGTGACGAACGAAACTTCGACCAACTTCGATAATCGAGATCTCGCAAGGTTCGAGCGATTCTGCCGTCTCAGCTAGTTGTAAAAATGTTAAAATCATTCAATTCAACCAAAAACACAAGATTCTATCGTTAAACGTCACCTGACGCGGCTGTGACGAACGAAACTTCGACCAACTCCGAGAATCGAGATCTCGCGAGTTTCGAGCGATTCTGCCGTGTCAGCTCGACGTAAAATCGTCAAAATCATTCATTTAAACCAAAAACACAAAATTCAATCGTTAAACGTCATCTGAGACGGCTGTGACGAACGAAACTTCGACCAAATCCGAGAATCGAGATCTCGCGAGTTTCGAGCGATTCTGCCGTCTCAGCTCGATGTAAAAGCGTCAAAATCATTCATTTCAACCAAAAGCACAAGTATCAATCGTTAAACGTCATCTGACACGGCTGTGACGAACGAAACTTCGACCAACTGCGAGAATCGAGATCTCCCGAGTTTCGAATGATTCTGCCGTCTCAGCTCGATGTAAAAGCGTCAAAATCATTCATTTCAACCAAAAACACAAGATTCTATCGTTAAACGTCGCCTGACACGGCTGTGACGAACGAAACTTCGACCAACTCCGAGAATCGAGATCTCGCAAGTTTAGAGCGATTCTGCCGTCTCAGCTCGACGCAAAAGCGTCAAAATCATTCATTTCAACCAAAAACACAAGATTGAATCGTTAAACGTCATCTGACACGGCTGTGACAAACGAAACATCGACTAATTAAGAGAATCGAGATTTCGCGAGTTTCGAGCGATTCTGCCGTCTCAGCTCGATGTAAAAGCGTCAAAATCATTCATTTCAACCAAAAACACAAGATTGAATCGTTAAACGTCATCTGACACGGCTGTGACGAACGAAACTTCGACCAACTTCGATAATCGAGATCTCGCAAGGTTCGAGCGATTCTGCCGTCTCAGCTAGTTGTAAAAATGTTAAAATCATTCAATTCAACCAAAAACACAAGATTCAATCGTTAAACGTCATCTGATTCGGCTGTGACGAACGAAACTTCGACCAAATCCGAGAATCGAAATCTCGCGAGTTTCGAGCGATACTGCCGTCTCAGCTCGATGTCAAAGCGTCAAAATCATTCATTTCAACCAAAAACACAAGATTCTATCGTTAAACGTCATCTGAGACGGCTGTGACGAACGAAACTTCGACCAACTCCGAGAATCGATATCTCCCGAGTTTCGAGCGATTCTGCCGTCTCAGCTCGATGTAAAAGAATCAAAATCATTCATTTCAACTAAAAGCACAAGTATCAATCGTTAAACGTCATCTGACACGGCTTTGACGATCGAAACTTCGACCAACTGCGAGAATCGAGATCTCCCGAGTTTCGAGCGATTCTGCCGTCTCAGCTCGATGTCAAAGCGTCAAAATCATTCATTTCAACCAAAAACACAAGATTCTATCGTTAAACGTCATCTGAGACGGCTGTGACGAACGAAACTTCGACCAACTCCGAGAATCGATATCTCCCGAGTTTCGAGCGATTCTGCCGTCTCAGCTCGATGTAAAAGAATCAAAATCATTCATTTCAACTAAAAGCACAAGTATCAATCGTTAAACGTCATCTGACACGGCTTTGACGATCGAAACTTCGACCAACTGCGAGAATCGAGATCTCCCGAGTTTCGAGCGATTCTGCCGTCTCAGCTCGACGTAATATCGTCGAAATCATTCATTTCAACCAAAAACACAAAATTCAATCGTTAAACGTCATCTGAGACGGCTGTGACGAACGAAACTTCGACCAACGCCGAGAATCGAGATCTCGCAAGTTTCGGGCGATTCTGCCGTCTCAGCTCGATGCAAAAGCGTCAAAATCATTCATTTCAACCAAAAACACAAGATTGAATCGTTAAACGTCATCTGACACGGCTGTGACGAACGAAACTTCGACCAACTTCGATAATCGAGATCTCGCGAGGTTCGAGCGATTCTGCCGTCTCAGCTAGTTGTAAAAATGTTAAAATCATTCAATTCAACCAAAAACACAAGATTCAATCGTTAAACGTCATCTGACACGGCTTTGACGATCGAAACTTCGACCAACTGCGAGAATCGAGATCTCCCGAATTTCGAACGATTCTGCCGTCTCAGCTCGATGTAAAAGCGTCAAAATCATTCATTTCAACCAAAAACACAAGATTCTATCGTTAAACGTCACCTGACGCGGCTGTGACGAACGAAACTTCGACCAACTCCGAGAATCGAGATCTCCCGAGTTTCGAACGATTTTGCCGTCTCAGCTCGATGTAAAAGAATCAAAATCATTCATTTCAACTAAAAGCACAAGTATCAATCGTTAAACGTCATCTGACACGGCTTTGACGATCGAAACTTCGACCAACTGCGAGAATCGAGATCTCGAGAGTTTCGAGCGATTCTGCCGTCTCAGCTCGATGTAAAAGCGTCAAAATCATTCATTTCAACCAAAAACACAAGATTCTATCGTTAAACGTCGCCTGACGCGTCTGTGACAAACGAAACATCGACTAACTAAGAGAATCGAAATCTCGCGAGTTTCGAGCGATTCTGCCGTCTCAGCTCGACGTAATATCGTCGAAATCATTCATTTCAACCAAAAACACAAAATTCAATCGTTAAACGTCATCTGAGATGGCTGTGACGAACGAAACTTCGACCAACGCCGAGAATCGAGATCTCGCAAGTTTCGGGCGATTCTGCCGTCTCAGCTCGATGCAAAAGCGTCAAAATCATTCATTTCAACCAAAAACACAAGATTGAATCGTTAAACGTCATCTGACACGGCTGTGACGAACGAAACTTCGACCAACTTCGATAATCGAGATCTCGCAAGGTTCGAGCGATTCTGCCGTCTCAGCTAGTTGTAAAAATGTTAAAATCATTCAATTCAACCAAAAACACAAGATTCTATCGTTAAACGTCACCTGACGCGGCTGTGACGAACGAAACTTCGACCAACTCCGAGAATCGAGATCTCGCGAGTTTCGAGCGATTCTGCCGTGTCAGCTCGACGTAAAATCGTCAAAATCATTCATTTAAACCAAAAACACAAAATTCAATCGTTAAACGTCATCTGAGACGGCTGTGACGAACGAAACTTCGACCAAATCCGAGAATCGAGATCTCGCGAGTTTCGAGCGATTCTGCCGTCTCAGCTCGATGTAAAAGCGTCAAAATCATTCATTTCAACCAAAAGCACAAGTATCAATCGTTAAACGTCATCTGACACGGCTGTGACGAACGAAACTTCGACCAACTGCGAGAATCGAGATCTCCCGAGTTTCGAACGATTCTGCCGTCTCAGCTCGATGTAAAAGCGTCAAAATCATTCATTTCAACCAAAAACACAAGATTCTATCGTTAAACGTCGCCTGACACGGCTGTGACGAACGAAACTTCGACCAACTCCGAGAATCGAGATCTCGCAAGTTTAGAGCGATTCTGCCGTCTCAGCTCGACGCAAAAGCGTCAAAATCATTCATTTCAACCAAAAACACAAGATTGAATCGTTAAACGTCATCTGACACGGCTGTGACAAACGAAACATCGACTAATTAAGAGAATCGAGATTTCGCGAGTTTCGAGCGATTCTGCCGTCTCAGCTCGATGTAAAAGCGTCAAAATCATTCATTTCAACCAAAAACACAAGATTGAATCGTTAAACGTCATCTGACACGGCTGTGACGAACGAAACTTCGACCAACTTCGATAATCGAGATCTCGCAAGGTTCGAGCGATTCTGCCGTCTCAGCTAGTTGTAAAAATGTTAAAATCATTCAATTCAACCAAAAACACAAGATTCAATCGTTAAACGTCATCTGATTCGGCTGTGACGAACGAAACTTCGACCAAATCCGAGAATCGAAATCTCGCGAGTTTCGAGCGATACTGCCGTCTCAGCTCGATGTCAAAGCGTCAAAATCATTCATTTCAACCAAAAACACAAGATTCTATCGTTAAACGTCATCTGAGACGGCTGTGACGAACGAAACTTCGACCAACTCCGAGAATCGATATCTCCCGAGTTTCGAGCGATTCTGCCGTCTCAGCTCGATGTAAAAGAATCAAAATCATTCATTTCAACTAAAAGCACAAGTATCAATCGTTAAACGTCATCTGACACGGCTTTGACGATCGAAACTTCGACCAACTGCGAGAATCGAGATCTCCCGAGTTTCGAGCGATTCTGCCGTCTCAGCTCGATGTCAAAGCGTCAAAATCATTCATTTCAACCAAAAACACAAGATTCTATCGTTAAACGTCATCTGAGACGGCTGTGACGAACGAAACTTTGACCAACTCCGAGAATCGATATCTCCCGAGTTTCGAGCGATTCTGCCGTCTCAGCTCGATGTAAAAGAATCAAAATCATTCATTTCAACTAAAAGCACAAGTATCAATCGTTAAACGTCATCTGACACGGCTTTGACGATCGAAACTTCGACCAACTGCGAGAATCGAGATCTCCCGAGTTTCGAGCGATTCTGCCGTCTCAGCTCGACGTAATATCGTCGAAATCATTCATTTCAACCAAAAACACAAAATTCAATCGTTAAACGTCATCTGAGACGGCTGTGACGAACGAAACTTCGACCAACGCCGAGAATCGAGATCTCGCAAGTTTCGGGCGATTCTGCCGTCTCAGCTCGATGCAAAAGCGTCAAAATCATTCATTTCAACCAAAAACACAAGATTGAATCGTTAAACGTCATCTGACACGGCTGTGACGAACGAAACTTCGACCAACTTCGATAATCGAGATCTCGCGAGGTTCGAGCGATTCTGCCGTCTCAGCTAGTTGTAAAAATGTTAAAATCATTCAATTCAACCAAAAACACAAGATTCAATCGTTAAACGTCATCTGACACGGCTTTGACGATCGAAACTTCGACCAACTGCGAGAATCGAGATCTCCCGAATTTCGAACGATTCTGCCGTCTCAGCTCGATGTAAAAGCGTCAAAATCATTCATTTCAACCAAAAACACAAGATTCTATCGTTAAACGTCACCTGACGCGGCTGTGACGAACGAAACTTCGACCAACTCCGAGAATCGAGATCTCCCGAGTTTCGAACGATTTTGCCGTCTCAGCTCGATGTAAAAGCGTCAAAATCATTCATTTCAACCAAAAACACAAAATTCAATCGTTAAACGTCATCTGAGACTGCTGTGACGAACGAAACTTCGACCAACGCCGAGAATCGAGATCTCCCGAGTTTCGAACGATTCTGCCGTCTCAGCTCGATGTAAAAGCGTCAAAATCATTCATTAAAAAAAAAAAACACAAGATTCTATCGTTAAACGTCACCTGACGCGGCTGTGACGAACGAAACTTCGACCAACTCCGAGAATCGAGATCTCGCGAGTTTCGAGCGATTCTGCCGTCTCAGCTCGATGTAAAAGCGTCAAAATCATTCATTTCAACCAAAAACACAAGATTCTATCGTTAAACGTCGCCTGACGCGTCTGTGACGAACGAAACTTCGACCAACTCCGAGAATCGAGATCTCGCAAGTTTAGAGCGATTCTGCCGTCTCAGCTCGACTCAAAAGCGTCAAAATCATTCATTTCAACCAAAAACACAAGATTGAATCGTTAAACGTCATCTGACACGGCTGTGACAAACGAAACTTCGACCAACTCCGAGAATCGATATCTCCCGAGTTTCGAGGGATTCTGCCGTCTCAGCTCGATGTAAAAGCGTCAAAATCATTCATTTCAACCAAAAGCACAAGTATCAATCGTTAAACGTCATCTGACACGGCTTTGACGATCGAAACTTCGACCAACAGCGAGAATCTTGATCTCCCGAGTTTCGAACGATTCTGCCGTCTTTTCTCGATGTTAAAGCGTCAAAATCATTCATTTCAGCCAAAAACACAAGATTCTATCGTTAAACGTCACCTGACGCGGCTGTGACGAACGAAACTTCGTCCAACGCCGAGAATCGAGATCTCGAGATTTTCGAGCGATTCGGCCGTCTCAGCTAGATGTAAAAGCGTAAAAATCATTCATTTCAACCAAAAACACAAGATTCTATCGTTAAACGTCGCCTGACGCGTCTGTGACAAACGAAACATCGACTAACTAAGAGAATCGAAATCTCGCGAGTTTCGAGCGATTCTGCCGTCTCAGCTCGACGTAATATCGTCGAAATCATTCATTTCAACCAAAAACACAAAATTCAATCGTTAAACGTCATCTGACACGGCTTTGACGATCGAAACTTCGACCAACTGCGAGAATCGAGATCTCCCGAATTTCGAACGATTCTGCCGTCTCAGCTGGATGTAAAAGCGTCAAAATCATTCATTTCAACCAAAAACACAAGATTCTATCGTTAAACGTCACCTGACGCGGCTGTGACGAACGAAACTTCGACCAACTCCGAGAATCGAGATCTCCCGAGTTTCGAACGATTTTGCCGTCTCAGCTCGATGTAAAAGCGTCAAAATCATTCAATTCAACCAAAAACACAAGATTCAATCGTTAAACGTCATCTGATTCGGCTGTGACGAACGAAACTTCGACCAAATCCGAGAATCGAGATCTCGCGGGTTTCTAGCGATTCTGCCGTCTCAGCTCGATGTCAAAGCGTCAAAATCATTCATTTCCACCAAAAACACAAGATTCTATTGTTAAACGTCATCTGAGACGGCTGTGACGAACGAAACTTCGTCCAACTCCGAGAATCGATATCTCCCGAGTTTCGAGCGATTCTGCCGTCTCAGCTCGATGTAAAAGAATCAAAATCATTCATTTCAACTAAAAGCACAAGTATCAATCGTTAAACGTCATCTGACACGGCTTTGACGATCGAAACTTCGACCAACTGCGAGAATCGAGATCTCCCGAGTTTCGAACGATTCTGCCGTCTCAGCTCGATGTAAAAGCGTCAAAATCATTCATTTCAACCAAAAACACAAGATTCTATCGTTAAACGTCACCTGACGCGGCTGTGACGAACGAAACTTCGACCAACTCCGAGAATCGAGATCTCGCGAGTTTCGAGCGATTCTGCCGTGTCAGCTCGACGTAAAATCGTCAAAATCATTCATTTCAACCAAAAACACAAGATTCAATCGTTAAGCGCCATCTGAGACGGTTGAGACGAACGAAACTTCGACCAACGCCGAGAATCGAGATCTCGCAAGTTTGGGGCGATTCTGCCGTCTCAGCTCGATGTAAAAGCGTCAAAATCATTCATTTCAACCAAAAACACGAGATTCTATCGTTAAACGTCACCTGACACGGCTGTGACGAACGAAACTTCGACCAACTCCGAGAATCGAGATCTCGCAAGTTTAGAGCGATTCTGCCGTCTCAGCTCGATGTAAAAGCGTCAAAATCATTCATTTCAACCAAAAACACAAGATTGAATCGTTAAACGTCATCTGACACGGCTGTGACGAACGAAACTTCGACCAACTGCGAGAATCGAGATCTCCCGAGTTTCGAACGATTCTGCCGTCTCAGCTCGATGTAAAAGCGTCAAAATCATTCATTTAAAAAAAAAACACAAGATTCTATCGTTAAACGTCACCTGACGCGGCTGTGACGAACGAAACTTCGTCCAACGCCGAGAATCGAGATCTCGAGAGTTTCGAGCGATTCTGCCGTCTCAGCTCGATGTAAAAGCGTCAAAATCATTCATTTCAACCAAAAACACAAGATTCTATCGTTAAACGTCGCCTGACGCGTCTGTGACAAACGAAACATCGACTAACTAAGAGAATCGAAATCTCGCGAGTTTCGAGCGATTCTGCCGTCTCAGCTCGACGTAATATCGTCGAAATCATTCATTTCAACCAAAAACACAAAATTCAATCGTTAAACGTCATCTGAGATGGCTGTGACGAACGAAACTTCGACCAACGCCGAGAATCGAGATCTCGCAAGTTTCGGGCGATTCTGCCGTCTCAGCTCGATGCAAAAGCGTCAAAATCATTCATTTCAACCAAAAACACAAGATTGAATCGTTAAACGTCATCTGACACGGCTGTGACGAACGAAACTTCGACCAACTTCGATAATCGAGATCTCGCAAGGTTCGAGCGATTCTGCCGTCTCAGCTAGTTGTAAAAATGTTAAAATCATTCAATTCAACCAAAAACACAAGATTCTATCGTTAAACGTCACCTGACGCGGCTGTGACGAACGAAACTTCGACCAACTCCGAGAATCGAGATCTCGCGAGTTTCGAGCGATTCTGCCGTGTCAGCTCGACGTAAAATCGTCAAAATCATTCATTTAAACCAAAAACACAAAATTCAATCGTTAAACGTCATCTGAGACGGCTGTGACGAACGAAACTTCGACCAAATCCGAGAATCGAGATCTCGCGAGTTTCGAGCGATTCTGCCGTCTCAGCTCGATGTAAAAGCGTCAAAATCATTCATTTCAACCAAAAGCACAAGTATCAATCGTTAAACGTCATCTGACACGGCTGTGACGAACGAAACTTCGACCAACTGCGAGAATCGAGATCTCCCGAGTTTCGAACGATTCTGCCGTCTCAGCTCGATGTAAAAGCGTCAAAATCATTCATTTCAACCAAAAACACAAGATTCTATCGTTAAACGTCGCCTGACACGGCTGTGACGAACGAAACTTCGACCAACTCCGAGAATCGAGATCTCGCAAGTTTAGAGCGATTCTGCCGTCTCAGCTCGACGCAAAAGCGTCAAAATCATTCATTTCAACCAAAAACACAAGATTGAATCGTTAAACGTCATCTGACACGGCTGTGACAAACGAAACATCGACTAATTAAGAGAATCGAGATTTCGCGAGTTTCGAGCGATTCTGCCGTCTCAGCTCGATGTAAAAGCGTCAAAATCATTCATTTCAACCAAAAACACAAGATTGAATCGTTAAACGTCATCTGACACGGCTGTGACGAACGAAACTTCGACCAACTTCGATAATCGAGATCTCGCAAGGTTCGAGCGATTCTGCCGTCTCAGCTAGTTGTAAAAATGTTAAAATCATTCAATTCAACCAAAAACACAAGATTCAATCGTTAAACGTCATCTGATTCGGCTGTGACGAACGAAACTTCGACCAAATCCGAGAATCGAAATCTCGCGAGTTTCGAGCGATACTGCCGTCTCAGCTCGATGTCAAAGCGTCAAAATCATTCATTTCAACCAAAAACACAAGATTCTATCGTTAAACGTCATCTGAGACGGCTGTGACGAACGAAACTTCGACCAACTCCGAGAATCGATATCTCCCGAGTTTCGAGCGATTCTGCCGTCTCAGCTCGATGTAAAAGAATCAAAATCATTCATTTCAACTAAAAGCACAAGTATCAATCGTTAAACGTCATCTGACACGGCTTTGACGATCGAAACTTCGACCAACTGCGAGAATCGAGATCTCCCGAGTTTCGAGCGATTCTGCCGTCTCAGCTCGATGTCAAAGCGTCAAAATCATTCATTTCAACCAAAAACACAAGATTCTATCGTTAAACGTCATCTGAGACGGCTGTGACGAACGAAACTTCGACCAACTCCGAGAATCGATATCTCCCGAGTTTCGAGCGATTCTGCCGTCTCAGCTCGATGTAAAAGAATCAAAATCATTCATTTCAACTAAAAGCACAAGTATCAATCGTTAAACGTCATCTGACACGGCTTTGACGATCGAAACTTCGACCAACTGCGAGAATCGAGATCTCGAGAGTTTCGAGCGATTCTGCCGTCTCAGCTCGATGTAAAAGCGTCAAAATCATTCATTTCAACCAAAAACACAAGATTCTATCGTTAAACGTCGCCTGACGCGTCTGTGACAAACGAAACATCGACTAACTAAGAGAATCGAAATCTCGCGAGTTTCGAGCGATTCTGCCGTCTCAGCTCGACGTAATATCGTCGAAATCATTCATTTCAACCAAAAACACAAAATTCAATCGTTAAACGTCATTTGAGATGGCTGTGACGAACGAAACTTCGACCAACGCCGAGAATCGAGATCTCGCAAGTTTCGGGCGATTCTGCCGTCTCAGCTCGATGCAAAAGCGTCAAAATCATTCATTTCAACCAAAAACACAAGATTGAATCGTTAAACGTCATCTGACACGGCTGTGACGAACGAAACTTCGACCAACTTCGATAATCGAGATCTCGCAAGGTTCGAGCGATTCTGCCGTCTCAGCTAGTTGTAAAAATGTTAAAATCATTCAATTCAACCAAAAACACAAGATTCTATCGTTAAACGTCACCTGACGCGGCTGTGACGAACGAAACTTCGACCAACTCCGAGAATCGAGATCTCGCGAGTTTCGAGCGATTCTGCCGTGTCAGCTCGACGTAAAATCGTCAAAATCATTCATTTAAACCAAAAACACAAAATTCAATCGTTAAACGTCATCTGAGACGGCTGTGACGAACGAAACTTCGACCAAATCCGAGAATCGAGATCTCGCGAGTTTCGAGCGATTCTGCCGTCTCAGCTCGATGTAAAAGCGTCAAAATCATTCATTTCAACCAAAAGCACAAGTATCAATCGTTAAACGTCATCTGACACGGCTGTGACGAACGAAACTTCGACCAACTGCGAGAATCGAGATCTCCCGAGTTTCGAATGATTCTGCCGTCTCAGCTCGATGTAAAAGCGTCAAAATCATTCATTTCAACCAAAAACACAAGATTCTATCGTTAAACGTCGCCTGACACGGCTGTGACGAACGAAACTTCGACCAACTCCGAGAATCGAGATCTCGCAAGTTTAGAGCGATTCTGCCGTCTCAGCTCGACGCAAAAGCGTCAAAATCATTCATTTCAACCAAAAACACAAGATTGAATCGTTAAACGTCATCTGACACGGCTGTGACAAACGAAACATCGACTAATTAAGAGAATCGAGATTTCGCGAGTTTCGAGCGATTCTGCCGTCTCAGCTCGATGTAAAAGCGTCAAAATCATTCATTTCAACCAAAAACACAAGATTGAATCGTTAAACGTCATCTGACACGGCTGTGACGAACGAAACTTCGACCAACTTCGATAATCGAGATCTCGCAAGGTTCGAGCGATTCTGCCGTCTCAGCTAGTTGTAAAAATGTTAAAATCATTCAATTCAACCAAAAACACAAGATTCAATCGTTAAACGTCATCTGATTCGGCTGTGACGAACGAAACTTCGACCAAATCCGAGAATCGAAATCTCGCGAGTTTCGAGCGATACTGCCGTCTCAGCTCGATGTCAAAGCGTCAAAATCATTCATTTCAACCAAAAACACAAGATTCTATCGTTAAACGTCATCTGAGACGGCTGTGACGAACGAAACTTCGACCAACTCCGAGAATCGATATCTCCCGAGTTTCGAGCGATTCTGCCGTCTCAGCTCGATGTAAAAGAATCAAAATCATTCATTTCAACTAAAAGCACAAGTATCAATCGTTAAACGTCATCTGACACGGCTTTGACGATCGAAACTTCGACCAACTGCGAGAATCGAGATCTCCCGAGTTTCGAGCGATTCTGCCGTCTCAGCTCGATGTCAAAGCGTCAAAATCATTCATTTCAACCAAAAACACAAGATTCTATCGTTAAACGTCATCTGAGACGGCTGTGACGAACGAAACTTCGACCAACTCCGAGAATCGATATCTCCCGAGTTTCGAGCGATTCTGCCGTCTCAGCTCGATGTAAAAGAATCAAAATCATTCATTTCAACTAAAAGCACAAGTATCAATCGTTAAACGTCATCTGACACGGCTTTGACGATCGAAACTTCGACCAACTGCGAGAATCGAGATCTCCCGAGTTTCGAGCGATTCTGCCGTCTCAGCTCGACGTAATATCGTCGAAATCATTCATTTCAACCAAAAACACAAAATTCAATCGTTAAACGTCATCTGAGACGGCTGTGACGAACGAAACTTCGACCAACGCCGAGAATCGAGATCTCGCAAGTTTCGGGCGATTCTGCCGTCTCAGCTCGATGCAAAAGCGTCAAAATCATTCATTTCAACCAAAAACACAAGATTGAATCGTTAAACGTCATCTGACACGGCTGTGACGAACGAAACTTCGACCAACTTCGATAATCGAGATCTCGCGAGGTTCGAGCGATTCTGCCGTCTCAGCTAGTTGTAAAAATGTTAAAATCATTCAATTCAACCAAAAACACAAGATTCAATCGTTAAACGTCATCTGACACGGCTTTGACGATCGAAACTTCGACCAACTGCGAGAATCGAGATCTCCCGAATTTCGAACGATTCTGCCGTCTCAGCTCGATGTAAAAGCGTCAAAATCATTCATTTCAACCAAAAACACAAGATTCTATCGTTAAACGTCACCTGACGCGGCTGTGACGAACGAAACTTCGACCAACTCCGAGAATCGAGATCTCCCGAGTTTCGAACGATTTTGCCGTCTCAGCTCGATGTAAAAGCGTCAAAATCATTCATTTCAACCAAAAACACAAAATTCAATCGTTAAACGTCATCTGAGACTGCTGTGACGAACGAAACTTCGACCAACGCCGAGAATCGAGATCTCCCGAGTTTCGAACGATTCTGCCGTCTCAGCTCGATGTAAAAGCGTCAAAATCATTCATTAAAAAAAAAAAACACAAGATTCTATCGTTAAACGTCACCTGACGCGGCTGTGACGAACGAAACTTCGACCAACTCCGAGAATCGAGATCTCGCGAGTTTCGAGCGATTCTGCCGTCTCAGCTCGATGTAAAAGCGTCAAAATCATTCATTTCAACCAAAAACACAAGATTCTATCGTTAAACGTCGCCTGACGCGTCTGTGACGAACGAAACTTCGACCAACTCCGAGAATCGAGATCTCGCAAGTTTAGAGCGATTCTGCCGTCTCAGCTCGACTCAAAAGCGTCAAAATCATTCATTTCAACCAAAAACACAAGATTGAATCGTTAAACGTCATCTGACACGGCTGTGACAAACGAAACTTCGACCAACTCCGAGAATCGATATCTCCCGAGTTTCGAGGGATTCTGCCGTCTCAGCTCGATGTAAAAGCGTCAAAATCATTCATTTCAACCAAAAGCACAAGTATCAATCGTTAAACGTCATCTGACACGGCTTTGACGATCGAAACTTCGACCAACAGCGAGAATCTTGATCTCCCGAGTTTCGAACGATTCTGCCGTCTTTTCTCGATGTTAAAGCGTCAAAATCATTCATTTCAGCCAAAAACACAAGATTCTATCGTTAAACGTCACCTGACGCGGCTGTGACGAACGAAACTTCGTCCAACGCCGAGAATCGAGATCTCGAGATTTTCGAGCGATTCGGCCGTCTCAGCTAGATGTAAAAGCGTAAAAATCATTCATTTCAACCAAAAACACAAGATTCTATCGTTAAACGTCGCCTGACGCGTCTGTGACAAACGAAACATCGACTAACTAAGAGAATCGAAATCTCGCGAGTTTCGAGCGATTCTGCCGTCTCAGCTCGACGTAATATCGTCGAAATCATTCATTTCAACCAAAAACACAAAATTCAATCGTTAAACGTCATCTGACACGGCTTTGACGATCGAAACTTCGACCAACTGCGAGAATCGAGATCTCCCGAATTTCGAACGATTCTGCCGTCTCAGCTGGATGTAAAAGCGTCAAAATCATTCATTTCAACCAAAAACACAAGATTCTATCGTTAAACGTCACCTGACGCGGCTGTGACGAACGAAACTTCGACCAACTCCGAGAATCGAGATCTCCCGAGTTTCGAACGATTTTGCCGTCTCAGCTCGATGTAAAAGCGTCAAAATCATTCAATTCAACCAAAAACACAAGATTCAATCGTTAAACGTCATCTGATTCGGCTGTGACGAACGAAACTTCGACCAAATCCGAGAATCGAGATCTCGCGGGTTTCTAGCGATTCTGCCGTCTCAGCTCGATGTCAAAGCGTCAAAATCATTCATTTCCACCAAAAACACAAGATTCTATTGTTAAACGTCATCTGAGACGGCTGTGACGAACGAAACTTCGTCCAACTCCGAGAATCGATATCTCCCGAGTTTCGAGCGATTCTGCCGTCTCAGCTCGATGTAAAAGAATCAAAATCATTCATTTCAACTAAAAGCACAAGTATCAATCGTTAAACGTCATCTGACACGGCTTTGACGATCGAAACTTCGACCAACTGCGAGAATCGAGATCTCCCGAGTTTCGAACGATTCTGCCGTCTCAGCTCGATGTAAAAGCGTCAAAATCATTCATTTCAACCAAAAACACAAGATTCTATCGTTAAACGTCACCTGACGCGGCTGTGACGAACGAAACTTCGACCAACTCCGAGAATCGAGATCTCGCGAGTTTCGAGCGATTCTGCCGTGTCAGCTCGACGTAAAATCGTCAAAATCATTCATTTCAACCAAAAACACAAGATTCAATCGTTAAGCGCCATCTGAGACGGTTGAGACGAACGAAACTTCGACCAACGCCGAGAATCGAGATCTCGCAAGTTTGGGGCGATTCTGCCGTCTCAGCTCGATGTAAAAGCGTCAAAATCATTCATTTCAACCAAAAACACGAGATTCTATCGTTAAACGTCACCTGACACGGCTGTGACGAACGAAACTTCGACCAACTCCGAGAATCGAGATCTCGCAAGTTTAGAGCGATTCTGCCGTCTCAGCTCGACGCAAAAGCGTCAAAATCATTCATTTCAACCAAAAACACAAGATTGAATCGTTAAACGTCATCTGACACGGCTGTGACAAACGAAACATCGACTAATTAAGAGAATCGAGATTTCGCGAGTTTCGAGCGATTCTGCCGTCTCAGCTCGATGTAAAAGCGTCAAAATCATTCATTTCAACCAAAAACACAAGATTGAATCGTTAAACGTCATCTGACACGGCTGTGACGAACGAAACTTCGACCAACTCCGAGAATCGATATCTCCCGAGTTTCGAGCGATTCTGCCGTCTCAGCTCGATGTAAAAGTATCAAAATCATTCATTTCAACTAAAAGCACAAGTATCAATCGTTAAACGTCATCTGACACGGCTTTGACGATCGAAACTTCGACCAACTGCGAGAATCGAGATCTCCCGAGTTTCGAGCGATTCTGCCGTCTCAGCTCGATGTCAAAGCGTCAAAATCATTCATTTCAACCAAAAACACAAGATTCTATCGTTAAACGTCATCTGAGACGGCTGTGACGAACGAAACTTCGACCAACTCCGAGAATTAATGGTTAAACGAACTTACCTGTAAGTGAAGTTCTACCATGATTGTATGAGCGCCTCTTCCGAAGAGATCAGATATGTAGTACATCTACTTTCACGTTAGTGTCGCCACAATCTTCAAAGATAAAAATGACTTTTTTCCCGGGTCTAGTGTCCCGCTACTCCGTGACTCTAGCGTCCCGCGTCTACGTCTTCATTTGTACCAAGTAACCTGCCGTTACCCAAGTGGGATGTTTTCCATAGGAAAAAATAGAGGGTGGGAGGGACTGATCTCTTCGGAAGAGGCGCTCATACAATCATGGTAGAACTTCACTTACAGGTAAGTTCGTTTAACCATTAATTGTATTTCGCGCCTCTTCCTCGAGATCAGATATGTAGATGTTTAAAGACCTAGTACGGCAGGTAGGATATAAAATCTTTATGAATCAACATGAATGAAGATACAATATTTTTATGAACGAACAAAAAACCAACACCTGTTAATCCTCCAAAATCGCTCTAGCGAACTGGTTCTTTTCGGATACGATGCAGCGGTCATAAAACCTCGCGAATGTTCCTGAATCTTTCGTCCATCCTGCGGTGCTGCGAATCAGATCGATATTCACGCCTTTGCGTTTTGCTGATGAAGTTGCCGCATGACGTGTACTATAGGCTGAAAATCGATTCACATCGATTCCACACTTTTCCATCGTTGACTTGATCCATCGACTCAAAGTCTGCGAGCCCACTGCCCCGTGCGGTTTTTTAAACGACACGAAGAGCTTGACTGTACCACCGCGAATCTCCTTGGTTTTGACTAGGTAAGCTTCTAGTGTTGCGGCCGGACAAATTGACCTATCCTCCAAAAAGAACGGTAATCTTAAAACTGGTTGCTTTCTATTTGGTCCCGACGTCTTTATCTGATCTGGGATCATGATTTCGAAGGCCTGATGCTCTATCTTGCGAATATTTCGTATGTCCACCAATACTAGTGTCTGTATGCGGTGAGCCGTAACCAACGCGAAGAGCGTCGCCAGTTTCATCGATAATCGTTCTAGGCTTAAGTCCTCGTTGGGATACCAATTGGTTAAAAACGATAAAACCTCTCGCGGGTCCCACGTTGTATCGTATTTTGGCGCGACGGGCCTTAGTTTCGCCACTCCTTTAAAAAACCTTAAAATCTGATCGTCTTGTGCCAGGCCTGATCCGAGTATCAAGGACACCGCTGATCTGTAACCGTTGAGGGAACTGTACGATGCGTTCTTGTTAAATTCTCTCGTGAGAAAAATCAAAACTTTCCGCGGCGAACTTGAAAACGGGTCGATCTTTTCTGTGCTACAGAACTCCCACCATTTCTTCAATCCTGAATTGTATTGACGCATAGACGATTCTGTCAAAGATGACATGAGAATCTCGATCGATTCGGGCGGTGTTCTTCTTCTCAAGTACGCCTGCCGGATACATTCCCGGCCACCAGGAAAAGTTTCCTCCAGAGAGGGTGCGGTTCCCTGTATGAAGAGTGAAGTAAATTAACCTGGGGTTTGAATGTGAGTGGCTCCCCCTCAATTAGTGATAAAAATAAGGGATACCACGGTTGCGCTTCCCAACGAGGGACCACAATTATACCACTCGATCCTTCGAGAGCAATCTTTCGTAACACTCTTAGAATGCACGAAAAAGGAGGAAACGCGTAAAAAAACCACGCACCCCACTCGAGAGTAAACGCATCGATTGCTATCGAGTCAGGATCTGGGAACCACGACACGAATTTCTCGCACTTGGTGTTTGCTCTAGTGGCAAACAGATCGATCTCTGGTTGCCCAAAAGCCTCTACTATCTTTTGATACGCGGCCGACGACAATTCGTACTCTGTCTCTGGCTCCAACTTTCGCGACTCTTCATCGGCCTCCGCATTCTCACTGGAACTAATATAGGACGCGAATATCCAAATTTTACGCTCCTCACACCATTGCCAAATCTTTCGCGCGAGATTACTCAATCCAGGCACACGGCAACCCCCCATACGATTGATATAGGAAATAGCGGTAGTGTTATCGATCCTGAGTAGAATATTACAATTCCTACGGTCCTCGGTAAAGCACTTTAACCCGAAGCTGGCTGCCATCAATTCTAATTCATTGATGTGCAAATCCGTCTCTTCTGATTTCCAGTGTCCATGACATCGCTGACCCTTACAGACAACACCCCAGCCCGAGCGCGACGCGTCTGAGAATATTTCTAAAGCATAGAACCGTTCGGACAATGGTGCTCGAGTATTAACGACCTGTTTTTCCCACCACCTGAATTCTTCTTGTAGATTTCCAGGCATGGTCATGAGGGCGTCATAATTATTCTGACTAATCTCTAAGGCCCGCAACTGCTCCTTCTCGAAAGATTTCAAATACACGCCGCCGTATGGGACGGCTGGACAGAGAGAGCCAAGTGTTCCGATCAGGGCTGCAAATTCGCGAATTATACATTTCTTTTTCCGCTTGAACCTCCTAATGAGATCTAGCGTTCGCTGAATTTTTTCCTCCGGGAGCTTAAGCGACATATCCATAGAGTCAAAAATAAAGCCTAAGAATTTACAACTCTTAGAAGGAGTTAGCACACACTTCTCCTTGTTTAAAATGAAACCCAGTTCTTCTAACAAGGAACATGTTTCGCGAACATTTCTTTGACATTCTGAAAATGATTTTCCGATTACCAAAATATCGTCCAAGTAAATCACAGACATGTAACCTCTTTTCCGCAGATACGCTATCACCGGTTTCATCACCTTTGTGAATACATAAGGAGCCGTACATAACCCAAATGGTAAGCACGTGTACTCGTAGAGGGTGCCCTGGAAACTGAATCGAAGCAGTTTTCTAGACGTCGGAGCTACCGGTATCAATTGATACGCATCCCTCAAATCGATCGACGCCATAAAACAGTCGGGACTGACCAATCTTTTAGCTACCCTCCAATCCTCCAATTTGAAATGATCTGTTTCTATGTGCTCGTTGAGCCCACGCAGATTTAAGATTAATCGTTGCGAACCATCCGGTTTTGGAATCAAAAATATTCTTGACACATATTGTCCGATCTCCGAGGAGCACCTTTCGACCGCCCCTTTTTCTAAAAGCGAAGTCACTTGACCTGCTATATTTTCGCATTCCGAAGTAGACCAGTGAGTTTCTGCGGGGGCCGACGATTGAGATATTTGCGAAGAGAGTGATAACTCGTAACCGCTAATCCAACGTAATATATGATCATCGGCCGTGACTTTTGACCAATAAGATCTAAACCATCTTAGTCTCCCGGCCGCTTTACCCACCGAATCTCCTACCGACGTCCCCTGGATTGGTGCTGATCTCTCTTCACGTAAGGCTTCTTCTGGTACGGTTTCGAGGTGTGCGTCTTCTTGCTCCCGCCCGCTGTCGCACGATCGTTCTTGAAGTTCGATTGACGGAGCGGGACCTTCGAGTTTTTTGAACCTTTGTTCTGCTGCGTTTTCGGCTGAGTCTTCAACTCCTGAGACGTTCGTTCCAAGGTCTTGGCCGTCTTAAGATTCTCCTCCAAATCGTGGCCAAATAGCCACTCATCGGACGTGGTGTTCGAGAGAGTCTCTTTAATTGCCGCGTTTAAATTTGTAAGAATAAGACTCTTACGAATTGTGGTCTCATCTCGCTGTATCGCGGCCAGCAGTCTGCCCGCCGCGCTCAAATGTTCCAAGAGTTTGAGCTTCGCCGGGTCTGAAATCCTCAACGCTAGCGTAACAGAGTTACCAATCGCCGCGAGGCACGCAGCAATGCGTTTCTGCTTGTCAACAATTCTGCTGTCCCTGGAAATCGTCGCCTCCTGAACTGCCCTCTTAACCTCGAAGTTCAGCTTCGGTGCATCAATGCTTGAGCAGTTTTCGGGTGGTGGATACGTGTCCCTCAGTTTCTTCAACTCTTCTGCGGTAAGGCCCTCTTTTAGAACCTCGGCCCAACGAGAAGCCAAGTCCTTATGGATAGCCGGGCCTCTTATCGCCTCTGTCTCTCGACGCGGACCCAACACATTCAGAATCTCCTCTTCGAGCTCTGTCTCATGTTCTGGTTTTTCCAGAATATCCCCCACGTCTGCGAAAACTGAGTCTGAATTTGACTGCCCTTCGCCTAAGATGAGTGCAGTTCCTGACACATCCTGACCATTCACCGTAGTGGCCAGCGAGTCCTTCGTGGGAGCCAGGGGGTCCTTCGTGGGAGCCAGCGAGTCCTTCGTGGGAGCCAGCGAGTCCTTCGTGGGAGCCAGCGAGCCCTGCGTAGGAGCCTCTGAGGTAGTCGCTGCAGTGCTGGCAGCCCCTGCGAGGCTGTCAGTCTTCTTCGCAGGGAGAATTATAATATCAGCCTCAGCGCTGTCCTTCGCAGTCTGCTTAGACAGGAAAACTTCCCCCTCCGCAGTCCCCTCCTTCGTAGATGACTCAGATCTCTGAGAACTGGACCGCTTACCTGCAAATCACAGGTACTGCTGATCAACACGAAAATGTTCCAATTTTCTGTACTGTATCTTTTCACAGTCCCTTGAGTGGGTTAGAGCCCATTCAAGTGATATAATATCGTGGGCTTGTTGTGGCTCTTGAAACCAAAAATTTCGCACATTACGTTGCGAGCCACGCCCCTGCCCCAACCAACAAGGCAACCCTTTAACATAGTAAAGGCATACAAGCGGTTAGAGCCGCTTGTATGATGCGAAACGATAAGAGTCGTTTGCATAAAAGGTTGTATCCCGCGCCGATGACTATCCAATGCTTCTTACAATCTGCACAGAAAAAACACACATAACCTCAACTTACGGCGTCTTTTCTCTTTACGCTTTTCCAGCTTCCTCTTGAGACTTTTTAGTTTCTTCCGAAGTTTTTTGTTCTCCTTCTCACTGTCGGACGAAGACGATGATTCGTCTTCTCTCGATCTTTTTCTCTTGCCCATTTTTGTTAGCTGTTGAGAAAGTTTTACGTGTGGCAACGTTAACACAAAATAAAGGAATGGAGACGTAGACGCGGGACGCTAGAGTCACGGAGTAGCGGGACACTAGACCCGGGAAAAAAGTCATTTTTATCTTTGAAGATTGTGGCGACACTAACGTGAAAGTAGGGGTACTACATATCTGATCTCGAGGAAGAGGCGCGAAATACAATCGATATCTCCCGAGTTTCGAGCGATTCTGCCGTCTCAGCTCGATGTAAAAGAATCAAAATCATTCATTTCAACTAAAAGCACAAGTATCAATCGTTAAACGTCATCTGACACGGCTTTGACGATCGAAACTTCGACCAACTGCGAGAATCGAGATCTCCCGAGTTTCGAACGATTCTGCCGTCTCAGCTCGATGTAAAAGCGTCAAAATCATTCATTTCAACCAAAAACACAAGATTCTATCGTTAAACGTCAAATGACGCGGCTGTGACGAACGAAACTTCGACCAACTCCGAGAATCGAGATCTCGCGAGTTTCGAGCGATTCTGCCGAGTCAGCTCGACGTAAAATCGTCAAAATCATTCATTTAAACCAAAAACACAAAATTCAATCGTTAAACGTCATCTGAGACGGCTGTGACGAACGAAACTTCGACCAAATCCGAGAATCGAGATCTCGCGAGTTTCGAGCGATTCTGCCGTCTCAGCTCGATGTAAAAGCGTCAAAATCATTCATTTCAACCAAAAGCACAAGTATCAATCGTTAAACGTCATCTGACACGGCTGTGACGAACGAAACTTCGACCAACTCCGAGAATCGAGATCTCCCGAGTTTCGAACGATTTTGCCGTCTCAGCTCGATGTAAAAGCGTCAAAATCATTCATTTCAACCAAAAACACAAAATTCAATCGTTAAACGTCATCTGAGACTGCTGTGACGAACGAAACTTCGACCAACGCCGAGAATCGAGATCTCCCGAGTTTCGAACGATTCTGCCGTCTCAGCTCGATGTAAAAGCGTCAAAATCATTCATTTAAAAAAAAAAACACAAGATTCTATCGTTAAACGTCACCTGACGCGGCTGTGACGAACGAAACTTCGACCAACTCCGAGAATCGAGATCTCCCGAGTTTCGAACGATTTTGCCGTCTCAGCTCGATGTAAAAGCGTCAAAATCATTCATTTCAACCAAAAACACAAAATTCAATCGTTAAACGTCATCTGAGACTGCTGTGACGAACGAAACTTCGACCAACGCCGAGAATCGAGATCTCCCGAGTTTCGAACGATTCTGCCGTCTCAGCTCGATGTAAAAGCGTCAAAATCATTCATTAAAAAAAAAAACACAAGATTCTATCGTTAAACGTCATCTGACACGGCTGTGACGAACGAAACTTCGACCAACTGCGAGAATCGAGATCTCCCGAGTTTCGAACGATTCTGCCGTCTCAGGTCGATGTAATAGCGTCAAAATCATTCATTTCAACCAAAAACACAAGATTCTATCGTTAAACGTCACCTGACACGGCTGTGACGAACGAAACTTCGACCAACTCCGAGAATCGATATCTCCCGAGTTTCGAGCGATTCTGCCTTCTCAGCTCGATGTAAAAGCGTCAAAATCATTCATTTCAACTAAAAGCACAAGTATCAATCGTTAAACGTCATCTGACACGGCTTTGACGATCGAAACTTCGACCAACTGCGAGAATCGAGATCTCCCGAATTTCGAACGATTCTGCCGTCTCAGCTCGATGTAAAAGCGTCAAAATCATTCATTTCAACCAAAAACACAAGATTCTATCGTTAAACGTCAAATGACGCGGCTGTGACGAACGAAACTTCGACCAACTCCGAGAATCGAGATCTCGCGAGTTTCGAGCGATTCTGCCGTGTCAGCTCGACGTAAAATCGTCAAAATCATTCATTTAAACCAAAAACACAAAATTCAATCGTTAAACGTCATCTGAGACGGCTGTGACGAACGAAACTTCGACCAAATCCGAGAATCGAGATCTCGCGAGTTTCGAGCGATTCTGCCGTCTCAGCTCGATGTAAAAGCGTCAAAATCATTCATTTCAACCAAAAGCACAAGTATCAATCGTTAAACGTCATCTGACACGGCTGTGACGAACGAAACTTCGACCAACTGCGAGAATCGAGATCTCCCGAATTTCGAACGATTCTGCCGTCTCAGCTCGATGTAAAAGCGTCAAAATCATTCATTTCAACCAAAAACACAAGATTCTATCGTTAAACGTCACCTGACGCGGCTGTGACGAACGAAACTTCGACCAACTCCGAGAATCGAGATCTCGCAAGTTTAGAGCGATTCTGCCGTCTCAGCTCGATGTAAAAGCGTCAAAATCATTCATTTCAACCAAAAGCACAAGTATCAATCGTTAAACGTCATCTGACACGGCTGTGACGAACGAAACTTCGACCAACTGCGAGAATCGAGATCTCCCGAATTTCGAACGATTCTGCCGTCTCAGCTCGATGTAAAAGCGTCAAAATCATTCATTTCAACCAAAAACACAAGATTCTATCGTTAAACGTCACCTGACGCGGCTGTGACGAACGAAACTTCGACCAACTCCGAGAATCGAGATCTCGCAAGTTTAGAGCGATTCTGCCGTCTCAGCTCGATGTAAAAGCGTCAAAATCATTCATTTAAAAAAAAAACACAAGATTCTATCGTTAAACGTCACCTGACGCGGCTGTGACGAACGAAACTTCGACCAACTCCGAGAATCGAGATCTCCCGAGTTTCGAACGATTTTGCCGTCTCAGCTCGATGTAAAAGCGTCAAAATCATTCATTTCAACCAAAAACACAAAATTCAATCGTTAAACGTCATCTGAGACTGCTGTGACGAACGAAACTTCGACCAACGCCGAGAATCGAGATCTCCCGAGTTTCGAACGATTCTGCCGTCTCAGCTCGATGTAAAAGCGTCAAAATCATTCATTTCAACCAAAAACACAAGATTCTATCGTTAAACGTCACCTGACACGGCTGTGACGAACGAAACTTCGACCAACTCCGAGAATCGATATCTCCCGAGTTTCGAGCGATTCTGCCTTCTCAGCTCGATGTAAAAGCGTCAAAATCATTCATTTCAACTAAAAGCACAAGTATCAATCGTTAAACGTCATCTGACACGGCTTTGACGATCGAAACTTCGACCAACTGCGAGAATCGAGATCTCCCGAATTTCGAACGATTCTGCCGTCTCAGCTCGATGTAAAAGCGTCAAAATCATTCATTTCAACCAAAAACACAAGATTCTATCGTTAAACGTCAAATGACGCGGCTGTGACGAACGAAACTTCGACCAACTCCGAGAATCGAGATCTCGCGAGTTTCGAGCGATTCTGCCGTGTCAGCTCGACGTAAAATCGTCAAAATCATTCATTTAAACCAAAAACACAAAATTCAATCGTTAAACGTCATCTGAGACGGCTGTGACGAACGAAACTTCGACCAAATCCGAGAATCGAGATCTCGCGAGTTTCGAGCGATTCTGCCGTCTCAGCTCGATGTAAAAGCGTCAAAATCATTCATTTCAACCAAAAGCACAAGTATCAATCGTTAAACGTCATCTGACACGGCTGTGACGAACGAAACTTCGACCAACTGCGAGAATCGAGATCTCCCGAATTTCGAACGATTCTGCCGTCTCAGCTCGATGTAAAAGCGTCAAAATCATTCATTTCAACCAAAAACACAAGATTCTATCGTTAAACGTCACCTGACGCGGCTGTGACGAACGAAACTTCGACCAACTCCGAGAATCGAGATCTCGCAAGTTTAGAGCGATTCTGCCGTCTCAGCTCGATGTAAAAGCGTCAAAATCATTCATTTCAACCAAAAACACAAGATTGAATCGTTAAACGTCATCTGACACGGCTGTGACGAACGAAACTTCGACCAACTGCGAGAATCGAGATCTCCCGAGTTTCGAACGATTCTGCCGTCTCAGCTCGATGTAAAAGCGTCAAAATCATTCATTTAAAAAATAAACACAAGATTCTACGTTAAACGTCACCTGACGCGGCTGTGACGAACGAAACTTCGTCCAACGCCGAGAATCGAGATCTCGAGAGTTTCGAGCGATTCTGCCGTCTCAGCTCGATGTAAAAGCGTCAAAATCATTCATTTCAACCAAAAACACAAGATTCTATCGTTAAACGTCGCCTGACGCGTCTGTGACAAACGAAACATCGACTAACTAAGAGAATCGAAATCTCGCGAGTTTCGAGCGATTCTGCCGTCTCAGCTCGACGTAATATCGTCGAAATCATTCATTTCAACCAAAAACACAAAATTCAATCGTTAAACGTCATCTGAGATGGCTGTGACGAACGAAACTTCGCCCAACGCCGAGAATCGAGATCTCGCAAGTTTCGGGCGATTCTGCCGTCTCAGCTCGATGCAAAAGCGTCAAAATCATTCATTTCAACCAAAAACACAAGATTGAATCGTTAAACGTCATCTGACACGGCTGTGACGAACGAAACTTCGACCAACTTCGATAATCGAGATCTCGCAAGGTTCGAGCGATTCTGCCGTCTCAGCTAGTTGTAAAAATGTTAAAATCATTCAATTCAACCAAAAACACAAGATTCTATCGTTAAACGTCACCTGACGCGGCTGTGACGAACGAAACTTCGACCAACTCCGAGAATCGAGATCTCGCGAGTTTCGAGCGATTCTGCCGTGTCAGCTCGACGTAAAATCGTCAAAATCATTCATTTAAACCAAAAACACAAAATTCAATCGTTAAACGTCATCTGAGACGGCTGTGACGAACGAAACTTCGACCAAATCCGAGAATCGAGATCTCGCGAGTTTCGAGCGATTCTGCCGTCTCAGCTCGATGTAAAAGCGTCAAAATCATTCATTTCAACCAAAAGCACAAGTATCAATCGTTAAACGTCATCTGACACGGCTGTGACGAACGAAACTTCGACCAACTGCGAGAATCGAGATCTCCCGAGTTTCGAACGATTCTGCCGTCTCAGCTCGATGTAAAAGCGTCAAAATCATTCATTTCAACCAAAAACACAAGATTCTATCGTTAAACGTCACCTGACACGGCTGTGACGAACGAAACTTCGACCAACTCCGAGAATCGAGATCTCGCAAGTTTAGAGCGATTCTGCCGTCTCAGCTCGACGCAAAAGCGTCAAAATCATTCATTTCAACCAAAAACACAAGATTGAATCGTTAAACGTCATCTGACACGGCTGTGACAAACGAAACATCGACTAATTAAGAGAATCGAGATTTCGCGAGTTTCGAGCGATTCTGCCGTCTCAGCTCGATGTAAAAGCGTCAAAATCATTCATTTCAACCAAAAACACAAGATTCTATCGTTAAACGTCACCTGACGCGGCTGTGACGAACGAAACTTCGATCAACTCCGAGAATCGAGATCTCGCGAGTTTCGAGCGATTCTGCCGTGTCAGCTCGACGTAAAATCGTCAAAATCATTCATTTAAACCAAAAACACAAAATTCAATCGTTAAACGTCATCTGAGACGGCTGTGACGAACGAAACTTCGACCAACTCCGAGAATCGATATCTCCCGAGTTTCGAGCGATTCTGCCGTCTCAGCTGGATGTAAAAGAATCAAAATCATTCATTTCAACTAAAAGCACAAGTATCAATCGTTAAACGTCATCTGACACGGCTTTGACGATCGAAACTTCGACCAACTGCGAGAATCGAGATCTCCCGAGTTTCGAACGATTCTGCCGTCTCAGGTCGATGTAAAAGCGTCAAAATCATTCATTTCAACCAAAAACACAAGATTCTATCGTTAAACGTCACCTGACACGGCTGTGACGAACGAAACTTCGACCAACTCCGAGAATCGATATCTCCCGAGTTTCGAGCGATTCTGCCGTCTCAGCTCGATGTAAAAGCGTCAAAATCATTCATTTCAACCAAAAGCACAAGTATCAATCGTTAAACGTCATCTGACACGGCTTTGACGATCGAAACTTCGACCAACTGCGAGAATCGAGATCTCCCGAATTTCGAACGATTCTGCCGTCTCAGCTCGATGTAAAAGCGTCAAAATCATTCATTTCAACCAAAAACACAAGATTCTATCGTTAAACGTCACTTGACGCGGCTGTGACGAACGAAACTTCGACCAACTCCGAGAATCGAGATCTCGCGAGTTTCGAGCGATTCTGCCGTGTCAGCTCGACGTAAAATCGTCAAAATCATTCATTTAAAATATAAACACATAATTCAATCGTTAAACGTCATCTGATTCGGCTGTGACGAACGAAACTTCGACCAAATCCGAGAATCGAGATCTCCCGAGTTTCGAACGATTCTGCCGTCTCAGCTCGATGTCAAAGCGTCAAAATCATTCATTTCAACCAAAAACACAAGAATCAATCGTTAAACGTCATCTGACACGGCTGTGACGAACGAAACTTCGACCAACTGCGAGAATCGAGATCTCCCGAGTTTCGAACGATTCTGCCGTCTCAGCTCGATGTAAAAGCGTCAAAATCATTCATTTCAACCAAAAACACAAGATTCTATCATTAAACGTCACCTGACACGGCTGTGACGAACGAAACTTCGACCAACTCCGAGAATCGATATCTCCCGAGTTTCGAGCGATTCTGCCGTCTCAGCTCGATGTAAAAGCGTAAAAATCATTCATTTCAACTAAAAGCACAAGTATCAATCGTTAAACGTCATCTGACACGGCTGTGACGAACGAAACTTCGACCAACTGCGAGAATCGAGATCTCCCGAGTTTCGAACGATTCTGCCGTCTCAGCTCGATGTGAAAGCGTCAAAATCATTCATTTCAACCAAAAACACAAGATTCTATCATTAAACGTCACCTGACACGGCTGTGACGAACGAAACTTCGACCAACTCCGAGAATCGAGATCTCGCAAGTTTAGAGCGATTCTGCCGTCTCAGCTCGACGCAAAAGCGTCAAAATCATTCATTTCAACCAAAAACACAAGATTGAATCGTTAAACGTCATCTGACACGGCTGTGACAAACGAAACATCGACTAATTAAGAGGAACGATATCTCCCGAGTTTCGAGCGATTCTGCCGTCTCAGCTCGATGTAAAAGAATCAAAATCATTCATTTCAACTAAAAGCACAAGTATCAATCGTTAAACGTCATCTGAGACGGCTGTGACGAACGAAACTTCGACCAACGCCGAGAATCGAGATCTCGCAAGTTTCGAGCGATTCTGCCGTCTCAGCTCGATGTCAAAGCGTCAAAATCATTCATTTCAACCAAAAACACAAGATTCTATCGTTAAACGTCACCTGACACGGCTGTGACGAACGAAACTTCGACCAACTCCGAGAATCGATATCTCCCGAGTTTCGAGCGATTCTGCCGTCTCAGCTCGATGTAAAAGCGTAAAAATCATTCATTTCAACTAAAAGCACAAGTATCAATCGTTAAACGTCATCTGACACGGCTGTGACGAACGAAACTTCGACCAACTGCGAGAATCGAGATCTCCCGAGTTTCGAACGATTCTGCCGTCTCAGCTCGATGTAAAAGCGTCAAAATCATTCATTTCAACCAAAAACACAAGATTCTATCATTAAACGTCACCTGACACGGCTGTGACGAACGAAACTTCGACCAACTCCGAGAATCGAGATCTCGCAAGTTTAGAGCGATTCTGCCGTCTCAGCTCGACGCAAAAGCGTCAAAATCATTCATTTCAACCAAAAACACAAGATTGAATCGTTAAACGTCATCTGACACGGCTGTGACAAACGAAACATCGACTAATTAAGAGGATCGAGATTTCGCGAGTTTCGAGCGATTCTGCCGTGTCAGCTCGACGTAAAATCGTCAAAAGCATTCATTTCAACCAAAAACACAAGATTCAATCGTTAAACGTCATCTGAGACGGCTGTGACGAACGAAACTTCGACCAACGCCGAGAATCGAGATCTCGCAAGTTTCGAGCGATTCTGCAGGCTCAGCTTGACGCAAAAGCGTCAAAATCATTCATTTCAACCAAAAACACAAGATTCTATCGTTAAAAGTCACCTGACACGGCTGTGACGAACGAAACTTCGACCAACTCCGAGAATCGATATCTCCCGAGTTTCGATGGATTCTGCCGTCTCAGCTCGATGTAAAAGCGTCAAAATCATTCATTTCAACCAAAAGCACAAGTATCAATCGTTAAACGTCATCTGACACGGCTTTGACGATCGAAACTTCGACCAACAGCGAGAATCGAGATCTCCCGAGTTTCGAACGATTCTGCCGTCTCTTCTCGATGTAAAAGCGTCAAAATCATTCATTTCAACCAAAAACACAAGATTCTATCGTTAAACGTCACCTGACGCGGCTGTGACGAACGAAACTTCGTCCAACGCCGAGAATCGAGATCTCGAGATTTTCGAGCGATTCTGCCGTCTCAGCTAGATGTAAAAGCGTAAAAATCATTCATTTCAACCAAAAACACAAGATTCTATCGTTAAACGTCGCCTGACGCGTCTGTGACAAACGAAACATCGACTAACTAAGAGAATCGAAATCTCGCGAGTTTCGAGCGATTCTGCCGTCTCAGCTCGACGTAATATCGTCGAAATCATTCATTTCAACCAAAAACACAAGATTGAATCGTTAAACGTCATCTGAGACGGCTGTGACGAACGAAACTTCGACCAACTCCGAGAATCGAGATCTCGCAAGTTTAGAGCGATTCTGCCGTCTCAGCTCGACGCAAAAGCGTCAAAATCATTCATTTCAACCAAAAACACAAGATTGAATCGTTAAACGTCATCTGACACGGCTGTGACAAACGAAACATCGACTAATTAAGAGAATCGAGATTTCGCGAGTTTCGAGCGATTCTGCCGTCTCAGCTCGATGTAAAAGCGTCAAAATCATTCATTTCAACCAAAAACACAAGATTGAATCGTTAAACGTCATCTGACACGGCTGTGACGAACGAAACTTCGACCAACTTCGATAATCGAGATCTCGCAAGGTTCGAGCGATTCTGCCGTCTCAGCTAGTTGTAAAAATGTTAAAATCATTCAATTCAACCAAAAACACAAGATTCAATCGTTAAACGTCATCTGATTCGGCTGTGACGAACGAAACTTCGACCAAATCCGAGAATCGAGATCTCGCGAGTTTCGAGCGATACTGCCGTCTCAGCTCGATGTCAAAGCGTCAAAATCATTCATTTCAACCAAAAACACAAGATTCTATCGTTAAACGTCATCTGAGACGGCTGTGACGAACGAAACTTCGACCAACTCCGAGAATCGATATCTCCCGAGTTTCGAGCGATTCTGCCGTCTCAGCTCGATGTAAAAGTATCAAAATCATTCATTTCAACTAAAAGCACAAGTATCAATCGTTAAACGTCATCTGACACGGCTTTGACGATCGAAACTTCGACCAACTGCGAGAATCGAGATCTCCCGAGTTTCGAGCGATTCTGCCGTCTCAGCTCGATGTCAAAGCGTCAAAATCATTCATTTCAACCAAAAACACAAGATTCTATCGTTAAACGTCATCTGAGACGGCTGTGACGAACGAAACTTCGACCAACTCCGAGAATCGATATCTCCCGAGTTTCGAGCGATTCTGCCGTCTCAGCTCGATGTAAAAGAATCAAAATCATTCATTTCAACTAAAAGCACAAGTATCAATCGTTAAACGTCATCTGACACGGCTTTGACGATCGAAACTTCGACCAACTGCGAGAATCGAGATCTCCCGAGTTTCGAACGATTCTGCCGTCTCAGCTCGATGTCAAAGCGTCAAAATCATTCATTTCAACCAAAAACACAAGATTCTATCGTTAAACGTCACCTGACACGGCTGTGACGAACGAAACTTCGACCAACTCCGAGAATCGATATCTCCCGAGTTTCGAGCGATTCTGCCGTCTCAGCTCGATGTAAAAGCGTAAAAATCATTCATTTCAACTAAAAGCACAAGTATCAATCGTTAAACGTCATCTGACACGGCTGTGACGAACGAAACTTCGACCAAGTGCGAGAATCGAGATCTCCCGAGTTTCGAACGATTCTGCCGTCTCAGCTCGATGTAAAAGCGTCAAAATCATTCATTTCAACCAAAAACACAAGATTCTATCATTAAACGTCACCTGACACGGCTGTGACGAACGAAACTTCGACCAACTCCGAGAATCGAGATCTCGCAAGTTTAGAGCGATTCTGCCGTCTCAGCTCGACGCAAAAGCGTCAAAATCATTCATTTCAACCAAAAACACAAGATTGAATCGTTAAACGTCATCTGACACGGCTGTGACAAACGAAACATCGACTAATTAAGAGGATCGATATCTCCCGAGTTTCGAGCGATTCTGCCGTCTCAGCTCGATGTAAAAGAATCAAAATCATTCATTTCAACTAAAAGCACAAGTATCAATCGTTAAACATCATCTGAGACGGCTGTGACGAACGAAACTTCGACCAACGCCGAGAATCGAGATCTCGCAAGTTTCGAGCGATTCTGCCGTCTCAGCTCGATGTCAAAGCGTCAAAATCATTCATTTCAACCAAAAACACAAGATTCTATCGTTAAACGTCACCTGACACGGCTGTGACGAACGAAACTTCGACCAACTCCGAGAAACGATATCTCCCGAGTTTCGAGCGATTCTGCCGTCTCAGCTCGATGTAAAAGCGTAAAAATCATTCATTTCAACTAAAAGCACAAGTATCAATCGTTAAACGTCATCTGACACGGCTGTGACGAACGAAACTTCGACCAACTGCGAGAATCGAGATCTCCCGAGTTTCGAACGATTCTGCCGTCTCAGCTCGATGTAAAAGCGTCAAAATCATTCATTTCAACCAAAAACACAAGATTCTATCATTAAACGTCACCTGACACGGCTGTGACGAACGAAACTTCGACCAACTCCGAGAATCGAGATCTCGCAAGTTTAGAGCGATTCTGCCGTCTCAGCTCGACGCAAAAGCGTCAAAATCATTCATTTCAACCAAAAACACAAGATTGAATCGTTAAACGTCATCTGACACGGCTGTGACAAACGAAACATCGACTAATTAAGAGGATCGATATCTCCCGAGTTTCGAGCGATTCTGCCGTCTCAGCTCGATGTAAAAGAATCAAAATCATTCATTTCAACTAAAAGCACAAGTATCAATCGTTAAACGTCATCTGAGACGGCTGTGACGAACGAAACTTCGACCAACGCCGAGAATCGAGATCTCGCAAGTTTCGAGCGATTCTGCCGTCTCAGCTCGATGTCAAAGCGTCAAAATCATTCATTTCAACCAAAAACACAAGATTCTATCGTTAAACGTCACCTGACACGGCTGTGACGAACGAAACTTCGACCAACTCCGAGAATCGATATCTCCCGAGTTTCGAGCGATTCTGCCGTCTCAGCTCGATGTAAAAGTATCAAAATCATTCATTTCAACTAAAAGCACAAGTATCAATCGTTAAACGTCATCTGACACGGCTTTGACGATCGAAACTTCGACCAACTGCGAGAATCGAGATCTCCCGAGTTTCGAGCGATTCTGCCGTCTCAGCTCGATGTCAAAGCGTCAAAATCATTCATTTCAACCAAAAACACAAGATTCTATCGTTAAACGTCATCTGAGACGGCTGTGACGAACGAAACTTCGACCAACTCCGAGAATCGATATCTCCCGAGTTTCGAGCGATTCTGCCGTCTCAGCTCGATGTAAAAGAATCAAAATCATTCATTTCAACTAAAAGCACAAGTATCAATCGTTAAACGTCATCTGACACGGCTTTGACGATCGAAACTTCGACCAACTGCGAGAATCGAGATCTCCCGAGTTTCGAACGATTCTGCCGTCTCAGCTCGATGTCAAAGCGTCAAAATCATTCATTTCAACCAAAAACACAAGATTCTATCGTTAAACGTCACCTGACACGGCTGTGACGAACGAAACTTCGACCAACTCCGAGAATCGATATCTCCCGAGTTTCGAGCGATTCTGCCGTCTCAGCTCGATGTAAAAGCGTAAAAATCATTCATTTCAACTAAAAGCACAAGTATCAATCGTTAAACGTCATCTGACACGGCTGTGACGAACGAAACTTCGACCAAGTGCGAGAATCGAGATCTCCCGAGTTTCGAACGATTCTGCCGTCTCAGCTCGATGTAAAAGCGTCAAAATCATTCATTTCAACCAAAAACACAAGATTCTATCATTAAACGTCACCTGACACGGCTGTGACGAACGAAACTTCGACCAACTCCGAGAATCGAGATCTCGCAAGTTTAGAGCGATTCTGCCGTCTCAGCTCGACGCAAAAGCGTCAAAATCATTCATTTCAACCAAAAACACAAGATTGAATCGTTAAACGTCATCTGACACGGCTGTGACAAACGAAACATCGACTAATTAAGAGGATCGATATCTCCCGAGTTTCGAGCGATTCTGCCGTCTCAGCTCGATGTAAAAGAATCAAAATCATTCATTTCAACTAAAAGCACAAGTATCAATCGTTAAACATCATCTGAGACGGCTGTGACGAACGAAACATCGACCAACGCCGAGAATCGAGATCTCGCAAGTTTCGAGCGATTCTGCCGTCTCAGCTCGATGTCAAAGCGTCAAAATCATTCATTTCAACCAAAAACACAAGATTCTATCGTTAAACGTCACCTGACACGGCTGTGACGAACGAAACTTCGACCAACTCCGAGAAACGATATCTCCCGAGTTTCGAGCGATTCTGCCGTCTCAGCTCGATGTAAAAGCGTAAAAATCATTCATTTCAACTAAAAGCACAAGTATCAATCGTTAAACGTCATCTGACACGGCTGTGACGAACGAAACTTCGACCAACTGCGAGAATCGAGATCTCCCGAGTTTCGAACGATTCTGCCGTCTCAGCTCGATGTAAAAGCGTCAAAATCATTCATTTCAACCAAAAACACAAGATTCTATCATTAAACGTCACCTGACACGGCTGTGACGAACGAAACTTCGACCAACTCCGAGAATCGAGATCTCGCAAGTTTAGAGCGATTCTGCCGTCTCAGCTCGACGCAAAAGCGTCAAAATCATTCATTTCAACCAAAAACACAAGATTGAATCGTTAAACGTCATCTGACACGGCTGTGACAAACGAAACATCGACTAATTAAGAGGATCGATATCTCCCGAGTTTCGAGCGATTCTGCCGTCTCAGCTCGATGTAAAAGAATCAAAATCATTCATTTCAACTAAAAGCACAAGTATCAATCGTTAAACGTCATCTGAGACGGCTGTGACGAACGAAACTTCGACCAACGCCGAGAATCGAGATCTCGCAAGTTTCGAGCGATTCTGCCGTCTCAGCTCGATGTCAAAGCGTCAAAATCATTCATTTCAACCAAAAACACAAGATTCTATCGTTAAACGTCACCTGACACGGCTGTGACGAACGAAACTTCGACCAACTCCGAGAATCGATATCTCCCGAGTTTCGAGCGATTCTGCCGTCTCAGCTCGATGTAAAAGTATCAAAATCATTCATTTCAACTAAAAGCACAAGTATCAATCGTTAAACGTCATCTGACACGGCTTTGACGATCGAAACTTCGACCAACTGCGAGAATCGAGATCTCCCGAGTTTCGAGCGATTCTGCCGTCTCAGCTCGATGTCAAAGCGTCAAAATCATTCATTTCAACCAAAAACACAAGATTCTATCGTTAAACGTCATCTGAGACGGCTGTGACGAACGAAACTTCGACCAACTCCGAGAATCGATATCTCCCGAGTTTCGAGCGATTCTGCCGTCTCAGCTCGATGTAAAAGAATCAAAATCATTCATTTCAACTAAAAGCACAAGTATCAATCGTTAAACGTCATCTGACACGGCTTTGACGATCGAAACTTCGACCAACTGCGAGAATCGAGATCTCCCGAGTTTCGAACGATTCTGCCGTCTCAGCTCGATGTCAAAGCGTCAAAATCATTCATTTCAACCAAAAACACAAGATTCTATCGTTAAACGTCACCTGACACGGCTGTGACGAACGAAACTTCGACCAACTCCGAGAATCGATATCTCCCGAGTTTCGAGCGATTCTGCCGTCTCAGCTCGATGTAAAAGCGTAAAAATCATTCATTTCAACTAAAAGCACAAGTATCAATCGTTAAACGTCATCTGACACGGCTGTGACGAACGAAACTTCGACCAACTGCGAGAATCGAGATCTCCCGAGTTTCGAACGATTCTGCCGTCTCAGCTCGATGTAAAAGCGTCAAAATCATTCATTTCAACCAAAAACACAAGATTCTATCATTAAACGTCACCTGACACGGCTGTGACGAACGAAACTTCGACCAACTCCGAGAATCGAGATCTCGCAAGTTTAGAGCGATTCTGCCGTCTCAGCTCGACGCAAAAGCGTCAAAATCATTCATTTCAACCAAAAACACAAGATTGAATCGTTAAACGTCATCTGACACGGCTGTGACAAACGAAACATCGACTAATTAAGAGGATCGATATCTCCCGAGTTTCGAGCGATTCTGCCGTCTCAGCTCGATGTAAAAGAATCAAAATCATTCATTTCAACTAAAAGCACAAGTATCAATCGTTAAACATCATCTGAGACGGCTGTGACGAACGAAACTTCGACCAACGCCGAGAATCGAGATCTCGCAAGTTTCGAGCGATTCTGCCGTCTCAGCTCGATGTCAAAGCGTCAAAATCATTCATTTCAACCAAAAACACAAGATTCTATCGTTAAACGTCACCTGACACGGCTGTGACGAACGAAACTTCGACCAACTCCGAGAAACGATATCTCCCGAGTTTCGAGCGATTCTGCCGTCTCAGCTCGATGTAAAAGCGTAAAAATCATTCATTTCAACTAAAAGCACAAGTATCAATCGTTAAACGTCATCTGACACGGCTGTGACGAACGAAACTTCGACCAACTGCGAGAATCGAGATCTCCCGAGTTTCGAACGATTCTGCCGTCTCAGCTCGATGTAAAAGCGTCAAAATCATTCATTTCAACCAAAAACACAAGATTCTATCATTAAACGTCACCTGACACGGCTGTGACGAACGAAACTTCGACCAACTCCGAGAATCGAGATCTCGCAAGTTTAGAGCGATTCTGCCGTCTCAGCTCGACGCAAAAGCGTCAAAATCATTCATTTCAACCAAAAACACAAGATTGAATCGTTAAACGTCATCTGACACGGCTGTGACAAACGAAACATCGACTAATTAAGAGGATCGATATCTCCCGAGTTTCGAGCGATTCTGCCGTCTCAGCTCGATGTAAAAGAATCAAAATCATTCATTTCAACTAAAAGCACAAGTATCAATCGTTAAACGTCATCTGAGACGGCTGTGACGAACGAAACTTCGACCAACGCCGAGAATCGAGATCTCGCAAGTTTCGAGCGATTCTGCCGTCTCAGCTCGATGTCAAAGCGTCAAAATCATTCATTTCAACCAAAAACACAAGATTCTATCGTTAAACGTCACCTGACACGGCTGTGACGAACGAAACTTCGACCAACTCCGAGAATCGATATCTCCCGAGTTTCGAGCGATTCTGCCGTCTCAGCTCGATGTAAAAGCGTAAAAATCATTCATTTCAACTAAAAGCACAAGTATCAATCGTTAAACGTCATCTGACACGGCTGTGACGAACGAAACTTCGACCAACTGCGAGAATCGAGATCTCCCGAGTTTCGAACGATTCTGCCGTCTCAGCTCGATGTAAAAGCGTCAAAATCATTCATTTCAACCAAAAACACAAGATTCTATCATTAAACGTCACCTGACACGGCTGTGACGAACGAAACTTCGACCAACTCCGAGAATCGAGATCTCGCAAGTTTAGAGCGATTCTGCCGTCTCAGCTCGACGCAAAAGCGTCAAAATCATTCATTTCAACCAAAAACACAAGATTGAATCGTTAAACGTCATCTGACACGGCTGTGACAAACGAAACATCGACTAATTAAGAGGATCGAGATTTCGCGAGTTTCGAGCGATTCTGCCGTGTCAGCTCGACGTAAAATCGTCAAAAGCATTCATTTCAACCAAAAACACAAGATTCAATCGTTAAACGTCATCTGAGACGGCTGTGACGAACGAAACTTCGACCAACGCAGAGAATCGAGATCTCGCAAGTTTCGAGCGATTCTGCAGGCTCAGCTTGACGCAAAAGCGTCAAAGTCATTCATTTCAACCAAAAACACAAGATTCTATCGTTAAAAGTCACCTGACACGGCTGTGACGAACGAAACTTCGACCAACTCCGAGAATCGATATCTCCCGAGTTTCGAGGGATTCTGCCGTCTCAGCTCGATGTAAAAGCGTCAAAATCATTCATTTCAACCAAAAGCACAAGTATCAATCGTTAAACGTCATCTGACACGGCTTTGACGATCGAAACTTCGACCAACAGCGAGAATCGAGATCTCCCGAGTTTCGAACGATTCTGCCGTCTCTTCTCGATGTAAAAGCGTCAAAATCATTCATTTCAACCTAAAACACAAGATTCTATCGTTAAACGTCACCTGACGCGGCTGTGACGAACGAAACTTCGTCCAACGCCGAGAATCGAGATCTCGAGATTTTCGAGCGATTCTGCCGTCTCAGCTAGATGTAAAAGCGTAAAAATCATTCATTTCAACCAAAAACACAAGATTCTATCGTTAAACGTCGCCTGACGCGTCTGTGACAAACGAAACATCGACTAACTAAGAGAATCGAAATCTCGCGAGTTTCGAGCGATTCTGCCGTCTCAGCTCGACGTAATATCGTCGAAATCATTCATTTCAACCAAAAACACAAAATTCAATCGTTAAACGTCATCTGAGACGGCTGTGACGAACGAAACTTCGACCAACGCCGAGAATCGAGATCTCGCAAATTTCGGGCGATTCTGCCGTCTCAGCTCGATGCAAAAGCGTCAAAATCATTCATTTCAACCAAAAACACAAGATTGAATCGTTAAACGTCATCTGACACGGCTGTGACGAACGAAACTTCGACCAACTTCGATAATCGAGATCTCGCGAGGTTCGAGCGATTCTGCCGTCTCAGCTAGTTGTAAAAATGTTAAAATCATTCAATTCAACCAAAAACACAAGATTCTATCGTTAAACGTCACCTGACGCGGCTGTGACGAACGAAACTTCGACCAACTCCGAGAATCGAGATCTCGCGAGTTTCGAGCGATTCTGCCGTGTCAGCTCGACGTAAAATCGTCAAAATCATTCATTTAAACCAAAAACACAAAATTCAATCGTTAAACGTCATCTGAGACGGCTGTGACGAACGAAACTTCGACCAACTCCGAGAATCGAGATCTCGCAAGTTTAGAGCGATTCTGCCGTCTCAGCTCGACGCAAAAGCGTCAAAATCATTCATTTCAACCAAAAACACAAGATTGAATCGTTAAACGTCATCTGACACGGCTGTGACAAACGAAACATCGACTAATTAAGAGAATCGAGATTTCGCGAGTTTCGAGCGATTCTGCCGTCTCAGCTCGATGTAAAAGCGTCAAAATCATTCATTTCAACCAAAAACACAAGATTGAATCGTTAAACGTCATCTGACACGGCTGTGACGAACGAAACTTCGACCAACTTCGATAATCGAGATCTCGCAAGGTTCGAGCGATTCTGCCGTCTCAGCTAGTTGTAAAAATGTTAAAATCATTCAATTCAACCAAAAACACACGATTCAATCGTTAAACGTCATCTGATTCGGCTGTGACGAACGAAACTTCGACCAAATCCGAGAATCGAGATCTCGCGAGTTTCGAGCGATACTGCCGTCTCAGCTCGATGTCAAAGCGTCAAAATCATTCATTTCAACCAAAAACACAAGATTCTATCGTCAAACGTCATCTGAGACGGCTGTGACGAACGAAACTTCGACCAACTCCGAGAATCGATATCTCCCGAGTTTCTAGCGATTCTGCCGTCTCAGCTCGATGTAAAAGTATCAAAATCATTCATTTCAACTAAAAGCACAAGTATCAATCGTTAAACGTCATCTGACACGGCTTTGACGATCGAAACTTCGACCAACTGCGAGAATCGAGATCTCCCGAGTTTCGAGCGATTCTGCCGTCTCAGCTCGATGTCAAAGCGTCAAAATCATTCATTTCAACCAAAAACACAAGATTCTATCGTTAAACGTCATCTGAGACGGCTGTGACGAACGAAACTTCGACCAACTCCGAGAATCGATATCTCCCGAGTTTCGAGCGATTCTGCCGTCTCAGCTCGATGTAAAAGAATCAAAATCATTCATTTCAACTAAAAGCACAAGTATCAATCGTTAAACGTCATCTGACACGGCTTTGACGATCGAAACTTCGACCAACTGCGAGAATCGAGATCTCCCGAGTTTCGAACGATTCTGCCGTCTCAGCTCGATGTCAAAGCGTCAAAATCATTCATTTCAACCAAAAACACAAGATTCTATCGTTAAACGTCACCTGACACGGCTGTGACGAACGAAACTTCGACCAACTCCGAGAATCGATATCTCCCGAGTTTCGAGCGATTCTGCCGTCTCAGCTCGATGTAAAAGCGTAAAAATCATTCATTTCAACTAAAAGCACAAGTATCAATCGTTAAACGTCATCTGACACGGCTGTGACGAACGAAACTTCGACCAACTGCGAGAATCGAGATCTCCCGAGTTTCGAACGATTCTGCCGTCTCAGCTCGATGTAAAAGCGTCAAAATCATTCATTTCAACCAAAAACACAAGATTCTATCATTAAACGTCACCTGACACGGCTGTGACGAACGAAACTTCGACCAACTCCGAGAATCGATATCTCCCGAGTTTCGAGCGATTCTGCCGTCTCAGCTCGATGTAAAAGCGTAAAAATCATTCATTTCAACTAAAAGCACAAGTATCAATCGTTAAACGTCATCTGACACGGCTGTGACGAACGAAACTTCGACCAACTGCGAGAATCGAGATCTCCCGAGTTTCGAACGATTCTGCCGTCTCAGCTCGATGTAAAAGCGTCAAAATCATTCATTTCAACCAAAAACACAAGATTCTATCATTAAACGTCACCTGACACGGCTGTGACGAACGAAACTTCGACCAACTCCGAGAATCGAGATCTCGCAAGTTTAGAGCGATTCTGCCGTCTCAGCTCGACGCAAAAGCGTCAAAATCATTCATTTCAACCAAAAACACAAGATTGAATCGTTAAACGTCATCTGACACGGCTGTGACAAACGAAACATCGACTAATTAAGAGGATCGATATCTCCCGAGTTTCGAGCGATTCTGCCGTCTCAGCTCGATGTAAAAGAATCAAAATCATTCATTTCAACTAAAAGCACAAGTATCAATCGTTAAACGTCATCTGAGACGGCTGTGACGAACGAAACTTCGACCAACTCCGAGAATCGATATCTCCCGAGTTTCGAGCGATTCTGCCGTCTCAGCTCGATGTAAAAGCGTAAAAATCATTCATTTCAACTAAAAGCACAAGTATCAATCGTTAAACGTCATCTGACACGGCTGTGACGAACGAAACTTCGACCAACTGCGAGAATCGAGATCTCCCGAGTTTCGAACGATTCTGCCGTCTCAGCTCGATGTGAAAGCGTCAAAATCATTCATTTCAACCAAAAACACAAGATTCTATCATTAAACGTCACCTGACACGGCTGTGACGAACGAAACTTCGACCAACTCCGAGAATCGAGATCTCGCAAGTTTAGAGCGATTCTGCCGTCTCAGCTCGACGCAAAAGCGTCAAAATCATTCATTTCAACCAAAAACACAAGATTGAATCGTTAAACGTCATCTGACACGGCTGTGACAAACGAAACATCGACTAATTAAGAGGAACGATATCTCCCGAGTTTCGAGCGATTCTGCCGTCTCAGCTCGATGTAAAAGAATCAAAATCATTCATTTCAACTAAAAGCACAAGTATCAATCGTTAAACGTCATCTGAGACGGCTGTGACGAACGAAACTTCGACCAACGCCGAGAATCGAGATCTCGCAAGTTTCGAGCGATTCTGCCGTCTCAGCTCGATGTCAAAGCGTCAAAATCATTCATTTCAACCAAAAACACAAGATTCTATCGTTAAACGTCACCTGACACGGCTGTGACGAACGAAACTTCGACCAACTCCGAGAATCGATATCTCCCGAGTTTCGAGCGATTCTGCCGTCTCAGCTCGATGTAAAAGCGTAAAAATCATTCATTTCAACTAAAAGCACAAGTATCAATCGTTAAACGTCATCTGACACGGCTGTGACGAACGAAACTTCGACCAACTGCGAGAATCGAGATCTCCCGAGTTTCGAACGATTCTGCCGTCTCAGCTCGATGTAAAAGCGTCAAAATCATTCATTTCAACCAAAAACACAAGATTCTATCATTAAACGTCACCTGACACGGCTGTGACGAACGAAACTTCGACCAACTCCGAGAATCGAGATCTCGCAAGTTTAGAGCGATTCTGCCGTCTCAGCTCGACGCAAAAGCGTCAAAATCATTCATTTCAACCAAAAACACAAGATTGAATCGTTAAACGTCATCTGACACGGCTGTGACAAACGAAACATCGACTAATTAAGAGGATCGAGATTTCGCGAGTTTCGAGCGATTCTGCCGTGTCAGCTCGACGTAAAATCGTCAAAAGCATTCATTTCAACCAAAAACACAAGATTCAATCGTTAAACGTCATCTGAGACGGCTGTGACGAACGAAACTTCGACCAACGCCGAGAATCGAGATCTCGCAAGTTTCGAGCGATTCTGCAGGCTCAGCTTGACGCAAAAGCGTCAAAATCATTCATTTCAACCAAAAACACAAGATTCTATCGTTAAAAGTCACCTGACACGGCTGTGACGAACGAAACTTCGACCAACTCCGAGAATCGATATCTCCCGAGTTTCGATGGATTCTGCCGTCTCAGCTCGATGTAAAAGCGTCAAAATCATTCATTTCAACCAAAAGCACAAGTATCAATCGTTAAACGTCATCTGACACGGCTTTGACGATCGAAACTTCGACCAACAGCGAGAATCGAGATCTCCCGAGTTTCGAACGATTCTGCCGTCTCTTCTCGATGTAAAAGCGTCAAAATCATTCATTTCAACCAAAAACACAAGATTCTATCGTTAAACGTCACCTGACGCGGCTGTGACGAACGAAACTTCGTCCAACGCCGAGAATCGAGATCTCGAGATTTTCGAGCGATTCTGCCGTCTCAGCTAGATGTAAAAGCGTAAAAATCATTCATTTCAACCAAAAACACAAGATTCTATCGTTAAACGTCGCCTGACGCGTCTGTGACAAACGAAACATCGACTAACTAAGAGAATCGAAATCTCGCGAGTTTCGAGCGATTCTGCCGTCTCAGCTCGACGTAATATCGTCGAAATCATTCATTTCAACCAAAAACACAAGATTGAATCGTTAAACGTCATCTGAGACGGCTGTGACGAACGAAACTTCGACCAACTCCGAGAATCGAGATCTCGCAAGTTTAGAGCGATTCTGCCGTCTCAGCTCGACGCAAAAGCGTCAAAATCATTCATTTCAACCAAAAACACAAGATTGAATCGTTAAACGTCATCTGACACGGCTGTGACAAACGAAACATCGACTAATTAAGAGAATCGAGATTTCGCGAGTTTCGAGCGATTCTGCCGTCTCAGCTCGATGTAAAAGCGTCAAAATCATTCATTTCAACCAAAAACACAAGATTGAATCGTTAAACGTCATCTGACACGGCTGTGACGAACGAAACTTCGACCAACTTCGATAATCGAGATCTCGCAAGGTTCGAGCGATTCTGCCGTCTCAGCTAGTTGTAAAAATGTTAAAATCATTCAATTCAACCAAAAACACAAGATTCAATCGTTAAACGTCATCTGATTCGGCTGTGACGAACGAAACTTCGACCAAATCCGAGAATCGAGATCTCGCGAGTTTCGAGCGATACTGCCGTCTCAGCTCGATGTCAAAGCGTCAAAATCATTCATTTCAACCAAAAACACAAGATTCTATCGTTAAACGTCATCTGAGACGGCTGTGACGAACGAAACTTCGACCAACTCCGAGAATCGATATCTCCCGAGTTTCGAGCGATTCTGCCGTCTCAGCTCGATGTAAAAGTATCAAAATCATTCATTTCAACTAAAAGCACAAGTATCAATCGTTAAACGTCATCTGACACGGCTTTGACGATCGAAACTTCGACCAACTGCGAGAATCGAGATCTCCCGAGTTTCGAGCGATTCTGCCGTCTCAGCTCGATGTCAAAGCGTCAAAATCATTCATTTCAACCAAAAACACAAGATTCTATCGTTAAACGTCATCTGAGACGGCTGTGACGAACGAAACTTCGACCAACTCCGAGAATCGATATCTCCCGAGTTTCGAGCGATTCTGCCGTCTCAGCTCGATGTAAAAGAATCAAAATCATTCATTTCAACTAAAAGCACAAGTATCAATCGTTAAACGTCATCTGACACGGCTTTGACGATCGAAACTTCGACCAACTGCGAGAATCGAGATCTCCCGAGTTTCGAACGATTCTGCCGTCTCAGCTCGATGTCAAAGCGTCAAAATCATTCATTTCAACCAAAAACACAAGATTCTATCGTTAAACGTCACCTGACACGGCTGTGACGAACGAAACTTCGACCAACTCCGAGAATCGATATCTCCCGAGTTTCGAGCGATTCTGCCGTCTCAGCTCGATGTAAAAGCGTAAAAATCATTCATTTCAACTAAAAGCACAAGTATCAATCGTTAAACGTCATCTGACAGGGCTGTGACGAACGAAACTTCGACCAAGTGCGAGAATCGAGATCTCCCGAGTTTCGAACGATTCTGCCGTCTCAGCTCGATGTAAAAGCGTCAAAATCATTCATTTCAACCAAAAACACAAGATTCTATCATTAAACGTCACCTGACACGGCTGTGACGAACGAAACTTCGACCAACTCCGAGAATCGAGATCTCGCAAGTTTAGAGCGATTCTGCCGTCTCAGCTCGACGCAAAAGCGTCAAAATCATTCATTTCAACCAAAAACACAAGATTGAATCGTTAAACGTCATCTGACACGGCTGTGACAAACGAAACATCGACTAATTAAGAGGATCGATATCTCCCGAGTTTCGAGCGATTCTGCCGTCTCAGCTCGATGTAAAAGAATCAAAATCATTCATTTCAACTAAAAGCACAAGTATCAATCGTTAAACATCATCTGAGACGGCTGTGACGAACGAAACTTCGACCAACGCCGAGAATCGAGATCTCGCAAGTTTCGAGCGATTCTGCCGTCTCAGCTCGATGTCAAAGCGTCAAAATCATTCATTTCAACCAAAAACACAAGATTCTATCGTTAAACGTCACCTGACACGGCTGTGACGAACGAAACTTCGACCAACTCCGAGAAACGATATCTCCCGAGTTTCGAGCGATTCTGCCGTCTCAGCTCGATGTAAAAGCGTAAAAATCATTCATTTCAACTAAAAGCACAAGTATCAATCGTTAAACGTCATCTGACACGGCTGTGACGAACGAAACTTCGACCAACTGCGAGAATCGAGATCTCCCGAGTTTCGAACGATTCTGCCGTCTCAGCTCGATGTAAAAGCGTCAAAATCATTCATTTCAACCAAAAACACAAGATTCTATCATTAAACGTCACCTGACACGGCTGTGACGAACGAAACTTCGACCAACTCCGAGAATCGAGATCTCGCAAGTTTAGAGCGATTCTGCCGTCTCAGCTCGACGCAAAAGCGTCAAAATCATTCATTTCAACCAAAAACACAAGATTGAATCGTTAAACGTCATCTGACACGGCTGTGACAAACGAAACATCGACTAATTAAGAGGATCGATATCTCCCGAGTTTCGAGCGATTCTGCCGTCTCAGCTCGATGTAAAAGAATCAAAATCATTCATTTCAACTAAAAGCACAAGTATCAATCGTTAAACGTCATCTGAGACGGCTGTGACGAACGAAACTTCGACCAACGCCGAGAATCGAGATCTCGCAAGTTTCGAGCGATTCTGCCGTCTCAGCTCGATGTCAAAGCGTCAAAATCATTCATTTCAACCAAAAACACAAGATTCTATCGTTAAACGTCACCTGACACGGCTGTGACGAACGAAACTTCGACCAACTCCGAGAATCGATATCTCCCGAGTTTCGAGCGATTCTGCCGTCTCAGCTCGATGTAAAAGTATCAAAATCATTCATTTCAACTAAAAGCACAAGTATCAATCGTTAAACGTCATCTGACACGGCTTTGACGATCGAAACTTCGACCAACTGCGAGAATCGAGATCTCCCGAGTTTCGAGCGATTCTGCCGTCTCAGCTCGATGTCAAAGCGTCAAAATCATTCATTTCAACCAAAAACACAAGATTCTATCGTTAAACGTCATCTGAGACGGCTGTGACGAACGAAACTTCGACCAACTCCGAGAATCGATATCTCCCGAGTTTCGAGCGATTCTGCCGTCTCAGCTCGATGTAAAAGAATCAAAATCATTCATTTCAACTAAAAGCACAAGTATCAATCGTTAAACGTCATCTGACACGGCTTTGACGATCGAAACTTCGACCAACTGCGAGAATCGAGATCTCCCGAGTTTCGAACGATTCTGCCGTCTCAGCTCGATGTCAAAGCGTCAAAATCATTCATTTCAACCAAAAACACAAGATTCTATCGTTAAACGTCACCTGACACGGCTGTGACGAACGAAACTTCGACCAACTCCGAGAATCGATATCTCCCGAGTTTCGAGCGATTCTGCCGTCTCAGCTCGATGTAAAAGCGTAAAAATCATTCATTTCAACTAAAAGCACAAGTATCAATCGTTAAACGTCATCTGACACGGCTGTGACGAACGAAACTTCGACCAACTGCGAGAATCGAGATCTCCCGAGTTTCGAACGATTCTGCCGTCTCAGCTCGATGTAAAAGCGTCAAAATCATTCATTTCAACCAAAAACACAAGATTCTATCATTAAACGTCACCTGACACGGCTGTGACGAACGAAACTTCGACCAACTCCGAGAATCGAGATCTCGCAAGTTTAGAGCGATTCTGCCGTCTCAGCTCGACGCAAAAGCGTCAAAATCATTCATTTCAACCAAAAACACAAGATTGAATCGTTAAACGTCATCTGACACGGCTGTGACAAACGAAACATCGACTAATTAAGAGGATCGATATCTCCCGAGTTTCGAGCGATTCTGCCGTCTCAGCTCGATGTAAAAGAATCAAAATCATTCATTTCAACTAAAAGCACAAGTATCAATCGTTAAACATCATCTGAGACGGCTGTGACGAACGAAACTTCGACCAACGCCGAGAATCGAGATCTCGCAAGTTTCGAGCGATTCTGCCGTCTCAGCTCGATGTCAAAGCGTCAAAATCATTCATTTCAACCAAAAACACAAGATTCTATCGTTAAACGTCACCTGACACGGCTGTGACGAACGAAACTTCGACCAACTCCGAGAAACGATATCTCCCGAGTTTCGAGCGATTCTGCCGTCTCAGCTCGATGTAAAAGCGTAAAAATCATTCATTTCAACTAAAAGCACAAGTATCAATCGTTAAACGTCATCTGACACGGCTGTGACGAACGAAACTTCGACCAACTGCGAGAATCGAGATCTCCCGAGTTTCGAACGATTCTGCCGTCTCAGCTCGATGTAAAAGCGTCAAAATCATTCATTTCAACCAAAAACACAAGATTCTATCATTAAACGTCACCTGACACGGCTGTGACGAACGAAACTTCGACCAACTCCGAGAATCGAGATCTCGCAAGTTTAGAGCGATTCTGCCGTCTCAGCTCGACGCAAAAGCGTCAAAATCATTCATTTCAACCAAAAACACAAGATTGAATCGTTAAACGTCATCTGACACGGCTGTGACAAACGAAACATCGACTAATTAAGAGGATCGATATCTCCCGAGTTTCGAGCGATTCTGCCGTCTCAGCTCGATGTAAAAGAATCAAAATCATTCATTTCAACTAAAAGCACAAGTATCAATCGTTAAACGTCATCTGAGACGGCTGTGACGAACGAAACTTCGACCAACGCCGAGAATCGAGATCTCGCAAGTTTCGAGCGATTCTGCCGTCTCAGCTCGATGTCAAAGCGTCAAAATCATTCATTTCAACCAAAAACACAAGATTCTATCGTTAAACGTCACCTGACACGGCTGTGACGAACGAAACTTCGACCAACTCCGAGAATCGATATCTCCCGAGTTTCGAGCGATTCTGCCGTCTCAGCTCGATGTAAAAGCGTAAAAATCATTCATTTCAACTAAAAGCACAAGTATCAATCGTTAAACGTCATCTGACACGGCTGTGACGAACGAAACTTCGACCAACTGCGAGAATCGAGATCTCCCGAGTTTCGAACGATTCTGCCGTCTCAGCTCGATGTAAAAGCGTCAAAATCATTCATTTCAACCAAAAACACAAGATTCTATCATTAAACGTCACCTGACACGGCTGTGACGAACGAAACTTCGACCAACTCCGAGAATCGAGATCTCGCAAGTTTAGAGCGATTCTGCCGTCTCAGCTCGACGCAAAAGCGTCAAAATCATTCATTTCAACCAAAAACACAAGATTGAATCGTTAAACGTCATCTGACACGGCTGTGACAAACGAAACATCGACTAATTAAGAGGATCGAGATTTCGCGAGTTTCGAGCGATTCTGCCGTGTCAGCTCGACGTAAAATCGTCAAAAGCATTCATTTCAACCAAAAACACAAGATTCAATCGTTAAACGTCATCTGAGACGGCTGTGACGAACGAAACTTCGACCAACGCAGAGAATCGAGATCTCGCAAGTTTCGAGCGATTCTGCAGGCTCAGCTTGACGCAAAAGCGTCAAAGTCATTCATTTCAACCAAAAACACAAGATTCTATCGTTAAAAGTCACCTGACACGGCTGTGACGAACGAAACTTCGACCAACTCCGAGAATCGATATCTCCCGAGTTTCGAGGGATTCTGCCGTCTCAGCTCGATGTAAAAGCGTCAAAATCATTCATTTCAACCAAAAGCACAAGTATCAATCGTTAAACGTCATCTGACACGGCTTTGACGATCGAAACTTCGACCAACAGCGAGAATCGAGATCTCCCGAGTTTCGAACGATTCTGCCGTCTCTTCTCGATGTAAAAGCGTCAAAATCATTCATTTCAACCTAAAACACAAGATTCTATCGTTAAACGTCACCTGACGCGGCTGTGACGAACGAAACTTCGTCCAACGCCGAGAATCGAGATCTCGAGATTTTCGAGCGATTCTGCCGTCTCAGCTAGATGTAAAAGCGTAAAAATCATTCATTTCAACCAAAAACACAAGATTCTATCGTTAAACGTCGCCTGACGCGTCTGTGACAAACGAAACATCGACTAACTAAGAGAATCGAAATCTCGCGAGTTTCGAGCGATTCTGCCGTCTCAGCTCGACGTAATATCGTCGAAATCATTCATTTCAACCAAAAACACAAAATTCAATCGTTAAACGTCATCTGAGACGGCTGTGACGAACGAAACTTCGACCAACGCCGAGAATCGAGATCTCGCAAATTTCGGGCGATTCTGCCGTCTCAGCTCGATGCAAAAGCGTCAAAATCATTCATTTCAACCAAAAACACAAGATTGAATCGTTAAACGTCATCTGACACGGCTGTGACGAACGAAACTTCGACCAACTTCGATAATCGAGATCTCGCGAGGTTCGAGCGATTCTGCCGTCTCAGCTAGTTGTAAAAATGTTAAAATCATTCAATTCAACCAAAAACACAAGATTCTATCGTTAAACGTCACCTGACGCGGCTGTGACGAACGAAACTTCGACCAACTCCGAGAATCGAGATCTCGCGAGTTTCGAGCGATTCTGCCGTGTCAGCTCGACGTAAAATCGTCAAAATCATTCATTTAAACCAAAAACACAAAATTCAATCGTTAAACGTCATCTGAGACGGCTGTGACGAACGAAACTTCGACCAACTCCGAGAATCGAGATCTCGCAAGTTTAGAGCGATTCTGCCGTCTCAGCTCGACGCAAAAGCGTCAAAATCATTCATTTCAACCAAAAACACAAGATTGAATCGTTAAACGTCATCTGACACGGCTGTGACAAACGAAACATCGACTAATTAAGAGAATCGAGATTTCGCGAGTTTCGAGCGATTCTGCCGTCTCAGCTCGATGTAAAAGCGTCAAAATCATTCATTTCAACCAAAAACACAAGATTGAATCGTTAAACGTCATCTGACACGGCTGTGACGAACGAAACTTCGACCAACTTCGATAATCGAGATCTCGCAAGGTTCGAGCGATTCTGCCGTCTCAGCTAGTTGTAAAAATGTTAAAATCATTCAATTCAACCAAAAACACACGATTCAATCGTTAAACGTCATCTGATTCGGCTGTGACGAACGAAACTTCGACCAAATCCGAGAATCGAGATCTCGCGAGTTTCGAGCGATACTGCCGTCTCAGCTCGATGTCAAAGCGTCAAAATCATTCATTTCAACCAAAAACACAAGATTCTATCGTCAAACGTCATCTGAGACGGCTGTGACGAACGAAACTTCGACCAACTCCGAGAATCGATATCTCCCGAGTTTCGAGCGATTCTGCCGTCTCAGCTCGATGTAAAAGTATCAAAATCATTCATTTCAACTAAAAGCACAAGTATCAATCGTTAAACGTCATCTGACACGGCTTTGACGATCGAAACTTCGACCAACTGCGAGAATCGAGATCTCCCGAGTTTCGAGCGATTCTGCCGTCTCAGCTCGATGTCAAAGCGTCAAAATCATTCATTTCAACCAAAAACACAAGATTCTATCGTTAAACGTCATCTGAGACGGCTGTGACGAACGAAACTTCGACCAACTCCGAGAATCGATATCTCCCGAGTTTCGAGCGATTCTGCCGTCTCAGCTCGATGTAAAAGAATCAAAATCATTCATTTCAACTAAAAGCACAAGTATCAATCGTTAAACGTCATCTGACACGGCTTTGACGATCGAAACTTCGACCAACTGCGAGAATCGAGATCTCCCGAGTTTCGAACGATTCTGCCGTCTCAGCTCGATGTCAAAGCGTCAAAATCATTCATTTCAACCAAAAACACAAGATTCTATCGTTAAACGTCACCTGACACGGCTGTGACGAACGAAACTTCGACCAACTCCGAGAATCGATATCTCCCGAGTTTCGAGCGATTCTGCCGTCTCAGCTCGATGTAAAAGCGTAAAAATCATTCATTTCAACTAAAAGCACAAGTATCAATCGTTAAACGTCATCTGACACGGCTGTGACGAACGAAACTTCGACCAACTGCGAGAATCGAGATCTCCCGAGTTTCGAACGATTCTGCCGTCTCAGCTCGATGTAAAAGCGTCAAAATCATTCATTTCAACCAAAAACACAAGATTCTATCATTAAACGTCACCTGACACGGCTGTGACGAACGAAACTTCGACCAACTCCGAGAATCGAGATCTCGCAAGTTTAGAGCGATTCTGCCGTCTCAGCTCGACGCAAAAGCGTCAAAATCATTCATTTCAACCAAAAACACAAGATTGAATCGTTAAACGTCATCTGACACGGCTGTGACAAACGAAACATCGACTAATTAAGAGGATCGATATCTCCCGAGTTTCGAGCGATTCTGCCGTCTCAGCTCGATGTAAAAGAATCAAAATCATTCATTTCAACTAAAAGCACAAGTATCAATCGTTAAACGTCATCTGAGACGGCTGTGACGAACGAAACTTCGACCAACGCCGAGAATCGAGATCTCGCAAGTTTCGAGCGATTCTGCCGTCTCAGCTCGATGTCAAAGCGTCAAAATCATTCATTTCAACCAAAAACACAAGATTCTATCGTTAAACGTCACCTGACACGGCTGTGACGAACGAAACTTCGACCAACTCCGAGAATCGATATCTCCCGAGTTTCGAGCGATTCTGCCGTCTCAGCTCGATGTAAAAGCGTAAAAATCATTCATTTCAACTAAAAGCACAAGTATCAATCGTTAAACGTCATCTGACACGGCTGTGACGAACGAAACTTCGACCAACTGCGAGAATCGAGATCTCCCGAGTTTCGAACGATTCTGCCGTCTCAGCTCGATGTAAAAGCGTCAAAATCATTCATTTCAACCAAAAACACAAGATTCTATCATTAAACGTCACCTGACACGGCTGTGACGAACGAAACTTCGACCAACTCCGAGAATCGAGATCTCGCAAGTTTAGAGCGATTCTGCCGTCTCAGCTTGACGCAAAAGCGTCAAAATCATTCATTTCACCCAAAAACACAAGATTGAATCGTTAAACGTCATCTGACACGGCTGTGACAAACGAAACATCGACTAATTAAGAGGATCGAGATTTCGCGAGTTTCGAGCGATTCTGCCGTGTCAGCTGGACGTAAAATCGTCAAAAGCATTCATTTCAACCAAAAACACAAGATTCAATCGTTAAACGTCATCTGAGACGGCTGTGACGAACGAAACTTCGACCAACGCCGAGAATCGAGATCTCGCAAGTTTCGAGCGATTCTGCAGGCTCAGCTTGACGCAAAAGCGTCAAAATCATTCATTTCAACCAAAAACACAAGATTCTATCGTTAAAAGTCACCTGACACGGCTGTGACGAACGAAACTTCGACCAACTCCGAGAATCGATATCTCCCGAGTTGCGAGGGATTCTGCCGTCTCAGCTCGATGTAAAAGCGTCAAAATCATTCATTTCAACCAAAAGCACAAGTATCAATCGTTAAACGTCATCTGACACGGCTTTGACGATCGAAACTTCGACCAACAGCGAGAATCGAGATCTCCCGAGTTTCGAACGATTCTGCCGTCTCTTCTCGATGTAAAAGCGTCAAAATCATTCATTTCAACCAAAAACACAAGATTCTATCGTTAAACGTCACCTGACGCGGCTGTGACGAACGAAACTTCGTCCAACGCCGAGAATCGAGATCTCGAGATTTTCGAGCGATTCTGCCGTCTCAGCTAGATGTAAAAGCGTAAAAATCATTCATTTCAACCAAAAACACAAGATTCTATCGTTAAACGTCGCCTGACGCGTCTGTGACAAACGAAACATCGACTAACTAAGAGAATCGAAATCTCGCGAGTTTCGAGCGATTCTGCCGTCTCAGCTCGACGTAATATCGTCGAAATCATTCATTTCAACCAAAAACACAAAATTCAATCGTTAAACGTCATCTGAGACGGCTGTGACGAACGAAACTTCGACCAACGCCGAGAATCGAGATCTCGCAAGTTTCGGGCGATTCTTCCGTCTCAGCTCGATGCAAAAGCGTCAAAATCATTCATTTCAACCAAAAACACAAGATTGAATCGTTAAACGTCATCTGACACGGCTGTGACGAACGAAACTTCGACCAACTTCGATAATCGAGATCTCGCGAGGTTCGAGCGATTCTGCCGTCTCAGCTCGATGTAAAAGCGTCAAAATCATTCATTTCAACCAAAAACACAAGATTCTATCATTAAACGTCACCTGACACGGCTGTGACGAACGAAACTTCGACCAACTCCGAGAATCGAGATCTCGCAAGTTTAGAGCGATTCTGCCGTCTCAGCTCGACGCAAAAGCGTCAAAATCATTCATTTCAACCAAAAACACAAGATTGAATCGTTAAACGTCATCTGACACGGCTGTGACAAACGAAACATCGACTAATTAAGAGGATCGATATCTCCCGAGTTTCGAGCGATTCTGCCGTCTCAGCTCGATGTAAAAGAATCAAAATCATTCATTTCAACTAAAAGCACAAGTATCAATCGTTAAACGTCATCTGAGACGGCTGTGACGAACGAAACTTCGACCAACGCCGAGAGTCGAGATCTCGCAAGTTTCGAGCGATTCTGCCGTCTCAGCTTGATGTCAAAGCGTCAAAATCATTCATTTCAACCAAAAACACAAGATTCTATCGTTAAACGTCACCTGACACGGCTGTGACGAACGAAACTTCGACCAACTCCGAGAATCGATATCTCCCGAGTTTCGAGCGATTCTGCCGTCTCAGCTCGATGTAAAAGCGTAAAAATCATTCATTTCAACTAAAAGCACAAGTATCAATCGTTAAACGTCATCTGACACGGCTGTGACGAACGAAACTTCGACCAACTGCGAGAATCGAGATCTCCCGAGTTTCGAACGATTCTGCCGTCTCAGCTCGATGTAAAAGCGTCAAAATCATTCATTTCAACCAAAAACACAAGATTCTATCGTTAAACGTCGCCTGACGCGGCTGTGACGAACGAAACTTCGTCCAACGCCGAGAATCGAGATCTCGAGATTTTCGAGCGATTCTGCCGTCTCAGCTAGATGTAAAAGCGTAAAAATCATTCATTTCAACCAAAAACACAAGATTCTATCGTTAAACGTCGCCTGACGCGTCTGTGACAAACGAAACATCGACTAACTAAGAGAATCGAAATCTCGCGAGTTTCGAGCGATTCTGCCGTCTCAGCTCGACGTAATATCGTCGAAATCATTCATTTCAACCAAAAACACAAAATTCAATCGTTAAACGTCATCTGAGACGGCTGTGACGAACGAAACTTCGACCAACGCCGAGAATCGAGATCTCGCAAGTTTCGGGCGATTCTTCCGTCTCAGCTCGATGCAAAACCGTCAAAATCATTCATTTCAACCAAAAACACAAGATTGAATCGTTAAACGTCATCTGACACGGCTGTGACGAACGAAACTTCGACCAACTTCGATAATCGAGATCTCGCGAGGTTCGAGCGATTCTGCCGTCTCAGCTCGATGTAAAAGCGTCAAAATCATTCATTTCAACCAAAAACACAAGATTCTATCATTAAACGTCACCTGACACGGCTGTGACGAACGAAACTTCGACCAACTCCGAGAATCGAGATCTCGCAAGTTTAGAGCGATTCTGCCGTCTCAGCTCGACGCAAAAGCGTCAAAATCATTCATTTCAACCAAAAACACAAGATTGAATCGTTAAACGTCATCTGACACGGCTGTGACAAACGAAACATCGACTAATTAAGAGGATCGATATCTCCCGAGTTTCGAGCGATTCTGCCGTCTCAGCTCGATGTAAAAGAATCAAAATCATTCATTTCAACTAAAAGCACAAGTATCAATCGTTAAACGTCATCTGAGACGGCTGTGACGAACGAAACTTCGACCAACGCCGAGAGTCGAGATCTCGCAAGTTTCGAGCGATTCTGCCGTCTCAGCTTGATGTCAAAGCGTCAAAATCATTCATTTCAACCAAAAACACAAGATTCTATCGTTAAACGTCACCTGACACGGCTGTGACGAACGAAACTTCGACCAACTCCGAGAATCGATATCTCCCGAGTTTCGAGCGATTCTGCCGTCTCAGCTCGATGTAAAAGCGTAAAAATCATTCATTTCAACTAAAAGCACAAGTATCAATCGTTAAACGTCATCTGACACGGCTGTGACGAACGAAACTTCGACCAACTGCGAGAATCGAGATCTCCCGAGTTTCGAACGATTCTGCCGTCTCAGCTCGATGTAAAAGCGTCAAAATCATTCATTTCAACCAAAAACACAAGATTCTATCATTAAACGTCACCTGACACGGCTGTGACGAACGAAACTTCGACCAACTCCGAGAATCGAGATCTCGCAAGTTTAGAGCGATTCTGCCGTCTCAGCTCGACGCAAAAGCGTCAAAATCATTCATTTCAACCAAAAACACAAGATTGAATCGTTAAACGTCATCTGACACGGCTGTGACAAACGAAACATCGACTAATTAAGAGGATCGAGATTTCGCGAGTTTCGAGCGATTCTGCCGTGTCAGCTCGACGTAAAATCGTCAAAAGCATTCATTTCAACCAAAAACACAAGATTCAATCGTTAAACGTCATCTGAGACGGCTGTGACGAACGAAACTTCGACCAACGCCGAGAATCGAGATCTCGCAAGTTTCGAGCGATTCTGCAGGCTCAGCTTGACGCAAAAGCGTCAAAATCATTCATTTCAACCAAAAACACAAGATTCTATCGTTAAAAGTCACCTGACACGGCTGTGACGAACGAAACTTCGACCAACTCCGAGAATCGATATCTCCCGAGTTTCGAGGGATTCTGCCGTCTCAGCTCGATGTAAAAGCGTCAAAATCATTCATTTCAACCAAAAGCACAAGTATCAATCGTTAAACGTCATCTGACACGGCTTTGACGATCGAAACTTCGACCAACAGCGAGAATCGAGATCTCCCGAGTTTCGAACGATTCTGCCGTCTCTTCTCGATGTAAAAGCGTCAAAATCATTCATTTCAACCAAAAACACAAGATTCTATCGTTAAACGTCACCTGACGCGGCTGTGACGAACGAAACTTCGTCCAACGCCGAGAATCGAGATCTCGAGATTTTCGAGCGATTCTGCCGTCTCAGCTAGATGTAAAAGCGTAAAAATCATTCATTTCAACCAAAAACACAAGATTCTATCGTTAAACGTCGCCTGACGCGTCTGTGACAAACGAAACATCGACTAACTAAGAGAATCGAAATCTCGCGAGTTTCGAGCGATTCTGCCGTCTCAGCTCGACGTAATATCGTCGAAATCATTCATTTCAACCAAAAACACAAAATTCAATCGTTAAACGTCATCTGAGACGGCTGTGACGAACGAAACTTCGACCAACGCCGAGAATCGAGATCTCGCAAGTTTCGGGCGATTCTGCCGTTTCAGCTCGATGCAAAAGCGTCAAAATCATTCATTTCAACCAAAAACACAAGATTGAATCGTTAAACGTCATCTGACACGGCTGTGACGAACGAAACTTCGACCAACTTCGATAATCGAGATCTCGCGAGGTTCGAGCGATTTTGCCGTCTCAGCTAGTTGTAAAAATGTTAAAATCATTCAATTCAACCAAAAACACAAGATTCAATCGTTAAACGTCATCTGACACGGCTTTGACGATCGAAACTTCGACCAACTGCGAGAATCGAGATCTCCCGAATTTCGAACGATTCTGCCGTCTCAGCTCGATGTAAAAGCGTCAAAATCATTCATTTCAACCAAAAACACAAGATTCTATCGTTAAACGTCACCTGACGCGGCTGTGACGAACGAAACTTCGACCAACTCCGAGAATCGAGATCTCCCGAGTTTCGAACGATTTTGCCGTCTCAGCTCGATGTAAAAGCGTCAAAATCATTCATTTCAACCAAAAACACAAAATTCAATCGTTAAACGTCATCTGAGACTGCTGTGACGAACGAAACTTCGACCAACGCCGAGAATCGAGATCTCCCGAGTTTCGAACGATTCTGCCGTCTCAGCTCGATGTAAAAGCGTCAAAATCATTCATTAAAAAAAAAAAACACAAGATTCTATCGTTAAACGTCACCTGACGCGGCTGTGACGAACGAAACTTCGACCAACTCCGAGAATCGAGATCTCGCGAGTTTCGAGCGATTCTGCCGTCTCAGCTCGATGTAAAAGCGTCAAAATCATTCATTTCAACCAAAAACACAAGATTCTATCGTTAAACGTCGCCTGACGCGTCTGTGACGAACGAAACTTCGACCAACTCCGAGAATCGAGATCTCGCAAGTTTAGAGCGATTCTGCCGTCTCAGCTCGACTCAAAAGCGTCAAAATCATTCATTTCAACCAAAAACACAAGATTGAATCGTTAAACGTCATCTGACACGGCTGTGACAAACGAAACTTCGACCAACTCCGAGAATCGATATCTCCCGAGTTTCGAGGGATTCTGCCGTCTCAGCTCGATGTAAAAGCGTCAAAATCATTCATTTCAACCAAAAGCACAAGATTCTATCGTTAAACGTCGCCTGACGCGTCTGTGACGAACGAAACTTCGACCAACTCCGAGAATCGAGATCTCGCAAGTTTAGAGCGATTCTGCCGTCTCAGCTCGACTCAAAAGCGTCAAAATCATTCATTTCAACCAAAAACACAAGATTGAATCGTTAAACGTCATCTGACACGGCTTTGACGATCGAAACTTCGACCAACAGCGAGAATCTTGATCTCCCGAGTTTCGAACGATTCTGCCGTCTCTTCTCGATGTAAAAGCGTCAAAATCATTCATTTCAACCAAAAACACAAGATTCTATCGTTAAACGTCACCTGACGCGGCTGTGACGAACGAAACTTCGTCCAACGCCGAGAATCGAGATCTCGAGATTTTCGAGCGATTCTGCCGTCTCAGCTAGATGTAAAAGCGTAAAAATCATTCATTTCAACCAAAAACACAAGATTCTATCGTTAAACGTCGCCTGACGCGTCTGTGAGAAACGAAACATCGACTAACTAAGAGAATCGAAATCTCGCGAGTTTCGAGCGATTCTGCCGTCTCAGCTCGACGTAATATCGTCGAAATCATTCATTTCAACCAAAAACACAAAATTCAATCGTTAAACGTCATCTGACACGGCTTTGACGATCGAAACTTCGACCAACTGCGAGAATCGAGATCTCCCGAATTTCGAACGATTCTGCCGTCTCAGCTCGATGTAAAAGCGTCAAAATCATTCATTTCAACCAAAAACACAAGATTCTATCGTTAAACGTCACCTGACGCGGCTGTGACGAACGAAACTTCGACCAACTCCGAGAATCGAGATCTCCGAGTTTCGAACGATTTTGCCGTCTCAGCTCGATGTAAAAGCGTCAAAATCATTCAATTCAACCAAAAACACAAGATTCAATCGTTAAACGTCATCTGATTCGGCTGTGACGAACGAAACTTCGACCAAATCCGAGAATCGAGATCTCGCGAGTTTCGAGCGATTCTGCCGTCTCAGCTCGATGTCAAAGCGTCAAAATCATTCATTTCAACCAAAAAACACAAGATTCTATCGTTAAACGTCATCTGAGACGGCTGTGACGAACGAAACTTCGACCAACTCCGAGAATCGATATCTCCCGAGTTTCGAGCGATTCTGCCGTCTCAGCTGGATGTAAAAGAATCAAAATCATTCATTTCAACTAAAAGCACATGTATCAATCGTTAAACGTCATCTGACACGGCTTTGACGATCGAAACTTCGACCAACTGCGAGAATCGAGATCTCCCGAGTTTCGAACGATTCTGCCGTCTCAGGTCGATGTAAAAGCGTCAAAATCATTCATTTCAACCAAAAACACAAGATTCTATCGTTAAACGTCACCTGACACGGCTGTGACGAACGAAACTTCGACCAACTTCGATAATCGAGATCTCGCGAGGTTCGAGCGATTTTGCCGTCTCAGCTAGTTGTAAAAATGTTAAAATCATTCAATTCAACCAAAAACACAAGATTCAATCGTTAAACGTCATCTGACACGGCTTTGACGATCGAAACTTCGACCAACTGCGAGAATCGAGATCTCCCGAATTTCGAACGATTCTGCCGTCTCAGCTCGATGTAAAAGCGTCAAAATCATTCATTTCAACCAAAAACACAAGATTCTATCGTTAAACGTCACCTGACGCGGCTGTGACGAACGAAACTTCGACCAACTCCGAGAATCGAGATCTCCCGAGTTTCGAACGATTTTGCCGTCTCAGCTCGATGTAAAAGCGTCAAAATCATTCATTTCAACCAAAAACACAAAATTCAATCGTTAAACGTCATCTGAGACTGCTGTGACGAACGAAACTTCGACCAACGCCGAGAATCGAGATCTCCCGAGTTTCGAACGATTCTGCCGTCTCAGCTCGATGTAAAAGCGTCAAAATCATTCATTAAAAAAAAAAACACAAGATTCTATCGTTAAACGTCACCTGACGCGGCTGTGACGAACGAAACTTCGACCAACTCCGAGAATCGAGATCTCGCGAGTTTCGAGCGATTCTGCCGTCTCAGCTCGATGTAAAAGCGTCAAAATCATTCATTTCAACCAAAAACACAAGATTCTATCGTTAAACGTCGCCTGACGCGTCTGTGACGAACGAAACTTCGACCAACTCCGAGAATCGAGATCTCGCAAGTTTAGAGCGATTCTGCCGTCTCAGCTCGACTCAAAAGCGTCAAAATCATTCATTTCAACCAAAAACACAAGATTGAATCGTTAAACGTCATCTGACACGGCTGTGACAAACGAAACTTCGACCAACTCCGAGAATCGATATCTCCCGAGTTTCGAGGGATTCTGCCGTCTCAGCTCGATGTAAAAGCGTCAAAATCATTCATTTCAACCAAAAGCACAAGATTCTATCGTTAAACGTCGCCTGACGCGTCTGTGACGAACGAAACTTCGACCAACTCCGAGAATCGAGATCTCGCAAGTTTAGAGCGATTCTGCCGTCTCAGCTCGACTCAAAAGCGTCAAAATCATTCATTTCAACCAAAAACACAAGATTGAATCGTTAAACGTCATCTGACACGGCTTTGACGATCGAAACTTCGACCAACAGCGAGAATCTTGATCTCCCGAGTTTCGAACGATTCTGCCGTCTCTTCTCGATGTAAAAGCGTCAAAATCATTCATTTCAACCAAAAACACAAGATTCTATCGTTAAACGTCACCTGACGCGGCTGTGACGAACGAAACTTCGTCCAACGCCGAGAATCGAGATCTCGAGATTTTCGAGCGATTCTGCCGTCTCAGCTAGATGTAAAAGCGTAAAAATCATTCATTTCAACCAAAAACACAAGATTCTATCGTTAAACGTCGCCTGACGCGTCTGTGAGAAACGAAACATCGACTAACTAAGAGAATCGAAATCTCGCGAGTTTCGAGCGATTCTGCCGTCTCAGCTCGACGTAATATCGTCGAAATCATTCATTTCAACCAAAAACACAAAATTCAATCGTTAAACGTCATCTGACACGGCTTTGACGATCGAAACTTCGACCAACTGCGAGAATCGAGATCTCCCGAATTTCGAACGATTCTGCCGTCTCAGCTCGATGTAAAAGCGTCAAAATCATTCATTTCAACCAAAAACACAAGATTCTATCGTTAAACGTCACCTGACGCGGCTGTGACGAACGAAACTTCGACCAACTCCGAGAATCGAGATCTCCGAGTTTCGAACGATTTTGCCGTCTCAGCTCGATGTAAAAGCGTCAAAATCATTCAATTCAACCAAAAACACAAGATTCAATCGTTAAACGTCATCTGATTCGGCTGTGACGAACGAAACTTCGACCAAATCCGAGAATCGAGATCTCGCGAGTTTCGAGCGATTCTGCCGTCTCAGCTCGATGTCAAAGCGTCAAAATCATTCATTTCAACCAAAAAACACAAGATTCTATCGTTAAACGTCATCTGAGACGGCTGTGACGAACGAAACTTCGACCAACTCCGAGAATCGATATCTCCCGAGTTTCGAGCGATTCTGCCGTCTCAGCTGGATGTAAAAGAATCAAAATCATTCATTTCAACTAAAAGCACATGTATCAATCGTTAAACGTCATCTGACACGGCTTTGACGATCGAAACTTCGACCAACTGCGAGAATCGAGATCTCCCGAGTTTCGAACGATTCTGCCGTCTCAGGTCGATGTAAAAGCGTCAAAATCATTCATTTCAACCAAAAACACAAGATTCTATCGTTAAACGTCACCTGACACGGCTGTGACGAACGAAACTTCGACCAACTCCGAGAATCGATATCTCCCGAGTTTCGAGCGATTCTGCCGTCTCAGCTCGATGTAAAAGCGTCAAAATCATTCATTTCAACCAAAAGCACAAGTATCAATCGTTAAACGTCATCTGACACGGCTTTGACGATCGAAACTTCGACCAACTGCGAGAATCGAGATCTCCCGAATTTCGAACGATTCTGCCGTCTCAGCTCGATGTAAAAGCGTCAAAATCATTCATTTCAACCAAAAACACAAGATTCTATCGTTAAACGTCACCTGACACGGCTGTGACGAACGAAACTTCGACCAACTCCGAGAATCGATATCTCCCGAGTTTCGAGCGATTCTGCCGTCTCAGCTCGATGTAAAAGCGTAAAAATCATTCATTTCAACTAAAAGCACAAGTATCAATCGTTAAACGTCATCTGACACGGCTTTGACGATCGAAACTTCGACCAACTGCGAGAATCGAGATCTCCCGAGTTTCGAACGATTCTGCCGTCTCAGCTCGATGTCAAAGCGTCAAAATCATTCATTTCAACCAAAAACACAAGATTCTATCGTTAAACGTCACCTGACACGGCTGTGACGAACGAAACTTCGACCAACTCCGAGAATCGATATCTCCCGAGTTTCGAGCGATTCTGCCGTCTCAGCTCGATGTAAAAGCGTAAAAATCATTCATTTCAACTAAAAGCACAAGTATCAATCGTTAAACGTCATCTGACACGGCTTTGACGATCGAAACTTCGACCAACTGCGAGAATCGAGATCTCCCGAGTTTCGAACGATTCTGCCGTCTCAGCTCGATGTAAAAGCGTCAAAATCATTCATTTCAACCAAAAACACAAGATTCTATCGTTACACGTCACCTGACGCGGCTGTGACGAACGAAACTTCGACCAACTCCGAGAATCGAGATCTCCCGAGTTTCGAACGATTTTGCCGTCTCAGCTCGATGTAAAAGCGTCAAAATCATTCATTTCAACCAAAAACACAAAATTCAATCGTTAAACGTCATCTGAGACTGCTGTGACGAACGAAACTTCGACCAACGCCGAGAATCGAGATCTCCCGAGTTTCGAACGATTCTGCCGTCTCAGCTCGATGTAAAAGCGTCAAAATCATTCATTTAAAAAAAAAACACAAGATTCTATCGTTAAACGTCACCTGACGCGGCTGTGACGAACGAAACTTCGACCAACTCCGAGAATCGAGATCTCGCGAGTTTCGAGCGATTCTGCCGTCTCAGCTCGATGTAAAAGCGTCAAAATCATTCATTTCAACCAAAAACACAAGATTCTATCGTTAAACGTCGCCTGACGCGTCTGTGACGAACGAAACTTCGACCAACTCCGAGAATCGAGATCTCGCAAGTTTAGAGCGATTCTGCCGTCTCAGATCGACTCAAAAGCGTCAAAATCATTCATTTCAACCAAAAACACAAGATTGAATCGTTAAACGTCATCTGACACGGCTGTGACAAACGAAACTTCGACCAACTCCGAGAATCGATATCTCCCGAGTTTCGAGGGATTCTGCCGTCTCAGCTCGATGTAAAAGCGTCAAAATCATTCATTTCAACCAAAAACACAAAATTCAATCGTTAAACGTCATCTGAGATGGCTGTGACGAACGAAACTTCGACCAACGCCGAGAATCGAGATCTCGCAAGTTTCGGGCGATTCTGCCGTCTCAGCTAGTTGTAAAAACGTTAAAATCATTCAATTCAACCAAAAACACAAGATTCAATCGTTAAACGTCATCTGATTCGGCTGTGACGAACGAAACTTCGACCAAATCCGAGAATCGAGATCTCGCGAGTTTCGAGCGATTCTGCCGTCTCAGCTCGATGTAAACGCGTCAAAATCATTCGTTTCAACCAAAAGCACAAGTATCAATCGTTAAACGTCATCTGACACGGCTTTGACGATCGAAACTTCGACCAACTGCGAGAATCGAGATCTCCCGAGTTTCGAAAGATTCTGCCGTCTCAGGTCGATGTAATAGCGTCAAAATCATTCATTTCAACCAAAAACACAAGATTCTATCGTTAAACGTCACCTGACACGGCTGTGACGAACGAAACTTCGACCAACTCCGAGAATCGATATCTCCCGAGTTTCGAGCGATTCTGCCGTCTCAGCTCGATGTAAAAGCGTCAAAATCATTCATTTCAACTAAAAGCACAAGTATCAATCGGTAAACGTCATCTGACACGGCTTTGACGATCGAAACTTCGACCAACTGCGAGAATCGAGATCTCCCGAATTTCGAACGATTCTGCCGTCTCAGCTCGATGTAAAAGCGTCAAAATCATTCATTTCAACCAAAAACACAAGATTCTATCGTTAAACGTCACCTGACGCGGCTGTGACGAACGAAACTTCGACCAACTCCGAGAATCGAGATCTCGCGAGTTTCGAGCGATTCTGCCGTCTCAGCTCGATGTAAAAGCGTCAAAATCATTCATTTCAACCAAAAACACAAGATTCTATCGTTAAACGTCGCCTGACGCGTCTGTGACAAACGAAACATCGACTAACTAAGAGAATCGAAATCTCGCGAGTTTCGAGCGATTCTGCCGTCTCAGCTCGACGTAATATCGTCGAAATCATTCATTTCAACCAAAAACACAAAATTCAATCGTTAAACGTCATCTGAGACGGCTGTGACGAACGAAACTTCGACCAACGCCGAGAATCGAGATCTCGCAAGTTTCGGGCGATTCTGCCGTCTCAGCTCGATGCAAAAGCGTCAAAATCATTCATTTCAACCAAAAACACAAGATTGAATCGTTAAACGTCATCTGACACGGCTGTGACGAACGAAACTTCGACCAACTTCGATAATCGAGATCTCGCGAGGTTCGAGCGATTCTGCCGTCTCAGCTAGTTGTAAAAATGTTAAAATCATTCAATTCAACCAAAAACACAAGATTCAATCGTTAAACGTCATCTGACACGGCTTTGACGATCGAAACTTCGACCAAATGCGAGAATCGAGATCTCCCGAATTTCGAACGATTCTGCCGTCTCAGCTCGATGTAAAAGCGTCAAAATCATTCATTTCAACGAAAACACAAGATTCTATCGTTAAACGTCACCTGACGCGGCTGTGACGAACGAAACTTCGACCAACTCCGAGAATCGAGATCTCCCGAGTTTCGAACGATTTTGCCGTCTCAGCTCGATGTAAAAGCGTCAAAATCATTCATTTCAACCAAAAACACAAAATTCAATCGTTAAACGTCATCTGAGACTGCTGTGACGAACGAAACTTCGACCAACGCCGAGAATCGAGATCTCCCGAGTTTCGAACGATTCTGCCGTCTCAGCTCGATGTAAAAGCGTCAAAATCATTCATTTAAAAAAAAAAACACAAGATTCTATCGTTAAACGTCACCTGACGCGGCTGTGACGAACGAAACTTCGACCAACTCCGAGAATCGAGATCTCCCGAGTTTCGAACGATTTTGCCGTCTCAGCTCGATGTAAAAGCGTCAAAATCATTCATTTCAACCAAAAACACAAAATTCAATCGTTAAACGTCATCTGAGACTGCTGTGACGAACGAAACTTCGACCAACGCCGAGAATCGAGATCTCCCGAGTTTCGAACGATTCTGCCGTCTCAGCTCGATGTAAAAGCGTCAAAATCATTCATTTAAAAAAAAAACACAAGATTCTATCGTTAAACGTCATCTGACACGGCTGTGACGAACGAAACTTCGACCAACTGCGAGAATCGAGATCTCCCGAGTTTCGAACGATTCTGCCGTCTCAGGTCGATGTAATAGCGTCAAAATCATTCATTTCAACCAAAAACACAAGATTCTATCGTTAAACGTCACCTGACACGGCTGTGACGAACGAAACTTCGACCAACTCCGAGAATCGATATCTCCCGAGTTTCGAGCGATTCTGCCTTCTCAGCTCGATGTAAAAGCGTCAAAATCATTCATTTCAACTAAAAGCACAAGTATCAATCGTTAAACGTCATCTGACACGGCTTTGACGATCGAAACTTCGACCAACTGCGAGAATCGAGATCTCCCGAATTTCGAACGATTCTGCCGTCTCAGCTCGATGTAAAAGCGTCAAAATCATTCATTTCGACCAAAAACACAAGATTCTATCGTTAAACGTCAAATGACGCGGCTGTGACGAACGAAACTTCGACCAACTCCGAGAATCGAGATCTCGCGAGTTTCGAGCGATTCTGCCGTGTCAGCTCGACGTAAAATCGTCAAAATCATTCATTTAAACCAAAAACACAAAATTCAATCGTTAAACGTCATCTGAGACGGCTGTGACGAACGAAACTTCGACCAAATCCGAGAATCGAGATCTCGCGAGTTTCGAGCGATTCTGCCGTCTCAGCTCGATGTAAAAGCGTCAAAATCATTCATTTCAACCAAAAGCACAAGTATCAATCGTTAAACGTCATCTGACACGGCTGTGACGAACGAAACTTCGACCAACTGCGAGAATCGAGATCTCCCGAGTTTCGAACGATTCTGCCGTCTCAGCTCGATGTAAAAGCGTCAAAATCATTCATTTCAACCAAAAACACAAGATTCTATCGTTAAACGTCACCTGACGCGGCTGTGACGAACGAAACTTCGACCAACTCCGAGAATCGAGATCTCGCAAGTTTAGAGCGATTCTGCCGTCTCAGCTCGATGTAAAAGCGTCAAAATCATTCATTTCAACCAAAAACACAAGATTGAATCGTTAAACGTCATCTGACACGGCTGTGACGAACGAAACTTCGACCAACTGCGAGAATCGAGATCTCCCGAGTTTCGAACGATTCTGCCGTCTCAGCTCGATGTAAAAGCGTCAAAATCATTCATTTAAAAAAAAACACAAGATTCTATCGTTAAACGTCACCTGACGCGGCTGTGACGAACGAAACTTCGTCCAACGCCGAGAATCGAGATCTCGAGAGTTTCGAGCGATTCTGCCGTCTCAGCTCGATGTAAAAGCGTCAAAATCATTCATTTCAACCAAAAACACAAGATTCTATCGTTAAACGTCGCCTGACGCGTCTGTGACAAACGAAACATCGACTAACTAAGAGAATCGAAATCTCGCGAGTTTCGAGCGATTCTGCCGTCTCAGCTCGACGTAATATCGTCGAAATCATTCATTTCAACCAAAAACACAAAATTCAATCGTTAAACGTCATCTGACACGGCTGTGACGAACGAAACTTCGACCAACTTCGATAATCGAGATCTCGCAAGGTTCGAGCGATTCTGCCGTCTCAGCTAGTTGTAAAAATGTTAAAATCATTCAATTCAACCAAAAACACAAGATTCTATCGTTAAACGTCACCTGACGCGGCTGTGACGAACGAAACTTCGACCAACTCCGAGAATCGAGATCTCGCGAGTTTCGAGCGATTCTGCCGTGTCAGCTCGACGTAAAATCGTCAAAATCATTCATTTAAACCAAAAACACAAAATTCAATCGTTAAACGTCATCTGAGACGGCTGTGACGAACGAAACTTCGACCAACTTCGATAATCGAGATCTCGCAAGGTTCGAGCGATTCTGCCGTCTCAGCTAGTTGTAAAAATGTTAAAATCATTCAATTCAACCAAAAACACAAGATTCTATCGTTAAACGTCACCTGACGCGGCTGTGACGAACGAAACTTCGACCAACTCCGAGAATCGAGATCTCGCGAGTTTCGAGCGATTCTGCCGTGTCAGCTCGACGTAAAATCGTCAAAATCATTCATTTAAACCAAAAACACAAAATTCAATCGTTAAACGTCATCTGAGACGGCTGTGACGAACGAAACTTCGACCAACTCCGAGAATCGAGATCTCGCAAGTTTAGAGCGATTCTGCCGTCTCAGCTCGACGCAAAAGCGTCAAAATCATTCATTTCAACCAAAAACACAAGATTCTATCGTTAAACGTCGCCTGACGCGTCTGTGACAAACGAAACATCGACTAACTAAGAGAATCGAAATCTCGCGAGTTTCGAGCGATTCTGCCGTCTCAGCTCGACGTAATATCGTCGAAATCATTCATTTCAACCAAAAACACAAAATTCAATCGTTAAACGTCATCTGAGACGGCTGTGACGAACGAAACTTCGACCAACGCCGAGAATCGAGATCTCGCAAGTTTCGGGCGATTCTGCCGTCTCAGCTCGATGCAAAAGCGTCAAAATCATTCATTTCAACCAAAAACACAAGATTGAATCGTTAAACGTCATCTGACACGGCTGTGACGAACGAAACTTCGACCAACTTCGATAATCGAGATCTCGCGAGGTTCGAGCGATTCTGCCGTCTCAGCTAGTTGTAAAAATGTTAAAATCATTCAATTCAACCAAAAACACAAGATTCTATCGTTAAACGTCACCTGACGCGGCTGTGACGAACGAAACTTCGACCAACTCCGAGAATCGAGATCTCGCGAGTTTCGAGCGATTCTGCCGTGTCAGCTCGACGTAAAATCGTCAAAATCATTCATTTAAACCAAAAACACAAAATTCAATCGTTAAACGTCATCTGAGACGGCTGTGACGAACGAAACTTCGACCAACTCCGAGAATCGAGATCTCGCAAGTTTAGAGCGATTCTGCCGTCTCAGCTCGACGCAAAAGCGTCAAAATCATTCATTTCAACCAAAAACACAAGATTGAATCGTTAAACGTCATCTGACACGGCTGTGACAAACGAAACATCGACTAATTAAGAGAATCGAGATTTCGCGAGTTTCGAGCGATTCTGCCGTCTCAGCTCGATGTAAAAGCGTCAAAATCATTCATTTCAACCAAAAACACAAGATTGAATCGTTAAACGTCATCTGACACGGCTGTGACGAACGAAACTTCGACCAACTTCGATAATCGAGATCTCGCAAAGTTCGAGCGATTCTGCCGTCTCAGCTAGTTGTAAAAATGTTAAAATCATTCAATTCAACCAAAAACACAAGATTCAATCGTTAAACGTCATCTGATTCGGCTGTGACGAACGAAACTTCGACCAAATCCGAGAATCGAGATCTCGCGAGTTTCGAGCGATACTGCCGTCTCAGCTCGATGTCAAAGCGTCAAAATCATTCATTTCAACCAAAAACACAAGATTCTATCGTTAAACGTCATCTGAGACGGCTGTGACGAACGAAACTTCGACCAACTCCGAGAATCGATATCTCCCGAGTTTCGAGCGATTCTGCCGTCTCAGCTCGATGTAAAAGTATCAAAATCATTCATTTCAACTAAAAGCACAAGTATCAATCGTTAAACGTCATCTGACACGGCTTTGACGATCGAAACTTCGACCAACTGCGAGAATCGAGATCTCCCGAGTTTCGAGCGATTCTGCCGTCTCAGCTCGATGTCAAAGCGTCAAAATCATTCATTTCAACCAAAAACACAAGATTCTATCGTTAAACGTCATCTGAGACGGCTGTGACGAACGAAACTTCGACCAACTCCGAGAATCGATATCTCCCGAGTTTCGAGCGATTCTGCCGTCTCAGCTCGATGTAAAAGAATCAAAATCATTCATTTCAACTAAAAGCACAAGTATCAATCGTTAAACGTCATCTGACACGGCTTTGACGATCGAAACTTCGACCAACTGCGAGAATCGAGATCTCCCGAGTTTCGAACGATTCTGCCGTCTCAGCTCGATGTCAAAGCGTCAAAATCATTCATTTCAACCAAAAACACAAGATTCTATCGTTAAACGTCACCTGACACGGCTGTGACGAACGAAACTTCGACCAACTCCGAGAATCGATATCTCCCGAGTTTCGAGCGATTCTGCCGTCTCAGCTCGATGTAAAAGCGTAAAAATCATTCATTTCAACTAAAAGCACAAGTATCAATCGTTAAACGTCATCTGACACGGCTGTGACGAACGAAACTTCGACCAACTGCGAGAATCGAGATCTCCCGAGTTTCGAACGATTCTGCCGTCTCAGCTCGATGTAAAAGCGTCAAAATCATTCATTTCAACCAAAAACACAAGATTCTATCATTAAACGTCACCTGACACGGCTGTGACGAACGAAACTTCGACCAACTCCGAGAATCGAGATCTCGCAAGTTTAGAGCGATTCTGCCGTCTCAGCTCGACGCAAAAGCGTCAAAATCATTCATTTCAACCAAAAACACAAGATTGAATCGTTAAACGTCATCTGACACGGCTGTGACAAACGAAACATCGACTAATTAAGAGGATCGATATCTCCCGAGTTTCGAGCGATTCTGCCGTCTCAGCTCGATGTAAAAGAATCAAAATCATTCATTTCAACTAAAAGCACAAGTATCAATCGTTAAACGTCATCTGAGACGGCTGTGACGAACGAAACTTCGACCAACTCCGAGAATCGATATCTCCCGAGTTTCGAGCGATTCTGCCGTCTCAGCTCGATGTAAAAGCGTAAAAATCATTCATTTCAACTAAAAGCACAAGTATCAATCGTTAAACGTCATCTGACACGGCTGTGACGAACGAAACTTCGACCAACTGCGAGAATCGAGATCTCCCGAGTTTCGAACGATTCTGCCGTCTCAGCTCGATGTGAAAGCGTCAAAATCATTCATTTCAACCAAAAACACAAGATTCTATCATTAAACGTCACCTGACACGGCTGTGACGAACGAAACTTCGACCAACTCCGAGAATCGAGATCTCGCAAGTTTAGAGCGATTCTGCCGTCTCAGCTCGACGCAAAAGCGTCAAAATCATTCATTTCAACCAAAAACACAAGATTGAATCGTTAAACGTCATCTGACACGGCTGTGACAAACGAAACATCGACTAATTAAGAGGATCGATATCTCCCGAGTTTCGAGCGATTCTGCCGTCTCAGCTCGATGTAAAAGAATCAAAATCATTCATTTCAACTAAAAGCACAAGTATCAATCGTTAAACGTCATCTGAGACGGCTGTGACGAACGAAACTTCGACCAACGCCGAGAATCGAGATCTCGCAAGTTTCGAGCGATTCTGCCGTCTCAGCTCGATGTCAAAGCGTCAAAATCATTCATTTCAACCAAAAACACAAGATTCTATCGTTAAACGTCACCTGACACGGCTGTGACGAACGAAACTTCGACCAACTCCGAGAATCGATATCTCCCGAGTTTCGAGCGATTCTGCCGTCTCAGCTCGATGTAAAAGCGTAAAAATCATTCATTTCAACTAAAAGCACAAGTATCAATCGTTAAACGTCATCTGACACGGCTGTGACGAACGAAACTTCGACCAACTGCGAGAATCGAGATCTCCCGAGTTTCGAACGATTCTGCCGTCTCAGCTCGATGTAAAAGCGTCAAAATCATTCATTTCAACCAAAAACACAAGATTCTATCATTAAATGTCACCTGACACGGCTGTGACGAACGAAACTTCGACCAACTCCGAGAATCGAGATCTCGCAAGTTTAGAGCGATTCTGCCGTCTCAGCTCGACGCAAAAGCGTCAAAATCATTCATTTCAACCAAAAACACAAGATTGAATCGTTAAACGTCATCTGACACGGCTGTGACAAACGAAACATCGACTAATTAAGAGGATCGAGATTTCGCGAGTTTCGAGCGATTCTGCCGTGTCAGCTCGACGTAAAATCGTCAAAAGCATTCATTTCAACCAAAAACACAAGATTCAATCGTTAAACGTCATCTGAGACGGCTGTGACGAACGAAACTTCGACCAACGCCGAGAATCGAGATCTCGCAAGTTTCGAGCGATTCTGCAGGCTCAGCTTGACGCAAAAGCGTCAAAATCATTCATTTCAACCAAAAACACAAGATTCTATCGTTAAAAGTCACCTGACACGGCTGTGACGAACGAAACTTCGACCAACTCCGAGAATCGATATCTCCCGAGTTTCGAGGGATTCTGCCGTCTCAGCTCGATGTAAAAGCGTCAAAATCATTCATTTCAACCAAAAGCACAAGTATCAATCGTTAAACGTCATCTGACACGGCTTTGACGATCGAAACTTCGACCAACAGCGAGAATCGAGATCTCCCGAGTTTCGAACGATTCTGCCGTCTCTTCTCGATGTAAAAGCGTCAAAATCATTCATTTCAACCAAAAACACAAGATTCTATCGTTAAACGTCACCTGACGCGGCTGTGACGAACGAAACTTCGTCCAACGCCGAGAATCGAGATCTCGAGATTTTCGAGCGATTCTGCCGTCTCAGCTAGATGTAAAAGCGTAAAAATCATTCATTTCAACCAAAAACACAAGATTCTATCGTTAAACGTCGCCTGACGCGTCTGTGACAAACGAAACATCGACTAACTAAGAGAATCGAAATCTCGCGAGTTTCGAGCGATTCTGCCGTCTCAGCTCGACGTAATATCGTCGAAATCATTCATTTCAACCAAAAACACAAGATTGAATCGTTAAACGTCATCTGAGACGGCTGTGACGAACGAAACTTCGACCAAGTCCGAGAATCGAGATCTCGCAAGTTTAGAGCGATTCTGCCGTCTCAGCTCGACGCAAAAGCGTCAAAATCATTCATTTCAACCAAAAACACAAGATTGAATCGTTAAACGTCATCTGACACGGCTGTGACAAACGAAACATCGACTAATTAAGAGAATCGAGATTTCGCGAGTTTCGAGCGATTCTGCCGTCTCAGCTCGATGTAAAAGCGTCAAAATCATTCATTTCAACCAAAAACACAAGATTGAATCGTTAAACGTCATCTGACACGGCTGTGACGAACGAAACTTCGACCAACTTCGATAATCGAGATCTCGCAAGGTTCGAGCGATTCTGCCGTCTCAGCTAGTTGTAAAAATGTTAAAATCATTCAATTCAACCAAAAACACAAGATTCAATCGTTAAACGTCATCTGATTCGGCTGTGACGAACGAAACTTCGACCAAATCCGAGAATCGAGATCTCGCGAGTTTCGAGCGATACTGCCGTCTCAGCTCGATGTCAAAGCGTCAAAATCATTCATTTCAACCAAAAACACAAGATTCTATCGTTAAACGTCATCTGAGACGGCTGTGACGAACGAAACTTCGACCAACTCCGAGAATCGATATCTCCCGAGTTTCGAGCGATTCTGCCGTCTCAGCTCGATGTAAAAGTATCAAAATCATTCATTTCAACTAAAAGCACAAGTATCAATCGTTAAACGTCATCTGACACGGCTTTGACGATCGAAACTTCGACCAACTGCGAGAATCGAGATCTCCCGAGTTTCGAGCGATTCTGCCGTCTCAGCTCGATGTCAAAGCGTCAAAATCATTCATTTCAACCAAAAACACAAGATTCTATCGTTAAACGTCATCTGAGACGGCTGTGACGAACGAAACTTCGACCAACTCCGAGAATCGATATCTCCCGAGTTTCGAGCGATTCTGCCGTCTCAGCTCGATGTAAAAGAATCAAAATCATTCAATTCAACTAAAAGCACAAGTATCAATCGTTAAACGTCATCTGACACGGCTTTGACGATCGAAACTTCGACCAACTGCGAGAATCGAGATCTCCCGAGTTTCGAACGATTCTGCCGTCTCAGCTCGATGTCAAAGCGTCAAAATCATTCATTTCAACCAAAAACACAAGATTCTATCGTTAAACGTCACCTGACACGGCTGTGACGAACGAAACTTCGACCAACTCCGAGAATCGATATCTCCCGAGTTTCGAGCGATTCTGCCGTCTCAGCTCGATGTAAAAGCGTAAAAATCATTCATTTCAACTAAAAGCACAAGTATCAATCGTTAAACGTCATCTGACACGGCTGTGACGAACGAAACTTCGACCAACTGCGAGAATCGAGATCTCCCGAGTTTCGAACGATTCTGCCGTCTCAGCTCGATGTAAAAGCGTCAAAATCATTCATTTCAACCAAAAACACAAGATTCTATCATTAAACGTCACCTGACACGGCTGTGACGAACGAAACTTCGACCAACTCCGAGAATCGAGATCTCGCAAGTTTAGAGCGATTCTGCCGTCTCAGCTCGACGCAAAAGCGTCAAAATCATTCATTTCAACCAAAAACACAAGATTGAATCGTTAAACGTCATCTGACACGGCTGTGACAAACGAAACATCGACTAATTAAGAGGATCGATATCTCCCGAGTTTCGAGCGATTCTGCCGTCTCAGCTCGATGTAAAAGAATCAAAATCATTCATTTCAACTAAAAGCACAAGTATCAATCGTTAAACATCATCTGAGACGGCTGTGACGAACGAAACTTCGACCAACGCCGAGAATCGAGATCTCGCAAGTTTCGAGCGATTCTGCCGTCTCAGCTCGATGTCAAAGCGTCAAAATCATTCATTTCAACCAAAAACACAAGATTCTATCGTTAAACGTCACCTGACACGGCTGTGACGAACGAAACTTCGACCAACTCCGAGAAACGATATCTCCCGAGTTTCGAGCGATTCTGCCGTCTCAGCTCGATGTAAAAGCGTAAAAATCATTCATTTCAACTAAAAGCACAAGTATCAATCGTTAAACGTCATCTGACACGGCTGTGACGAACGAAACTTCGACCAACTGCGAGAATCGAGATCTCCCGAGTTTCGAACGATTCTGCCGTCTCAGCTCGATGTAAAAGCGTCAAAATCATTCATTTCAACCAAAAACACAAGATTCTATCATTAAACGTCACCTGACACGGCTGTGACGAACGAAACTTCGACCAACTCCGAGAATCGAGATCTCGCAAGTTTAGAGCGATTCTGCCGTCTCAGCTCGACGCAAAAGCGTCAAAATCATTCATTTCAACCAAAAACACAAGATTGAATCGTTAAACGTCATCTGACACGGCTGTGACAAACGAAACATCGACTAATTAAGAGGATCGATATCTCCCGAGTTTCGAGCGATTCTGCCGTCTCAGCTCGATGTAAAAGAATCAAAATCATTCATTTCAACTAAAAGCACAAGTATCAATCGTTAAACGTCATCTGAGACGGCTGTGACGAACGAAACTTCGACCAACGCCGAGAATCGAGATCTCGCAAGTTTCGAGCGATTCTGCCGTCTCAGCTCGATGTCAAAGCGTCAAAATCATTCATTTCAACCAAAAACACAAGATTCTATCGTTAAACGTCACCTGACACGGCTGTGACGAACGAAACTTCGACCAACTCCGAGAATCGATATCTCCCGAGTTTCGAGCGATTCTGCCGTCTCAGCTCGATGTAAAAGCGTAAAAATCATTCATTTCAACTAAAAGCACAAGTATCAATCGTTAAACGTCATCTGACACGGCTGTGACGAACGAAACTTCGACCAACTGCGAGAATCGAGATCTCCCGAGTTTCGAACGATTCTGCCGTCTCAGCTCGATGTAAAAGCGTCAAAATCATTCATTTCAACCAAAAACACAAGATTCTATCATTAAACGTCACCTGACACGGCTGTGACGAACGAAACTTCGACCAACTCCGAGAATCGAGATCTCGCAAGTTTAGAGCGATTCTGCCGTCTCAGCTCGACGCAAAAGCGTCAAAATCATTCATTTCAACCAAAAACACAAGATTGAATCGTTAAACGTCATCTGACACGGCTGTGACAAACGAAACATCGACTAATTAAGAGGATCGAGATTTCGCGAGTTTCGAGCGATTCTGCCGTGTCAGCTCGACGTAAAATCGTCAAAAGCATTCATTTCAACCAAAAACACAAGATTCAATCGTTAAACGTCATCTGAGACGGCTGTGACGAACGAAACTTCGACCAACGCAGAGAATCGAGATCTCGCAAGTTTCGAGCGATTCTGCAGGCTCAGCTTGACGCAAAAGCGTCAAAGTCATTCATTTCAACCAAAAACACAAGATTCTATCGTTAAAAGTCACCTGACACGGCTGTGACGAACGAAACTTCGACCAACTCCGAGAATCGATATCTCCCGAGTTTCGAGGGATTCTGCCGTCTCAGCTCGATGTAAAAGCGTCAAAATCATTCATTTCAACCAAAAGCACAAGTATCAATCGTTAAACGTCATCTGACACGGCTTTGACGATCGAAACTTCGACCAACAGCGAGAATCGAGATCTCCCGAGTTTCGAACGATTCTGCCGTCTCTTCTCGATGTAAAAGCGTCAAAATCATTCATTTCAACCAAAAACACAAGATTCTATCGTTAAACGTCACCTGACGCGGCTGTGACGAACGAAACTTCGTCCAACGCCGAGAATCGAGATCTCGAGATTTTCGAGCGATTCTGCCGTCTCAGCTAGATGTAAAAGCGTAAAAATCATTCATTTCAACCAAAAACACAAGATTCTATCGTTAAACGTCGCCTGACGCGTCTGTGACAAACGAAACATCGACTAACTAAGAGAATCGAAATCTCGCGAGTTTCGAGCGATTCTGCCGTCTCAGCTCGACGTAATATCGTCGAAATCATTCATTTCAACCAAAAACACAAAATTCAATCGTTAAACGTCATCTGAGACGGCTGTGACGAACGAAACTTCGACCAACGCCGAGAATCGAGATCTCGCAAGTTTCGGGCGATTCTGCCGTCTCAGCTCGATGCAAAAGCGTCAAAATCATTCATTTCAACCAAAAACACAAGATTGAATCGTTAAACGTCATCTGACACGGCTGTGACGAACGAAACTTCGACCAACTTCGATAATCGAGATCTCGCGAGGTTCGAGCGATTCTGCCGTCTCAGCTAGTTGTAAAAATGTTAAAATCATTCAATTCAACCAAAAACACAAGATTCTATCGTTAAACGTCACCTGACGCGGCTGTGACGAACGAAACTTCGACCAACTCCGAGAATCGAGATCTCGCGAGTTTCGAGCGATTCTGCCGTGTCAGCTCGACGTAAAATCGTCAAAATCATTCATTTAAACCAAAAACACAAAATTCAATCGTTAAACGTCATCTGAGACGGCTGTGACGAACGAAACTTCGACCAACTCCGAGAATCGAGATCTCGCAAGTTTAGAGCGATTCTGTCGTCTCAGCTCGACGCAAAAGCGTCAAAATCATTCATTTCAACCAAAAACACAAGATTGAATCGTTAAACGTCATCTGACACGGCTGTGACAAACGAAACATCGACTAATTAAGAGAATCGAGATTTCGCGAGTTTCGAGCGATTCTGCCGTCTCAGCTCGATGTAAAAGCGTCAAAATCATTCATTTCAACCAAAAACACAAGATTGAATCGTTAAACGTCATCTGACACGGCTGTGACGAACGAAACTTCGACCAACTTCGATAATCGAGATCTCGCAAGGTTCGAGCGATTCTGCCGTCTCAGCTAGTTGTAAAAATGTTAAAATCATTCAATTCAACCAAAAACACACGATTCAATCGTTAAACGTCATCTGATTCGGCTGTGACGAACGAAACTTCGACCAAATCCGAGAATCGAGATCTCGCGAGTTTCGAGCGATACTGCCGTCTCAGCTCGATGTCAAAGCGTCAAAATCATTCATTTCAACCAAAAACACAAGATTCTATCGTTAAACGTCATCTGAGACGGCTGTGACGAACGAAACTTCGACCAACTCCGAGAATCGATATCTCCCGAGTTTCGAGCGATTCTGCCGTCTCAGCTCGATGTAAAAGTATCAAAATCATTCATTTCAACTAAAAGCACAAGTATCAATCGTTAAACGTCATCTGACACGGCTTTGACGATCGAAACTTCGACCAACTGCGAGAATCGAGATCTCCCGAGTTTCGAGCGATTCTGCCGTCTCAGCTCGATGTCAAAGCGTCAAAATCATTCATTTCAACCAAAAACACAAGATTCTATCGTTAAACGTCATCTGAGACGGCTGTGACGAACGAAACTTCGACCAACTCCGAGAATCGATATCTCCCGAGTTTCGAGCGATTCTGCCGTCTCAGCTCGATGTAAAAGAATCAAAATCATTCATTTCAACTAAAAGCACAAGTATCAATCGTTAAACGTCATCTGACACGGCTTTGACGATCGAAACTTCGACCAACTGCGAGAATCGAGATCTCCCGAGTTTCGAACGATTCTGCCGTCTCAGCTCGATGTCAAAGCGTCAAAATCATTCATTTCAACCAAAAACACAAGATTCTATCGTTAAACGTCACCTGACACGGCTGTGACGAACGAAACTTCGACCAACTCCGAGAATCGATATCTCCCGAGTTTCGAGCGATTCTGCCGTCTCAGCTCGATGTAAAAGCGTAAAAATCATTCATTTCAACTAAAAGCACAAGTATCAATCGTTAAACGTCATCTGACACGGCTGTGACGAACGAAACTTCGACCAACTGCGAGAATCGAGATCTCCCGAGTTTCGAACGATTCTGCCGTCTCAGCTCGATGTAAAAGCGTCAAAATCATTCATTTCAACCAAAAACACAAGATTCTATCATTAAACGTCACCTGACACGGCTGTGACGAACGAAACTTCGACCAACTCCGAGAATCGAGATCTCGCAAGTTTAGAGCGATTCTGCCGTCTCAGCTCGACGCAAAAGCGTCAAAATCATTCATTTCAACCAAAAACACAAGATTGAATCGTTAAACGTCATCTGACACGGCTGTGACAAACGAAACATCGACTAATTAAGAGGATCGATATCTCCCGAGTTTCGAGCGATTCTGCCGTCTCAGCTCGATGTAAAAGAATCAAAATCATTCATTTCAACTAAAAGCACAAGTATCAATCGTTAAACGTCATCTGAGACGGCTGTGACGAACGAAACTTCGACCAACTCCGAGAATCGATATCTCCCGAGTTTCGAGCGATTCTGCCGTCTCAGCTCGATGTAAAAGCGTAAAAATCATTCATTTCAACTAAAAGCACAAGTATCAATCGTTAAACGTCATCTGACACGGCTGTGACGAACGAAACTTCGACCAACTGCGAGAATCGAGATCTCCCGAGTTTCGAACGATTCTGCCGTCTCAGCTCGATGTGAAAGCGTCAAAATCATTCATTTCAACCAAAAACACAAGATTCTATCATTAAACGTCACCTGACACGGCTGTGACGAACGAAACTTCGACCAACTCCGAGAATCGAGATCTCGCAAGTTTAGAGCGATTCTGCCGTCTCAGCTCGACGCAAAAGCGTCAAAATCATTCATTTCAACCAAAAACACAAGATTGAATCGTTAAACGTCATCTGACACGGCTGTGACAAACGAAACATCGACTAATTAAGAGGATCGATATCTCCCGAGTTTCGAGCGATTCTGCCGTCTCAGCTCGATGTAAAAGAATCAAAATCATTCATTTCAACTAAAAGCACAAGTATCAATCGTTAAACGTCATCTGAGACGGCTGTGACGAACGAAACTTCGACCAACGCCGAGAATCGAGATCTCGCAAGTTTCGAGCGATTCTGCCGTCTCAGCTCGATGTCAAAGCGTCAAAATCATTCATTTCAACCAAAAACACAAGATTCTATCGTTAAACGTCACCTGACACGGCTGTGACGAACGAAACTTCGACCAACTCCGAGAATCGATATCTCCCGAGTTTCGAGCGATTCTGCCGTCTCAGCTCGATGTAAAAGCGTAAAAATCATTCATTTCAACTAAAAGCACAAGTATCAATCGTTAAACGTCATCTGACACGGCTGTGACGAACGAAACTTCGACCAACTGCGAGAATCGAGATCTCCCGAGTTTCGAACGATTCTGCCGTCTCAGCTCGATGTAAAAGCGTCAAAATCATTCATTTCAACCAAAAACACAAGATTCTATCATTAAATGTCACCTGACACGGCTGTGACGAACGAAACTTCGACCAACTCCGAGAATCGAGATCTCGCAAGTTTAGAGCGATTCTGCCGTCTCAGCTCGACGCAAAAGCGTCAAAATCATTCATTTCAACCAAAAACACAAGATTGAATCGTTAAACGTCATCTGACACGGCTGTGACAAACGAAACATCGACTAATTAAGAGGATCGAGATTTCGCGAGTTTCGAGCGATTCTGCCGTGTCAGCTCGACGTAAAATCGTCAAAAGCATTCATTTCAACCAAAAACACAAGATTCAATCGTTAAACGTCATCTGAGACGGCTGTGACGAACGAAACTTCGACCAACGCCGAGAATCGAGATCTCGCAAGTTTCGAGCGATTCTGCAGGCTCAGCTTGACGCAAAAGCGTCAAAATCATTCATTTCAACCAAAAACACAAGATTCTATCGTTAAAAGTCACCTGACACGGCTGTGACGAACGAAACTTCGACCAACTCCGAGAATCGATATCTCCCGAGTTTCGAGGGATTCTGCCGTCTCAGCTCGATGTAAAAGCGTCAAAATCATTCATTTCAACCAAAAGCACAAGTATCAATCGTTAAACGTCATCTGACACGGCTTTGACGATCGAAACTTCGACCAACAGCGAGAATCGAGATCTCCCGAGTTTCGAACGATTCTGCCGTCTCTTCTCGATGTAAAAGCGTCAAAATCATTCATTTCAACCAAAAACACAAGATTCTATCGTTAAACGTCACCTGACGCGGCTGTGACGAACGAAACTTCGTCCAACGCCGAGAATCGAGATCTCGAGATTTTCGAGCGATTCTGCCGTCTCAGCTAGATGTAAAAGCGTAAAAATCATTCATTTCAACCAAAAACACAAGATTCTATCGTTAAACGTCGCCTGACGCGTCTGTGACAAACGAAACATCGACTAACTAAGAGAATCGAAATCTCGCGAGTTTCGAGCGATTCTGCCGTCTCAGCTCGACGTAATATCGTCGAAATCATTCATTTCAACCAAAAACACAAGATTGAATCGTTAAACGTCATCTGAGACGGCTGTGACGAACGAAACTTCGACCAAGTCCGAGAATCGAGATCTCGCAAGTTTAGAGCGATTCTGCCGTCTCAGCTCGACGCAAAAGCGTCAAAATCATTCATTTCAACCAAAAACACAAGATTGAATCGTTAAACGTCATCTGACACGGCTGTGACAAACGAAACATCGACTAATTAAGAGAATCGAGATTTCGCGAGTTTCGAGCGATTCTGCCGTCTCAGCTCGATGTAAAAGCGTCAAAATCATTCATTTCAACCAAAAACACAAGATTGAATCGTTAAACGTCATCTGACACGGCTGTGACGAACGAAACTTCGACCAACTTCGATAATCGAGATCTCGCAAGGTTCGAGCGATTCTGCCGTCTCAGCTAGTTGTAAAAATGTTAAAATCATTCAATTCAACCAAAAACACAAGATTCAATCGTTAAACGTCATCTGATTCGGCTGTGACGAACGAAACTTCGACCAAATCCGAGAATCGAGATCTCGCGAGTTTCGAGCGATACTGCCGTCTCAGCTCGATGTCAAAGCGTCAAAATCATTCATTTCAACCAAAAACACAAGATTCTATCGTTAAACGTCATCTGAGACGGCTGTGACGAACGAAACTTCGACCAACTCCGAGAATCGATATCTCCCGAGTTTCGAGCGATTCTGCCGTCTCAGCTCGATGTAAAAGTATCAAAATCATTCATTTCAACTAAAAGCACAAGTATCAATCGTTAAACGTCATCTGACACGGCTTTGACGATCGAAACTTCGACCAACTGCGAGAATCGAGATCTCCCGAGTTTCGAGCGATTCTGCCGTCTCAGCTCGATGTCAAAGCGTCAAAATCATTCATTTCAACCAAAAACACAAGATTCTATCGTTAAACGTCATCTGAGACGGCTGTGACGAACGAAACTTCGACCAACTCCGAGAATCGATATCTCCCGAGTTTCGAGCGATTCTGCCGTCTCAGCTCGATGTAAAAGAATCAAAATCATTCAATTCAACTAAAAGCACAAGTATCAATCGTTAAACGTCATCTGACACGGCTTTGACGATCGAAACTTCGACCAACTGCGAGAATCGAGATCTCCCGAGTTTCGAACGATTCTGCCGTCTCAGCTCGATGTCAAAGCGTCAAAATCATTCATTTCAACCAAAAACACAAGATTCTATCGTTAAACGTCACCTGACACGGCTGTGACGAACGAAACTTCGACCAACTCCGAGAATCGATATCTCCCGAGTTTCGAGCGATTCTGCCGTCTCAGCTCGATGTAAAAGCGTAAAAATCATTCATTTCAACTAAAAGCACAAGTATCAATCGTTAAACGTCATCTGACACGGCTGTGACGAACGAAACTTCGACCAACTGCGAGAATCGAGATCTCCCGAGTTTCGAACGATTCTGCCGTCTCAGCTCGATGTAAAAGCGTCAAAATCATTCATTTCAACCAAAAACACAAGATTCTATCATTAAACGTCACCTGACACGGCTGTGACGAACGAAACTTCGACCAACTCCGAGAATCGAGATCTCGCAAGTTTAGAGCGATTCTGCCGTCTCAGCTCGACGCAAAAGCGTCAAAATCATTCATTTCAACCAAAAACACAAGATTGAATCGTTAAACGTCATCTGACACGGCTGTGACAAACGAAACATCGACTAATTAAGAGGATCGATATCTCCCGAGTTTCGAGCGATTCTGCCGTCTCAGCTCGATGTAAAAGAATCAAAATCATTCATTTCAACTAAAAGCACAAGTATCAATCGTTAAACATCATCTGAGACGGCTGTGACGAACGAAACTTCGACCAACGCCGAGAATCGAGATCTCGCAAGTTTCGAGCGATTCTGCCGTCTCAGCTCGATGTCAAAGCGTCAAAATCATTCATTTCAACCAAAAACACAAGATTCTATCGTTAAACGTCACCTGACACGGCTGTGACGAACGAAACTTCGACCAACTCCGAGAAACGATATCTCCCGAGTTTCGAGCGATTCTGCCGTCTCAGCTCGATGTAAAAGCGTAAAAATCATTCATTTCAACTAAAAGCACAAGTATCAATCGTTAAACGTCATCTGACACGGCTGTGACGAACGAAACTTCGACCAACTGCGAGAATCGAGATCTCCCGAGTTTCGAACGATTCTGCCGTCTCAGCTCGATGTAAAAGCGTCAAAATCATTCATTTCAACCAAAAACACAAGATTCTATCATTAAACGTCACCTGACACGGCTGTGACGAACGAAACTTCGACCAACTCCGAGAATCGATATCTCCCGAGTTTCGAGCGATTCTGCCGTCTCAGCTCGATGTAAAAGCGTCAAAATCATTCATTTCAACCAAAAACACAAGAGTCTATCGTTAAACGTCATCTGACACGGCTGTGACGAACGAAACTTCGACCAACTTCGATAATCGAGGTCTCGCAAGGTTCGAGCGATTCTGCCGTCTCAGCTAGTTGTAAAAATGTTAAAATCATTCAATTCAACCAAAAACACAAGATTCAATCGTTAAACGTCATCTGATTCGGCTGTGACGAACGAAACTTCGACCAAATCCGAGAATCGAGATCTCGCGAGTTTCGAGCGATTCTGCCGTCTCAGCTCGATGTAAACGCGTCAAAATCATTCATTTCAACCAAAAGCACAAGTATCAATCGTTAAACGTCATCTGACACGGCTGTGACGAACGAAACTTCGACCAACTGCGAGAATCGAGATCTCCCGAGTTTCGAACGATTCTGCCGTCTCAGGTCGATGTAATAGCGTCAAAATCATTCATTTCAACCAAAAACACAAGATTCTATCGTTAAACGTCACCTGACACGGCTGTGACGCACGAAACTTCGACCAACTCCGAGAATTGATATCTCCCGAGTTTCGAGCGATTCTGCCGTCTCAGCTCGATGTAAAAGCGTCAAAATCATTCATTTCAACTAAAAGCACAAGTATCAATCGTTAAACGTCATCTGACACGGCTTTGACGATCGAAACTTCGACCAACTGCGAGAATCGAGATCTCCCGAATTTCGAACGATTCTGCCGTATCAGCTCGATGTAAAAGCGTCAAAATCATTCATTTCAACCAAAAACACAAGATTCTATCGTTAAACGTCACCTGACGCGGCTGTGACGAACGAAACTTCGATCAACTCCGAGAATCGAGATCTCGCGAGTTTCGAGCGATTCTGCCGTGTCAGCTCGACGTAAAATCGTCAAAATCATTCATTTAAACCAAAAACACAAAATTCAATCGTTAAACGTCATCTGAGACGGCTGTGACGAACGAAACTTCGACCAACTCCGAGAATCGATATCTCCCGAGTTTCGAGCGATTCTGCCGCCTCAGCTGGATGTAAAAGAATCAAAATCATTCATTTCAACTAAAAGCACAAGTATCAATCGTTAAACGTCATCTGACACGGCTTTGACGATCGAAACTTCGACCAACTGCGAGAATCGAGATCTCCCGAGTTTCGAACGATTCTGCCGTCTCAGGTCGATGTAAAAGCGTCAAAATCATTCATTTCAACCAAAAACACAAGATTCTATCGTTAAACGTCACCTGACACGGCTGTGACGAACGAAACTTCGACCAACTCCGAGAATCGATATCTCCCGAGTTTCGAGCGATTCTGCCGTCTCAGCTCGATGTAAAAGCGTCAAAATCATTCATTTCAACCAAAAGCACAAGTATCAATCGTTAAACGTCATCTGACACGGCTTTGACGATCGAAACTTCGACCAACAGCGAGAATCGAGATCTCCCGAGTTTCGAACGATTCTGCCGTCTCAGCTCGATGTAAAAGCGTCAAAATCATTCATTTCAACCAAAAACACAAGATTCTATCGTTACACGTCACCTGACGCGGCTGTGACGAACGAAACTTCGACCAACTCCGAGAATCGAGATCTCCCGAGTTTCGAACGATTTTGCCGTCTCAGCTCGATGTAAAAGCGTCAAAATCATTCATTTCAACCAAAAACACAAAATTCAATCGTTAAACGTCATCTGAGACTGCTGTGACGAACGAAACTTCGACCAACGCCGAGAATCGAGATCTCCAAAGTTTCGAACGATTCTGCCGTCTCAGCTCGATGTAAAAGCGTCAAAATCATTCATTTAAAAAAAAAACACAAGATTCTATCGTTAAACGTCACCTGACGCGGCTGTGACGAACGAAACTTCGTCCAACGCCGAGAATCAAGATCTCGAGAGTTTCGAGCGATTCTGCCGTCTCAGCTCGATGTAAAAGCGTCAAAATCATTCATTTCAACCAAAAACACAAGATTCTATCGTTAAACGTCGCCTGACGCGTCTGTGACAAACGAAACATCGACTAACTAAGAGAATCGAAATCTCGCGAGTTTCGAGCGATTCTGCCGTCTCAGCTCGACGTAATATCGTCGAAATCATTCATTTCAACCAAAAACACAAAATTCAATCGTTAAACGTCATCTGAGACGGCTGTGACGAACGAAACTTCGACCAAATCCGAGAATCGAGATCTCGCGAGTTTCGAGCGATTCTGCCGTCTCAGCTCGATGTAAAAGCGTCAAAATCATTCATTTCAACCAAAAGCACAAGTATCAATCGTTAAACGTCATCTGACACGGCTGTGACGAACGAAACTTCGACCAACTGCGAGAATCGAGATCTCCCGAGTTTCGAACGATTCTGCCGTCTCAGCTCGATGTAAAAGCGTCAAAATCATTCATTTCAACCAAAAACACAAGATTCTATCGTTAAACGTCACCTGACACGGCTGTGACGAACGAAACTTCGACCAACTCCGAGAATCGAGATCTCGCAAGTTTAGAGCGATTCTGCCGTCTCAGCTCGACGCAAAAGCGTCAAAATCATTCATTTCAACCAAAAACACAAGATTGAATCGTTAAACGTCATCTGACACGGCTGTGACAAACGAAACATCGACTAATTAAGAGAATCGAGATTTCGCGAGTTTCGAGCGATTCTGCCGTCTCAGCTCGATGTAAAAGCGTCAAAATCATTCATTTCAACCAAAAACACAAGATTCTATCGTTAAACGTCACCTGACGCGGCTGTGACGAACGAAACTTCGATCAACTCCGAGAATCGAGATCTCGCGAGTTTCGAGCGATTCTGCCGTGTCAGCTCGACGTAAAATCGTCAAAATCATTCATTTAAACCAAAAACACAAAATTCAATCGTTAAACGTCATCTGAGACGGCTGTGACGAACGAAACTTCGACCAACTCCGAGAATCGATATCTCCCGAGTTTCGAGCGATTCTGCCGTCTCAGCTGGATGTAAAAGAATCAAAATCATTCATTTCAACTAAAAGCACAAGTATCAATCGTTAAACGTCATCTGACACGGCTTTGACGATCGAAACTTCGACCAACTGCGAGAATCGAGATCTCCCGAGTTTCGAACGATTCTGCCGTCTCAGGTCGATGTAAAAGCGTCAAAATCATTCATTTCAACCAAAAACACAAGATTCTATCGTTAAACGTCACCTGACACGGCTGTGACGAACGAAACTTCGACCAACTCCGAGAATCGATATCTCCCGAGTTTCGAGCGATTCTGCCGTCTCAGCTCGATGTAAAAGCGTCAAAATCATTCATTTCAACCAAAAACACAAGAGTCTATCGTTAAACGTCATCTGACACGGCTGTGACGAACGAAACTTCGACCAACTTCGATAATCGAGATCTCGCAAGGTTCGAGCGATTCTGCCGTCTCAGCTAGTTGTAAAAGTGTTAAAATCATTCAATTCAACCCAAAAACACAAGATTCAATCGTTAAATGTCATCTGATTCGGCTGTGACGAACGAAACTTCGACCAAATCCGAGAATCGAGATCTCGCGAGTTTCGAGCGATTCTGCCGTCTCAGCTCGATGTAAACGCGTCAAAATCATTCATTTCAACCAAAAGCACAAGTATCAATCGTTAAACGTCATCTGACACGGCTGTGACGAACGAAACTTCGACCAACTGCGAGAATCGAGATCTCCCGAGTTTCGAACGATTCTGCCGTCTCAGGTCGATGTAATAGCGTCAAAATCATTCATTTCAACCAAAAACACAAGATTCTATCGTTAAACGTCACCTGACACGGCTGTGACGCACGAAACTTCGACCAACTCCGAGAATTGATATCTCCCGAGTTTCGAGCGATTCTGCCGTCTCAGCTCGATGTAAAAGCGTCAAAATCATTCATTTCAACTAAAAGCACAAGTATCAATCGTTAAACGTCATCTGACACGGCTTTGACGATCGAAACTTCGACCAACTGCGAGAATCGAGATCTCCCGAATTTCGAACGATTCTGCCGTATCAGCTCGATGTAAAAGCGTCAAAATCATTCATTTCAACCAAAAACACAAGATTCTATCGTTAAACGTCACCTGACGCGGCTGTGACGAACGAAACTTCGATCAACTCCGAGAATCGAGATCTCGCGAGTTTCGAGCGATTCTGCCGTGTCAGCTCGACGTAAAATCGTCAAAATCATTCATTTAAACCAAAAACACAAAATTCAATCGTTAAACGTCATCTGAGACGGCTGTGACGAACGAAACTTCGACCAACTCCGAGAATCGATATCTCCCGAGTTTCGAGCGATTCTGCCGCCTCAGCTGGATGTAAAAGAATCAAAATCATTCATTTCAACTAAAAGCACAAGTATCAATCGTTAAACGTCATCTGACACGGCTTTGACGATCGAAACTTCGACCAACTGCGAGAATCGAGATCTCCCGAGTTTCGAACGATTTTGCCGTCTCAGCTCGATGTAAAAGCGTCAAAATCATTCATTTCAACCAAAAACACAAAATTCAATCGTTAAACGTCATCTGAGACTGCTGTGACGAACGAAACTTCGACCAACGCCGAGAATCGAGATCTCCCGAGTTTCGAACGATTCTGCCGTCTCAGCTCGATGTAAAAGCGTCAAAATCATTCATTTAAAAAAAAAAACACAAGATTCTATCGTTAAACGTCATCTGACACGGCTGTGACGAACGAAACTTCGACCAACTGCGAGAATCGAGATCTCCCGAGTTTCGAACGATTCTGCCGTCTCAGGTCGATGTAATAGCGTCAAAATCATTCATTTCAACCAAAAACACAAGATTCTATCGTTAAACGTCACCTGACACGGCTGTGACGAACGAAACTTCGACCAACTCCGAGAATCGATATCTCCCGAGTTTCGAGCGATTCTGCCTTCTCAGCTCGATGTAAAAGCGTCAAAATCATTCATTTCAACTAAAAGCACAAGTATCAATCGTTAAACGTCATCTGACACGGCTGTGACGAACGAAACTTCGACCAACTGCGAGAATCGAGATCTCCCGAGTTTCGAACGATTCTGCCGTCTCAGGTCGATGTAATAGCGTCAAAATCATTCATTTCAACCAAAAACACAAGATTCTATCGTTAAACGTCACCTGACACGGCTGTGACGAACGAAACTTCGACCAACTCCGAGAATCGATATCTCCCGAGTTTCGAGCGATTCTGCCTTCTCAGCTCGATGTAAAAGCGTCAAAATCATTCATTTCAACTAAAAGCACAAGTATCAATCGTTAAACGTCATCTGACACGGCTTTGACGATCGAAACTTCGACCAACTGCGAGAATCGAGATCTCCCGAATTTCGAACGATTCTGCCGTCTCAGCTCGATGTAAAAGCGTCAAAATCATTCATTTCAACCAAAAACACAAGATTCTATCGTTAAACGTCAAATGACGCGGCTGTGACGAACGAAACTTCGACCAACTCCGAGAATCGAGATCTCGCGAGTTTCGAGCGATTCTGCCGTGTCAGCTCGACGTAAAATCGTCAAAATCATTCATTTAAACCAAAAACACAAAATTCAATCGTTAAACGTCATCTGAGACGGCTGTGACGAACGAAACTTCGACCAAATCCGAGAATCGAGATCTCGCGAGTTTCGAGCGATTCTGCCGTCTCAGCTCGATGTAAAAGCGTCAAAATCATTCATTTCAACCAAAAGCACAAGTATCAATCGTTAAACGTCATCTGACACGGCTGTGACGAACGAAACTTCGTCCAACGCCGAGAATCAAGATCTCGAGAGTTTCGAGCGATTCTGCCGTCTCAGCTCGATGTAAAAGCGTCAAAATCATTCAATTCAACCAAAAACACAAGATTCAATCGTTAAACGTCATCTGATTCGGCTGTGACGAACGAAACTTCGACCAAATCCGAGAATCGAGATCTCGCGAGTTTCGAGCGATTCTGCCGTCTCAGCTCGATGTAAACGCGTCAAAATCATTCATTTCAACCAAAAGCACAAGTATCAATCGTTAAACGTCATCTGACACGGCTGTGACGAACGAAACTTCGACCAACTGCGAGAATCGAGATCTCCCGAGTTTCGAACGATTCTGCCGTCTCAGGTCGATGTAATAGCGTCAAAATCATTCATTTCAACCAAAAACACAAGATTCTATCGTTAAACGTCACCTGACACGGCTGTGACGCACGAAACTTCGACCAACTCCGAGAATTGATATCTCCCGAGTTTCGAGCGATTCTGCCGTCTCAGCTCGATGTAAAAGCGTCAAAATCATTCATTTCAACTAAAAGCACAAGTATCAATCGTTAAACGTCATCTGACACGGCTTTGACGATCGAAACTTCGACCAACTGCGAGAATCGAGATCTCCCGAATTTCGAACGATTCTGCCGTATCAGCTCGATGTAAAAGCGTCAAAATCATTCATTTCAACCAAAAACACAAGATTCTATCGTTAAACGTCACCTGACGCGGCTGTGACGAACGAAACTTCGATCAACTCCGAGAATCGAGATCTCGCGAGTTTCGAGCGATTCTGCCGTGTCAGCTCGACGTAAAATCGTCAAAATCATTCATTTAAACCAAAAACACAAAATTCAATCGTTAAACGTCATCTGAGACGGCTGTGACGAACGAAACTTCGACCAACTCCGAGAATCGATATCTCCCGAGTTTCGAGCGATTCTGCCGCCTCAGCTGGATGTAAAAGAATCAAAATCATTCATTTCAACTAAAAGCACAAGTATCAATCGTTAAACGTCATCTGACACGGCTTTGACGATCGAAACTTCGACCAACTGCGAGAATCGAGATCTCCCGAGTTTCGAACGATTCTGCCGTCTCAGGTCGATGTAAAAGCGTCAAAATCATTCATTTCAACCAAAAACACAAGATTCTATCGTTAAACGTCACCTGACACGGCTGTGACGAACGAAACTTCGACCAACTCCGAGAATCGATATCTCCCGAGTTTCGAGCGATTCTGCCGTCTCAGCTCGATGTAAAAGCGTCAAAATCATTCATTTCAACCAAAAGCACAAGTATCAATCGTTAAACGTCATCTGACACGGCTTTGACGATCGAAACTTCGACCAACAGCGAGAATCGAGATCTCCCGAGTTTCGAACGATTCTGCCGTCTCAGCTCGATGTAAAAGCGTCAAAATCATTCATTTCAACCAAAAACACAAGATTCTATCGTTACACGTCACCTGACGCGGCTGTGACGAACGAAACTTCGACCAACTCCGAGAATCGAGATCTCCCGAGTTTCGAACGATTTTGCCGTCTCAGCTCGATGTAAAAGCGTCAAAATCATTCATTTCAACCAAAAACACAAAATTCAATCGTTAAACGTCATCTGAGACTGCTGTGACGAACGAAACTTCGACCAACGCCGAGAATCGAGATCTCCCGAGTTTCGAACGATTCTGCCGTCTCAGCTCGATGTAAAAGCGTCAAAATCATTCATTTAAAAAAAAAACACAAGATTCTATCGTTAAACGTCACCTGACGCGGCTGTGACGAACGAAACTTCGTCCAACGCCGAGAATCAAGATCTCGAGAGTTTCGAGCGATTCTGCCGTCTCAGCTCGATGTAAAAGCGTCAAAATCATTCATTTCAACCAAAAACACAAGATTCTATCGTTAAACGTCGCCTGACGCGTCTGTGACAAACGAAACATCGACTAACTAAGAGAATCGAAATCTCGCGAGTTTCGAGCGATTCTGCCGTCTCAGCTCGACGTAATATCGTCGAAATCATTCATTTCAACCAAAAACACAAAATTCAATCGTTAAACGTCATCTGAGACGGCTGTGACGAACGAAACTTCGACCAAATCCGAGAATCGAGATCTCGCGAGTTTCGAGCGATTCTGCCGTCTCAGCTCGATGTAAAAGCGTCAAAATCATTCATTTCAACCAAAAGCACAAGTATCAATCGTTAAACGTCATCTGACACGGCTGTGACGAACGAAACTTCGACCAACTGCGAGAATCGAGATCTCCCGAGTTTCGAACGATTCTGCCGTCTCAGCTCGATGTAAAAGCGTCAAAATCATTCATTTCAACCAAAAACACAAGATTCTATCGTTAAACGTCACCTGACACGGCTGTGACGAACGAAACTTCGACCAACTCCGAGAATCGAGATCTCGCAAGTTTAGAGCGATTCTGCCGTCTCAGCTCGACGCAAAAGCGTCAAAATCATTCATTTCAACCAAAAACACAAGATTGAATCGTTAAACGTCATCTGACACGGCTGTGACAAACGAAACATCGACTAATTAAGAGAATCGAGATTTCGCGAGTTTCGAGCGATTCTGCCGTCTCAGCTCGATGTAAAAGCGTCAAAATCATTCATTTCAACCAAAAACACAAGATTCTATCGTTAAACGTCACCTGACGCGGCTGTGACGAACGAAACTTCGATCAACTCCGAGAATCGAGATCTCGCGAGTTTCGAGCGATTCTGCCGTGTCAGCTCGACGTAAAATCGTCAAAATCATTCATTTAAACCAAAAACACAAAATTCAATCGTTAAACGTCATCTGAGACGGCTGTGACGAACGAAACTTCGACCAACTCCGAGAATCGATATCTCCCGAGTTTCGAGCGATTCTGCCGTCTCAGCTGGATGTAAAAGAATCAAAATCATTCATTTCAACTAAAAGCACAAGTATCAATCGTTAAACGTCATCTGACACGGCTTTGACGATCGAAACTTCGACCAACTGCGAGAATCGAGATCTCCCGAGTTTCGAACGATTCTGCCGTCTCAGGTCGATGTAAAAGCGTCAAAATCATTCATTTCAACCAAAAACACAAGATTCTATCGTTAAACGTCACCTGACACGGCTGTGACGAACGAAACTTCGACCAACTCCGAGAATCGATATCTCCCGAGTTTCGAGCGATTCTGCCGTCTCAGCTCGATGTAAAAGCGTCAAAATCATTCATTTCAACCAAAAGCACAAGTATCAATCGTTAAACGTCATCTGACACGGCTTTGACGATCGAAACTTCGACCAACAGCGAGAATCGAGATCTCCCGAGTTTCGAACGATTCTGCCGTCTCAGCTCGATGTAAAAGCGTCAAAATCATTCATTTCAACCAAAAACACAAGATTCTATCGTTACACGTCACCTGACGCGGCTGTGACGAACGAAACTTCGACCAACTCCGAGAATCGAGATCTCCCGAGTTTCGAACGATTTTGCCGTCTCAGCTCGATGTAAAAGCGTCAAAATAATTCATTTCAACCAAAAACACAAAATTCAATCGTTAAACGTCATCTGAGACTGCTGTGACGAACGAAACTTCGACCAACGCCGAGAATCGAGATCTCCCGAGTTTCGAACGATTCTGCCGTCTCAGCTCGATGTAAAAGCGTCAAAATCATTCATTTAAAAAAAAAACACAAGATTCTATCGTTAAACGTCACCTGACGCGGCTGTGACGAACGAAACTTCGTCCAACGCCGAGAATCAAGATCTCGAGAGTTTCGAGCGATTCTGCCGTCTCAGCTCGATGTAAAAGCGTCAAAATCATTCATTTCAACCAAAAACACAAGATTCTATCGTTAAACGTCGCCTGACGCGTCTGTGACAAACGAAACATCGACTAACTAAGAGAATCGAAATCTCGCGAGTTTCGAGCGATTCTGCCGTCTCAGCTCGACGTAATATCGTCGAAATCATTCATTTCAACCAAAAACACAAAATTCAATCGTTAAACGTCATCTGAGACGGCTGTGACGAACGAAACTTCGACCAAATCCGAGAATCGAGATCTCGCGAGTTTCGAGCGATTCTGCCGTCTCAGCTCGATGTAAAAGCGTCAAAATCATTCATTTCAACCAAAAGCACAAGTATCAATCGTTAAACGTCATCTGACACGGCTGTGACGAACGAAACTTCGACCAACTGCGAGAATCGAGATCTCCCGAGTTTCGAACGATTCTGCCGTCTCAGCTCGATGTAAAAGCGTCAAAATCATTCATTTCAACCAAAAACACAAGATTCTATCGTTAAACGTCACCTGACACGGCTGTGACGAACGAAACTTCGACCAACTCCGAGAATCGAGATCTCGCAAGTTTAGAGCGATTCTGCCGTCTCAGCTCGACGCAAAAGCGTCAAAATCATTCATTTCAACCAAAAACACAAGATTCTATCGTTAAACGTCACCTGACGCGGCTGTGACGAACGAAACTTCGATCAACTCCGAGAATCGAGATCTCGCGAGTTTCGAGCGATTCTGCCGTGTCAGCTCGACGTAAAATCGTCAAAATCATTCATTTAAACCAAAAACACAAAATTCAATCGTTAAACGTCATCTGAGACGGCTGTGACGAACGAAACTTCGACCAACTCCGAGAATCGATATCTCCCGAGTTTCGAGCGATTCTGCCGCCTCAGCTGGATGTAAAAGAATCAAAATCATTCATTTCAACTAAAAGCACAAGTATCAATCGTTAAACGTCATCTGACACGGCTTTGACGATCGAAACTTCGACCAACTGCGAGAATCGAGATCTCCCGAGTTTCGAACGATTCTGCCGTCTCAGGTCGATGTAAAAGCGTCAAAATCATTCATTTCAACCAAAAACACAAGATTCTATCGTTAAACGTCACCTGACACGGCTGTGACGAACGAAACTTCGACCAACTCCGAGAATCGATATCTCCCGAGTTTCGAGCGATTCTGCCGTCTCAGCTCGATGTAAAAGCGTCAAAATCATTCATTTCAACCAAAAGCACAAGTATCAATCGTTAAACGTCATCTGACACGGCTTTGACGATCGAAACTTCGACCAACAGCGAGAATCGAGATCTCCCGAGTTTCGAACGATTCTGCCGTCTCAGCTCGATGTAAAAGCGTCAAAATCATTCATTTCAACCAAAAACACAAGATTCTATCGTTACACGTCACCTGACGCGGCTGTGACGAACGAAACTTCGACCAACTCCGAGAATCGAGATCTCCCGAGTTTCGTACGATTTTGCCGTCTCAGCTCGATGTAAAAGCGTCAAAATCATTCATTTCAACCAAAAACACAAAATTCAATCGTTAAACGTCATCTGAGACTGCTGTGACGAACGAAACTTCGACCAACGCCGAGAATCGAGATCTCCCGAGTTTCGAACGATTCTGCCGTCTCAGCTCGATGTAAAAGCGTCAAAATCATTCATTTAAAAAAAAAACACAAGATTCTATCGTTAAACGTCACCTGACGCGGCTGTGACGAACGAAACTTCGACCAACTCCGAGAATCGAGATCTCGCGAGTTTCGAGCGATTCTGCCGTCTCAGCTCGATGTAAAAGCGTCAAAATCATTCATTTCAACCAAAAACACAAGATTCTATCGTTAAACGTCGCCTGACACGGCTGTGACGAACGAAACTTCGACCAACTTCGATAATCGAGATCTCGCGAGGTTCGAGCGATTCTGCCGTCTCAGCTAGTTGTAAAAATGTTAAAATCATTCAATTCAACCAAAAACACAAGATTCAATCGTTAAACGTCATCTGACACGGCTTTGACGATCGAAACTTCGACCAAATGCGAGAATCGAGATCTCCCGAATTTCGAACGATTCTGCCGTCTCAGCTCGATGTAAAAGCGTCAAAATCATTCATTTCAACGAAAACACAAGATTCTATCGTTAAACGTCACCTGACGCGGCTGTGACGAACGAAACTTCGACCAACTCCGAGAATCGAGATCTCCCGAGTTTCGAACGATTTTGCCGTCTCAGCTCGATGTAAAAGCGTCAAAATCATTCATTTCAACCAAAAACACAAAATTCAATCGTTAAACGTCATCTGAGACTGCTGTGACGAACGAAACTTCGACCAACGCCGAGAATCGAGATCTCCCGAGTTTCGAACGATTCTGCCGTCTCAGCTCGATGTAAAAGCGTCAAAATCATTCATTTCAACTAAAAGCACAAGTATCAATCGTTAAACGTCATCTGACACGGCTGTGACGAACGAAACTTCGACCAACTGCGAGAATCGAGATCTCCCGAGTTTCGAACGATTCTGCCGTCTCAGGTCGATGTAATAGCGTCAAAATCATTCATTTCAACCAAAAACACAAGATTCTATCGTTAAACGTCACCTGACACGGCTGTGACGAACGAAACTTCGACCAACTCCGAGAATCGATATCTCCCGAGTTTCGAGCGATTCTGCCTTCTCAGCTCGATGTAAAAGCGTCAAAATCATTCATTTCAACTAAAAGCACAAGTATCAATCGTTAAACGTCATCTGACACGGCTTTGACGATCGAAACTTCGACCAACTGCGAGAATCGAGATCTCCCGAATTTCGAACGATTCTGCCGTCTCAGCTCGATGTAAAAGCGTCAAAATCATTCATTTCAACCAAAAACACAAGATTCTATCGTTAAACGTCAAATGACGCGGCTGTGACGAACGAAACTTCGACCAACTCCGAGAATCGAGATCTCGCGAGTTTCGAGCGATTCTGCCGTGTCAGCTCGACGTAAAATCGTCAAAATCATTCATTTAAACCAAAAACACAAAATTCAATCGTTAAACGTCATCTGAGACGGCTGTGACGAACGAAACTTCGACCAAATCCGAGAATCGAGATCTCGCGAGTTTCGAGCGATTCTGCCGTCTCAGCTCGATGTAAAAGCGTCAAAATCATTCATTTCAACCAAAAGCACAAGTATCAATCGTTAAACGTCATCTGACACGGCTGTGACGAACGAAACTTCGTCCAACGCCGAGAATCAAGATCTCGAGAGTTTCGAGCGATTCTGCCGTCTCAGCTCGATGTAAAAGCGTCAAAATCATTCAATTCAACCAAAAACACAAGATTCAATCGTTAAACGTCATCTGATTCGGCTGTGACGAACGAAACTTCGACCAAATCCGAGAATCGAGATCTCGCGAGTTTCGAGCGATTCTGCCGTCTCAGCTCGATGTAAACGCGTCAAAATCATTCATTTCAACCAAAAGCACAAGTATCAATCGTTAAACGTCATCTGACACGGCTGTGACGAACGAAACTTCGACCAACTGCGAGAATCGAGATCTCCCGAGTTTCGAACGATTCTGCCGTCTCAGGTCGATGTAATAGCGTCAAAATCATTCATTTCAACCAAAAACACAAGATTCTATCGTTAAACGTCACCTGACACGGCTGTGACGCACGAAACTTCGACCAACTCCGAGAATTGATATCTCCCGAGTTTCGAGCGATTCTGCCGTCTCAGCTCGATGTAAAAGCGTCAAAATCATTCATTTCAACTAAAAGCACAAGTATCAATCGTTAAACGTCATCTGACACGGCTTTGACGATCGAAACTTCGACCAACTGCGAGAATCGAGATCTCCCGAATTTCGAACGATTCTGCCGTATCAGCTCGATGTAAAAGCGTCAAAATCATTCATTTCAACCAAAAACACAAGATTCTATCGTTAAACGTCACCTGACGCGGCTGTGACGAACGAAACTTCGATCAACTCCGAGAATCGAGATCTCGCGAGTTTCGAGCGATTCTGCCGTGTCAGCTCGACGTAAAATCGTCAAAATCATTCATTTAAACCAAAAACACAAAATTCAATCGTTAAACGTCATCTGAGACGGCTGTGACGAACGAAACTTCGACCAACTCCGAGAATCGATATCTCCCGAGTTTCGAGCGATTCTGCCGCCTCAGCTGGATGTAAAAGAATCAAAATCATTCATTTCAACTAAAAGCACAAGTATCAATCGTTAAACGTCATCTGACACGGCTTTGACGATCGAAACTTCGACCAACTGCGAGAATCGAGATCTCCCGAGTTTCGAACGATTCTGCCGTCTCAGGTCGATGTAAAAGCGTCAAAATCATTCATTTCAACCAAAAACACAAGATTCTATCGTTAAACGTCACCTGACACGGCTGTGACGAACGAAACTTCGACCAACTCCGAGAATCGATATCTCCCGAGTTTCGAGCGATTCTGCCGTCTCAGCTCGATGTAAAAGCGTCAAAATCATTCATTTCAACCAAAAGCACAAGTATCAATCGTTAAACGTCATCTGACACGGCTTTGACGATCGAAACTTCGACCAACAGCGAGAATCGAGATCTCCCGAGTTTCGAACGATTCTGCCGTCTCAGCTCGATGTAAAAGCGTCAAAATCATTCATTTCAACCAAAAACACAAGATTCTATCGTTACACGTCACCTGACGCGGCTGTGACGAACGAAACTTCGACCAACTCCGAGAATCGAGATCTCCCGAGTTTCGAACGATTTTGCCGTCTCAGCTCGATGTAAAAGCGTCAAAATCATTCATTTCAACCAAAAACACAAAATTCAATCGTTAAACGTCATCTGAGACTGCTGTGACGAACGAAACTTCGACCAACGCCGAGAATCGAGATCTCCCGAGTTTCGAACGATTCTGCCGTCTCAGCTCGATGTAAAAGCGTCAAAATCATTCATTTAAAAAAAAAACACAAGATTCTATCGTTAAACGTCACCTGACGCGGCTGTGACGAACGAAACTTCGTCCAACGCCGAGAATCAAGATCTCGAGAGTTTCGAGCGATTCTGCCGTCTCAGCTCGATGTAAAAGCGTCAAAATCATTCATTTCAACCAAAAACACAAGATTCTATCGTTAAACGTCGCCTGACGCGTCTGTGACAAACGAAACATCGACTAACTAAGAGAATCGAAATCTCGCGAGTTTCGAGCGATTCTGCCGTCTCAGCTCGACGTAATATCGTCGAAATCATTCATTTCAACCAAAAACACAAAATTCAATCGTTAAACGTCATCTGAGACGGCTGTGACGAACGAAACTTCGACCAAATCCGAGAATCGAGATCTCGCGAGTTTCGAGCGATTCTGCCGTCTCAGCTCGATGTAAAAGCGTCAAAATCATTCATTTCAACCAAAAGCACAAGTATCAATCGTTAAACGTCATCTGACACGGCTGTGACGAACGAAACTTCGACCAACTGCGAGAATCGAGATCTCCCGAGTTTCGAACGATTCTGCCGTCTCAGCTCGATGTAAAAGCGTCAAAATCATTCATTTCAACCAAAAACACAAGATTCTATCGTTAAACGTCACCTGACACGGCTGTGACGAACGAAACTTCGACCAACTCCGAGAATCGAGATCTCGCAAGTTTAGAGCGATTCTGCCGTCTCAGCTCGACGCAAAAGCGTCAAAATCATTCATTTCAACCAAAAACACAAGATTGAATCGTTAAACGTCATCTGACACGGCTGTGACAAACGAAACATCGACTAATTAAGAGAATCGAGATTTCGCGAGTTTCGAGCGATTCTGCCGTCTCAGCTCGATGTAAAAGCGTCAAAATCATTCATTTCAACCAAAAACACAAGATTCTATCGTTAAACGTCACCTGACGCGGCTGTGACGAACGAAACTTCGATCAACTCCGAGAATCGAGATCTCGCGAGTTTCGAGCGATTCTGCCGTGTCAGCTCGACGTAAAATCGTCAAAATCATTCATTTAAACCAAAAACACAAAATTCAATCGTTAAACGTCATCTGAGACGGCTGTGACGAACGAAACTTCGACCAACTCCGAGAATCGATATCTCCCGAGTTTCGAGCGATTCTGCCGTCTCAGCTGGATGTAAAAGAATCAAAATCATTCATTTCAACTAAAAGCACAAGTATCAATCGTTAAACGTCATCTGACACGGCTTTGACGATCGAAACTTCGACCAACTGCGAGAATCGAGATCTCCCGAGTTTCGAACGATTCTGCCGTCTCAGGTCGATGTAAAAGCGTCAAAATCATTCATTTCAACCAAAAACACAAGATTCTATCGTTAAACGTCACCTGACACGGCTGTGACGAACGAAACTTCGACCAACTCCGAGAATCGATATCTCCCGAGTTTCGAGCGATTCTGCCGTCTCAGCTCGATGTAAAAGCGTCAAAATCATTCATTTCAACCAAAAGCACAAGTATCAATCGTTAAACGTCATCTGACACGGCTTTGACGATCGAAACTTCGACCAACAGCGAGAATCGAGATCTCCCGAGTTTCGAACGATTCTGCCGTCTCAGCTCGATGTAAAAGCGTCAAAATCATTCATTTCAACCAAAAACACAAGATTCTATCGTTACACGTCACCTGACGCGGCTGTGACGAACGAAACTTCGACCAACTCCGAGAATCGAGATCTCCCGAGTTTCGAACGATTTTGCCGTCTCAGCTCGATGTAAAAGCGTCAAAATAATTCATTTCAACCAAAAACACAAAATTCAATCGTTAAACGTCATCTGAGACTGCTGTGACGAACGAAACTTCGACCAACGCCGAGAATCGAGATCTCCCGAGTTTCGAACGATTCTGCCGTCTCAGCTCGATGTAAAAGCGTCAAAATCATTCATTTAAAAAAAAAACACAAGATTCTATCGTTAAACGTCACCTGACGCGGCTGTGACGAACGAAACTTCGTCCAACGCCGAGAATCAAGATCTCGAGAGTTTCGAGCGATTCTGCCGTCTCAGCTCGATGTAAAAGCGTCAAAATCATTCATTTCAACCAAAAACACAAGATTCTATCGTTAAACGTCGCCTGACGCGTCTGTGACAAACGAAACATCGACTAACTAAGAGAATCGAAATCTCGCGAGTTTCGAGCGATTCTGCCGTCTCAGCTCGACGTAATATCGTCGAAATCATTCATTTCAACCAAAAACACAAAATTCAATCGTTAAACGTCATCTGAGACGGCTGTGACGAACGAAACTTCGACCAAATCCGAGAATCGAGATCTCGCGAGTTTCGAGCGATTCTGCCGTCTCAGCTCGATGTAAAAGCGTCAAAATCATTCATTTCAACCAAAAGCACAAGTATCAATCGTTAAACGTCATCTGACACGGCTGTGACGAACGAAACTTCGACCAACTGCGAGAATCGAGATCTCCCGAGTTTCGAACGATTCTGCCGTCTCAGCTCGATGTAAAAGCGTCAAAATCATTCATTTCAACCAAAAACACAAGATTCTATCGTTAAACGTCACCTGACACGGCTGTGACGAACGAAACTTCGACCAACTCCGAGAATCGAGATCTCGCAAGTTTAGAGCGATTCTGCCGTCTCAGCTCGACGCAAAAGCGTCAAAATCATTCATTTCAACCAAAAACACAAGATTCTATCGTTAAACGTCACCTGACGCGGCTGTGACGAACGAAACTTCGATCAACTCCGAGAATCGAGATCTCGCGAGTTTCGAGCGATTCTGCCGTGTCAGCTCGACGTAAAATCGTCAAAATCATTCATTTAAACCAAAAACACAAAATTCAATCGTTAAACGTCATCTGAGACGGCTGTGACGAACGAAACTTCGACCAACTCCGAGAATCGATATCTCCCGAGTTTCGAGCGATTCTGCCGCCTCAGCTGGATGTAAAAGAATCAAAATCATTCATTTCAACTAAAAGCACAAGTATCAATCGTTAAACGTCATCTGACACGGCTTTGACGATCGAAACTTCGACCAACTGCGAGAATCGAGATCTCCCGAGTTTCGAACGATTCTGCCGTCTCAGGTCGATGTAAAAGCGTCAAAATCATTCATTTCAACCAAAAACACAAGATTCTATCGTTAAACGTCACCTGACACGGCTGTGACGAACGAAACTTCGACCAACTCCGAGAATCGATATCTCCCGAGTTTCGAGCGATTCTGCCGTCTCAGCTCGATGTAAAAGCGTCAAAATCATTCATTTCAACCAAAAGCACAAGTATCAATCGTTAAACGTCATCTGACACGGCTTTGACGATCGAAACTTCGACCAACAGCGAGAATCGAGATCTCCCGAGTTTCGAACGATTCTGCCGTCTCAGCTCGATGTAAAAGCGTCAAAATCATTCATTTCAACCAAAAACACAAGATTCTATCGTTACACGTCACCTGACGCGGCTGTGACGAACGAAACTTCGACCAACTCCGAGAATCGAGATCTCCCGAGTTTCGTACGATTTTGCCGTCTCAGCTCGATGTAAAAGCGTCAAAATCATTCATTTCAACCAAAAACACAAAATTCAATCGTTAAACGTCATCTGAGACTGCTGTGACGAACGAAACTTCGACCAACGCCGAGAATCGAGATCTCCCGAGTTTCGAACGATTCTGCCGTCTCAGCTCGATGTAAAAGCGTCAAAATCATTCATTTAAAAAAAAAACACAAGATTCTATCGTTAAACGTCACCTGACGCGGCTGTGACGAACGAAACTTCGACCAACTCCGAGAATCGAGATCTCGCGAGTTTCGAGCGATTCTGCCGTCTCAGCTCGATGTAAAAGCGTCAAAATCATTCATTTCAACCAAAAACACAAGATTCTATCGTTAAACGTCGCCTGACACGGCTGTGACGAACGAAACTTCGACCAACTTCGATAATCGAGATCTCGCGAGGTTCGAGCGATTCTGCCGTCTCAGCTAGTTGTAAAAATGTTAAAATCATTCAATTCAACCAAAAACACAAGATTCAATCGTTAAACGTCATCTGACACGGCTTTGACGATCGAAACTTCGACCAAATGCGAGAATCGAGATCTCCCGAATTTCGAACGATTCTGCCGTCTCAGCTCGATGTAAAAGCGTCAAAATCATTCATTTCAACGAAAACACAAGATTCTATCGTTAAACGTCACCTGACGCGGCTGTGACGAACGAAACTTCGACCAACTCCGAGAATCGAGATCTCCCGAGTTTCGAACGATTTTGCCGTCTCAGCTCGATGTAAAAGCGTCAAAATCATTCATTTCAACCAAAAACACAAAATTCAATCGTTAAACGTCATCTGAGACTGCTGTGACGAACGAAACTTCGACCAACGCCGAGAATCGAGATCTCCCGAGTTTCGAACGATTCTGCCGTCTCAGCTCGATGTAAAAGCGTCAAAATCATTCATTTAAAAAAAAAAACACAAGATTCTATCGTTAAACGTCACCTGACGCGGCTGTGACGAACGAAACTTCGACCAACTCCGAGAATCGAGATCTCCCGAGTTTCGAACGATTTTGCCGTCTCAGCTCGATGTAAAAGCGTCAAAATCATTCATTTCAACCAAAAACACAAAATTCAATCGTTAAACGTCATCTGAGACTGCTGTGACGAACGAAACTTCGACCAACGCCGAGAATCGAGATCTCCCGAGTTTCGAACGATTCTGCCGTCTCAGCTCGATGTAAAAGCGTCAAAATCATTCATTTAAAAAAAAAAACACAAGATTCTATCGTTAAACGTCATCTGACACGGCTGTGACGAACGAAACTTCGACCAACTGCGAGAATCGAGATCTCCCGAGTTTCGAACGATTCTGCCGTCTCAGGTCGATGTAATAGCGTCAAAATCATTCATTTCAACCAAAAACACAAGATTCTATCGTTAAACGTCACCTGACACGGCTGTGACGAACGAAACTTCGACCAACTCCGAGAATCGATATCTCCCGAGTTTCGAGCGATTCTGCCTTCTCAGCTCGATGTAAAAGCGTCAAAATCATTCATTTCAACTAAAAGCACAAGTATCAATCGTTAAACGTCATCTGACACGGCTTTGACGATCGAAACTTCGACCAACTGCGAGAATCGAGATCTCCCGAATTTCGAACGATTCTGCCGTCTCAGCTCGATGTAAAAGCGTCAAAATCATTCATTTCAACCAAAAACACAAGATTCTATCGTTAAACGTCAAATGACGCGGCTGTGACGAACGAAACTTCGACCAACTCCGAGAATCGAGATCTCGCGAGTTTCGAGCGATTCTGCCGTGTCAGCTCGACGTAAAATCGTCAAAATCATTCATTTAAACCAAAAACACAAAATTCAATCGTTAAACGTCATCTGAGACGGCTGTGACGAACGAAACTTCGACCAAATCCGAGAATCGAGATCTCGCGAGTTTCGAGCGATTCTGCCGTCTCAGCTCGATGTAAAAGCGTCAAAATCATTCATTTCAACCAAAAGCACAAGTATCAATCGTTAAACGTCATCTGACACGGCTGTGACGAACGAAACTTCGACCAACTGCGAGAATCGAGATCTCCCGAGTTTCGAACGATTCTGCCGTCTCAGGTCGATGTAAAAGCGTCAAAATCATTCATTTCAACCAAAAACACAAGATTCTATCGTTAAACGTCACCTGACACGGCTGTGACGAACGAAACTTCGACCAACTCCGAGAATCGATATCTCCCGAGTTTCGAGCGATTCTGCCGTCTCAGCTCGATGTAAAAGCGTCAAAATCATTCATTTCAACCAAAAACACAAGAGTCTATCGTTAAACGTCATCTGACACGGCTGTGACGAACGAAACTTCGACCAACTTCGATAATCGAGATCTCGCAAGGTTCGAGCGATTCTGCCGTCTCAGCTAGTTGTAAAAATGTTAAAATCATTCAATTCAACCAAAAACACAAGATTCAATCGTTAAACGTCATCTGATTCGGCTGTGACGAACGAAACTTCGACCAAATCCGAGAATCGAGATCTCGCGAGTTTCGAGCGATTCTGCCGTCTCAGCTCAATGTAAACGCGTCAAAATCATTCATTTCAACCAAAAGCACAAGTATCAATCGTTAAACGTCATCTGACACGGCTGTGACGAACGAAACTTCGACCAACTGCGAGAATCGAGATCTCCCGAGTTTCGAACGATTCTGCCGTCTCAGGTCGATGTAATAGCGTCAAAATCATTCATTTCAACCAAAAACACAAGATTCTATCGTTAAACGTCACCTGACACGGCTGTGACGCACGAAACTTCGACCAACTCCGAGAATTGATATCTCCCGAGTTTCGAGCGATTCTGCCGTCTCAGCTCGATGTAAAAGCGTCAAAATCATTCATTTCAACTAAAAGCACAAGTATCAATCGTTAAACGTCATCTGACACGGCTTTGACGATCGAAACTTCGACCAACTGCGAGAATCGAGATCTCCCGAATTTCGAACGATTCTGCCGTCTCAGCTCGATGTAAAAGCGTCAAAATCATTCATTTCAACCAAAAACACAAGATTCTATCGTTAAACGTCAAATGACGCGGCTGTGACGAACGAAACTTCGACCAACTCCGAGAATCGAGATCTCGCGAGTTTCGAGCGATTCTGCCGTGTCAGCTCGACGTAAAATCGTCAAAATCATTCATTTAAACCAAAAACACAAAATTCAATCGTTAAACGTCATCTGAGACGGCTGTGACGAACGAAACTTCGACCAAATCCGAGAATCGAGATCTCGCGAGTTTCGAGCGATTCTGCCGTCTCAGCTCGATGTAAAAGCGTCAAAATCATTCATTTCAACCAAAAGCACAAGTATCAATCGTTAAACGTCATCTGACACGGCTGTGACGAACGAAACTTCGTCCAACGCCGAGAATCAAGATCTCGAGAGTTTCGAGCGATTCTGCCGTCTCAGCTCGATGTAAAAGCGTCAAAATCATTCAATTCAACCAAAAACACAAGATTCAATCGTTAAACGTCATCTGATTCGGCTGTGACGAACGAAACTTCGACCAAATCCGAGAATCGAGATCTCGCGAGTTTCGAGCGATTCTGCCGTCTCAGCTCGATGTAAACGCGTCAAAATCATTCATTTCAACCAAAAGCACAAGTATCAATCGTTAAACGTCATCTGACACGGCTGTGACGAACGAAACTTCGACCAACTGCGAGAATCGAGATCTCCCGAGTTTCGAACGATTCTGCCGTCTCAGGTCGATGTAATAGCGTCAAAATCATTCATTTCAACCAAAAACACAAGATTCTATCGTTAAACGTCACCTGACACGGCTGTGACGCACGAAACTTCGACCAACTCCGAGAATTGATATCTCCCGAGTTTCGAGCGATTCTGCCGTCTCAGCTCGATGTAAAAGCGTCAAAATCATTCATTTCAACTAAAAGCACAAGTATCAATCGTTAAACGTCATCTGACACGGCTTTGACGATCGAAACTTCGACCAACTGCGAGAATCGAGATCTCCCGAATTTCGAACGATTCTGCCGTATCAGCTCGATGTAAAAGCGTCAAAATCATTCATTTCAACCAAAAACACAAGATTCTATCGTTAAACGTCACCTGACGCGGCTGTGACGAACGAAACTTCGATCAACTCCGAGAATCGAGATCTCGCGAGTTTCGAGCGATTCTGCCGTGTCAGCTCGACGTAAAATCGTCAAAATCATTCATTTAAACCAAAAACACAAAATTCAATCGTTAAACGTCATCTGAGACGGCTGTGACGAACGAAACTTCGACCAACTCCGAGAATCGATATCTCCCGAGTTTCGAGCGATTCTGCCGCCTCAGCTGGATGTAAAAGAATCAAAATCATTCATTTCAACTAAAAGCACAAGTATCAATCGTTAAACGTCATCTGACACGGCTTTGACGATCGAAACTTCGACCAACTGCGAGAATCGAGATCTCCCGAGTTTCGAACGATTCTGCCGTCTCAGGTCGATGTAAAAGCGTCAAAATCATTCATTTCAACCAAAAACACAAGATTCTATCGTTAAACGTCACCTGACACGGCTGTGACGAACGAAACTTCGACCAACTCCGAGAATCGATATCTCCCGAGTTTCGAGCGATTCTGCCGTCTCAGCTCGATGTAAAAGCGTCAAAATCATTCATTTCAACCAAAAGCACAAGTATCAATCGTTAAACGTCATCTGACACGGCTTTGACGATCGAAACTTCGACCAACAGCGAGAATCGAGATCTCCCGAGTTTCGAACGATTCTGCCGTCTCAGCTCGATGTAAAAGCGTCAAAATCATTCATTTCAACCAAAAACACAAGATTCTATCGTTACACGTCACCTGACGCGGCTGTGACGAACGAAACTTCGACCAACTCCGAGAATCGAGATCTCCCGAGTTTCGAACGATTTTGCCGTCTCAGCTCGATGTAAAAGCGTCAAAATCATTCATTTCAACCAAAAACACAAAATGCAATCGTTAAACGTCATCTGAGACTGCTGTGACGAACGAAACTTCGACCAACGCCGAGAATCGAGATCTCCCGAGTTTCGAACGATTCTGCCGTCTCAGCTCGATGTAAAAGCGTCAAAATCATTCATTTAAAAAAAAAACACAAGATTCTATCGTTAAACGTCACCTGACGCGGCTGTGACGAACGAAACTTCGTCCAACGCCGAGAATCAAGATCTCGAGAGTTTCGAGCGATTCTGCCGTCTCAGCTCGATGTAAAAGCGTCAAAATCATTCATTTCAACCAAAAACACAAGATTCTATCGTTAAACGTCGCCTGACGCGTCTGTGACAAACGAAACATCGACTAACTAAGAGAATCGAAATCTCGCGAGTTTCGAGCGATTCTGCCGTCTCAGCTCGACGTAATATCGTCGAAATCATTCATTTCAACCAAAAACACAAAATTCAATCGTTAAACGTCATCTGAGACGGCTGTGACGAACGAAACTTCGACCAAATCCGAGAATCGAGATCTCGCGAGTTTCGAGCGATTCTGCCGTCTCAGCTCGATGTAAAAGCGTCAAAATCATTCATTTCAACCAAAAGCACAAGTATCAATCGTTAAACGTCATCTGACACGGCTGTGACGAACGAAACTTCGACCAACTGCGAGAATCGAGATCTCCCGAGTTTCGAACGATTCTGCCGTCTCAGCTCGATGTAAAAGCGTCAAAATCATTCATTTCAACCAAAAACACAAGATTCTATCGTTAAACGTCACCTGACACGGCTGTGACGAACGAAACTTCGACCAACTCCGAGAATCGAGATCTCGCAAGTTTAGAGCGATTCTGCCGTCTCAGCTCGACGCAAAAGCGTCAAAATCATTCATTTCAACCAAAAACACAAGATTGAATCGTTAAACGTCATCTGACACGGCTGTGACAAACGAAACATCGACTAATTAAGAGAATCGAGATTTCGCGAGTTTCGAGCGATTCTGCCGTCTCAGCTCGACGCAAAAGCGTCAAAATCATTCATTTCAACCAAAAACACAAGATTCTATCGTTAAACGTCACCTGACGCGGCTGTGACGAACGAAACTTCGATCAACTCCGAGAATCGAGATCTCGCGAGTTTCGAGCGATTCTGCCGTGTCAGCTCGACGTAAAATCGTCAAAATCATTCATTTAAACCAAAAACACAAAATTCAATCGTTAAACGTCATCTGAGACGGCTGTGACGAACGAAACTTCGACCAACTCCGAGAATCGATATCTCCCGAGTTTCGAACGATTCTGCCGTCTCAGCTCGATGTAAAAGCGTCAAAATCATTCATTTCAACCAAAAACACAAGATTCTATCGTTAAACGTCACCTGACACGGCTGTGACGAACGAAACTTCGACCAACTCCGAGAATCGAGATCTCGCAAGTTTAGAGCGATTCTGCCGTCTCAGCTCGACGCAAAAGCGTCAAAATCATTCATTTCAACCAAAAACACAAGATTCTATCGTTAAACGTCACCTGACGCGGCTGTGACGAACGAAACTTCGATCAACTCCGAGAATCGAGATCTCGCGAGTTTCGAGCGATTCTGCCGTGTCAGCTCGACGTAAAATCGTCAAAATCATTCATTTAAACCAAAAACACAAAATTCAATCGTTAAACGTCATCTGAGACGGCTGTGACGAACGAAACTTCGACCAACTCCGAGAATCGATATCTCCCGAGTTTCGAGCGATTCTGCCGCCTCAGCTGGATGTAAAAGAATCAAAATCATTCATTTCAACTAAAAGCACAAGTATCAATCGTTAAACGTCATCTGACACGGCTTTGACGATCGAAACTTCGACCAACTGCGAGAATCGAGATCTCCCGAGTTTCGAACGATTCTGCCGTCTCAGGTCGATGTAAAAGCGTCAAAATCATTCATTTCAACCAAAAACACAAGATTCTATCGTTAAACGTCACCTGACACGGCTGTGACGAACGAAACTTCGACCAACTCCGAGAATCGATATCTCCCGAGTTTCGAGCGATTCTGCCGTCTCAGCTCGATGTAAAAGCGTCAAAATCATTCATTTCAACCAAAAGCACAAGTATCAATCGTTAAACGTCATCTGACACGGCTTTGACGATCGAAACTTCGACCAACAGCGAGAATCGAGATCTCCCGAGTTTCGAACGATTCTGCCGTCTCAGCTCGATGTAAAAGCGTCAAAATCATTCATTTCAACCAAAAACACAAGATTCTATCGTTACACGTCACCTGACGCGGCTGTGACGAACGAAACTTCGACCAACTCCGAGAATCGAGATCTCCCGAGTTTCGTACGATTTTGCCGTCTCAGCTCGATGTAAAAGCGTCAAAATCATTCATTTCAACCAAAAACACAAAATTCAATCGTTAAACGTCATCTGAGACTGCTGTGACGAACGAAACTTCGACCAACGCCGAGAATCGAGATCTCCCGAGTTTCGAACGATTCTGCCGTCTCAGCTCGATGTAAAAGCGTCAAAATCATTCATTTAAAAAAAAACACAAGATTCTATCGTTAAACGTCACCTGACGCGGCTGTGACGAACGAAACTTCGACCAACTCCGAGAATCGAGATCTCGCGAGTTTCGAGCGATTCTGCCGTCTCAGCTCGATGTAAAAGCGTCAAAATCATTCATTTCAACCAAAAACACAAGATTCTATCGTTAAACGTCGCCTGACACGGCTGTGACGAACGAAACTTCGACCAACTTCGATAATCGAGATCTCGCGAGGTTCGAGCGATTCTGCCGTCTCAGCTAGTTGTAAAAATGTTAAAATCATTCAATTCAACCAAAAACACAAGATTCAATCGTTAAACGTCATCTGACACGGCTTTGACGATCGAAACTTCGACCAAATGCGAGAATCGAGATCTCCCGAATTTCGAACGATTCTGCCGTCTCAGCTCGATGTAAAAGCGTCAAAATCATTCATTTCAACGAAAACACAAGATTCTATCGTTAAACGTCACCTGACGCGGCTGTGACGAACGAAACTTCGACCAACTCCGAGAATCGAGATCTCCCGAGTTTCGAACGATTTTGCCGTCTCAGCTCGATGTAAAAGCGTCAAAATCATTCATTTCAACCAAAAACACAAAATTCAATCGTTAAACGTCATCTGAGACTGCTGTGACGAACGAAACTTCGACCAACGCCGAGAATCGAGATCTCCCGAGTTTCGAACGATTCTGCCGTCTCAGCTCGATGTAAAAGCGTCAAAATCATTCATTTAAAAAAAAAAACACAAGATTCTATCGTTAAACGTCACCTGACGCGGCTGTGACGAACGAAACTTCGACCAACTCCGAGAATCGAGATCTCCCGAGTTTCGAACGATTTTGCCGTCTCAGCTCGATGTAAAAGCGTCAAAATCATTCATTTCAACCAAAAACACAAAATTCAATCGTTAAACGTCATCTGAGACTGCTGTGACGAACGAAACTTCGACCAACGCCGAGAATCGAGATCTCCCGAGTTTCGAACGATTCTGCCGTCTCAGCTCGATGTAAAAGCGTCAAAATCATTCATTTAAAAAAAAAAACACAAGATTCTATCGTTAAACGTCATCTGACACGGCTGTGACGAACGAAACTTCGACCAACTGCGAGAATCGAGATCTCCCGAGTTTCGAACGATTCTGCCGTCTCAGGTCGATGTAATAGCGTCAAAATCATTCATTTCAACCAAAAACACAAGATTCTATCGTTAAACGTCACCTGACACGGCTGTGACGAACGAAACTTCGACCAACTCCGAGAATCGATATCTCCCGAGTTTCGAGCGATTCTGCCTTCTCAGCTCGATGTAAAAGCGTCAAAATCATTCATTTCAACTAAAAGCACAAGTATCAATCGTTAAACGTCATCTGACACGGCTTTGACGATCGAAACTTCGACCAACTGCGAGAATCGAGATCTCCCGAATTTCGAACGATTCTGCCGTCTCAGCTCGATGTAAAAGCGTCAAAATCATTCATTTCAACCAAAAACACAAGATTCTATCGTTAAACGTCAAATGACGCGGCTGTGACGAACGAAACTTCGACCAACTCCGAGAATCGAGATCTCGCGAGTTTCGAGCGATTCTGCCGTGTCAGCTCGACGTAAAATCGTCAAAATCATTCATTTAAACCAAAAACACAAAATTCAATCGTTAAACGTCATCTGAGACGGCTGTGACGAACGAAACTTCGACCAAATCCGAGAATCGAGATCTCGCGAGTTTCGAGCGATTCTGCCGTCTCAGCTCGATGTAAAAGCGTCAAAATCATTCATTTCAACCAAAAGCACAAGTATCAATCGTTAAACGTCATCTGACACGGCTGTGACGAACGAAACTTCGACCAACTGCGAGAATCGAGATCTCCCGAGTTTCGAACGATTCTGCCGTCTCAGGTCGATGTAAAAGCGTCAAAATCATTCATTTCAACCAAAAACACAAGATTCTATCGTTAAACGTCACCTGACACGGCTGTGACGAACGAAACTTCGACCAACTCCGAGAATCGATATCTCCCGAGTTTCGAGCGATTCTGCCGTCTCAGCTCGATGTAAAAGCGTCAAAATCATTCATTTCAACCAAAAACACAAGAGTCTATCGTTAAACGTCATCTGACACGGCTGTGACGAACGAAACTTCGACCAACTTCGATAATCGAGATCTCGCAAGGTTCGAGCGATTCTGCCGTCTCAGCTAGTTGTAAAAATGTTAAAATCATTCAATTCAACCAAAAACACAAGATTCAATCGTTAAACGTCATCTGATTCGGCTGTGACGAACGAAACTTCGACCAAATCCGAGAATCGAGATCTCGCGAGTTTCGAGCGATTCTGCCGTCTCAGCTCAATGTAAACGCGTCAAAATCATTCATTTCAACCAAAAGCACAAGTATCAATCGTTAAACGTCATCTGACACGGCTGTGACGAACGAAACTTCGACCAACTGCGAGAATCGAGATCTCCCGAGTTTCGAACGATTCTGCCGTCTCAGGTCGATGTAATAGCGTCAAAATCATTCATTTCAACCAAAAACACAAGATTCTATCGTTAAACGTCACCTGACACGGCTGTGACGCACGAAACTTCGACCAACTCCGAGAATTGATATCTCCCGAGTTTCGAGCGATTCTGCCGTCTCAGCTCGATGTAAAAGCGTCAAAATCATTCATTTCAACTAAAAGCACAAGTATCAATCGTTAAACGTCATCTGACACGGCTTTGACGATCGAAACTTCGACCAACTGCGAGAATCGAGATCTCCCGAATTTCGAACGATTCTGCCGTGTCAGCTCGACGTAAAATCGTCAAAATCATTCATTTAAACCAAAAACACAAAATTCAATCGTTAAACGTCATCTGAGACGGCTGTGACGAACGAAACTTCGACCAACTCCGAGAATCGAGATCTCGCGAGTTTCGAGCGATTCTGCCGTGTCAGCTCGACGTAAAATCGTCAAAATCATTCATTTAAACCAAAAACACAAAATTCAATCGTTAAACGTCATCTGAGACGGCTGTGACGAACGAAACTTCGACCAAATCCGAGAATCGAGATCTCGCGAGTTTCGAGCGATTCTGCCGTCTCAGCTCGATGTAAAAGCGTCAAAATCATTCATTTCAACCAAAAGCACAAGTATCAATCGTTAAACGTCATCTGACACGGCTGTGACGAACGAAACTTCGTCCAACGCCGAGAATCAAGATCTCGAGAGTTTCGAGCGATTCTGCCGTCTCAGCTCGATGTAAAAGCGTCAAAATCATTCAATTCAACCAAAAACACAAGATTCAATCGTTAAACGTCATCTGATTCGGCTGTGACGAACGAAACTTCGACCAAATCCGAGAATCGAGATCTCGCGAGTTTCGAGCGATTCTGCCGTCTCAGCTCGATGTAAACGCGTCAAAATCATTCATTTCAACCAAAAGCACAAGTATCAATCGTTAAACGTCATCTGACACGGCTGTGACGAACGAAACTTCGACCAACTGCGAGAATCGAGATCTCCCGAGTTTCGAACGATTCTGCCGTCTCAGGTCGATGTAATAGCGTCAAAATCATTCATTTCAACCAAAAACACAAGATTCTATCGTTAAACGTCACCTGACACGGCTGTGACGCACGAAACTTCGACCAACTCCGAGAATTGATATCTCCCGAGTTTCGAGCGATTCTGCCGTCTCAGCTCGATGTAAAAGCGTCAAAATCATTCATTTCAACTAAAAGCACAAGTATCAATCGTTAAACGTCATCTGACACGGCTTTGACGATCGAAACTTCGACCAACTGCGAGAATCGAGATCTCCCGAATTTCGAACGATTCTGCCGTATCAGCTCGATGTAAAAGCGTCAAAATCATTCATTTCAACCAAAAACACAAGATTCTATCGTTAAACGTCACCTGACGCGGCTGTGACGAACGAAACTTCGATCAACTCCGAGAATCGAGATCTCGCGAGTTTCGAGCGATTCTGCCGTGTCAGCTCGACGTAAAATCGTCAAAATCATTCATTTAAACCAAAAACACAAAATTCAATCGTTAAACGTCATCTGAGACGGCTGTGACGAACGAAACTTCGACCAACTCCGAGAATCGATATCTCCCGAGTTTCGAGCGATTCTGCCGCCTCAGCTGGATGTAAAAGAATCAAAATCATTCATTTCAACTAAAAGCACAAGTATCAATCGTTAAACGTCATCTGACACGGCTTTGACGATCGAAACTTCGACCAACTGCGAGAATCGAGATCTCCCGAGTTTCGAACGATTCTGCCGTCTCAGGTCGATGTAAAAGCGTCAAAATCATTCATTTCAACCAAAAACACAAGATTCTATCGTTAAACGTCACCTGACGCGGCTGTGACGAACGAAACTTCGATCAACTCCGAGAATCGAGATCTCGCGAGTTTCGAGCGATTCTGCCGTGTCAGCTCGACGTAAAATCGTCAAAATCATTCATTTAAACCAAAAACACAAAATTCAATCGTTAAACGTCATCTGAGACGGCTGTGACGAACGAAACTTCGACCAACTCCGAGAATCGATATCTCCCGAGTTTCGAGCGATTCTGCCGCCTCAGCTGGATGTAAAAGAATCAAAATCATTCATTTCAACTAAAAGCACAAGTATCAATCGTTAAACGTCATCTGACACGGCTTTGACGATCGAAACTTCGACCAACTGCGAGAATCGAGATCTCCCGAGTTTCGAACGATTCTGCCGTCTCAGGTCGATGTAAAAGCGTCAAAATCATTCATTTCAACCAAAAACACAAGATTCTATCGTTAAACGTCACCTGACACGGCTGTGACGAACGAAACTTCGACCAACTCCGAGAATCGATATCTCCCGAGTTTCGAGCGATTCTGCCGTCTCAGCTCGATGTAAAAGCGTCAAAATCATTCATTTCAACCAAAAGCACAAGTATCAATCGTTAAACGTCATCTGACACGGCTTTGACGATCGAAACTTCGACCAACAGCGAGAATCGAGATCTCCCGAGTTTCGAACGATTCTGCCGTCTCAGCTCGATGTAAAAGCGTCAAAATCATTCATTTCAACCAAAAACACAAGATTCTATCGTTACACGTCACCTGACGCGGCTGTGACGAACGAAACTTCGACCAACTCCGAGAATCGAGATCTCCCGAGTTTCGTACGATTTTGCCGTCTCAGCTCGATGTAAAAGCGTCAAAATCATTCATTTCAACCAAAAACACAAAATTCAATCGTTAAACGTCATCTGAGACTGCTGTGACGAACGAAACTTCGACCAACGCCGAGAATCGAGATCTCCCGAGTTTCGAACGATTCTGCCGTCTCAGCTCGATGTAAAAGCGTCAAAATCATTCATTTAAAAAAAAAACACAAGATTCTATCGTTAAACGTCACCTGACGCGGCTGTGACGAACGAAACTTCGACCAACTCCGAGAATCGAGATCTCGCGAGTTTCGAGCGATTCTGCCGTCTCAGCTCGATGTAAAAGCGTCAAAATCATTCATTTCAACCAAAAACACAAGATTCTATCGTTAAACGTCGCCTGACACGGCTGTGACGAACGAAACTTCGACCAACTTCGATAATCGAGATCTCGCGAGGTTCGAGCGATTCTGCCGTCTCAGCTAGTTGTAAAAATGTTAAAATCATTCAATTCAACCAAAAACACAAGATTCAATCGTTAAACGTCATCTGACACGGCTTTGACGATCGAAACTTCGACCAAATGCGAGAATCGAGATCTCCCGAATTTCGAACGATTCTGCCGTCTCAGCTCGATGTAAAAGCGTCAAAATCATTCATTTCAACGAAAACACAAGATTCTATCGTTAAACGTCACCTGACGCGGCTGTGACGAACGAAACTTCGACCAACTCCGAGAATCGAGATCTCCCGAGTTTCGAACGATTTTGCCGTCTCAGCTCGATGTAAAAGCGTCAAAATCATTCATTTCAACCAAAAACACAAAATTCAATCGTTAAACGTCATCTGAGACTGCTGTGACGAACGAAACTTCGACCAACGCCGAGAATCGAGATCTCCCGAGTTTCGAACGATTCTGCCGTCTCAGCTCGATGTAAAAGCGTCAAAATCATTCATTTAAAAAAAAAAACACAAGATTCTATCGTTAAACGTCACCTGACGCGGCTGTGACGAACGAAACTTCGACCAACTCCGAGAATCGAGATCTCCCGAGTTTCGAACGATTTTGCCGTCTCAGCTCGATGTAAAAGCGTCAAAATCATTCATTTCAACCAAAAACACAAAATTCAATCGTTAAACGTCATCTGAGACTGCTGTGACGAACGAAACTTCGACCAACGCCGAGAATCGAGATCTCCCGAGTTTCGAACGATTCTGCCGTCTCAGCTCGATGTAAAAGCGTCAAAATCATTCATTTAAAAAAAAAAACACAAGATTCTATCGTTAAACGTCATCTGACACGGCTGTGACGAACGAAACTTCGACCAACTGCGAGAATCGAGATCTCCCGAGTTTCGAACGATTCTGCCGTCTCAGGTCGATGTAATAGCGTCAAAATCATTCATTTCAACCAAAAACACAAGATTCTATCGTTAAACGTCACCTGACACGGCTGTGACGAACGAAACTTCGACCAACTCCGAGAATCGATATCTCCCGAGTTTCGAGCGATTCTGCCTTCTCAGCTCGATGTAAAAGCGTCAAAATCATTCATTTCAACTAAAAGCACAAGTATCAATCGTTAAACGTCATCTGACACGGCTTTGACGATCGAAACTTCGACCAACTGCGAGAATCGAGATCTCCCGAATTTCGAACGATTCTGCCGTCTCAGCTCGATGTAAAAGCGTCAAAATCATTCATTTCAACCAAAAACACAAGATTCTATCGTTAAACGTCAAATGACGCGGCTGTGACGAACGAAACTTCGACCAACTCCGAGAATCGAGATCTCGCGAGTTTCGAGCGATTCTGCCGTGTCAGCTCGACGTAAAATCGTCAAAATCATTCATTTAAACCAAAAACACAAAATTCAATCGTTAAACGTCATCTGAGACGGCTGTGACGAACGAAACTTCGACCAAATCCGAGAATCGAGATCTCGCGAGTTTCGAGCGATTCTGCCGTCTCAGCTCGATGTAAAAGCGTCAAAATCATTCATTTCAACCAAAAGCACAAGTATCAATCGTTAAACGTCATCTGACACGGCTGTGACGAACGAAACTTCGACCAACTGCGAGAATCGAGATCTCCCGAGTTTCGAACGATTCTGCCGTCTCAGGTCGATGTAAAAGCGTCAAAATCATTCATTTCAACCAAAAACACAAGATTCTATCGTTAAACGTCACCTGACACGGCTGTGACGAACGAAACTTCGACCAACTCCGAGAATCGATATCTCCCGAGTTTCGAGCGATTCTGCCGTCTCAGCTCGATGTAAAAGCGTCAAAATCATTCATTTCAACCAAAAACACAAGAGTCTATCGTTAAACGTCATCTGACACGGCTGTGACGAACGAAACTTCGACCAACTTCGATAATCGAGATCTCGCAAGGTTCGAGCGATTCTGCCGTCTCAGCTAGTTGTAAAAATGTTAAAATCATTCAATTCAACCAAAAACACAAGATTCAATCGTTAAACGTCATCTGATTCGGCTGTGACGAACGAAACTTCGACCAAATCCGAGAATCGAGATCTCGCGAGTTTCGAGCGATTCTGCCGTCTCAGCTCAATGTAAACGCGTCAAAATCATTCATTTCAACCAAAAGCACAAGTATCAATCGTTAAACGTCATCTGACACGGCTGTGACGAACGAAACTTCGACCAACTGCGAGAATCGAGATCTCCCGAGTTTCGAACGATTCTGCCGTCTCAGGTCGATGTAATAGCGTCAAAATCATTCATTTCAACCAAAAACACAAGATTCTATCGTTAAACGTCACCTGACACGGCTGTGACGCACGAAACTTCGACCAACTCCGAGAATTGATATCTCCCGAGTTTCGAGCGATTCTGCCGTCTCAGCTCGATGTAAAAGCGTCAAAATCATTCATTTCAACTAAAAGCACAAGTATCAATCGTTAAACGTCATCTGACACGGCTTTGACGATCGAAACTTCGACCAACTGCGAGAATCGAGATCTCCCGAATTTCGAACGATTCTGCCGTGTCAGCTCGACGTAAAATCGTCAAAATCATTCATTTAAACCAAAAACACAAAATTCAATCGTTAAACGTCATCTGAGACGGCTGTGACGAACGAAACTTCGACCAACTCCGAGAATCGAGATCTCGCGAGTTTCGAGCGATTCTGCCGTGTCAGCTCGACGTAAAATCGTCAAAATCATTCATTTAAACCAAAAACACAAAATTCAATCGTTAAACGTCATCTGAGACGGCTGTGACGAACGAAACTTCGACCAAATCCGAGAATCGAGATCTCGCGAGTTTCGAGCGATTCTGCCGTCTCAGCTCGATGTAAAAGCGTCAAAATCATTCATTTCAACCAAAAGCACAAGTATCAATCGTTAAACGTCATCTGACACGGCTGTGACGAACGAAACTTCGTCCAACGCCGAGAATCAAGATCTCGAGAGTTTCGAGCGATTCTGCCGTCTCAGCTCGATGTAAAAGCGTCAAAATCATTCAATTCAACCAAAAACACAAGATTCAATCGTTAAACGTCATCTGATTCGGCTGTGACGAACGAAACTTCGACCAAATCCGAGAATCGAGATCTCGCGAGTTTCGAGCGATTCTGCCGTCTCAGCTCGATGTAAACGCGTCAAAATCATTCATTTCAACCAAAAGCACAAGTATCAATCGTTAAACGTCATCTGACACGGCTGTGACGAACGAAACTTCGACCAACTGCGAGAATCGAGATCTCCCGAGTTTCGAACGATTCTGCCGTCTCAGGTCGATGTAATAGCGTCAAAATCATTCATTTCAACCAAAAACACAAGATTCTATCGTTAAACGTCACCTGACACGGCTGTGACGCACGAAACTTCGACCAACTCCGAGAATTGATATCTCCCGAGTTTCGAGCGATTCTGCCGTCTCAGCTCGATGTAAAAGCGTCAAAATCATTCATTTCAACTAAAAGCACAAGTATCAATCGTTAAACGTCATCTGACACGGCTTTGACGATCGAAACTTCGACCAACTGCGAGAATCGAGATCTCCCGAATTTCGAACGATTCTGCCGTATCAGCTCGATGTAAAAGCGTCAAAATCATTCATTTCAACCAAAAACACAAGATTCTATCGTTAAACGTCACCTGACGCGGCTGTGACGAACGAAACTTCGATCAACTCCGAGAATCGAGATCTCGCGAGTTTCGAGCGATTCTGCCGTGTCAGCTCGACGTAAAATCGTCAAAATCATTCATTTAAACCAAAAACACAAAATTCAATCGTTAAACGTCATCTGAGACGGCTGTGACGAACGAAACTTCGACCAACTCCGAGAATCGATATCTCCCGAGTTTCGAGCGATTCTGCCGCCTCAGCTGGATGTAAAAGAATCAAAATCATTCATTTCAACTAAAAGCACAAGTATCAATCGTTAAACGTCATCTGACACGGCTTTGACGATCGAAACTTCGACCAACTGCGAGAATCGAGATCTCCCGAGTTTCGAACGATTCTGCCGTCTCAGGTCGATGTAAAAGCGTCAAAATCATTCATTTCAACCAAAAACACAAGATTCTATCGTTAAACGTCACCTGACACGGCTGTGACGAACGAAACTTCGACCAACTCCGAGAATCGATATCTCCCGAGTTTCGAGCGATTCTGCCGTCTCAGCTCGATGTAAAAGCGTCAAAATCATTCATTTCAACCAAAAGCACAAGTATCAATCGTTAAACGTCATCTGACACGGCTTTGACGATCGAAACTTCGACCAACAGCGAGAATCGAGATCTCCCGAGTTTCGAACGATTCTGCCGTCTCAGCTCGATGTAAAAGCGTCAAAATCATTCATTTCAACCAAAAACACAAGATTCTATCGTTACACGTCACCTGACGCGGCTGTGACGAACGAAACTTCGACCAACTCCGAGAATCGAGATCTCCCGAGTTTCGAACGATTTTGCCGTCTCAGCTCGATGTAAAAGCGTCAAAATCATTCATTTCAACCAAAAACACAAAATGCAATCGTTAAACGTCATCTGAGACTGCTGTGACGAACGAAACTTCGACCAACGCCGAGAATCGAGATCTCCCGAGTTTCGAACGATTCTGCCGTCTCAGCTCGATGTAAAAGCGTCAAAATCATTCATTTAAAAAAAAAGCACAAGATTCTATCGTTAAACGTCACCTGACGCGGCTGTGACGAACGAAACTTCGTCCAACGCCGAGAATCAAGATCTCGAGAGTTTCGAGCGATTCTGCCGTCTCAGCTCGATGTAAAAGCGTCAAAATCATTCATTTCAACCAAAAACACAAGATTCTATCGTTAAACGTCGCCTGACGCGTCTGTGACAAACGAAACATCGACTAACTAAGAGAATCGAAATCTCGCGAGTTTCGAGCGATTCTGCCGTCTCAGCTCGACGTAATATCGTCGAAATCATTCATTTCAACCAAAAACACAAAATTCAATCGTTAAACGTCATCTGAGACGGCTGTGACGAACGAAACTTCGACCAAATCCGAGAATCGAGATCTCGCGAGTTTCGAGCGATTCTGCCGTCTCAGCTCGATGTAAAAGCGTCAAAATCATTCATTTCAACCAAAAGCACAAGTATCAATCGTTAAACGTCATCTGACACGGCTGTGACGAACGAAACTTCGACCAACTGCGAGAATCGAGATCTCCCGAGTTTCGAACGATTCTGCCGTCTCAGCTCGATGTAAAAGCGTCAAAATCATTCATTTCAACCAAAAACACAAGATTCTATCGTTACACGTCACCTGACGCGGCTGTGACGAACGAAACTTCGACCAACTCCGAGAATCGAGATCTCCCGAGTTTCGTACGATTTTGCCGTCTCAGCTCGATGTAAAAGCGTCAAAATCATTCATTTCAACCAAAAACACAAAATTCAATCGTTAAACGTCATCTGAGACTGCTGTGACGAACGAAACTTCGACCAACGCCGAGAATCGAGATCTCCCGAGTTTCGAACGATTCTGCCGTCTCAGCTCGATGTAAAAGCGTCAAAATCATTCATTTAAAAAAAAAACACAAGATTCTATCGTTAAACGTCACCTGACGCGGCTGTGACGAACGAAACTTCGACCAACTCCGAGAATCGAGATCTCGCGAGTTTCGAGCGATTCTGCCGTCTCAGCTCGATGTAAAAGCGTCAAAATCATTCATTTCAACCAAAAACACAAGATTCTATCGTTAAACGTCGCCTGACACGGCTGTGACGAACGAAACTTCGACCAACTTCGATAATCGAGATCTCGCGAGGTTCGAGCGATTCTGCCGTCTCAGCTAGTTGTAAAAATGTTAAAATCATTCAATTCAACCAAAAACACAAGATTCAATCGTTAAACGTCATCTGACACGGCTTTGACGATCGAAACTTCGACCAAATGCGAGAATCGAGATCTCCCGAATTTCGAACGATTCTGCCGTCTCAGCTCGATGTAAAAGCGTCAAAATCATTCATTTCAACGAAAACACAAGATTCTATCGTTAAACGTCACCTGACGCGGCTGTGACGAACGAAACTTCGACCAACTCCGAGAATCGAGATCTCCCGAGTTTCGAACGATTTTGCCGTCTCAGCTCGATGTAAAAGCGTCAAAATCATTCATTTCAACCAAAAACACAAAATTCAATCGTTAAACGTCATCTGAGACTGCTGTGACGAACGAAACTTCGACCAACGCCGAGAATCGAGATCTCCCGAGTTTCGAACGATTCTGCCGTCTCAGCTCGATGTAAAAGCGTCAAAATCATTCATTTAAAAAAAAAAACACAAGATTCTATCGTTAAACGTCACCTGACGCGGCTGTGACGAACGAAACTTCGACCAACTCCGAGAATCGAGATCTCCCGAGTTTCGAACGATTTTGCCGTCTCAGCTCGATGTAAAAGCGTCAAAATCATTCATTTCAACCAAAAACACAAAATTCAATCGTTAAACGTCATCTGAGACTGCTGTGACGAACGAAACTTCGACCAACGCCGAGAATCGAGATCTCCCGAGTTTCGAACGATTCTGCCGTCTCAGCTCGATGTAAAAGCGTCAAAATCATTCATTTAAAAAAAAAAACACAAGATTCTATCGTTAAACGTCATCTGACACGGCTGTGACGAACGAAACTTCGACCAACTGCGAGAATCGAGATCTCCCGAGTTTCGAACGATTCTGCCGTCTCAGGTCGATGTAATAGCGTCAAAATCATTCATTTCAACCAAAAACACAAGATCCTATCGTTAAACGTCACCTGACACGGCTGTGACGAACGAAACTTCGACCAACTCCGAGAATCGATATCTCCCGAGTTTCGAGCGATTCTGCCTTCTCAGCTCGATGTAAAAGCGTCAAAATCATTCATTTCAACTAAAAGCACAAGTATCAATCGTTAAACGTCATCTGACACGGCTTTGACGATCGAAACTTCGACCAACTGCGAGAATCGAGATCTCCCGAATTTCGAACGATTCTGCCGTCTCAGCTCGATGTAAAAGCGTCAAAATCATTCATTTCAACCAAAAACACAAGATTCTATCGTTAAACGTCAAATGACGCGGCTGTGACGAACGAAACTTCGACCAACTCCGAGAATCGAGATCTCGCGAGTTTCGAGCGATTCTGCCGTGTCAGCTCGACGTAAAATCGTCAAAATCATTCATTTAAACCAAAAACACAAAATTCAATCGTTAAACGTCATCTGAGACGGCTGTGACGAACGAAACTTCGACCAAATCCGAGAATCGAGATCTCGCGAGTTTCGAGCGATTCTGCCGTCTCAGCTCGATGTAAAAGCGTCAAAATCATTCATTTCAACCAAAAGCACAAGTATCAATCGTTAAACGTCATCTGACACGGCTGTGACGAACGAAACTTCGACCAACTGCGAGAATCGAGATCTCCCGAGTTTCGAACGATTCTGCCGTCTCAGGTCGATGTAAAAGCGTCAAAATCATTCATTTCAACCAAAAACACAAGATTCTATCGTTAAACGTCACCTGACACGGCTGTGACGAACGAAACTTCGACCAACTCCGAGAATCGATATCTCCCGAGTTTCGAGCGATTCTGCCGTCTCAGCTCGATGTAAAAGCGTCAAAATCATTCATTTCAACCAAAAACACAAGAGTCTATCGTTAAACGTCATCTGACACGGCTGTGACGAACGAAACTTCGACCAACTTCGATAATCGAGATCTCGCAAGGTTCGAGCGATTCTGCCGTCTCAGCTAGTTGTAAAAATGTTAAAATCATTCAATTCAACCAAAAACACAAGATTCAATCGTTAAACGTCATCTGATTCGGCTGTGACGAACGAAACTTCGACCAAATCCGAGAATCGAGATCTCGCGAGTTTCGAGCGATTCTGCCGTCTCAGCTCAATGTAAACGCGTCAAAATCATTCATTTCAACCAAAAGCACAAGTATCAATCGTTAAACGTCATCTGACACGGCTGTGACGAACGAAACTTCGACCAACTGCGAGAATCGAGATCTCCCGAGTTTCGAACGATTCTGCCGTCTCAGGTCGATGTAATAGCGTCAAAATCATTCATTTCAACCAAAAACACAAGATTCTATCGTTAAACGTCACCTGACACGGCTGTGACGCACGAAACTTCGACCAACTCCGAGAATTGATATCTCCCGAGTTTCGAGCGATTCTGCCGTCTCAGCTCGATGTAAAAGCGTCAAAATCATTCATTTCAACTAAAAGCACAAGTATCAATCGTTAAACGTCATCTGACACGGCTTTGACGATCGAAACTTCGACCAACTGCGAGAATCGAGATCTCCCGAATTTCGAACGATTCTGCCGTATCAGCTCGATGTAAAAGCGTCAAAATCATTCATTTCAACCAAAAACACAAGATTCTATCGTTAAACGTCACCTGACGCGGCTGTGACGAACGAAACTTCGATCAACTCCGAGAATCGAGATCTCGCGAGTTTCGAGCGATTCTGCCGTGTCAGCTCGACGTAAAATCGTCAAAATCATTCATTTAAACCAAAAACACAAAATTCAATCGTTAAACGTCATCTGAGACGGCTGTGACGAACGAAACTTCGACCAACTCCGAGAATCGATATCTCCCGAGTTTCGAGCGATTCTGCCGCCTCAGCTGGATGTAAAAGAATCAAAATCATTCATTTCAACTAAAAGCACAAGTATCAATCGTTAAACGTCATCTGACACGGCTTTGACGATCGAAACTTCGACCAACTGCGAGAATCGAGATCTCCCGAGTTTCGAACGATTCTGCCGTCTCAGGTCGATGTAAAAGCGTCAAAATCATTCATTTCAACCAAAAACACAAGATTCTATCGTTAAACGTCACCTGACACGGCTGTGACGAACGAAACTTCGACCAACTCCGAGAATCGATATCTCCCGAGTTTCGAGCGATTCTGCCGTCTCAGCTCGATGTAAAAGCGTCAAAATCATTCATTTCAACCAAAAGCACAAGTATCAATCGTTAAACGTCATCTGACACGGCTTTGACGATCGAAACTTCGACCAACAGCGAGAATCGAGATCTCCCGAGTTTCGAACGATTCTGCCGTCTCAGCTCGATGTAAAAGCGTCAAAATCATTCATTTCAACCAAAAACACAAGATTCTATCGTTACACGTCACCTGACGCGGCTGTGACGAACGAAACTTCGACCAACTCCGAGAATCGAGATCTCCCGAGTTTCGAACGATTTTGCCGTCTCAGCTCGATGTAAAAGCGTCAAAATCATTCATTTCAACCAAAAACACAAAATTCAATCGTTAAACGTCATCTGAGACTGCTGTGACGAACGAAACTTCGACCAACGCCGAGAATCGAGATCTCCCGAGTTTCGAACGATTCTGCCGTCTCAGCTCGATGTAAAAGCGTCAAAATCATTCATTTAAAAAAAAAACACAAGATTCTATCGTTAAACGTCACCTGACGCGGCTGTGACGAACGAAACTTCGTCCAACGCCGAGAATCAAGATCTCGAGAGTTTCGAGCGATTCTGCCGTCTCAGCTCGATGTAAAAGCGTCAAAATCATTCATTTCAACCAAAAACACAAGATTCTATCGTTAAACGTCGCCTGACGCGTCTGTGACAAACGAAACATCGACTAACTAAGAGAATCGAAATCTCGCGAGTTTCGAGCGATTCTGCCGTCTCAGCTCGACGTAATATCGTCGAAATCATTCATTTCAACCAAAAACACAAAATTCAATCGTTAAACGTCATCTGAGACGGCTGTGACGAACGAAACTTCGACCAAATCCGAGAATCGAGATCTCGCGAGTTTCGAGCGATTCTGCCGTCTCAGCTCGATGTAAAAGCGTCAAAATCATTCATTTCAACCAAAAGCACAAGTATCAATCGTTAAACGTCATCTGACACGGCTGTGACGAACGAAACTTCGACCAACTGCGAGAATCGAGATCTCCCGAGTTTCGAACGATTCTGCCGTCTCAGCTCGATGTAAAAGCGTCAAAATCATTCATTTCAACCAAAAACACAAGATTCTATCGTTAAACGTCACCTGACACGGCTGTGACGAACGAAACTTCGACCAACTCCGAGAATCGAGATCTCGCAAGTTTAGAGCGATTCTGCCGTCTCAGCTCGACGCAAAAGCGTCAAAATCATTCATTTCAACCAAAAACACAAGATTGAATCGTTAAACGTCATCTGACACGGCTGTGACAAACGAAACATCGACTAATTAAGAGAATCGAGATTTCGCGAGTTTCGAGCGATTCTGCCGTCTCAGCTCGATGTAAAAGCGTCAAAATCATTCATTTCAACCAAAAACACAAGATTCTATCGTTAAACGTCACCTGACGCGGCTGTGACGAACGAAACTTCGATCAACTCCGAGAATCGAGATCTCGCGAGTTTCGAGCGATTCTGCCGTGTCAGCTCGACGTAAAATCGTCAAAATCATTCATTTAAACCAAAAACACAAAATTCAATCGTTAAACGTCATCTGAGACGGCTGTGACGAACGAAACTTCGACCAACTCCGAGAATCGATATCTCCCGAGTTTCGAGCGATTCTGCCGTCTCAGCTGGATGTAAAAGAATCAAAATCATTCATTTCAACTAAAAGCACAAGTATCAATCGTTAAACGTCATCTGACACGGCTTTGACGATCGAAACTTCGACCAACTGCGAGAATCGAGATCTCCCGAGTTTCGAACGATTCTGCCGTCTCAGGTCGATGTAAAAGCGTCAAAATCATTCATTTCAACCAAAAACACAAGATTCTATCGTTAAACGTCACCTGACACGGCTGTGACGAACGAAACTTCGACCAACTCCGAGAATCGATATCTCCCGAGTTTCGAGCGATTCTGCCGTCTCAGCTCGATGTAAAAGCGTCAAAATCATTCATTTCAACCAAAAACACAAGAGTCTATCGTTAAACGTCATCTGACACGGCTGTGACGAACGAAACTTCGACCAACTTCGATAATCGAGATCTCGCAAGGTTCGAGCGATTCTGCCGTCTCAGCTAGTTGTAAAAGTGTTAAAATCATTCAATTCAACCCAAAAACACAAGATTCAATCGTTAAATGTCATCTGATTCGGCTGTGACGAACGAAACTTCGACCAAATCCGAGAATCGAGATCTCGCGAGTTTCGAGCGATTCTGCCGTCTCAGCTCGATGTAAACGCGTCAAAATCATTCATTTCAACCAAAAGCACAAGTATCAATCGTTAAACGTCATCTGACACGGCTGTGACGAACGAAACTTCGACCAACTGCGAGAATCGAGATCTCCCGAGTTTCGAACGATTCTGCCGTCTCAGGTCGATGTAATAGCGTCAAAATCATTCATTTCAACCAAAAACACAAGATTCTATCGTTAAACGTCACCTGACACGGCTGTGACGCACGAAACTTCGACCAACTCCGAGAATTGATATCTCCCGAGTTTCGAGCGATTCTGCCGTCTCAGCTCGATGTAAAAGCGTCAAAATCATTCATTTCAACTAAAAGCACAAGTATCAATCGTTAAACGTCATCTGACACGGCTTTGACGATCGAAACTTCGACCAACTGCGAGAATCGAGATCTCCCGAATTTCGAACGATTCTGCCGTATCAGCTCGATGTAAAAGCGTCAAAATCATTCATTTCAACCAAAAACACAAGATTCTATCGTTAAACGTCACCTGACGCGGCTGTGACGAACGAAACTTCGATCAACTCCGAGAATCGAGATCTCGCGAGTTTCGAGCGATTCTGCCGTGTCAGCTCGACGTAAAATCGTCAAAATCATTCATTTAAACCAAAAACACAAAATTCAATCGTTAAACGTCATCTGAGACGGCTGTGACGAACGAAACTTCGACCAACTCCGAGAATCGATATCTCCCGAGTTTCGAGCGATTCTGCCGCCTCAGCTGGATGTAAAAGAATCAAAATCATTCATTTCAACTAAAAGCACAAGTATCAATCGTTAAACGTCATCTGACACGGCTTTGACGATCGAAACTTCGACCAACTGCGAGAATCGAGATCTCCCGAGTTTCGAACGATTTTGCCGTCTCAGCTCGATGTAAAAGCGTCAAAATCATTCATTTCAACCAAAAACACAAAATTCAATCGTTAAACGTCATCTGAGACTGCTGTGACGAACGAAACTTCGACCAACGCCGAGAATCGAGATCTCCCGAGTTTCGAACGATTCTGCCGTCTCAGCTCGATGTAAAAGCGTCAAAATCATTCATTTAAAAAAAAAAACACAAGATTCTATCGTTAAACGTCATCTGACACGGCTGTGACGAACGAAACTTCGACCAACTGCGAGAATCGAGATCTCCCGAGTTTCGAACGATTCTGCCGTCTCAGGTCGATGTAATAGCGTCAAAATCATTCATTTCAACCAAAAACACAAGATTCTATCGTTAAACGTCACCTGACACGGCTGTGACGAACGAAACTTCGACCAACTCCGAGAATCGATATCTCCCGAGTTTCGAGCGATTCTGCCTTCTCAGCTCGATGTAAAAGCGTCAAAATCATTCATTTCAACTAAAAGCACAAGTATCAATCGTTAAACGTCATCTGACACGGCTGTGACGAACGAAACTTCGACCAACTGCGAGAATCGAGATCTCCCGAGTTTCGAACGATTCTGCCGTCTCAGGTCGATGTAATAGCGTCAAAATCATTCATTTCAACCAAAAACACAAGATTCTATCGTTAAACGTCACCTGACACGGCTGTGACGAACGAAACTTCGACCAACTCCGAGAATCGATATCTCCCGAGTTTCGAGCGATTCTGCCTTCTCAGCTCGATGTAAAAGCGTCAAAATCATTCATTTCAACTAAAAGCACAAGTATCAATCGTTAAACGTCATCTGACACGGCTTTGACGATCGAAACTTCGACCAACTGCGAGAATCGAGATCTCCCGAATTTCGAACGATTCTGCCGTCTCAGCTCGATGTAAAAGCGTCAAAATCATTCATTTCAACCAAAAACACAAGATTCTATCGTTAAACGTCAAATGACGCGGCTGTGACGAACGAAACTTCGACCAACTCCGAGAATCGAGATCTCGCGAGTTTCGAGCGATTCTGCCGTGTCAGCTCGACGTAAAATCGTCAAAATCATTCATTTAAACCAAAAACACAAAATTCAATCGTTAAACGTCATCTGAGACGGCTGTGACGAACGAAACTTCGACCAAATCCGAGAATCGAGATCTCGCGAGTTTCGAGCGATTCTGCCGTCTCAGCTCGATGTAAAAGCGTCAAAATCATTCATTTCAACCAAAAGCACAAGTATCAATCGTTAAACGTCATCTGACACGGCTGTGACGAACGAAACTTCGACCAACTGCGAGAATCGAGATCTCCCGAGTTTCGAACGATTCTGCCGTCTCAGCTCGATGTAAAAGCGTCAAAATCATTCATTTCAACCAAAAACACAAGATTCTATCGTTAAACGTCACCTGACGCGGCTGTGACGAACGAAACTTCGACCAACTCCGAGAATCGAGATCTCGCAAGTTTAGAGCGATTCTGCCGTCTCAGCTCGACGCAAAAGCGTCAAAATCATTCATTTCAACCAAAAACACAAGATTGAATCGTTAAACGTCATCTGACACGGCTGTGACAAACGAAACATCGACTAATTAAGAGAATCGAGATCTCGCAAGTTTAGAGCGATTCTGCCGTCTCAGCTCGATGTAAAAGCGTCAAAATCATTCATTTCAACCAAAAACACAAGATTGAATCGTTAAACGTCATCTGACACGGCTGTGACGAACGAAACTTCGACCAACTGCGAGAATCGAGATCTCCCGAGTTTCGAACGATTCTGCCGTCTCAGCTCGATGTAAAAGCGTCAAAATCATTCATTTAAAAAAAAAACACAAGATTCTATCGTTAAACGTCACCTGACGGGGCTGTGACGAACGAAACTTCGTCCAACGCCGAGAATCAAGATCTCGAGAGTTTCGAGCGATTCTGCCGTCTCAGCTCGATGTAAAAGCGTCAAAATCATTCATTTCAACCAAAAACACAAGATTCTATCGTTAAACGTCGCCTGACGCGTCTGTGACAAACGAAACATCGACTAACTAAGAGAATCGAAATCTCGCGAGTTTCGAGCGATTCTGCCGTCTCAGCTCGACGTAATATCGTCGAAATCATTCATTTCAACCAAAAACACAAAATTCAATCGTTAAACGTCATCTGAGACGGCTGTGACGAACGAAACTTCGACCAAATCCGAGAATCGAGATCTCGCGAGTTTCGAGCGATTCTGCCGTCTCAGCTCGATGTAAAAGCGTCAAAATCATTCATTTCAACCAAAAACACAAGATTGAATCGTTAAACGTCATCTGACACGGCTGTGACAAACGAAACATCGACTAATTAAGAGAATCGAGATTTCGCGAGTTTCGAGCGATTCTGCCGTCTCAGCTCGATGTAAAAGCGTCAAAATCATTCATTTCAACCAAAAACACAAGATTCTATCGTTAAACGTCACCTGACGCGGCTGTGACGAACGAAACTTCGATCAACTCCGAGAATCGAGATCTCGCGAGTTTCGAGCGATTCTGCCGTGTCAGCTCGACGTAAAATCGTCAAAATCATTCATTTAAACCAAAAACACAAAATTCAATCGTTAAACGTCATCTGAGACGGCTGTGACGAACGAAACTTCGACCAACTCCGAGAATCGATATCTCCCGAGTTTCGAACGATTCTGCCGTCTCAGCTGGATGTAAAAGAATCAAAATCATTCATTTCAACTAAAAGCACAAGTATCAATCGTTAAACGTCATCTGACACGGCTTTGACGATCGAAACTTCGACCAACTGCGAGAATCGAGATCTCCCGAGTTTCGAACGATTCTGCCGTCTCAGGTCGATGTAAAAGCGTCAAAATCATTCATTTCAACCAAAAACACAAGATTCTATCGTTAAACGTCACCTGACACGGCTGTGACGAACGAAACTTCGACCAACTCCGAGAATCGATATCTCCCGAGTTTCGAGCGATTCTGCCGTCTCAGCTTGATGTAAAAGCGTCAAAATCATTCATTTCAACCAAAAACACAAGAGTCTATCGTTAAACGTCATCTGACACGGCTGTGACGAACGAAACTTCGACCAACTTCGATAATCGAGATCTCGCAAGGTTCGAGCGATTCTGCCGTCTCAGCTAGTTGTAAAAATGTTAAAATCATTCAATTCAACCAAAAACACAAGATTCAATCGTTAAACGTCATCTGATTCGGCTGTGACGAACGAAACTTCGACCAAATCCGAGAATCGAGATCTCGCGAGTTTCGAGCGATTCTGCCGTCTCAGCTCGATGTAAACGCGTCAAAATCATTCATTTCAACCAAAAGCACAAGTATCAATCGTTAAACGTCATCTGACACGGCTGTGACGAACGAAACTTCGACCAACTGCGAGAATCGAGATCTCCCGAGTTTCGAACGATTCTGCCGTCTCAGGTCGATGTAATAGCGTCAAAATCATTCATTTCAACCAAAAACACAAGATTCTATCGTTAAACGTCACCTGACACGGCTGTGACGCACGAAACTTCGACCAACTCCGAGAATTGATATCTCCCGAGTTTCGAGCGATTCTGCCGTCTCAGCTCGATGTAAAAGCGTCAAAATCATTCATTTCAACTAAAAGCACAAGTATCAATCGTTAAACGTCATCTGACACGGCTTTGACGATCGAAACTTCGACCAACTGCGAGAATCGAGATCTCCCGAATTTCGAACGATTCTGCCGTATCAGCTCGATGTAAAAGCGTCAAAATCATTCATTTCAACCAAAAACACAAGATTCTATCGTTAAACGTCACCTGACGCGGCTGTGACGAACGAAACTTCGATCAACTCCGAGAATCGAGATCTCGCGAGTTTCGAGCGATTCTGCCGTGTCAGCTCGACGTAAAATCGTCAAAATCATTCATTTAAACCAAAAACACAAAATTCAATCGTTAAACGTCATCTGAGACGGCTGTGACGAACGAAACTTCGACCAACTCCGAGAATCGATATCTCCCGAGTTTCGAGCGATTCTGCCGCCTCAGCTGGATGTAAAAGAATCAAAATCATTCATTTCAACTAAAAGCACAAGTATCAATCGTTAAACGTCATCTGACACGGCTTTGACGATCGAAACTTCGACCAACTGCGAGAATCGAGATCTCCCGAGTTTCGAACGATTCTGCCGTCTCAGGTCGATGTAAAAGCGTCAAAATCATTCATTTCAACCAAAAACACAAGATTCTATCGTTAAACGTCACCTGACACGGCTGTGACGAACGAAACTTCGACCAACTCCGAGAATCGATATCTCCCGAGTTTCGAGCGATTCTGCCGTCTCAGCTCGATGTAAAAGCGTCAAAATCATTCATTTCAACCAAAAGCACAAGTATCAATCGTTAAACGTCATCTGACACGGCTTTGACGATCGAAACTTCGACCAACAGCGAGAATCGAGATCTCCCGAGTTTCGAACGATTCAGCCGTCTCAGCTCGATGTAAAAGCGTCAAAATCATTCATTTCAACCAAAAACACAAGATTCTATCGTTACACGTCACCTGACGCGGCTGTGACGAACGAAACTTCGACCAACTCCGAGAATCGAGATCTCCCGAGATCTCGAAGATTCTATCGTTAAACGTCATCTGACACGGCTTTGACGATCGAAACTTCGACCAACTGCGAGAATCGAGATCTCCCGAGTTTCGAACGATTCTGCCGTCTCAGGTCGATGTAAAAGCGTCAAAATCATTCATTTCAACCAAAAACACAAGATTCTATCGTTAAACGTCACCTGACACGGCTGTGACGAACGAAACTTCGACCAACTCCGAGAATCGATATCTCCCGAGTTTCGAGCGATTCTGCCGTCTCAGCTCGATGTAAAAGCGTCAAAATCATTCATTTCAACCAAAAGCACAAGTATCAATCGTTAAACGTCATCTGACACGGCTTTGACGATCGAAACTTCGACCAACAGCGAGAATCGAGATCTCCCGAGTTTCGAACGATTCTGCCGTCTCAGCTCGATGTAAAAGCGTCAAAATCATTCATTTCAACCAAAAACACAAGATTCTATCGTTACACGTCACCTGACGCGGCTGTGACGAACGAAACTTCGACCAACTCCGAGAATCGAGATCTCCCGAGTTTCGAACGATTTTGCCGTCTCAGCTCGATGTAAAAGCGTCAAAATCATTCATTTCAACCAAAAACACAAAATTCAATCGTTAAACGTCATCTGAGACTGCTGTGACGAACGAAACTTCGACCAACGCCGAGAATCGAGATCTCCCGAGTTTCGAACGATTCTGCCGTCTCAGCTCGATGTAAAAGCGTCAAAATCATTCATTTAAAAAAAAAACACAAGATTCTATCGTTAAACGTCACCTGACGCTGCTGTGACGAACGAAACTTCGTCCAACGCCGAGAATCAAGATCTCGAGAGTTTCGAGCGATTCTGCCGTCTCAGCTCGATGTAAAAGCGTCAAAATCATTCATTTCAACCAAAAACACAAGATTCTATCGTTAAACGTCGCCTGACGCGTCTGTGACAAACGAAACATCGACTAACTAAGAGAATCGAAATCTCGCGAGTTTCGAGCGATTCTGCCGTCTCAGCTCGACGTAATATCGTCGAAATCATTCATTTCAACCAAAAACACAAAATTCAATCGTTAAACGTCATCTGAGACGGCTGTGACGAACGAAACTTCGACCAAATCCGAGAATCGAGATCTCGCGAGTTTCGAGCGATTCTGCCGTCTCAGCTCGATGTAAAAGCGTCAAAATCATTCATTTCAACCAAAAGCACAAGTATCAATCGTTAAACGTCATCTGACACGGCTGTGACGAACGAAACTTCGACCAACTGCGAGAATCGAGATCTCCCGAGTTTCGAACGATTCTGCCGTCTCAGCTCGATGTAAAAGCGTCAAAATCATTCATTTCAACCAAAAACACAAGATTCTATCGTTAAACGTCACCTGACACGGCTGTGACGAACGAAACTTCGACCAACTCCGAGAATCGAGATCTCGCAAGTTTAGAGCGATTCTGCCGTCTCAGCTCGACGCAAAAGCGTCAAAATCATTCATTTCAACCAAAAACACAAGATTCTATCGTTAAACGTCACCTGACGCGGCTGTGACGAACGAAACTTCGATCAACTCCGAGAATCGAGATCTCGCGAGTTTCGAGCGATTCTGCCGTGTCAGCTCGACGTAAAATCGTCAAAATCATTCATTTAAACCAAAAACACAAAATTCAATCGTTAAACGTCATCTGAGACGGCTGTGACGAACGAAACTTCGACCAACTCCGAGAATCGATATCTCCCGAGTTTCGAGCGATTCTGCCGCCTCAGCTGGATGTAAAAGAATCAAAATCATTCATTTCAACTAAAAGCACAAGTATCAATCGTTAAACGTCATCTGACACGGCTTTGACGATCGAAACTTCGACCAACTGCGAGAATCGAGATCTCCCGAGTTTCGAACGATTCTGCCGTCTCAGGTCGATGTAAAAGCGTCAAAATCATTCATTTCAACCAAAAACACAAGATTCTATCGTTAAACGTCACCTGACACGGCTGTGACGAACGAAACTTCGACCAACTCCGAGAATCGATATCTCCCGAGTTTCGAGCGATTCTGCCGTCTCAGCTCGATGTAAAAGCGTCAAAATCATTCATTTCAACCAAAAGCACAAGTATCAATCGTTAAACGTCATCTGACACGGCTTTGACGATCGAAACTTCGACCAACAGCGAGAATCGAGATCTCCCGAGTTTCGAACGATTCTGCCGTCTCAGCTCGATGTAAAAGCGTCAAAATCATTCATTTCAACCAAAAACACAAGATTCTATCGTTACACGTCACCTGACGCGGCTGTGACGAACGAAACTTCGACCAACTCCGAGAATCGAGATCTCCCGAGTTTCGTACGATTTTGCCGTCTCAGCTCGATGTAAAAGCGTCAAAATCATTCATTTCAACCAAAAACACAAAATTCAATCGTTAAACGTCATCTGAGACTGCTGTGACGAACGAAACTTCGACCAACGCCGAGAATCGAGATCTCCCGAGTTTCGAACGATTCTGCCGTCTCAGCTCGATGTAAAAGCGTCAAAATCATTCATTTAAAAAAAAAACACAAGATTCTATCGTTAAACGTCACCTGACGCGGCTGTGACGAACGAAACTTCGACCAACTCCGAGAATCGAGATCTCGCGAGTTTCGAGCGATTCTGCCGTCTCAGCTCGATGTAAAAGCGTCAAAATCATTCATTTCAACCAAAAACACAAGATTCTATCGTTAAACGTCGCCTGACGCGTCTGTGACGAACGAAACTTCGACCAACTCCGAGAATCGAGATCTCGCAAGTTTAGAGCGATTCTGCCGTCTCAGCTCGACTCAAAAGCGTCAAAATAATTTATTTCAACGAAAAACACAAGATTGAATCGTTAAACGTCATCTGACACGGCTGTGACAAACGAAACTTCGACCAACTCCGAGAATCGATATCTCCCGAGTTTCGAGGGATTCTGCCGTCTCAGCTCGATGTAAAAGCGTCAAAATCATTCATTTCAACCAAAAGCACAAGTATCAATCGTTAAACGTCATCTGACACGGCTTTGACGATCGAAACTTCGACCAACAGCGAGAATCGAGATCTCCCGAGTTTCGAACGATTCTGCCGTCTCTTCTCGATGTAAAAGCGTCAAAATCATTCATTTCAACCAAAAACACAAGATTCTATCGTTAAACGTCACCTGACGCGGCTGTGACGAACGAAACTTCGTCCAACGCCGAGAATCGAGATCTCGAGATTTTCGAGCGATTCTGCCGTCTCAGCTAGATGTAAAAGCGTAAAAATCATTCATTTCAACCAAAAACACAAGATTCTATCGTTAAACGTCGCCTGACGCGTCTGTGACAAACGAAACATCGACTAACTAAGAGAATCGAAATCTCGCGAGTTTCGAGCGATTCTGCCGTCTCAGCTCGACGTAATATCGTCGAAATCATTCATTTCAACCAAAAACACAAAATTCAATCGTTAAACGTCATCTGAGACGGCTGTGACGAACGAAACTTCGACCAACGCCGAGAATCGAGATCTCGCAAGTTTCGGGCGATTCTGCCGTCTCAGCTAGTTGTAAAAATGTTAAAATCATTCAATTCAACCAAAAACACAAGATTCAATCGTTAAACGTCATCTGACACGGCTTTGACGATCGAAACTTCGACCAACTGCGAGAATCGAGATCTCCCGAATTTCGAACGATTCTGCCGTCTCAGCTCGATGTAAAAGCGTCAAAATCATTCATTTCAACCAAAAACACAAGATTGAATCGTTAAACGTCATCTGACACGGCTGTGACGAACGAAACTTCGACCAACTTCGATAATCGAGATCTCGCAAGGTTCGAGCGATTCTGCCGTCTCAGCTAGTTGTAAAAACGTTAAAATCATTCAATTCAACCAAAAACACAAGATTCAATCGTTAAACGTCATCTGATTCGGCTGTGACGAACGAAACTTCGACCAAATCCGAGAATCGAGATCTCGCGAGTTTCGAGCGATTCTGCCGTCTCAGCTCGATGTAAACGCGTCAAAATCAGTCGTTTCAACCAAAAGCACAAGTATCAATCGTTAAACGTCATCTGACACGGCTTTGACGATCGAAACTTCGACCAACTGCGAGAATCGAGATCTCCCGAGTTTCGAACGATTCTGCCGTCTCAGGTCGATGTAATAGCGTCAAAATCATTCATTTCAACCAAAAACACAAGATTCTATCGTTAAACGTCACCTGACACGGCTGTGACGAACGAAACTTCGACCAACTCCGAGAATCGATATCTCCCGAGTTTCGAGCGATTCTGCCGTCTCAGCTCGATGTAAAAGCGTCAAAATCATTCATTTCAACTAAAAGCACAAGTATCAATCGGTAAACGTCATCTGACACGGCTTTGACGATCGAAACTTCGACCAACTGCGAGAATCGAGATCTCCCGAATTTCGAACGATTCTGCCGTCTCAGCTCGATGTAAAAGCGTCAAAATCATTCATTTCAACCAAAAACACAAGATTCTATCGTTAAACGTCACCTGACGCGGCTGTGACGAACGAAACTTCGACCAACTCCGAGAATCGAGATCTCGCGAGTTTCGAGCGATTCTGCCGTCTCAGCTCGATGTAAAAGCGTCAAAATCATTCATTTCAACCAAAAACACAAGATTCTATCGTTAAACGTCGCCTGACGCGTCTGTGACAAACGAAACATCGACTAACTAAGAGAATCGAAATCTCGCGAGTTTCGAGCGATTCTGCCGTCTCAGCTCGACGTAATATCGTCGAAATCATTCATTTCAACCAAAAACACAAAATTCAATCGTTAAACGTCATCTGAGACGGCTGTGACGAACGAAACTTCGACCAACGCCGAGAATCGAGATCTCGCAAGTTTCGGGCGATTCTGCCGTCTCAGCTCGATGCAAAAGCGTCAAAATCATTCATTTCAACCAAAAACACAAGATTGAATCGTTAAACGTCATCTGACACGGCTGTGACGAACAAAACTTCGACCAACTTCGATAATCGAGATCTCGCGAGGTTCGAGCGATTCTGCCGTCTCAGCTCGATGTAAAAACGTCAAAATAATTAATTTCAACCAAAAACACAAGATTCAATCGTTAAACGCCATCTGACACGGCTGTGACGAACGAAACTTCGACCAACTCCGAGAATCGAGATCTCACGAGTTTCGAGCGATTCTAACATCACAGCTCAACGTAAAAGCGTCAAAATCGTTCAGTTCAACCAGAAACATAAGATTCTATCGTTAAACGTCATCTGACACGGCTGTGACGAACGAAACTTCGACCAACTCCGAGAATCGAGATCTCCCGAGTTTCGAGCGATTCTGATGCCTCAGCTCGATGATAAAGCGTCGAAATCACTCATTTCAACCAAAAATACTAGATTCTATCGTTAAACGTCACATGACGCGGCTGTGACGAACGAAACTTCGACCAACTCCGAGAATTGAGATCTCCCGAGTTTCGAGCGATTCTGCCGTCTCAGCTCGATGTAAAAGCGTCAAAATCATTCAGTTCAACCAAAAACACAAGATTCTATCGTTAAACGTCATCTGACACGGCTGTGACGAACGAAACTTCGACCAACTCCGAGAATCGAGATCTCCCGAGTTTCGAGCGATTCTGATGCCTCCGCTCGATGATAAAGCGTCAAAATCAGTCATTTCAACCAAAAACACATGATTCTATCGTTAAACGTCACCTGACGCGGCTGTGACGAACGAAACTTCGACTAACTCCCAGAATCGAGATCCCCCGAGTTTCGAGCGATTCTGCCGTGTCAGCTCGACGTAAAATCGTCAAAATCATTCATTTAAACCAAAAACACAAAATTCAATCGTTAAACGTCATCTGAGACGGCTGTGACGAACGAAACTTCGACCAAATCCGAGAATCGAGATCTCGCGAGTTTCGAGCGATTCTGCCGTCTCAGCTCGATGTAAAAGCGTCAAAATCATTCATTTCAACCAAAAGCACAAGTATCAATCGTTAAACGTCATCTGACACGGCTGTGACGAACGAAACTTCGACCAACTGCGAGAATCGAGATCTCCCGAGTTTCGAACGATTCTGCCGTCTCAGCTCGATGTAAAAGCGTCAAAATCATTCATTTCAACCAAAAACACAAGATTCTATCGTTAAACGTCACCTGACGCGGCTGTGACGAACGAAACTTCGACCAACTCCGAGAATCGAGATCTCGCAAGTTTAGAGCGATTCTGCCGTCTCAGCTCGACGCAAAAGCGTCAAAATCATTCATTTCAACCAAAAACACAAGATTGAATCGTTAAACGTCATCTGACACGGCTGTGACAAACGAAACATCGACTAATTAAGAGAATCGAGATCTCGCAAGTTTAGAGCGATTCTGCCGTCTCAGCTCGATGTAAAAGCGTCAAAATCATTCATTTCAACCAAAAACACAAGATTGAATCGTTAAACGTCATCTGACACGGCTGTGACGAACGAAACTTCGACCAACTGCGAGAATCGAGATCTCCCGAGTTTCGAACGATTCTGCCGTCTCAGCTCGATGTAAAAGCGTCAAAATCATTCATTTAAAAAAAAAAACACAAGATTCTATCGTTAAACGTCACCTGACGGGGCTGTGACGAACGAAACTTCGTCCAACGCCGAGAATCAAGATCTCGAGAGTTTCGAGCGATTCTGCCGTCTCAGCTCGATGTAAAAGCGTCAAAATCATTCATTTCAACCAAAAACACAAGATTCTATCGTTAAACGTCGCCTGACGCGTCTGTGACAAACGAAACATCGACTAACTAAGAGAATCGAAATCTCGCGAGTTTCGAGCGATTCTGCCGTCTCAGCTCGACGTAATATCGTCGAAATCATTCATTTCAACCAAAAACACAAAATTCAATCGTTAAACGTCATCTGAGATGGCTGTGACGAACGAAACTTCGACCAACGCCGAGAATCGAGATCTCGCAAGTTTCGGGCGACTCTGCCGTCTCAGCTCGATGCAAAAGCGTCAAAATCATTCATTTCAACCAAAAACACAAGATTGAATCGTTAAACGTCATCTGACACGGCTGTGACGAACGAAACTTCGACCAACTTCGATAATCGAGATCTCGCAAGGTTCGAGCGATTCTGCCGTCTCAGCTAGTTGTAAAAATGTTAAAATCATTCAATTCAACCAAAAACACAAGATTCTATCGTTAAACGTCACCTGACGCGGCTGTGACGAACGAAACTTCGACCAACTCCGAGAATCGAGATCTCGCGAGTTTCGAGCGATTCTGCCGTGTCAGCTCGACGTAAAATCGTCAAAATCATTCATTTAAACCAAAAACACAAAATTCAATCGTTAAACGTCATCTGAGACGGCTGTGACGAACGAAACTTCGACCAAATCCGAGAATCGAGATCTCGCGAGTTTCGAGCGATTCTGCCGTCTCAGCTCGATGTAAAAGCGTCAAAATCATTCATTTCAACCAAAAGCACAAGTATCAATCGTTAAACGTCATCTGACACGGCTGTGACGAACGAAACTTCGACCAACTGCGAGAATCGAGATCTCCCGAGTTTCGAACGATTCTGCCGTCTCAGCTCGATGTAAAAGCGTCAAAATCATTCATTTCAACCAAAAACACAAGATTCTATCGTTAAACGTCACCTGACACGGCTGTGACGAACGAAACTTCGACCAACTCCGAGAATCGAGATCTCGCAAGTTTAGAGCGATTCTGCCGTCTCAGCTCGACGCAAAAGCGTCAAAATCATTCATTTCAACCAAAAACACAAGATTGAATCGTTAAACGTCATCTGACACGGCTGTGACAAACGAAACATCGACTAATTAAGAGAATCGAGATTTCGCGAGTTTCGAGCGATTCTGCCGTCTCAGCTCGATGTAAAAGCGTCAAAATCATTCATTTCAACCAAAAACACAAGATTCTATCGTTAAACGTCACCTGACGCGGCTGTGACGAACGAAACTTCGATCAACTCCGAGAATCGAGATCTCGCGAGTTTCGAGCGATTCTGCCGTGTCAGCTCGACGTAAAATCGTCAAAATCATTCATTTAAACCAAAAACACAAAATTCAATCGTTAAACGTCATCTGAGACGGCTGTGACGAACGAAACTTCGACCAACTCCGAGAATCGATATCTCCCGAGTTTCGAGCGATTCTGCCGTCTCAGCTGGATGTAAAAGAATCAAAATCATTCATTTCAACTAAAAGCACAAGTATCAATCGTTAAACGTCATCTGACACGGCTTTGACGATCGAAACTTCGACCAACTGCGAGAATCGAGATCTCCCGAGTTTCGAACGATTCTGCCGTCTCAGGTCGATGTAAAAGCGTCAAAATCATTCATTTCAACCAAAAACACAAGATTCTATCGTTAAACGTCACCTGACACGGCTGTGACGAACGAAACTTCGACCAACTCCGAGAATCGATATCTCCCGAGTTTCGAGCGATTCTGCCGTCTCAGCTCGATGTAAAAGCGTCAAAATCATTCATTTCAACCAAAAACACAAGATTCTATCGTTAAACGTCATCTGACACGGCTGTGACGAACGAAACTTCGACCAACTTCGATAATCGAGATCTCGCAAGGTTCGAGCGATTCTGCCGTCTCAGCTAGTTGTAAAAATGTTAAAATCATTCAATTCAACCAAAAACACAAGATTCAATCGTTAAACGTCATCTGATTCGGCTGTGACGAACGAAACTTCGACCAAATCCGAGAATCGAGATCTCGCGAGTTTCGAGCGATTCTGCCGTCTCAGCTCGATGTAAACGCGTCAAAATCATTCATTTCAACCAAAAGCACAAGTATCAATCGTTAAACGTCATCTGACACGGCTGTGACGAACGAAACTTCGACCAACTGCGAGAATCGAGATCTCCCGAGTTTCGAACGATTCTGCCGTCTCAGGTCGATGTAATAGCGTCAAAATCATTCATTTCAACCAAAAACACAAGATTCTATCGTTAAACGTCACCTGACACGGCTGTGACGAACGAAACTTCGACCAACTGCGAGAATCGAGATCTCCCGAGTTTCGAACGATTCTGCCGTCTCAGCTCGATGTAAAAGCGTCAAAATCATTCATTTCAACCAAAAACACAAGATTCTATCGTTAAACGTCACCTGACACGGCTGTGACGAACGAAACTTCGACCAACTCCGAGAATCGAGATCTCGCAAGTTTAGAGCGATTCTGCCGTCTCAGCTCGACGCAAAAGCGTCAAAATCATTCATTTCAACCAAAAACACAAGATTGAATCGTTAAACGTCATCTGACACGGCTGTGACAAACGAAACATCGACTAATTAAGAGAATCGAGATTTCGCGAGTTTCGAGCGATTCTGCCGTCTCAGCTCGATGTAAAAGCTTCAAAATCATTCATTTCAACCAAAAACACAAGATTCTATCGTTAAACGTCACCTGACGCGGCTGTGACGAACGAAACTTCGATCAACTCCGAGAATCGAGATCTCGCGAGTTTCGAGCGATTCTGCCGTGTCAGCTCGACGTAAAATCGTCAAAATCATTCATTTAAACCAAAAACACAAAATTCAATCGTTAAACGTCATCTGAGACGGCTGTGACGAACGAAACTTCGACCAACTCCGAGAATCGATATCTCCCGAGTTTCGAGCGATTCTGCCGTCTCAGCTGGATGTAAAAGAATCAAAATCATTCATTTCAACTAAAAGCACAAGTATCAATCGTTAAACGTCATCTGACACGGCTTTGACGATCGAAACTTCGACCAACTGCGAGAATCGAGATCTCCCGAGTTTCGAACGATTCTGCCGTCTCAGGTCGATGTAAAAGCGTCAAAATCATTCATTTCAACCAAAAACACAAGATTCTATCGTTAAACGTCACCTGACACGGCTGTGACGAACGAAACTTCGACCAACTCCGAGAATCGATATCTCCCGAGTTTCGAGCGATTCTGCCGTCTCAGCTCGATGTAAAAGCGTCAAAATCATTCATTTCAACCAAAAACACAAGATTCTATCGTTAAACGTCATCTGACACGGCTGTGACGAACGAAACTTCGACCAACTTCGATAATCGAGATCTCGCAAGGTTCGAGCGATTCTGCCGTCTCAGCTAGTTGTAAAAATGTTAAAATCATTCAATTCAACCAAAAACACAAGATTCAATCGTTAAACGTCATCTGATTCGGCTGTGACGAACGAAACTTCGACCAAATCCGAGAATCGAGATCTCGCGAGTTTCGAGCGATTCTGCCGTCTCAGCTCGATGTAAAAGCGTCAAAATCATTCATTTCAACCAAAAACACAAGATTCTATCGTTAAACGTCACCTGACACGGCTGTGACGAACGAAACTTCGACCAACTCCGAGAATCGAGATCTCGCAAGTTTAGAGCGATTCTGCCGTCTCAGCTCGACGCAAAAGCGTCAAAATCATTCATTTCAACCAAAAACACAAGATTCTATCGTTAAACGTCACCTGACGCGGCTGTGACGAACGAAACTTCGATCAACTCCGAGAATCGAGATCTCGCGAGTTTCGAGCGATTCTGCCGTGTCAGCTCGACGTAAAATCGTCAAAATCATTCATTTAAACCAAAAACACAAAATTCAATCGTTAAACGTCATCTGAGACGGCTGTGACGAACGAAACTTCGACCAACTCCGAGAATCGATATCTCCCGAGTTTCGAGCGATTCTGCCGCCTCAGCTGGATGTAAAAGAATCAAAATCATTCATTTCAACTAAAAGCACAAGTATCAATCGTTAAACGTCATCTGACACGGCTTTGACGATCGAAACTTCGACCAACTGCGAGAATCGAGATCTCCCGAGTTTCGAACGATTCTGCCGTCTCAGGTCGATGTAAAAGCGTCAAAATCATTCATTTCAACCAAAAACACAAGATTCTATCGTTAAACGTCACCTGACACGGCTGTGACGAACGAAACTTCGACCAACTCCGAGAATCGATATCTCCCGAGTTTCGAGCGATTCTGCCGTCTCAGCTCGATGTAAAAGCGTCAAAATCATTCATTTCAACCAAAAACACAAGATTCTATCGTTAAACGTCATCTGACACGGCTGTGACGAACGAAACTTCGACCAACTTCGATAATCGAGATCTCGCAAGGTTCGAGCGATTCTGCCGTCTCAGCTAGTTGTAAAAATGTTAAAATCATTCAATTCAACCAAAAACACAAGATTCAATCGTTAAACGTCATCTGATTCGGCTGTGACGAACGAAACTTCGACCAAATCCGAGAATCGAGATCTCGCGAGTTTCGAGCGATTCTGCCGTCTCAGCTCGATGTAAACGCGTCAAAATCATTCATTTCAACCAAAAGCACAAGTATCAATCGTTAAACGTCATCTGACACGGCTGTGACGAACGAAACTTCGACCAACTGCGAGAATCGAGATCTCCCGAGTTTCGAACGATTCTGCCGTCTCAGGTCGATGTAATAGCGTCAAAATCATTCATTTCAACCAAAAACACAAGATTCTATCGTTAAACGTCACCTGACACGGCTGTGACGAACGAAACTTCGACCAACTGCGAGAATCGAGATCTCCCGAGTTTCGAACGATTCTGCCGTCTCAGCTCGATGTAAAAGCGTCAAAATCATTCATTTCAACCAAAAACACAAGATTCTATCGTTAAACGTCACCTGACACGGCTGTGACGAACGAAACTTCGACCAACTCCGAGAATCGAGATCTCGCAAGTTTAGAGCGATTCTGCCGTCTCAGCTCGACGCAAAAGCGTCAAAATCATTCATTTCAACCAAAAACACAAGATTGAATCGTTAAACGTCATCTGACACGGCTGTGACAAACGAAACATCGACTAATTAAGAGAATCGAGATTTCGCGAGTTTCGAGCGATTCTGCCGTCTCAGCTCGATGTAAAAGCTTCAAAATCATTCATTTCAACCAAAAACACAAGATTCTATCGTTAAACGTCACCTGACGCGGCTGTGACGAACGAAACTTCGATCAACTCCGAGAATCGAGATCTCGCGAGTTTCGAGCGATTCTGCCGTGTCAGCTCGACGTAAAATCGTCAAAATCATTCATTTAAACCAAAAACACAAAATTCAATCGTTAAACGTCATCTGAGACGGCTGTGACGAACGAAACTTCGACCAACTCCGAGAATCGATATCTCCCGAGTTTCGAGCGATTCTGCCGTCTCAGCTGGATGTAAAAGAATCAAAATCATTCATTTCAACTAAAAGCACAAGTATCAATCGTTAAACGTCATCTGACACGGCTTTGACGATCGAAACTTCGACCAACTGCGAGAATCGAGATCTCCCGAGTTTCGAACGATTCTGCCGTCTCAGGTCGATGTAAAAGCGTCAAAATCATTCATTTCAACCAAAAACACAAGATTCTATCGTTAAACGTCACCTGACACGGCTGTGACGAACGAAACTTCGACCAACTCCGAGAATCGATATCTCCCGAGTTTCGAGCGATTCTGCCGTCTCAGCTCGATGTAAAAGCGTCAAAATCATTCATTTCAACCAAAAACACAAGATTCTATCGTTAAACGTCATCTGACACGGCTGTGACGAACGAAACTTCGACCAACTTCGATAATCGAGATCTCGCAAGGTTCGAGCGATTCTGCCGTCTCAGCTAGTTGTAAAAATGTTAAAATCATTCAATTCAACCAAAAACACAAGATTCAATCGTTAAACGTCATCTGATTCGGCTGTGACGAACGAAACTTCGACCAAATCCGAGAATCGAGATCTCGCGAGTTTCGAGCGATTCTGCCGTCTCAGCTCGATGTAAAAGCGTCAAAATCATTCATTTCAACCAAAAACACAAGATTCTATCGTTAAACGTCACCTGACACGGCTGTGACGAACGAAACTTCGACCAACTCCGAGAATCGAGATCTCGCAAGTTTAGAGCGATTCTGCCGTCTCAGCTCGACGCAAAAGCGTCAAAATCATTCATTTCAACCAAAAACACAAGATTCTATCGTTAAACGTCACCTGACGCGGCTGTGACGAACGAAACTTCGATCAACTCCGAGAATCGAGATCTCGCGAGTTTCGAGCGATTCTGCCGTGTCAGCTCGACGTAAAATCGTCAAAATCATTCATTTAAACCAAAAACACAAAATTCAATCGTTAAACGTCATCTGAGACGGCTGTGACGAACGAAACTTCGACCAACTCCGAGAATCGATATCTCCCGAGTTTCGAGCGATTCTGCCGCCTCAGCTGGATGTAAAAGAATCAAAATCATTCATTTCAACTAAAAGCACAAGTATCAATCGTTAAACGTCATCTGACACGGCTTTGACGATCGAAACTTCGACCAACTGCGAGAATCGAGATCTCCCGAGTTTCGAACGATTCTGCCGTCTCAGGTCGATGTAAAAGCGTCAAAATCATTCATTTCAACCAAAAACACAAGATTCTATCGTTAAACGTCACCTGACACGGCTGTGACGAACGAAACTTCGACCAACTCCGAGAATCGATATCTCCCGAGTTTCGAGCGATTCTGCCGTCTCAGCTCGATGTAAAAGCGTCAAAATCATTCATTTCAACCAAAAGCACAAGTATCAATCGTTAAACGTCATCTGACACGGCTTTGACGATCGAAACTTCGACCAACAGCGAGAATCGAGATCTCCCGAGTTTCGAACGATTCTGCCGTCTCAGCTCGATGTAAAAGCGTCAAAATCATTCATTTCAACCAAAAACACAAGATTCTATCGTTACACGTCACCTGACGCGGCTGTGACGAACGAAACTTCGACCAACTCCGAGAATCGAGATCTCCCGAGTTTCGTACGATTTTGCCGTCTCAGCTCGATGTAAAAGCGTCAAAATCATTCATTTCAACCAAAAACACAAAATTCAATCGTTAAACGTCATCTGAGACTGCTGTGACGAACGAAACTTCGACCAACGCCGAGAATCGAGATCTCCCGAGTTTCGAACGATTCTGCCGTCTCAGCTCGATGTAAAAGCGTCAAAATCATTCATTTAAAAAAAAAACACAAGATTCTATCGTTAAACGTCACCTGACGCGGCTGTGACGAACGAAACTTCGACCAACTCCGAGAATCGAGATCTCGCGAGTTTCGAGCGATTCTGCCGTCTCAGCTCGATGTAAAAGCGTCAAAATCATTCATTTCAACCAAAAACACAAGATTCTATCGTTAAACGTCGCCTGACGCGTCTGTGACGAACGAAACTTCGACCAACTCCGAGAATCGAGATCTCGCAAGTTTAGAGCGATTCTGCCGTCTCAGCTCGACTCAAAAGCGTCAAAATAATTTATTTCAACGAAAAACACAAGATTGAATCGTTAAACGTCATCTGACACGGCTGTGACAAACGAAACTTCGACCAACTCCGAGAATCGATATCTCCCGAGTTTCGAGGGATTCTGCCGTCTCAGCTCGATGTAAAAGCGTCAAAATCATTCATTTCAACCAAAAGCACAAGTATCAATCGTTAAACGTCATCTGACACGGCTTTGACGATCGAAACTTCGACCAACAGCGAGAATCGAGATCTCCCGAGTTTCGAACGATTCTGCCGTCTCTTCTCGATGTAAAAGCGTCAAAATCATTCATTTCAACCAAAAACACAAGATTCTATCGTTAAACGTCACCTGACGCGGCTGTGACGAACGAAACTTCGTCCAACGCCGAGAATCGAGATCTCGAGATTTTCGAGCGATTCTGCCGTCTCAGCTAGATGTAAAAGCGTAAAAATCATTCATTTCAACCAAAAACACAAGATTCTATCGTTAAACGTCGCCTGACGCGTCTGTGACAAACGAAACATCGACTAACTAAGAGAATCGAAATCTCGCGAGTTTCGAGCGATTCTGCCGTCTCAGCTCGACGTAATATCGTCGAAATCATTCATTTCAACCAAAAACACAAAATTCAATCGTTAAACGTCATCTGAGACGGCTGTGACGAACGAAACTTCGACCAACGCCGAGAATCGAGATCTCGCAAGTTTCGGGCGATTCTGCCGTCTCAGCTAGTTGTAAAAATGTTAAAATCATTCAATTCAACCAAAAACACAAGATTCAATCGTTAAACGTCATCTGACACGGCTTTGACGATCGAAACTTCGACCAACTGCGAGAATCGAGATCTCCCGAATTTCGAACGATTCTGCCGTCTCAGCTCGATGTAAAAGCGTCAAAATCATTCATTTCAACCAAAAACACAAGATTGAATCGTTAAACGTCATCTGACACGGCTGTGACGAACGAAACTTCGACCAACTTCGATAATCGAGATCTCGCAAGGTTCGAGCGATTCTGCCGTCTCAGCTAGTTGTAAAAACGTTAAAATCAAACAATTCAACCAAAAACACAAGATTCAATCGTTAAACGTCATCTGATTCGGCTGTGACGAACGAAACTTCGACCAAATCCGAGAATCGAGATCTCGCGAGTTTCGAGCGATTCTGCCGTCTCAGCTCGATGTAAACGCGTCAAAATCAGTCGTTTCAACCAAAAGCACAAGTATCAATCGTTAAACGTCATCTGACACGGCTTTGACGATCGAAACTTCGACCAACTGCGAGAATCGAGATCTCCCGAGTTTCGAACGATTCTGCCGTCTCAGGTCGATGTAATAGCGTCAAAATCATTCATTTCAACCAAAAACACAAGATTCTATCGTTAAACGTCACCTGACACGGCTGTGACGAACGAAACTTCGACCAACTCCGAGAATCGATATCTCCCGAGTTTCGAGCGATTCTGCCGTCTCAGCTCGATGTAAAAGCGTCAAAATCATTCATTTCAACTAAAAGCACAAGTATCAATCGGTAAACGTCATCTGACACGGCTTTGACGATCGAAACTTCGACCAACTGCGAGAATCGAGATCTCCCGAATTTCGAACGATTCTGCCGTCTCAGCTCGATGTAAAAGCGTCAAAATCATTCATTTCAACCAAAAACACAAGATTCTATCGTTAAACGTCACCTGACGCGGCTGTGACGAACGAAACTTCGACCAACTCCGAGAATCGAGATCTCGCGAGTTTCGAGCGATTCTGCCGTCTCAGCTCGATGTAAAAGCGTCAAAATCATTCATTTCAACCAAAAACACAAGATTCTATCGTTAAACGTCGCCTGACGCGTCTGTGACAAACGAAACATCGACTAACTAAGAGAATCGAAATCTCGCGAGTTTCGAGCGATTCTGCCGTCTCAGCTCGACGTAATATCGTCGAAATCATTCATTTCAACCAAAAACACAAAATTCAATCGTTAAACGTCATCTGAGACGGCTGTGACGAACGAAACTTCGACCAACGCCGAGAATCGAGATCTCGCAAGTTTCGGGCGATTCTGCCGTCTCAGCTCGATGCAAAAGCGTCAAAATCATTCATTTCAACCAAAAACACAAGATTGAATCGTTAAACGTCATCTGACACGGCTGTGACGAACGAAACTTCGACCAACTTCGATAATCGAGATCTCGCGAGGTTCGAGCGATTCTGCCGTCTCAGCTCGATGTAAAAACGTCAAAATAATTAATTTCAACCAAAAACACAAGATTCAATCGTTAAACGCCATCTGACACGGCTGTGACGAACGAAACTTCGACCAACTCCGAGAATCGAGATCTCACGAGTTTCGAGCGATTCTAACATCACAGCTCAACGTAAAAGCGTCAAAATCGTTCAGTTCAACCAGAAACATAAGATTCTATCGTTAAACGTCATCTGACACGGCTGTGACGAACGAAACTTCGACCAACTCCGAGAATCGAGATCTCCCGAGTTTCGAGCGATTCTGATGCCTCAGCTCGATGATAAAGCGTCGAAATCACTCATTTCAACCAAAAATACTAGATTCTATCGTTAAACGTCACATGACGCGGCTGTGACGAACGAAACTTCGACCAACTCCGAGAATTGAGATCTCCCGAGTTTCGAGCGATTCTGCCGTCTCAGCTCGATGTAAAAGCGTCAAAATCGTTCATTTCAACCCAAAACACAAGATTCTATCGTTAAACGTCGTCTGACGCGTCTGTGACAAACGAAACATCGACTAACTCCGAGAATCGAGATCTCGCGAATTTCGAGCGATTCTGCCGTCTCAGCTCGACGTAAAATCGTCAAAATCATTCATTTCAACCAAAAACACAAGATTCAATCGTTAAACGTCATCTGCGACGGCTGTGACGAACGAAAATTCGAGCAACGCCGAGAATCGAGATCTCGCAAGTTTCGAACGATTCTGCCGTCTCAGCTCGATGTAAAAGCGTAAAAATCATTCATTTCAACCAAAAGCACAAGTTTCAATCGTTAAACGTCATCTGACACGGCTTTGACGATCGAAACTTCGACCAACTGCGAGAATCGAGATCTCCCGAATTTCGAACGATTCTGCCGTCTCAGCTCGATGTAAAAGCGTCAAAATCATTCATTTCAACCAAAAACACAAGATTCTATCGTTAAACGTCAAATGACGCGGCTGTGACGAACGAAACTTCGACCAACTCCGAGAATCGAGATCTCGCGAGTTTCGAGCGATTCTGCCGTGTCAGCTCGACGTAAAATCGTCAAAATCATTCATTTAAACCAAAAACACAAAATTCAATCGTTAAACGTCATCTGAGACGGCTGTGACGAACGAAACTTCGACCAAATCCGAGAATCGAGATCTCGCGAGTTTCGAGCGATTCTGCCGTCTCAGCTCGATGTAAAAGCGTCAAAATCATTCATTTCAACCAAAAGCACAAGTATCAATCGTTAAACGTCATCTGACACGGCTGTGACGAACGAAACTTCGACCAACTGCGAGAATCGAGATCTCCCGAGTTTCGAACGATTCTGCCGTCTCAGCTCGATGTAAAAGCGTCAAAATCATTCATTTCAACCAAAAACACAAGATTCTATCGTTAAACGTCACCTGACGCGGCTGTGACGAACGAAACTTCGACCAACTCCGAGAATCGAGATCTCGCAAGTTTAGAGCGATTCTGCCGTCTCAGCTCGACGCAAAAGCGTCAAAATCATTCATTTCAACCAAAAACACAAGATTGAATCGTTAAACGTCATCTGACACGGCTGTGACAAACGAAACATCGACTAATTAAGAGAATCGAGATCTCGCAAGTTTAGAGCGATTCTGCCGTCTCAGCTCGATGTAAAAGCGTCAAAATCATTCATTTCAACCAAAAACACAAGATTGAATCGTTAAACGTCATCTGACACGGCTGTGACGAACGAAACTTCGACCAACTGCGAGAATCGAGATCTCCCGAGTTTCGAACGATTCTGCCGTCTCAGCTCGATGTAAAAGCGTCAAAATCATTCATTTTAAAAAAAAACACAAGATTCTATCGTTAAACGTCACCTGACGGGGCTGTGACGAACGAAACTTCGTCCAACGCCGAGAATCAAGATCTCGAGAGTTTCGAGCGATTCTGCCGTCTCAGCTCGATGTAAAAGCGTCAAAATCATTCATTTCAACCAAAAACACAAGATTCTATCGTTAAACGTCGCCTGACGCGTCTGTGACAAACGAAACATCGACTAACTAAGAGAATCGAAATCTCGCGAGTTTCGAGCGATTCTGCCGTCTCAGCTCGACGTAATATCGTCGAAATCATTCATTTCAACCAAAAACACAAAATTCAATCGTTAAACGTCATCTGAGATGGCTGTGACGAACGAAACTTCGACCAACGCCGAGAATCGAGATCTCGCAAGTTTCGGGCGACTCTGCCGTCTCAGCTCGATGCAAAAGCGTCAAAATCATTCATTTCAACCAAAAACACAAGATTGAATCGTTAAACGTCATCTGACACGGCTGTGACGAACGAAACTTCGACCAACTTCGATAATCGAGATCTCGCAAGGTTCGAGCGATTCTGCCGTCTCAGCTAGTTGTAAAAATGTTAAAATCATTCAATTCAACCAAAAACACAAGATTCTATCGTTAAACGTCACCTGACGCGGCTGTGACGAACGAAACTTCGACCAACTCCGAGAATCGAGATCTCGCGAGTTTCGAGCGATTCTGCCGTGTCAGCTCGACGTAAAATCGTCAAAATCATTCATTTAAACCAAAAACACAAAATTCAATCGTTAAACGTCATCTGAGACGGCTGTGACGAACGAAACTTCGACCAAATCCGAGAATCGAGATCTCGCGAGTTTCGAGCGATTCTGCCGTCTCAGCTCGATGTAAAAGCGTCAAAATCATTCATTTCAACCAAAAGCACAAGTATCAATCGTTAAACGTCATCTGACACGGCTGTGACGAACGAAACTTCGACCAACTGCGAGAATCGAGATCTCCCGAGTTTCGAACGATTCTGCCGTCTCAGCTCGATGTAAAAGCGTCAAAATCATTCATTTCAACCAAAAACACAAGATTCTATCGTTAAACGTCACCTGACACGGCTGTGACGAACGAAACTTCGACCAACTCCGAGAATCGAGATCTCGCAAGTTTAGAGCGATTCTGCCGTCTCAGCTCGACGCAAAAGCGTCAAAATCATTCATTTCAACCAAAAACACAAGATTGAATCGTTAAACGTCATCTGACACGGCTGTGACAAACGAAACATCGACTAATTAAGAGAATCGAGATTTCGCGAGTTTCGAGCGATTCTGCCGTCTCAGCTCGATGTAAAAGCGTCAAAATCATTCATTTCAACCAAAAACACAAGATTCTATCGTTAAACGTCACCTGACGCGGCTGTGACGAACGAAACTTCGATCAACTCCGAGAATCGAGATCTCGCGAGTTTCGAGCGATTCTGCCGTGTCAGCTCGACGTAAAATCGTCAAAATCATTCATTTAAACCAAAAACACAAAATTCAATCGTTAAACGTCATCTGAGACGGCTGTGACGAACGAAACTTCGACCAACTCCGAGAATCGATATCTCCCGAGTTTCGAGCGATTCTGCCGTCTCAGCTGGATGTAAAAGAATCAAAATCATTCATTTCAACTAAAAGCACAAGTATCAATCGTTAAACGTCATCTGACACGGCTTTGACGATCGAAACTTCGACCAACTGCGAGAATCGAGATCTCCCGAGTTTCGAACGATTCTGCCGTCTCAGGTCGATGTAAAAGCGTCAAAATCATTCATTTCAACCAAAAACACAAGATTCTATCGTTAAACGTCACCTGACACGGCTGTGACGAACGAAACTTCGACCAACTCCGAGAATCGATATCTCCCGAGTTTCGAGCGATTCTGCCGTCTCAGCTCGATGTAAAAGCGTCAAAATCATTCATTTCAACCAAAAACACAAGATTCTATCGTTAAACGTCATCTGACACGGCTGTGACGAACGAAACTTCGACCAACTTCGATAATCGAGATCTCGCAAGGTTCGAGCGATTCTGCCGTCTCAGCTAGTTGTAAAAATGTTAAAATCATTCAATTCAACCAAAAACACAAGATTCAATCGTTAAACGTCATCTGATTCGGCTGTGACGAACGAAACTTCGACCAAATCCGAGAATCGAGATCTCGCGAGTTTCGAGCGATTCTGCCGTCTCAGCTCGATGTAAACGCGTCAAAATCATTCATTTCAACCAAAAGCACAAGTATCAATCGTTAAACGTCATCTGACACGGCTGTGACGAACGAAACTTCGACCAACTGCGAGAATCGAGATCTCCCGAGTTTCGAACGATTCTGCCGTCTCAGGTCGATGTAATAGCGTCAAAATCATTCATTTCAACCAAAAACACAAGATTCTATCGTTAAACGTCACCTGACACGGCTGTGACGAACGAAACTTCGACCAACTGCGAGAATCGAGATCTCCCGAGTTTCGAACGATTCTGCCGTCTCAGCTCGATGTAAAAGCGTCAAAATCATTCATTTCAACCAAAAACACAAGATTCTATCGTTAAACGTCACCTGACACGGCTGTGACGAACGAAACTTCGACCAACTCCGAGAATCGAGATCTCGCAAGTTTAGAGCGATTCTGCCGTCTCAGCTCGACGCAAAAGCGTCAAAATCATTCATTTCAACCAAAAACACAAGATTGAATCGTTAAACGTCATCTGACACGGCTGTGACAAACGAAACATCGACTAATTAAGAGAATCGAGATTTCGCGAGTTTCGAGCGATTCTGCCGTCTCAGCTCGATGTAAAAGCTTCAAAATCATTCATTTCAACCAAAAACACAAGATTCTATCGTTAAACGTCACCTGACGCGGCTGTGACGAACGAAACTTCGATCAACTCCGAGAATCGAGATCTCGCGAGTTTCGAGCGATTCTGCCGTGTCAGCTCGACGTAAAATCGTCAAAATCATTCATTTAAACCAAAAACACAAAATTCAATCGTTAAACGTCATCTGAGACGGCTGTGACGAACGAAACTTCGACCAACTCCGAGAATCGATATCTCCCGAGTTTCGAGCGATTCTGCCGTCTCAGCTGGATGTAAAAGAATCAAAATCATTCATTTCAACTAAAAGCACAAGTATCAATCGTTAAACGTCATCTGACACGGCTTTGACGATCGAAACTTCGACCAACTGCGAGAATCGAGATCTCCCGAGTTTCGAACGATTCTGCCGTCTCAGGTCGATGTAAAAGCGTCAAAATCATTCATTTCAACCAAAAACACAAGATTCTATCGTTAAACGTCACCTGACACGGCTGTGACGAACGAAACTTCGACCAACTCCGAGAATCGATATCTCCCGAGTTTCGAGCGATTCTGCCGTCTCAGCTCGATGTAAAAGCGTCAAAATCATTCATTTCAACCAAAAACACAAGATTCTATCGTTAAACGTCATCTGACACGGCTGTGACGAACGAAACTTCGACCAACTTCGATAATCGAGATCTCGCAAGGTTCGAGCGATTCTGCCGTCTCAGCTAGTTGTAAAAATGTTAAAATCATTCAATTCAACCAAAAACACAAAATTCAATCGTTAAACGTCATCTGATTCGGCTGTGACGAACGAAACTTCGACCAAATCCGAGAATCGAGATCTCGCGAGTTTCGAGCGATTCTGCCGTCTCAGCTGGATGTAAAAGAATCAAAATCATTCATTTCAACTAAAAGCACAAGTATCAATCGTTAAACGTCATCTGACACGGCTTTGACGATCGAAACTTCGACCAACTGCGAGAATCGAGATCTCCCGAGTTTCGAACGATTCTGCCGTCTCAGGTCGATGTAAAAGCGTCAAAATCATTCATTTCAACCAAAAACACAAGATTCTATCGTTAAACGTCACCTGACACGGCTGTGACGAACGAAACTTCGACCAACTCCGAGAATCGATATCTCCCGAGTTTCGAGCGATTCTGCCGTCTCAGCTCGATGTAAAAGCGTCAAAATCATTCATTTCAACCAAAAACACAAGATTCTATCGTTAAACGTCATCTGACACGGCTGTGACGAACGAAACTTCGACCAACTTCGATAATCGAGATCTCGCAAGGTTCGAGCGATTCTGCCGTCTCAGCTAGTTGTAAAAATGTTAAAATCATTCAATTCAACCAAAAACACAAGATTCAATCGTTAAACGTCATCTGATTCGGCTGTGACGAACGAAACTTCGACCAAATCCGAGAATCGAGATCTCGCGAGTTTCGAGCGATTCTGCCGTCTCAGCTCGATGTAAACGCGTCAAAATCATTCATTTCAACCAAAAGCACAAGTATCAATCGTTAAACGTCATCTGACACGGCTGTGACGAACGAAACTTCGACCAACTGCGAGAATCGAGATCTCCCGAGTTTCGAACGATTCTGCCGTCTCAGGTCGATGTAATAGCGTCAAAATCATTCATTTCAACCAAAAACACAAGATTCTATCGTTAAACGTCACCTGACACGGCTGTGACGCACGAAACTTCGACCAACTCCGAGAATTGATATCTCCCGAGTTTCGAGCGATTCTGCCGTCTCAGCTCGATGTAAAAGCGTCAAAATCATTCATTTCAACTAAAAGCACAAGTATCAATCGTTAAACGTCATCTGACACGGCTTTGACGATCGAAACTTCGACCAACTGCGAGAATCGAGATCTCCCGAATTTCGAACGATTCTGCCGTATCAGCTCGATGTAAAAGCGTCAAAATCATTCATTTCAACCAAAAACACAAGATTCTATCGTTAAACGTCACCTGACGCGGCTGTGACGAACGAAACTTCGATCAACTCCGAGAATCGAGATCTCGCGAGTTTCGAGCGATTCTGCCGTGTCAGCTCGACGTAAAATCGTCAAAATCATTCATTTAAACCAAAAACACAAAATTCAATCGTTAAACGTCATCTGAGACGGCTGTGACGAACGAAACTTCGACCAACTCCGAGAATCGATATCTCCCGAGTTTCGAGCGATTCTGCCGTCTCAGCTGGATGTAAAAGAATCAAAATCATTCATTTCAACTAAAAGCACAAGTATCAATCGTTAAACGTCATCTGACACGGCTTTGACGATCGAAACTTCGACCAACTGCGAGAATCGAGATCTCCCGAGTTTCGAGCGATTCTGCCGTCTCAGCTCGATGTAAACGCGTCACAATCATTCGTTTCAACCAAAAGCACAAGTATCAATCGTTAAACGTCATCTGACACGGCTTTGACGATCGAAACTTCGACCAACTGCGAGAATCGAGATCTCCCGAGTTTCGAACGATTCTGCCGTCTCAGGTCGATGTAATAGCGTCAAAATCATTCATTTCAACCAAAAACACAAGATTCTATCGTTAAACGTCACCTGACACGGCTGTGACGAACGAAACTTCGACCAACTCCGAGAATCGATATCTCCCGAGTTTCGAGCGATTCTGCCGTCTCAGCTCGATGTAAAAGCGTCAAAATCATTCATTTCAACTAAAAGCACAAGTATCAATCGGTAAACGTCATCTGACACGGCTTTGACGATCGAAACTTCGACCAACTGCGAGAATCGAGATCTCCCGAATTTCGAACGATTCTGCCGTATCAGCTCGATGTAAAAGCGTCAAAATCATTCATTTCAACCAAAAACACAAGATTCTATCGTTAAACGTCACCTGACGCGGCTGTGACGAACGAAACTTCGACCAACTCCGAGAATCGAGATCTCGCGAGTTTCGAGCGATTCTGCCGTCTCAGCTCGATGTAAAAGCGTCAAAATCATTCATTTCAACCAAAAACACAAGATTCTATCGTTAAACGTCGCCTGACGCGTCTGTGACAAACGAAACATCGACTAACTAAGAGAATCGAAATCTCGCGAGTTTCGAGCGATTCTGCCGTCTCAGCTCGACGTAATATCGTCGAAATCATTCATTTCAACCAAAAACACAAAATTCAATCGTTAAACGTCATCTGAGACGGCTGTGACGAACGAAACTTCGACCAACGCCGAGAATCGAGATCTCGCAAGTTTCGGGCGATTCTGCCGTCTCAGCTCGATGCAAAAGCGTCAAAATCATTCATTTCAACCAAAAACACAAGATTGAATCGTTAAACGTCATCTGACACGGCTGTGACGAACGAAACTTCGACCAACTTCGATAATCGAGATCTCGCGAGGTTCGAGCGATTCTGCCGTCTCAGCTCGATGGAAAAACGTCAAAATAATTAATTTCAACCAAAAACACAAGATTCAATCGTTAAACGCCATCTGACACGGCTGTGACGAACGAAACTTCGACCAACTCCGAGAATCGAGATCTCACGAGTTTCGAGCGATTCTAACATTACAGCTCAACGTAAAAGCGTCAAAATCGTTCAGTTCAACCAGAAACATAAGATTCTATCGTTAAACGTTGCCTGACACAGCTGTGCCGAACGAAACTTCGACCAACTCCGAGATCTAGATCTCGCGAGTTTCGAGCGATTCTGCCGTCTCAGCTCGATGTAAAAGCGTCAAAATCATTCAGTTCAACCAAAAACACAAGATTCTATCGTTAAACGTCATCTGACACGGCTGTGACGAACGAAACTTCGACCAACTCCGAGAATCGAGATCTCCCGAGTTTCGAGCGATTCTGATGCCTCAGCTCGATGATAAAGCGTCGAAATCACTCATTTCAACCAAAAATACTAGATTCTATCGTTAAACGTCACATGACGCGGCTGTGACGAACGAAACTTCGACCAACTCCGAGAATTGAGATCTCCCGAGTTTCGAGCGATTCTGCCGTCTCAGCTCGATGTAAAAGCGTCAAAATCATTCAGTTCAACCAAAAACACAAGATTCTATCGTTAAACGTCATCTGACACGGCTGTGACGAACGAAACTTCGACCAACTCCGAGAATCGAGATCTCCCGAGTTTCGAGCGATTCTGATGCCTCCGCTCGATGATAAAGCGTCAAAATCAGTCATTTCAACCAAAAACACATGATTCTATCGTTAAACGTCACCTGACGCGGCTGTGACGAACGAAACTTCGACTAACTCCCAGAATCGAGATCCCCCGAGTTTCGATCGATTCTAACATCTCAGCTCGACGTAAAAGCGTCAACATCGTTCAGTTCAACCAGAAACATAAGATTCTATCGTTAAACGTTGCCTGACACAGCTGTGCCGAACGAAACTTCGACCAACTCCGAGATCTAGATCTCGCGAGTTTCGAGCGATTCTGCCGTCTCAGCTCGATGTAAAAGCGTCAAAATCATTCAGTTCAACCAAAAACACAAGATTCTATCGTTAAACGTCATCTGACACGGCTGTGACGAACGAAACTTCGACCAACTCCGAGAATCGAGATCTCCCGAGTTTCGAGCGATTCTGCCGTCTCAGCTCGATGTAAAAGCGTCAAAATCGTTCATTTCAACCCAAAACACAAGATTCTATCGTTAAACGTCGTCTGACGCGTCTGTGACAAACGAAACATCGACTAACTCCGAGAATCGAGATCTCGCGAATTTCGAGCGATTCTGCCGTCTCAGCTCGACGTAAAATCGTCAAAATCATTCATTTCAACCAAAAACACAAGATTCTATCGTTAAACGTCGTCTGACGCGTCTGTGACAAACGAAACATCGACTAACTCCGAGAATCGAGATCTCGCGAATTTCGAGCGATTCTGCCGTCTCAGCTCGACGTAAAATCGTCAAAATCATTCATTTCAACCAAAAACACAAGATTCAATCGTTAAACGTCATCTGCGACGGCTGTGACGAACGAAAATTCGAGCAACGCCGAGAATCGAGATCTCGCAAGTTTCGAACGATTCTGCCGTCTCAGCTCGATGTAAAAGCGTAAAAATCATTCATTTCAACCAAAAGCACAAGTTTCAATCGGTAAACGTCATCTGACACGGCTTTGACGATCGAAACTTCGACCAACTGCGAGAATCGAGATCTCCCGAGTTTCGAACGATTTTGCCGTCTCAGCTCGATGTAAAAGCGTCAAAATCATTCATTTCAACCAAAAACACAAAATTCAATCGTTAAACGTCATCTGACACGGCTTTGACGATCGAAACTTCGACCAACTGCGAGAATCGAGATCTCCCGAATTTCGAACGATTCTGCCGTCTCAGCTCGATGTAAAAGCGTCAAAATCATTCATTTCAACCAAAAACACAAGATTGAATCGTTAAACGTCATCTGACACGGCTGTGACGAACGAAACTTCGACCAACTTCGATAATCGAGATCTCGCAAGGTTCGAGCGATTCTGCCATCTCAGCTAGTTGTAAAAACGTTAAAATCATTCAATTCAACCAAAAACACAAGATTCAATCGTTAAACGTCATCTGATTCGGCTGTGACGAACGAAACTTCGACCAAATCCGAGAATCGAGATCTCGCGAGTTTCGAGCGATTCTGCCGTCTCAGCTCGATGTAAACGCGTCAAAATCATTCGTTTCAACCAAAAGCACAAGTATCAATCGTTAAACGTCATCTGACACGGCTTTGACGATCGAAACTTCGACCAACTGCGAGAATCGAGATCTCCCGAGTTTCGAACGATTCTGCCGTCTCAGGTCGATGTAATAGCGTCAAAATCATTCATTTCAACCAAAAACACAAGATTCTATCGTTAAACGTCACCTGCCACGGCTGTGACGAACGAAACTTCGACCAACTCCGAGAATCGATATCTCCCGAGTTTCGAGCGATTCTGCCGTCTCAGCTCGATGTAAAAGCGTCAAAATCATTCATTTCAACTAAAAGCACAAGTATCAATCGGTAAACGTCATCTGACACGGCTTTGACGATCGAAACTTCGACCAACTGCGAGAATCGAGATCTCCCGAATTTCGAACGATTCTGCCGTCTCAGCTCGATGTAAAAGCGTCAAAATCATTCATTTCAACCAAAAACACAAGATTCTATCGTTAAACGTCACCTGACGCGGCTGTGACGAACGAAACTTCGACCAACTCCGAGAATCGAGATCTCGCGAGTTTCGAGCGATTCTGCCGTCTCAGCTCGATGTAAAAGCGTCAAAATCATTCATTTCAACCAAAAACACAAGATTCTATCGTTAAACGTCGCCTGACGCGTCTGTGACAAACGAAACATCGACTAACTAAGAGAATCGAAATCTCGCGAGTTTCGAGCGATTCTGCCGTCTCAGCTCGACGTAATATCGTCGAAATCATTCATTTCAACCAAAAACACAAAATTCAATCGTTAAACGTCATCTGAGACGGCTGTGACGAACGAAACTTCGACCAACGCCGAGAATCGAGATCTCGCAAGTTTCGGGCGATTCTGCCGTCTCAGCTCGATGCAAAAGCGTCAAAATCATTCATTTCAACCAAAAACACAAGATTGAATCGTTAAACGTCATCTGACACGGCTGTGACGAACGAAACTTCGACCAACTTCGATAATCGAGATCTCGCGAGGTTCGAGCGATTCTGCCGTCTCAGCTCGATGTAAAAACGTCAAAATAATTCATTTCAACCAAAAACACAAGATTCAATCGTTAAACGCCATCTGACACGGCTGTGACGAACGAAACTTCGACCAACTCCGAGAATCGAGATCTCACGAGTTTCGAGCGATTCTAACATCACAGCTCAACGTAAAAGCGTCAAAATCGTTCAGTTCAACCAGAAACATAAGATTCTATCGTTAAACGTTGCCTGACACAGCTGTGCCGAACGAAACTTCGACCAACTCCGAGATCTAGATCTCGCGAGTTTCGAGCGATTCTGCCGTCTCAGCTCGATGTAAAAGCGTCAAAATCATTCAGTTCAACCAAAAACACAAGATTCTATCGTTAAACGTCATCTGACACGGCTGTGACGAACGAAACTTCGACCAACTCCGAGAATCGAGATCTCCCGAGTTTCGAGCGATTCTGATGCCTCAGCTCGATGATAAAGCGTCGAAATCACTCATTTCAACCAAAAATACTAGATTCTATCGTTAAACGTCACATGACGCGGCTGTGACGAACGAAACTTCGACCAACTCCGAGAATTGAGATCTCCCGAGTTTCGAGCGATTCTGCCGTCTCAGCTCGATGTAAAAGCGTCAAAATCATTCAGTTCAACCAAAAACACAAGATTCTATCGTTAAACGTCATCTGACACGGCTGTGACGAACGAAACTTCGACCAACTCCGAGAATCGAGATCTCCCGAGTTTCGAGCGATTCTGATGCCTCCGCTCGATGATAAAGCGTCAAAATCAGTCATTTCAACCAAAAACACATGATTCTATCGTTAAACGTCACCTGACGCGGCTGTGACGAACGAAACTTCGACTAACTCCCAGAATCGAGATCCCCCGAGTTTCGATCGATTCTAACATCTCAGCTCGACGTAAAAGCGTCAACATCGTTCAGTTCAACCAGAAACATAAGATTCTATCGTTAAACGTTGCCTGACACAGCTGTGCCGAACGAAACTTCGACCAACTCCGAGATCTAGATCTCGCGAGTTTCGAGCGATTCTGCCGTCTCAGCTCGATGTAAAAGCGTCAAAATCATTCAGTTCAACCAAAAACACAAGATTCTATCGTTAAACGTCATCTGACACGGCTGTGACGAACGAAACTTCGACCAACTCCGAGAATCGAGATCTCCCGAGTTTCGAGCGATTCTGATGCCTCAGCTCGATGATAAAGCGTCAAAATCATTCATTTCAACCAAAAACACATGATTCTATCGTTAAACGTCACCTGACGCGGCTGTGCCGAACGAAACATCGACCAACTCCGAGAATCGAGATCTCCCGAGTTTCGAGCGATTCTAACATCACAGCTCAACGTAAAAGCGTCAAAATCGTTCAGTTCAACCAGAAACATAAGATTCTATCGTCAACGTTGCCTGACACAGCTGTGCCGAACGAAACTTCGACCAACTCCGAGATCTAGATCTCGCGAGTTTCGAGCGATTCTGCCGTCTCAGCTTCATGTAAAAGCGTCAAAATCATTCAGTTCAACCAAAAACACAAGATTCTATCGTTAAACGTCATCTGACACGGCTGTGACGAACGAAACTTCGACCAACTCCGAGAATCGAGATCTCCCGAGTTTCGAGCGATTCTGATGCCTCAGCTCGATGATAAAGCGTCAAAATCACTCATTTCAACCAAAAACACTAGATTCTATCGTTAAACGTCACATGACGCGGCTGTGACGAACGAAACTTCGACCAACTCCGAGAATCGAGATCTCCCGAGTTTCGAGCGATTCTGAAGTCTCAGCTCGATGTAAAAGCGTCAAAATCATTCAGTTCAACCAAAAACACAAGATTCTATCGTTAAACGTCATCTGACACGGCTGTGACGAACGAAACTTCGACCAACTCCGAGAATCGAGATCTCCCGAGTTTCGAGCGATTCTGATGCCTCAGCTCGATGATAAAGCGTCAAAATCATTCATTTCAACCAAAAACACATGATTCTATCGTTAAACGTCACCTGACGCGGCTGTGCCGAACGAAACATCGACCAACTCCGAGAATCGAGATCTCCCGAGTTTCGAGCGATTCTAACATCACAGCTCAACGTAAAAGCGTCAAAATCGTTCAGTTCAACCAGAAACATAAGATTCTATCGTTAAACGTTGCCTGACACAGCTGTGCCGAACGAAACTTCGACCAACTGCGAGATCTAGATCTCGCGAGTTTCGAGCGTTTCTGCCGTCTCAGCTTCATGTAAAAGCGTCAAAATCATTCAGTTCAACCAAAAACACAAGATTCTATCGTTAAACGTCATCTGACACGGCTGTGAGGAACGAAACTTCGACCAACTCCGAGAATCGAGATCTCCCGAGTTTCGAGCGATTCTGATGCCTCAGCTCGATGATAAAGCGTCAAAATCACTCATTTCAACCAAAAACACTAGATTCTATCGTTAAACGTCACATGACGCGGCTGTGACGAACGAAACTTCGACCAACTCCGAGAATCGAGATCTCCCGAGTTTCGAGCGATTCTGCCGTCTCAGCTCGATGTAAAAGCGTCAAAATCATTCAGTTCAACCAAAAACACAAGATTCTATCGTTAAACGTCATCTGACACGGCTGTGACGAACGAAACTTCGACCAACTCCGAGAATAGAGATCTCCCGAGTTTCGAGCGATTCTAACATCGCAGCTCGACGTAAAAGCGTCATAATCGTTCAGTTCAACCAGAAACATAATATTCTATCGTTAAACGTCATCTGACGCGGCTGTGACGAACGAAACTTCGACCAACGCCGAGAATCGAGATCTCGCAAGTTTGGGGCGATTCTGCCGTCTCAGCTTGACGCAAAAGCGTCAAAATCATTCATTTCAACCAAAAACACAAGATTCTATCGTTAAACGTCACCTGACACGGCTGTGACGAACGAAACTTCGACCAACTCCGAGAATCGATATCTCCCGAGTTTCGAGCGATTCTGCCGTCTCAGCTCGATGTAAAAGCGTCAAAATCATTCATTTCAACTAAAAGCACAAGTATCAATCGGTAAACGTCATCTGACACGGCTTTGACGATCGAAACTTCGACCAACTGCGAGAATCGAGATCTCCCGAATTTCGAACGATTCTGCCGTCTCAGCTCGATGTAAAAGCGTCAAAATCATTCATTTCAACCAAAAACACAAGATTCTATCGTTAAACGTCACCTGACGCGGCTGTGACGAACGAAACTTCGACCAACTCCGAGAATCGAGATCTCGCGAGTTTCGAGCGATTCTGCCGTCTCAGCTCGATGTAAAAGCGTCAAAATCATTCATTTCAACCAAAAACACAAGATTCTATCGTTAAACGTCGCCTGACGCGTCTGTGACAAACGAAACATCGACTAACTAAGAGAATCGAAATCTCGCGAGTTTCGAGCGATTCTGCCTTCTCAGCTCGACGTAATATCGTCGAAATCATTCATTTCAACCAAAAACACAAAATTCAATCGTTAAACGTCATCTGAGACGGCTGTGACGAACGAAACTTCGACCAACGCCGAGAATCGAGATCTCGCAAGTTTCGGGCGATTCTGCCGTCTCAGCTCGATGCAAAAGCGTCAAAATCATTCATTTCAACCAAAAACACAAGATTGAATCGTTAAACGTCATCTGACACGGCTGTGACGAACGAAACTTCGACCAACTTCGATAATCGAGATCTCGCGAGGTTCGAGCGATTCTGCCGTCTCAGCTCGATGTAAAAACGTCAAAATAATTAATTTCAACCAAAAACACAAGATTCAATCGTTAAACGCCATCTGACACGGCTGTGACGAACGAAACTTCGACCAACTCCGAGAATCGAGATCTCACGAGTTTCGAGCGATTCTAACATCACAGCTCAACGTAAAAGCGTCAAAATCGTTCAGTTCAACCAGAAACATAAGATTCTATCGTTAAACGTCATCTGACACGGCTGTGACGAACGAAACTTCGACCAACTCCGAGAATCGAGATCTCCCGAGTTTCGAGCGATTCTGATGCCTCAGCTCGATGATAAAGCGTCGAAATCACTCATTTCAACCAAAAATACTAGATTCTATCGTTAAACGTCACATGACGCGGCTGTGACGAACGAAACTTCGACCAACTCCGAGAATTGAGATCTCCCGAGTTTCGAGCGATTCTGCCGTCTCAGCTCGATGTAAAAGCGTCAAAATCATTCAGTTCAACCAAAAACACAAGATTCTATCGTTAAACGTCATCTGACACGGCTGTGACGAACGAAACTTCGACCAACTCCGAGAATCGAGATCTCCCGAGTTTCGAGCGATTCTGATGCCTCCGCTCGATGATAAAGCGTCAAAATCAGTCATTTCAACCAAAAACACATGATTCTATCGTTAAACGTCACCTGACGCGGCTGTGACGAACGAAACTTCGACTAACTCCCAGAATCGAGATCCCCCGAGTTTCGATCGATTCTAACATCTCAGCTCGACGTAAAAGCGTCAACATCGTTCAGTTCAACCAGAAACATAAGATTCTATCGTTAAACGTTGCCTGACACAGCTGTGCCGAACGAAACTTCGACCAACTCCGAGATCTAGATCTCGCGAGTTTCGACCGATTCTGCCGTCTCAGCTCGATGTAAAAGAATCAAAATCATTCAGTTCAACCAAAAACACAAGATTCTATCGTTAAACGTCATCTGACACGGCTGTGACGAACGAAACTTCGACCAACTCCGAGAATCGAGATCTCCCGAGTTTCGAGCGATTCTGCCGTCTCAGCTCGATGTAAAAGCGTCAAAATCGTTCATTTCAACCCAAAACACAAGATTCTATCGTTAAACGTCGTCTGACGCGTCTGTGACAAACGAAACATCGACTAACTCCGAGAATCGAGATCTCGCGAATTTCGAGCGATTCTGCCGTCTCAGCTCGACGTAAAATCGTCAAAATCATTCATTTCAACCAAAAACACAAGATTCAATCGTTAAACGTCATCTGCGACGGCTGTGACGAACGAAAATTCGAGCAACGCCGAGAATCGAGATCTCGCAAGTTTCGAACGATTCTGCCGTCTCAGCTCGATGTAAAAGCGTAAAAATCATTCATTTCAACCAAAAGCACAAGTTTCAATCGTTAAACGTCATCTGACACGGCTTTGACGATCGAAACTTCGACCAACTGCGAGAATCGAGATCTCCCGAATTTCGAACGATTCTGCCGTCTCAGCTCGATGTAAAAGCGTCAAAATCATTCATTTCAACCAAAAACACAAGATTCTATCGTTAAACGTCAAATGACGCGGCTGTGACGAACGAAACTTCGACCAACTCCGAGAATCGAGATCTCGCGAGTTTCGAGCGATTCTGCCGTGTCAGCTCGACGTAAAATCGTCAAAATCATTCATTTAAACCAAAAACACAAAATTCAATCGTTAAACGTCATCTGAGACGGCTGTGACGAACGAAACTTCGACCAAATCCGAGAATCGAGATCTCGCGAGTTTCGAGCGATTCTGCCGTCTCAGCTCGATGTAAAAGCGTCAAAATCATTCATTTCAACCAAAAGCACAAGTATCAATCGTTAAACGTCATCTGACACGGCTGTGACGAACGAAACTTCGACCAACTGCGAGAATCGAGATCTCCCGAGTTTCGAACGATTCTGCCGTCTCAGCTCGATGTAAAAGCGTCAAAATCATTCATTTCAACCAAAAACACAAGATTCTATCGTTAAACGTCACCTGACGCGGCTGTGACGAACGAAACTTCGACCAACTCCGAGAATCGAGATCTCGCAAGTTTAGAGCGATTCTGCCGTCTCAGCTCGACGCAAAAGCGTCAAAATCATTCATTTCAACCAAAAACACAAGATTGAATCGTTAAACGTCATCTGACACGGCTGTGACAAACGAAACATCGACTAATTAAGAGAATCGAGATTTCGCGAGTTTCGAGCGATTCTGCCGTCTCAGCTCGATGTAAAAGCGTCAAAATCATTCATTTCAACCAAAAACACAAGATTCTATCGTTAAACGTCACCTGACGCGGCTGTGACGAACGAAACTTCGATCAACTCCGAGAATCGAGATCTCGCGAGTTTCGAGCGATTCTGCCGTGTCAGCTCGACGTAAAATCGTCAAAATCATTCATTTAAACCAAAAACACAAAATTCAATCGTTAAACGTCATCTGAGACGGCTGTGACGAACGAAACTTCGACCAACTCCGAGAATCGATATCTCCCGAGTTTCGAGCGATTCTGCCGTCTCAGCTGGATGTAAAAGAATCAAAATCATTCATTTCAACTAAAAGCACAAGTATCAATCGTTAAACGTCATCTGACACGGCTTTGACGATCGAAACTTCGACCAACTGCGAGAATCGAGATCTCCCGAGTTTCGAACGATTCTGCCGTCTCAGGTCGATGTAAAAGCGTCAAAATCATTCATTTCAACCAAAAACACAAGATTCTATCGTTAAACGTCACCTGACACGGCTGTGACGAACGAAACTTCGACCAACTCCGAGAATCGATATCTCCCGAGTTTCGAGCGATTCTGCCGTCTCAGCTCGATGTAAAAGCGTCAAAATCATTCATTTCAACCAAAAACACAAGATTCTATCGTTAAACGTCATCTGACACGGCTGTGACGAACGAAACTTCGACCAACTTCGATAATCGAGATCTCGCAAGGTTCGAGCGATTCTGCCGTCTCAGCTAGTTGTAAAAATGTTAAAATCATTCAATTCAACCAAAAACACAAGATTCAATCGTTAAACGTCATCTGATTCGGCTGTGACGAACGAAACTTCGACCAAATCCGAGAATCGAGATCTCGCGAGTTTCGAGCGATTCTGCCGTCTCAGCTCGATGTAAACGCGTCAAAATCATTCATTTCAACCAAAAGCACAAGTATCAATCGTTAAACGTCATCTGACACGGCTGTGACGAACGAAACTTCGACCAACTGCGAGAATCGAGATCTCCCGAGTTTCGAACGATTCTGCCGTCTCAGGTCGATGTAATAGCGTCAAAATCATTCATTTCAACCAAAAACACAAGATTCTATCGTTAAACGTCACCTGACAAGGCTGTGACGCACGAAACTTCGACCAACTCCGAGAATTGATATCTCCCGAGTTTCGAGCGATTCTGCCGTCTCAGCTCGATGTAAAAGCGTCAAAATCATTCATTTCAACTAAAAGCACAAGTATCAATCGTTAAACGTCATCTGACACGGCTTTGACGATCGAAACTTCGACCAACTGCGAGAATCGAGATCTCCCGAGTTTCGAGCGATTCTGCCGTCTCAGCTCGATGTAAACGCGTCACAATCATTCGTTTCAACCAAAAGCACAAGTATCAATCGTTAAACGTCATCTGACACGGCTTTGACGATCGAAACTTCGACCAACTGCGAGAATCGAGATCTCCCGAGTTTCGAACGATTCTGCCGTCTCAGGTCGATGTAATAGCGTCAAAATCATTCATTTCAACCAAAAACACAAGATTCTATCGTTAAACGTCACCTGACACGGCTGTGACGAACGAAACTTCGACCAACTCCGAGAATCGATATCTCCCGAGTTTCGAGCGATTCTGCCGTCTCAGCTCGATGTAAAAGCGTCAAAATCATTCATTTCAACTAAAAGCACAAGTATCAATCGGTAAACGTCATCTGACACGGCTTTGACGATCGAAACTTCGACCAACTGCGAGAATCGAGATCTCCCGAATTTCGAACGATTCTGCCGTCTCAGCTCGATGTAAAAGCGTCAAAATCATTCATTTCAACCAAAAACACAAGATTCTATCGTTAAACGTCACCTGACGCGGCTGTGACGAACGAAACTTCGACCAACTCCGAGAATCGAGATCTCGCGAGTTTCGAGCGATTCTGCCGTCTCAGCTCGATGTAAAAGCGTCAAAATCATTCATTTCAACCAAAAACACAAGATTCTATCGTTAAACGTCGCCTGACGCGTCTGTGACAAACGAAACATCGACTAACTAAGAGAATCGAAATCTCGCGAGTTTCGAGCGATTCTGCCGTCTCAGCTCGACGTAATATCGTCGAAATCATTCATTTCAACCAAAAACACAAAATTCAATCGTTAAACGTCATCTGAGACGGCTGTGACGAACGAAACTTCGACCAACGCCGAGAATCGAGATCTCGCAAGTTTCGGGCGATTCTGCCGTCTCAGCTCGATGCAAAAGCGTCAAAATCATTCATTTCAACCAAAAACACAAGATTGAATCGTTAAACGTCATCTGACACGGCTGTGACGAACGAAACTTCGACCAACTTCGATAATCGAGATCTCGCGAGGTTCGAGCGATTCTGCCGTCTCAGCTCGATGTAAAAACGTCAAAATAATTAATTTCAACCAAAAACACAAGATTCAATCGTTAAACGCCATCTGACACGGCTGTGACGAACGAAACTTCGACCAACTCCGAGAATCGAGATCTCACGAGTTTCGAGCGATTCTAACATCACAGCTCAACGTAAAAGCGTCAAAATCGTTCAGTTCAACCAGAAACATAAGATTCTATCGTTAAACGTTGCCTGACACAGCTGTGCCGAACGAAACTTCGACCAACTCCGAGATCTAGATCTCGCGAGTTTCGAGCGATTCTGCCGTCTCAGCTCGATGTAAAAGCGTCAAAATCATTCAGTTCAACCAAAAACACAAGATTCTATCGTTAAACGTCATCTGACACGGCTGTGACGAACGAAACTTCGACCAACTCCGAGAATCGAGATCTCCCGAGTTTCGAGCGATTCTGATGCCTCAGCTCGATGATAAAGCGTCGAAATCACTCATTTCAACCAAAAATACTAGATTCTATCGTTAAACGTCACATGACGCGGCTGTGACGAACGAAACTTCGACCAACTCCGAGAATTGAGATCTCCCGAGTTTCGAGCGATTCTGCCGTCTCAGCTCGATGTAAAAGCGTCAAAATCATTCAGTTCAACCAAAAACACAAGATTCTATCGTTAAACGTCATCTGACACGGCTGTGACGAACGAAACTTCGACCAACTCCGAGAATCGAGATCTCCCGAGTTTCGAGCGATTCTGATGCCTCCGCTCGATGATAAAGCGTCAAAATCAGTCATTTCAACCAAAAACACATGATTCTATCGTTAAACGTCACCTGACGCGGCTGTGACGAACGAAACTTCGACTAACTCCCAGAATCGAGATCCCCCGAGTTTCGATCGATTCTAACATCTCAGCTCGACGTAAAAGCGTCAACATCGTTCAGTTCAACCAGAAACATAAGATTCTATCGTTAAACGTTGCCTGACACAGCTGTGCCGAACGAAACTTCGACCAACTCCGAGATCTAGATCTCGCGAGTTTCGAGCGATTCTGCCGTCTCAGCTCGATGTAAAAGCGTCAAAATCATTCAGTTCAACCAAAAACACAAGATTCTATCGTTAAACGTCATCTGACACGGCTGTGACGAACGAAACTTCGACCAACTCCGAGAATCGAGATCTCCCGAGTTTCGAGCGATTCTGCCGTCTCAGCTCGATGTAAAAGCGTCAAAATCGTTCATTTCAACCCAAAACACAAGATTCTATCGTTAAACGTCGTCTGACGCGTCTGTGACAAACGAAACATCGACTAACTCCGAGAATCGAGATCTCGCGAATTTCGAGCGATTCTGCCGTCTCAGCTCGACGTAAAATCGTCAAAATCATTCATTTCAACCAAAAACACAAGATTCTATCGTTAAACGTCGTCTGACGCGTCTGTGACAAACGAAACATCGACTAACTCCGAGAATCGAGATCTCGCGAATTTCGAGCGATTCTGCCGTCTCAGCTCGACGTAAAATCGTCAAAATCATTCATTTCAACCAAAAACACAAGATTCAATCGTTAAACGTCATCTGCGACGGCTGTGACGAACGAAAATTCGAGCAACGCCGAGAATCGAGATCTCGCAAGTTTCGAACGATTCTGCCGTCTCAGCTCGATGTAAAAGCGTAAAAATCATTCATTTCAACCAAAAGCACAAGTTTCAATCGGTAAACGTCATCTGACACGGCTTTGACGATCGAAACTTCGACCAACTGCGAGAATCGAGATCTCCCGAGTTTCGAACGATTTTGCCGTCTCAGCTCGATGTAAAAGCGTCAAAATCATTCATTTCAACCAAAAACACAAAATTCAATCGTTAAACGTCATCTGACACGGCTTTGACGATCGAAACTTCGACCAACTGCGAGAATCGAGATCTCCCGAATTTCGAACGATTCTGCCGTCTCAGCTCGATGTAAAAGCGTCAAAATCATTCATTTCAACCAAAAACACAAGATTGAATCGTTAAACGTCATCTGACACGGCTGTGACGAACGAAACTTCGACCAACTTCGATAATCGAGATCTCGCAAGGTTCGAGCGATTCTGCCATCTCAGCTAGTTGTAAAAACGTTAAAATCATTCAATTCAACCAAAAACACAAGATTCAATCGTTAAACGTCATCTGATTCGGCTGTGACGAACGAAACTTCGACCAAATCCGAGAATCGAGATCTCGCGAGTTTCGAACGATTCTGCCGTCTCAGCTCGATGTAAACGCGTCAAAATCATTCGTTTCAACCAAAAGCACAAGTATCAATCGTTAAACGTCATCTGACACGGCTTTGACGATCGAAACTTCGACCAACTGCGAGAATCGAGATCTCCCGAGTTTCGAACGATTCTGCCGTCTCAGGTCGATGTAATAGCGTCAAAATCATTCATTTCAACCAAAAACACAAGATTCTATCGTTAAACGTCACCTGCCACGGCTGTGACGAACGAAACTTCGACCAACTCCGAGAATCGATATCTCCCGAGTTTCGAGCGATTCTGCCGTCTCAGCTCGATGTAAAAGCGTCAAAATCATTCATTTCAACTAAAAGCACAAGTATCAATCGGTAAACGTCATCTGACACGGCTTTGACGATCGAAACTTCGACCAACTGCGAGAATCGAGATCTCCCGAATTTCGAACGATTCTGCCGTCTCAGCTCGATGTAAAAGCGTCAAAATCATTCATTTCAACCAAAAACACAAGATTCTATCGTTAAACGTGACCTGACGCGGCTGTGACGAACGAAACTTCGACCAACTCCGAGAATCGAGATCTCGCGAGTTTCGAGCGATTCTGCCGTCTCAGCTCGATGTAAAAGCGTCAAAATCATTCATTTCAACCAAAAACACAAGATTCTATCGTTAAACGTCGCCTGACGCGTCTGTGACAAACGAAACATCGACTAACTAAGAGAATCGAAATCTCGCGAGTTTCGAGCGATTCTGCCGTCTCAGCTCGACGTAATATCGTCGAAATCATTCATTTCAACCAAAAACACAAAATTCAATCGTTAAACGTCATCTGAGACGGCTGTGACGAACGAAACTTCGACCAACGCCGAGAATCGAGATCTCGCAAGTTTCGGGCGATTCTGCCGTCTCAGCTCGATGCAAAAGCGTCAAAATCATTCATTTCAACCAAAAACACAAGATTGAATCGTTAAACGTCATCTGACACGGCTGTGACGAACGAAACTTCGACCAACTTCGATAATCGAGATCTCGCGAGGTTCGAGCGATTCTGCCGTCTCAGCTCGATGTAAAAACGTCAAAATAATTAATTTCAACCAAAAACACAAGATTCAATCGTTAAACGCCATCTGACACGGCTGTGACGAACGAAACTTCGACCAACTCCGAGAATCGAGATCTCACGAGTTTCGAGCGATTCTAACATCACAGCTCAACGTAAAAGCGTCAAAATCGTTCAGTTCAACCAGAAACATAAGATTCTATCGTTAAACGTTGCCTGACACAGCTGTGCCGAACGAAACTTCGACCAACTCCGAGATCTAGATCTCGCGAGTTTCGAGCGATTCTGCCGTCTCAGCTCGATGTAAAAGCGTCAAAATCATTCAGTTCAACCAAAAACACAAGATTCTATCGTTAAACGTCATCTGACACGGCTGTGACGAACGAAACTTCGACCAACTCCGAGAATCGAGATCTCTCGAGTTTCGAGCGATTCTGATGCCTCAGCTCGATGATAAAGCGTCGAAATCACTCATTTCAACCAAAAATACTAGATTCTATCGTTAAACGTCACATGACGCGGCTGTGACGAACGAAACTTCGACCAACTCCGAGAATTGAGATCTCCCGAGTTTCGAGCGATTCTGCCGTCTCAGCTCGATGTAAAAGCGTCAAAATCATTCAGTTCAACCAAAAACACAAGATTCTATCGTTAAACGTCATCTGACACGGCTGTGACGAACGAAACTTCGACCAACTCCGAGAATCGAGATCTCCCGAGTTTCGAGCGATTCTGATGCCTCCGCTCGATGATAAAGCGTCAAAATCAGTCATTTCAACCAAAAACACATGATTCTATCGTTAAACGTCACCTGACGCGGCTGTGACGAACGAAACTTCGACTAACTCCCAGAATCGAGATCCCCCGAGTTTCGATCGATTCTAACATCTCAGCTCGACGTAAAAGCGTCAACATCGTTCAGTTCAACCAGAAACATAAGATTCTATCGTTAAACGTTGCCTGACACAGCTGTGCCGAACGAAACTTCGACCAACTCCGAGATCTAGATCTCGCGAGTTTCGAGCGATTCTGCCGTCTCAGCTCGATGTAAAAGCGTCAAAATCATTCAGTTCAACCAAAAACACAAGATTCTATCGTTAAACGTCATCTGACACGGCTGTGACGAACGAAACTTCGACCAACTCCGAGAATCGAGATCTCCCGAGTTTCGAGCGATTCTGCCGTCTCAGCTCGATGTAAAAGCGTCAAAATCATTCATTTCAACCAAAAACACAAGATTCTATCGTTAAACGTCGCCTGACGCGTCTGTGACAAACGAAACATCGACTAACTAAGAGAATCGAAATCTCGCGAGTTTCGAGCGATTCTGCCGTCTCAGCTCGACGTAATATCGTCGAAATCATTCATTTCAACCAAAAACACAAAATTCAATCGTTAAACGTCATCTGAGACGGCTGTGACGAACGAAACTTCGACCAACGCCGAGAATCGAGATCTCGCAAGTTTCGGGCGATTCTGCCGTCTCAGCTCGATGCAAAAGCGTCAAAATCATTCATTTCAACCAAAAACACAAGATTGAATCGTTAAACGTCATCTGACACGGCTGTGACGAACGAAACTTCGACCAACTTCGATAATCGAGATCTCGCGAGGTTCGAGCGATTCTGCCGTCTCAGCTCGATGTAAAAACGTCAAAATAATTAATTTCAACCAAAAACACAAGATTCAATCGTTAAACGCCATCTGACACGGCTGTGACGAACGAAACTTCGACCAACTCCGAGAATCGAGATCTCACGAGTTTCGAGCGATTCTAACATCACAGCTCAACGTAAAAGCGTCAAAATCGTTCAGTTCAACCAGAAACATAAGATTCTATCGTTAAACGTTGCCTGACACAGCTGTGCCGAACGAAACTTCGACCAACTCCGAGATCTAGATCTCGCGAGTTTCGAGCGATTCTGCCGTCTCAGCTCGATGTAAAAGCGTCAAAATCATTCAGTTCAACCAAAAACACAAGATTCTATCGTTAAACGTCATCTGACACGGCTGTGACGAACGAAACTTCGACCAACTCCGAGAATCGAGATCTCTCGAGTTTCGAGCGATTCTGATGCCTCAGCTCGATGATAAAGCGTCGAAATCACTCATTTCAACCAAAAATACTAGATTCTATCGTTAAACGTCACATGACGCGGCTGTGACGAACGAAACTTCGACCAACTCCGAGAATTGAGATCTCCCGAGTTTCGAGCGATTCTGCCGTCTCAGCTCGATGTAAAAGCGTCAAAATCATTCAGTTCAACCAAAAACACAAGATTCTATCGTTAAACGTCATCTGACACGGCTGTGACGAACGAAACTTCGACCAACTCCGAGAATCGAGATCTCCCGAGTTTCGAGCGATTCTGATGCCTCCGCTCGATGATAAAGCGTCAAAATCAGTCATTTCAACCAAAAACACATGATTCTATCGTTAAACGTCACCTGACGCGGCTGTGACGAACGAAACTTCGACTAACTCCCAGAATCGAGATCCCCCGAGTTTCGATCGATTCTAACATCTCAGCTCGACGTAAAAGCGTCAACATCGTTCAGTTCAACCAGAAACATAAGATTCTATCGTTAAACGTTGCCTGACACAGCTGTGCCGAACGAAACTTCGACCAACTCCGAGATCTAGATCTCGCGAGTTTCGAGCGATTCTGCCGTCTCAGCTCGACGTAATATCGTCGAAATCATTCATTTCAACCAAAAACACAAAATTCAATCGTTAAACGTCATCTGAGACGGCTGTGACGAACGAAACTTCGACCAACGCCGAGAATCGAGATCTCGCAAGTTTCGGGCGATTCTGCCGTCTCAGCTCGATGCAAAAGCGTCAAAATCATTCATTTCAACCAAAAACACAAGATTGAATCGTTAAACGTCATCTGACACGGCTGTGACGAACGAAACTTCGACCAACTTCGATAATCGAGATCTCGCGAGGTTCGAGCGATTCTGCCGTCTCAGCTCGATGTAAAAACGTCAAAATAATTAATTTCAACCAAAAACACAAGATTCAATCGTTAAACGCCATCTGACACGGCTGTGACGAACGAAACTTCGACCAACTCCGAGAATCGAGATCTCACGAGTTTCGAGCGATTCTAACATCACAGCTCAACGTAAAAGCGTCAAAATCGTTCAGTTCAACCAGAAACATAAGATTCTATCGTTAAACGTTGCCTGACACAGCTGTGCCGAACGAAACTTCGACCAACTCCGAGATCTAGATCTCGCGAGTTTCGAGCGATTCTGCCGTCTCAGCTCGATGTAAAAGCGTCAAAATCATTCAGTTCAACCAAAAACACAAGATTCTATCGTTAAACGTCATCTGACACGGCTGTGACGAACGAAACTTCGACCAACTCCGAGAATCGAGATCTCTCGAGTTTCGAGCGATTCTGATGCCTCAGCTCGATGATAAAGCGTCGAAATCACTCATTTCAACCAAAAATACTAGATTCTATCGTTAAACGTCACATGACGCGGCTGTGACGAACGAAACTTCGACCAACTCCGAGAATTGAGATCTCCCGAGTTTCGAGCGATTCTGCCGTCTCAGCTCGATGTAAAAGCGTCAAAATCATTCAGTTCAACCAAAAACACAAGATTCTATCGTTAAACGTCATCTGACACGGCTGTGACGAACGAAACTTCGACCAACTCCGAGAATCGAGATCTCCCGAGTTTCGAGCGATTCTGATGCCTCCGCTCGATGATAAAGCGTCAAAATCAGTCATTTCAACCAAAAACACATGATTCTATCGTTAAACGTCACCTGACGCGGCTGTGACGAACGAAACTTCGACTAACTCCCAGAATCGAGATCCCCCGAGTTTCGATCGATTCTAACATCTCAGCTCGACGTAAAAGCGTCAACATCGTTCAGTTCAACCAGAAACATAAGATTCTATCGTTAAACGTTGCCTGACACAGCTGTGCCGAACGAAACTTCGACCAACTCCGAGATCTAGATCTCGCGAGTTTCGAGCGATTCTGCCGTCTCAGCTCGATGTAAAAGCGTCAAAATCATTCAGTTCAACCAAAAACACAAGATTCTATCGTTAAACGTCATCTGACACGGCTGTGACGAACGAAACTTCGACCAACTCCGAGAATCGAGATCTCCCGAGTTTCGAGCGATTCTGATGCCTCAGCTCGATGATAAAGCGTCAAAATCATTCATTTCAACCAAAAACACATGATTCTATCGTTAAACGTCACCTGACGCGGCTGTGCCGAACGAAACATCGACCAACTCCGAGAATCGAGATCTCCCGAGTTTCGAGCGATTCTAACATCACAGCTCAACGTAAAAGCGTCAAAATCGTTCAGTTCAACCAGAAACATAAGATTCTATCGTCAACGTTGCCTGACACAGCTGTGCCGAACGAAACTTCGACCAACTCCGAGATCTAGATCTCGCGAGTTTCGAGCGATTCTGCCGTCTCAGCTTCATGTAAAAGCGTCAAAATCATTCAGTTCAACCAAAAACACAAGATTCTATCGTTAAACGTCATCTGACACGGCTGTGACGAACGAAACTTCGACCAACTCCGAGAATCGAGATCTCCCGAGTTTCGAGCGATTCTGATGCCTCAGCTCGATGATAAAGCGTCAAAATCACTCATTTCAACCAAAAACACTAGATTCTATCGTTAAACGTCACATGACGCGGCTGTGACGAACGAAACTTCGACCAACTCCGAGAATCGAGATCTCCCGAGTTTCGAGCGATTCTGAAGTCTCAGCTCGATGTAAAAGCGTCAAAATCATTCAGTTCAACCAAAAACACAAGATTCTATCGTTAAACGTCATCTGACACGGCTGTGACGAACGAAACTTCGACCAACTCCGAGAATCGAGATCTCCCGAGTTTCGAGCGATTCTGATGCCTCAGCTCGATGATAAAGCGTCAAAATCATTCATTTCAACCAAAAACACATGATTCTATCGTTAAACGTCACCTGACGCGGCTGTGCCGAACGAAACATCGACCAACTCCGAGAATCGAGATCTCCCGAGTTTCGAGCGATTCTAACATCACAGCTCAACGTAAAAGCGTCAAAATCGTTCAGTTCAACCAGAAACATAAGATTCTATCGTTAAACGTTGCCTGACACAGCTGTGCCGAACGAAACTTCGACCAACTGCGAGATCTAGATCTCGCGAGTTTCGAGCGTTTCTGCCGTCTCAGCTTCATGTAAAAGCGTCAAAATCATTCAGTTCAACCAAAAACACAAGATTCTATCGTTAAACGTCATCTGACACGGCTGTGAGGAACGAAACTTCGACCAACTCCGAGAATCGAGATCTCCCGAGTTTCGAGCGATTCTGATGCCTCAGCTCGATGATAAAGCGTCAAAATCACTCATTTCAACCAAAAACACTAGATTCTATCGTTAAACGTCACATGACGCGGCTGTGACGAACGAAACTTCGACCAACTCCGAGAATCGAGATCTCCCGAGTTTCGAGCGATTCTGCCGTCTCAGCTCGATGTAAAAGCGTCAAAATCATTCAGTTCAACCAAAAACACAAGATTCTATCGTTAAACGTCATCTGACACGGCTGTGACGAACGAAACTTCGACCAACTCCGAGAATAGAGATCTCCCGAGTTTCGAGCGATTCTAACATCGCAGCTCGACGTAAAAGCGTCATAATCGTTCAGTTCAACCAGAAACATAATATTCTATCGTTAAACGTCATCTGACGCGGCTGTGACGAACGAAACTTCGACCAACGCCGAGAATCGAGATCTCGCAAGTTTGGGGCGATTCTGCCGTCTCAGCTTGACGCAAAAGCGTCAAAATCATTCATTTCAACCAAAAACACAAGATTCTATCGTTAAACGTCACCTGACACGGCTATGACGAACGAAACTTCGACCAACTCCGAGAATCGAGATCTCCCGAGTTTCGAGCGATTCTGCCGTCTCAGCTCGATGTAAAAGCGTCAAAATCATTCAGTTCAACCAAAAACACAAGATCCTATCGTTAAACGTCATCTGACACGGCTGTGACGAACGAAACTTCGACCAACTCCGAGAATCGAGATCTCCCGAGTTTCGAGCGATTCTGCCGACTCAGCTCGATGTTAAAGCGTCAAAATCATTCATTTCAACCAAAAACACAAGATTCTATCGTTAAACGTCACCTGACGCGGCTGTGACGAACGAAACTTCGACTAACTCCCAGAATCGAGATCTCCCGAGTTTCGAGCGATTCTAACATCACAGCTCAACGTAAAAGCGTCAAAATCGTTTAGTTCAACCAGAAACATAAGATTCTATCGTTAAACGTTGCCTGACACAGCTGTGCCGAACGAAACTTCGACCAACTCCGAGAATCGAGATCTCGCGAGTTTCGAGCGATTCTGCCGTCTCAGCTCGATGTAAAAGCGTCAAAATCATTCATTTCAACCAAAACCACAAGATTCTATCGTTAAACGTCACCTGCCGCAGCTGTGACGAACGAAACTTCGACTAACTCCCAGAATCGAGTTCTCCTGAGTTTCGAGCGATTCTGCCGTCTCAGCTCGATGTTAAAGCGTCAAAATCATTAATTTCAACCAAACAACAAGATTCTATCGTTAAACGTCACCTGACGCGGCTGTGACGAACGAAACATCGACCAACTCCGAGAATCGAGATCTCGCGAGTTTCGAGCGATTTTGCCGTCTCAGCTCGATGTTAAAGCGTCAAAATCATTCATTTCAACCAAACCACAAGATTCTATCGTTAAACGTCACCTGACGCGGCTGTGACGAACGAAACTTCGACCAACTCCGAGAATCGAGATCTCCCGAGTTTCGAGCGATTCTGATGCCTCAGCTCGATGATAAAGCGTCAAAATCATTCATTTCAACCAAAAACACATGATTCTATCGTTAAACGTCGCCTGACGCGGCTGTGCCGAACGAAACATCGACCAACTCCGAGAATCGAGATCTCCCGAGTTTCGAGCGATTCTAACATCACAGCTCAACGTAAAAGCGTCAAAATCGTTCAGTTCAACCAGAAACATAAGATTCTATCGTTAAACGTTGCCTGACACAGCTGTGCCGAACGAAACTTCGACCAACTCCGAGATCTAGATCTCGCGAGTTTCGAGCGATTCTGCCGTCTCAGCTTCATGTAAAAGCGTCAAAATCATTCAGTTCAACCAAAAACACAAGATTCTATCGTTAAACGTTATCTGACACGGCTGTGACGAACGAAACTTCGACCAACTCCGAGAATCGAGATCTCCCGAGTTTCGAGCGATTCTGATGCCTCAGCTCGATGATAAAGCGTCAAAATCACTCATTTCAACCAAAAACACTAGATTCTATCGTTAAACGTCACATGACGCGGCTGTGACGAACGAAACTTCGACCAACTCCGAGAATCGAGATCTCCCGAGTTTCGAGCGATTCTGAAGTCTCAGCTCGACGCAAAAGCGACAAAATCATTCATTTCAACCAAAAGCACAAGTATCAATCGTTAAACGTCATCTGACACGGCTGTGACGAACGAAACTTCGACCAACTGCGAGAATCGAGATCTCCCGAGTTTCGAACGATTCTGCCGTCTCAGCTCGATGTAAAAGCATCAAAATCATTCATTTCAACCAAAAACACAAGATTCTATCGTTAAACGTCACCTGACACGGCTGTGACGAACGAAACTTCGACCAACTCCGAGAATCGATATCTCCCGAGTTTCGAGCGATTCTGCCGTCTCAGCTCGATGTAAAAGCGTCAAAATCGTTCAGTTCAACCAGAAACATAAGATTCTATCGTTAAACGTTGCCTGACACAGCTATGCCGAACGAAACTTCGACCAACTCCGAGATCTAGATCTCGCGAGTTTCGAGCGATTCTGCCGTCTCAGCTCGATGTAAAAGCGTCAAAATCGTTCAGTTCAACCAGAAACATAAGATTCTATCGTTAAACGTTGCCTGACACAGCTGTGCCGAACGAAACTTCGACCAACTCCGAGATCTAGATCTCGCGAGTTTCGAGCGATTCTGCCGTCTCAGCTCGATGTAAAAGCGTCAAAATCATTCAGTTCAACCAAAAACACAAGATTCTATCGTTAAACGTCATCTGACACGGCTGTGACGAACGAAACTTCGACCATCTCCGAGAATCGAGATCTCCCGAGTTTCGAGCGATTCTGATGCCTCAGCTCGATGATAAAGCGTCAAAATCACTCATTTCAACCAAAAACACTAGATTCTATCGTTAAACTTCACCTGCCGCGGCTGTGACGAACGAAACTTCGACCAACTCCGAGAATCGAGATCTCCCGAGTTTCGAGCGATTCTGCCGTCTCAGCTCGATGTAAAAGCGTCAAAATCATTCATTTCAACCAAAAGCACAAGATTCTATCGTTAAACGTCACCTGACGCGGCTGTGACGATCGAAACTTCGAAAAACTCCGAGAATCTAGATCTCCCGAGTTTCGAGCGATTCTGCCGTCTCAGCTCGATGTGAAAACGTCAAAATCATTCATTTCAACCAAAACCACAAGATTCTATCGTTAAATGTCATCTGATTCGGCTGTGACGAACGAAACGTCGACCAAATCCGAGAATCGAGATCTCGCGAGTTTCGAGCGATTCTGCCGTCCCAGCTCGATGTTAAAGCGTCAAAATCATTAATTTCAACCAAAACCACAAGATTCTATCGTTAAACGTTGCCTGACACAGCTGTGCCGAACGAAACATCGACCAACTCCGAGAATCGAGATCTCCCGAGTTTCGAGCGATTCTAACATCACAGCTCAACGTAAAAGCGTCAAAATCGTTCAGTTCAACCAGAAACATAAGATTCTATCGTTAAACGTTGCCTGACACAGCTGTGCCGAACGAAACTTCGACCAACTCCGAGATCTAGATCTCGCGAGTTTCGAGCGATTCTGCCGTCTCAGCTCGATGTAAAAGCGTCAAAATCATTCAGTTCAACCAAAAACACAAGATTCTAACGTTAAACGTCATCTGACACGGCTGTGACGAACGAAACTTCGACCAACTCCGAGAATCGAGATCTCCCGAGTTTCGAGCGATTCTGATGCCTCAGCTCGATGATAAAGCGTCAAAATCACTCATTTCAACCAAAAACACTAGATTCTATCGTTAAACGTCACATGACGCGGCTGTGACGAACGAAACTTCGACCAACTCCGAGAATCGAGATCTCCCGAGTTTCGAGCGATTCTGCCGTCTCAGCTCGATGTAAAAGCGTCAAAATCATTCAGTTCAACCAAAAACACAAGATTCTATCGTTATACGTCATCTGACACGGCTGTGACGAACGAAACTTCGACCAACTCCGAGAATCGAGATCTCCCGAGTTTCGAGCGATTCTAACATCGCAGCTCGACGTAAAAGCGTCAAAATCGTTCAGTTCAACCAGAAACATAATATTCTATCGTTAAACGTCATCTGACGCGGCTGTGACGAACGAAACTTCGACCAACTGCGAGAATCGAGATCTCCCGTGTTTCGAACGATTTTGCCGTCTCAGCTCGATGTAAAAGCGTCAAAATCATTCATTTCAACCAAAAACACAAAATACAATCGTTAAACGTCATCTGAGACTGCTGTGACGAACGAAACTTCGACCAACGCCGAGAATCGAGATCTCCCGAGTTTCGAACGATTCTGCCGTCTCAGCTCGATGTAAAAGCGTCAAAATCATTCATTTCAACCAAAAACACAAGATTCTATCGTTAAACGTCACCTGACGCGGCTGTGACGAACGAAACTTCGTCCAACGCCGAGAATCGAGATCTCGCGAGTTTCGATCGATTCTGCCTTGTCAGCTCGACGTAAAATAGTCAAAATCATTCATTTAAACCAAAAACACAAAATTCACTCGTTAAACGTCATCTGAGACGGCTGTGACGAACGAAACTTCGAGCAACGCCGAGAATCGAGATCTCACAAGTTTCGAGCGATTCTGCCGTCTCAGCTCGACGCAAAAGCGTCAAAATCATTCATTTCACCCAAAAGCACAAGTATCAATCGTTAAACGTCATCTGACACGGCTGTGACGAACGAAACTTCGACCAACTGCGAGAATCGAGATCTCCCGAGTTTCGAACGATTCTGCCGTCTCAGCTCGATGTAAAAGCGTCAAAATCATTCATTTCAACCAAAAACACAAGATTCTATCGTTAAACGTCACCTGACACGGCTGTGACGAACGAAACTTCGACCAACTCCGAGAATCGATATCTCCCGAGTTTCGAGCGATTCTGCCGTCTCAGCTCGATGTAAAAGCGTCAAAATCATTCATTTCAACTAAAAGCACAAGTATCAATCGTTAAACGTCACCTGACACGGCTTTGACGATCGAAACTTCGACCAACTCCGAGAATCGAGATCTCCCGAGTTTCGAGCGATTCTGAAGTCTCAGCTCGATGTAAAAGCGTCAAAATCATTCAGTTCAACCAAAAACACAAGATTCTATCGTTAAACGTCATCTGACACGGCTGTGACGAACGAAACTTCGACCAACTCCGAGAATCGAGATCTCCCGAGTTTCGAGCGATTCTGATGCCTCAGCTCGATGATAAAGCGTCAAAATCATTCATTTCAACCAAAAACACATGATTCTATCGTTAAACGTCACCTGACGCGGCTGTGCCGAACGAAACATCGACCAACTCCGAGAATCGAGATCTCCCGAGTTTCGAGCGATTCTAACATCACAGCTCAACGTAAAAGCGTCAAAATCGTTCAGTTCAACCAGAAACATAAGATTCTATCGTTAAACGTTGCCTGACACAGCTGTGCCGAACGAAACTTCGACCAACTGCGAGATCTAGATCTCGCGAGTTTCGAGCGTTTCTGCCGTCTCAGCTTCATGTAAAAGCGTCAAAATCATTCAGTTCAACCAAAAACACAAGATTCTATCGTTAAACGTCATCTGACACGGCTGTGAGGAACGAAACTTCGACCAACTCCGAGAATCGAGATCTCCCGAGTTTCGAGCGATTCTGATGCCTCAGCTCGATGATAAAGCGTCAAAATCACTCATTTCAACCAAAAACACTAGATTCTATCGTTAAACGTCACATGACGCGGCTGTGACGAACGAAACTTCGACCAACTCCGAGAATCGAGATCTCCCGAGTTTCGAGCGATTCTGCCGTCTCAGCTCGATGTAAAAGCGTCAAAATCATTCAGTTCAACCAAAAACACAAGATTCTATCGTTAAACGTCATCTGACACGGCTGTGACGAACGAAACTTCGACCAACTCCGAGAATAGAGATCTCCCGAGTTTCGAGCGATTCTAACATCGCAGCTCGACGTAAAAGCGTCATAATCGTTCAGTTCAACCAGAAACATAATATTCTATCGTTAAACGTCATCTGACGCGGCTGTGACGAACGAAACTTCGACCAACGCCGAGAATCGAGATCTCGCAAGTTTGGGGCGATTCTGCCGTCTCAGCTTGACGCAAAAGCGTCAAAATCATTCATTTCAACCAAAAACACAAGATTCTATCGTTAAACGTCACCTGACACGGCTGTGACGAACGAAACTTCGACCAACTCCGAGAATCGAGATCTCCCGAGTTTCGAGCGATTCTGCCGTCTCAGCTCGATGTAAAAGCGTCAAAATCATTCAGTTCAACCAAAAACACAAGATCCTATCGTTAAACGTCATCTGACACGGCTGTGACGAACGAAACTTCGACCAACTCCGAGAATCGAGATCTCCCGAGTTTCGAGCGATTCTGCCGACTCAGCTCGATGTTAAAGCGTCAAAATCATTCATTTCAACCAAAAACACAAGATTCTATCGTTAAACGTCACCTGACGCGGCTGTGACGAACGAAACTTCGACTAACTCCCAGAATCGAGATCTCCCGAGTTTCGAGCGATTCTAACATCACAGCTCAACGTAAAAGCGTCAAAATCGTTTAGTTCAACCAGAAACATAAGATTCTATCGTTAAACGTTGCCTGACACAGCTGTGCCGAACGAAACTTCGACCAACTCCGAGAATCGAGATCTCGCGAGTTTCGAGCGATTCTGCCGTCTCAGCTCGATGTAAAAGCGTCAAAATCATTCATTTCAACCAAAACCACAAGATTCTATCGTTAAACGTCACCTGCCGCAGCTGTGACGAACGAAACTTCGACTAACTCCCAGAATCGAGTTCTCCTGAGTTTCGAGCGATTCTGCCGTCTCAGCTCGATGTTAAAGCGTCAAAATCATTAATTTCAACCAAACAACAAGATTCTATCGTTAAACGTCACCTGACGCGGCTGTGACGAACGAAACATCGACCAACTCCGAGAATCGAGATCTCGCGAGTTTCGAGCGATTTTGCCGTCTCAGCTCGATGTTAAAGCGTCAAAATCATTCATTTCAACCAAACCACAAGATTCTATCGTTAAACGTCACCTGACGCGGCTGTGACGAACGAAACTTCGACCAACTCCGAGAATCGAGATCTCCCGAGTTTCGAGCGATTCTGATGCCTCAGCTCGATGATAAAGCGTCAAAATCATTCATTTCAACCAAAAACACATGATTCTATCGTTAAACGTCGCCTGACGCGGCTGTGCCGAACGAAACATCGACCAACTCCGAGAATCGAGATCTCCCGAGTTTCGAGCGATTCTAACATCACAGCTCAACGTAAAAGCGTCAAAATCGTTCAGTTCAACCAGAAACATAAGATTCTATCGTTAAACGTTGCCTGACACAGCTGTGCCGAACGAAACTTCGACCAACTCCGAGATCTAGATCTCGCGAGTTTCGAGCGATTCTGCCGTCTCAGCTTCATGTAAAAGCGTCAAAATCATTCAGTTCAACCAAAAACACAAGATTCTATCGTTAAACGTTATCTGACACGGCTGTGACGAACGAAACTTCGACCAACTCCGAGAATCGAGATCTCCCGAGTTTCGAGCGATTCTGATGCCTCAGCTCGATGATAAAGCGTCAAAATCACTCATTTCAACCAAAAACACTAGATTCTATCGTTAAACGTCACATGACGCGGCTGTGACGAACGAAACTTCGACCAACTCCGAGAATCGAGATCTCCCGAGTTTCGAGCGATTCTGAAGTCTCAGCTCGACGCAAAAGCGACAAAATCATTCATTTCAACCAAAAGCACAAGTATCAATCGTTAAACGTCATCTGACACGGCTGTGACGAACGAAACTTCGACCAACTGCGAGAATCGAGATCTCCCGAGTTTCGAACGATTCTGCCGTCTCAGCTCGATGTAAAAGCATCAAAATCATTCATTTCAACCAAAAACACAAGATTCTATCGTTAAACGTCACCTGACACGGCTGTGACGAACGAAACTTCGACCAACTCCGAGAATCGATATCTCCCGAGTTTCGAGCGATTCTGCCGTCTCAGCTCGATGTAAAAGCGTCAAAATCGTTCAGTTCAACCAGAAACATAAGATTCTATCGTTAAACGTTGCCTGACACAGCTATGCCGAACGAAACTTCGACCAACTCCGAGATCTAGATCTCGCGAGTTTCGAGCGATTCTGCCGTCTCAGCTCGATGTAAAAGCGTCAAAATCGTTCAGTTCAACCAGAAACATAAGATTCTATCGTTAAACGTTGCCTGACACAGCTGTGCCGAACGAAACTTCGACCAACTCCGAGATCTAGATCTCGCGAGTTTCGAGCGATTCTGCCGTCTCAGCTCGATGTAAAAGCGTCAAAATCATTCAGTTCAACCAAAAACACAAGATTCTATCGTTAAACGTCATCTGACACGGCTGTGACGAACGAAACTTCGACCATCTCCGAGAATCGAGATCTCCCGAGTTTCGAGCGATTCTGATGCCTCAGCTCGATGATAAAGCGTCAAAATCACTCATTTCAACCAAAAACACTAGATTCTATCGTTAAACTTCACCTGCCGCGGCTGTGACGAACGAAACTTCGACCAACTCCGAGAATCGAGATCTCCCGAGTTTCGAGCGATTCTGCCGTCTCAGCTCGATGTAAAAGCGTCAAAATCATTCATTTCAACCAAAAGCACAAGATTCTATCGTTAAACGTCACCTGACGCGGCTGTGACGATCGAAACTTCGAAAAACTCCGAGAATCTAGATCTCCCGAGTTTCGAGCGATTCTGCCGTCTCAGCTCGATGTGAAAACGTCAAAATCATTCATTTCAACCAAAACCACAAGATTCTATCGTTAAATGTCATCTGATTCGGCTGTGACGAACGAAACGTCGACCAAATCCGAGAATCGAGATCTCGCGAGTTTCGAGCGATTCTGCCGTCCCAGCTCGATGTTAAAGCGTCAAAATCATTAATTTCAACCAAAACCACAAGATTCTATCGTTAAACGTTGCCTGACACAGCTGTGCCGAACGAAACATCGACCAACTCCGAGAATCGAGATCTCCCGAGTTTCGAGCGATTCTAACATCACAGCTCAACGTAAAAGCGTCAAAATCGTTCAGTTCAACCAGAAACATAAGATTCTATCGTTAAACGTTGCCTGACACAGCTGTGCCGAACGAAACTTCGACCAACTCCGAGATCTAGATCTCGCGAGTTTCGAGCGATTCTGCCGTCTCAGCTCGATGTAAAAGCGTCAAAATCATTCAGTTCAACCAAAAACACAAGATTCTAACGTTAAACGTCATCTGACACGGCTGTGACGAACGAAACTTCGACCAACTCCGAGAATCGAGATCTCCCGAGTTTCGAGCGATTCTGATGCCTCAGCTCGATGATAAAGCGTCAAAATCACTCATTTCAACCAAAAACACTAGATTCTATCGTTAAACGTCACATGACGCGGCTGTGACGAACGAAACTTCGACCAACTCCGAGAATCGAGATCTCCCGAGTTTCGAGCGATTCTGCCGTCTCAGCTCGATGTAAAAGCGTCAAAATCATTCAGTTCAACCAAAAACACAAGATTCTATCGTTATACGTCATCTGACACGGCTGTGACGAACGAAACTTCGACCAACTCCGAGAATCGAGATCTCCCGAGTTTCGAGCGATTCTAACATCGCAGCTCGACGTAAAAGCGTCAAAATCGTTCAGTTCAACCAGAAACATAATATTCTATCGTTAAACGTCATCTGACGCGGCTGTGACGAACGAAACTTCGACCAACTGCGAGAATCGAGATCTCCCGTGTTTCGAACGATTTTGCCGTCTCAGCTCGATGTAAAAGCGTCAAAATCATTCATTTCAACCAAAAACACAAAATACAATCGTTAAACGTCATCTGAGACTGCTGTGACGAACGAAACTTCGACCAACGCCGAGAATCGAGATCTCCCGAGTTTCGAACGATTCTGCCGTCTCAGCTCGATGTAAAAGCGTCAAAATCATTCATTTCAACCAAAAACACAAGATTCTATCGTTAAACGTCACCTGACGCGGCTGTGACGAACGAAACTTCGTCCAACGCCGAGAATCGAGATCTCGCGAGTTTCGATCGATTCTGCCTTGTCAGCTCGACGTAAAATAGTCAAAATCATTCATTTAAACCAAAAACACAAAATTCACTCGTTAAACGTCATCTGAGACGGCTGTGACGAACGAAACTTCGAGCAACGCCGAGAATCGAGATCTCACAAGTTTCGAGCGATTCTGCCGTCTCAGCTCGACGCAAAAGCGTCAAAATCATTCATTTCACCCAAAAGCACAAGTATCAATCGTTAAACGTCATCTGACACGGCTGTGACGAACGAAACTTCGACCAACTGCGAGAATCGAGATCTCCCGAGTTTCGAACGATTCTGCCGTCTCAGCTCGATGTAAAAGCGTCAAAATCATTCATTTCAACCAAAAACACAAGATTCTATCGTTAAACGTCACCTGACACGGCTGTGACGAACGAAACTTCGACCAACTCCGAGAATCGATATCTCCCGAGTTTCGAGCGATTCTGCCGTCTCAGCTCGATGTAAAAGCGTCAAAATCATTCATTTCAACTAAAAGCACAAGTATCAATCGTTAAACGTCACCTGACACGGCTTTGACGATCGAAACTTCGACCAACGGCGAGAATCGAGATCTCCCGAGTTTCGAACGATTCTGCCGTCTCAGCTCGATGTAAAAGCGTCAAAATCATTCATTTCAACCAAAAACACAAGATTCAATCGTTAAACGTCATCTGATTCGGCTGTGACGAACGAAACGTCGACCAAATCCGAGAATCGAGATCTCGCGAGTTTCGAGCGATTCTGCCGTCTCAGCTCGATGTAAAAGCGTCAAAATCATTCATTTCAACCAAAAACACAAGATTCTATCGTTACACGTCACCTGACGCGGATGTGACGAACGAAACTTCGTCCAACACCGAGAATCGAGATCTCGCGAGTTTCGAGCGATTCTGCCGTCTCAGCTCGATGTAAAAACGTCAAAATAATTAATTTCAACCAAAAACACAAGATTCAATCGTTAAACGTTGCCTGACACAGCTGTGCCGAACGAAACTTCGACCAACTCCGAGAATCTAGATCTCGCGAGTTTCGAGCGATTCTGCCGTCTCAGCTCGATGTAAAAGCGTCAAAATCATTCAGTTCAACCAAAAACACAAGATTCTATCGTTAAACGTCATCTGACACGGCTGTGACGAACGAAACTTCGACCAACTCCGAGAATCGAGATCTCCCGAGTTTCGAGCGATTCTAACATCACAGCTCAACGTAAAAGCGTCAAAATCGTTCAGTTCAACCAGAAACATAAGATTCTATCGTTAAACGTTGCCTGACACAGCTGTGCCGAACGAAACTTCGACCAACTCCGAGAATCGAGATCTCGCGAGTTTCGAGCGATTCTGATGCCTCAGCTCGATGATAAAGCGTCAAAATCATTCATTTCAACCAAAAACACATGATTCTATCGTTAAACGTCACCTGACGCGGCTGTGACGAACGAAACTTCGACTAACTCCCAGAATCGAGATCCCCCGAGTTTCGATCGATTCTGCCGTCTTAGCTCGATGTTAAAGCGTCAAAATCATTCATTTCAACCAAAACCACAAGATTCTATAGTTAAACGTCACCTGCCGCGGCTGTGACGAACGAAACTTCGAAAAACTCCGAGAATCTAGATCTCCCGAGTTTCGAGCGATTCTGCCGTCTCAGCTCGATGTGAAAACATCAAAATCATTTATTTCAACCAAAACCACAAGATTCTATCGTTAAACGTCACCTGACGCGGCTGTGACGAACGAAACTTCGAAAAACTCCGAGAATCTAGATCTCCCGAGTTTCGAGCGATTCTGCCGTCTCAGCTCGATGTGAAAACGTCAAAATCATTCATTTCAACCAAAACCACAAGATTCTATCGTTAAACGTCACCTGACGCGGCTGTGACGAACGAAACTTCGAAAAACTCCGAGAATCTAGATCTCCCGAGTTTCGAGCGATTCTAACATCGCAGCTCGACGTAAAAGCGTCAAAATCGTTCAGTTCAACCAGAAACATAATATTCTATCGTTAAACGTCATCTGACGCGGCTGTGACGAACGAAACTTCGACCAACTGCGAGAATCGAGATCTCCCGAGTTTCGAGCGATTCTGATGCCTCAGCTCGATGATAAAGCGTCAAAATCATTCATTTCAACCAAAAACACATGATTCTATCGTTAAACGTCACCTGACGCGGCTGTGACGAACGAAACTTCGACTAACTCCCAGAATCGAGATCCCCCGAGTTTCGATCGATTCTAACATCTCAGCTCGACGTAAAAGCGTCAACATCGTTCAGTTCAACCAGAAACATAAGATTCTATCGTTAAACGTTGCCTGACACAGCTGTGCCGAACGAAATTTCGACCAACTCCGAGATCTAGATCTCGCGAGTTTCGAGCGATTCTGCCGTCTCAGCTCGATGTAAAAGCGTCAAAATCATTCAGTTCAACCAAAAACACAAGATTCTATCGTTAAACGTCATCTGACACGGCTGTGACGAACGAAACTTCGACCAACTCCGAGAATCGAGATCTCCCGAGTTTCGAGCGATTCTGCCGACTCAGCTCGTTGTTAAAGCGTCAAAATCATTCATTTCAACCAAAACCACAAGATTCTATCGTTAAACGTCACCTGACACGGCTGTGACGCACGAAACATCGACCAACTCCGAGAATCGAGATCTCCCGAGTTTCGAGCGATTCTGCCGACTCAGCTCGATGTTAAAGCGTCAAAATCATTCATTTCAACCAAAAACACAAGATTCTATCGTTAAACGTCACCTGACGCGGATGTGACGAACGAAACTTCGACTAACTCCCAGAATCGAGATCTCCCGAATTTCGAGCGATTCTGCCGTCTCAGCTCGATGTTAAAGCGTCAAAATCATTAATTTCAACCAAAACCACAAGATTCTATCGTTAAACGTTGCCTGACTCAGCTGTGCCGAACGAAACTTCGACCAACTCCGAGAATCTAGATCTCGCGAGTTTCGAGCGATTCTGCCGTCTCAGCTTCATGTAAAAGCGTCAAAATCATTCAGTTCAACCAAAAACACAAGATTCTATCGTTAAACGTCATCTGACACGGCTGTGACGAACGAAACTTCGACCAACTCCGAGAATCGAGATCTCCCGAGTTTCGAGCGATTCTGATGCCTCAGCTCGATGATAAAGCGTCAAAATCACTCATTTCAACCAAAAACACTAGATTCTATCGTTAAACGTCACATGACGCGGCTGTGACGAACGAAACTTCGACCAACTCCGAGAATCGAGATCTCCCGAGTTTCGAGCGATTCTGCCGTCTCAGCTCGATGTAAAAGCGTCAAAATCATTCAGTTCAACCAAAAACACAAGATTCTATCGTTAAACGTCATCTGACACGGCTGTGACGAACGAAACTTCGACCAACTCCGAGAATAGAGATCTCCCGAGTTTCGAGCGATTCTAACATCGCAGCTCGACGTAAAAGCGTCATAATCGTTCAGTTCAACCAGAAACATAATATTCTATCGTTAAACGTCATCTGACGCGGCTGTGACGAACGAAACTTCGACCAACTGCGAGAATCGAGATCTCCCGCGTTTCGAAAGATTTTGCCGTCTCAGCTCGATGTAAAAGCGTCAAAATCATTCATTTCAACCAAAAACACAAAATACAATCGTTAAACGTCATCTGACACGGCTGTGACGAACGAAACATCGACCAACTCCGAGAATCGAGATCTCCCGAGTTTCGAGCGATTCTGATGCCTCAGCTCGATGATAAAGCGTCAAAATCATACATTTCAACCAAAAACACATGATTCTATGGTTAAACGTCACCTGACGCGGCTGTGCCGAACGAAACATCGACCAACTCCGAGAATCGAGATCTCCCGAGTTTCGAGCGATTCTGCCGTCTCAGCTCGATGTAAAAGCGTCAAAATCATTCAGTTCAACCAAAAACACAAGATTCTATCGTTAAACGTCATCTGACACGGCTGTGACGAACGAAACTTCGACCAACTGCGGGAATCGAGATCTTCCGAGTTTCGAACGATTCTGCCGTCTCAGCTCTATGTAAAAGCGTCAAAATCATTAATTTCAACCAAAAAAACAAGATTCTATCGTTACACGTCACCTGACACGGCTGTCACGAACGAACCTTCGACCAACTCCGAGAATCTAGATCTCCCGAGTTTCGAGCGATTCTGATGCCTCAGCTCGATGATAAAGCGTCAAAATCACTCATTTCAACCAAAAACACTAGATTCTATCGTTAAACGTCACATGACGCGGCTGTGACGAACGAAACTTCGACCAACTCCGAGAATCGAGATCTCCCGAGTTTCGAGCGATTCTGCCGTCTCAGCTCGATGTAAAAGCGTCAAAATCATTCAGTTCAACCAAAAACACAAGATTCTATCGTTAAACGTCATCTGACACGGCTGTGACGAACGAAACTTCGACCAACTCCGAGAATCGAGATCTCCCGAGTTTCGAGCGATTCTGATGCCTCAGCTCGATGATAAAGCGTCAAAATCATTCATTTCAACCAAAAACACATGATTCTATCGTTAAACGTCACCTGACGCGGCTGTGCCGAACGAAACATCGACCAACTCCGAGAATCGAGATCTCCCGAGTTTCGAGCGATTCTAACATCACAGCTCAACGTAAAAGCGTCAAAATCGTTCAGTTCAACCAGAAACATAAGATTCTATCGTCAACGTTGCCTGACACAGCTGTGCCGAACGAAACTTCGACCAACTCCGAGATCTAGATCTCGCGAGTTTCGAGCGATTCTGCCGTCTCAGCTTCATGTAAAAGCGTCAAAATCATTCAGTTCAACCAAAAACACAAGATTCTATCGTTAAACGTCATCTGACACGGCTGTGACGAACGAAACTTCGACCAACTCCGAGAATCGAGATCTCCCGAGTTTCGAGCGATTCTGATGCCTCAGCTCGATGATAAAGCGTCAAAATCACTCATTTCAACCAAAAACACTAGATTCTATCGTTAAACGTCACATGACGCGGCTGTGACGAACGAAACTTCGACCAACTCCGAGAATCGAGATCTCCCGAGTTTCGAGCGATTCTGAAGTCTCAGCTCGATGTAAAAGCGTCAAAATCATTCAGTTCAACCAAAAACACAAGATTCTATCGTTAAACGTCATCTGACACGGCTGTGACGAACGAAACTTCGACCAACTCCGAGAATCGAGATCTCCCGAGTTTCGAGCGATTCTGATGCCTCAGCTCGATGATAAAGCGTCAAAATCATTCATTTCAACCAAAAACACATGATTCTATCGTTAAACGTCACCTGACGCGGCTGTGCCGAACGAAACATCGACCAACTCCGAGAATCGAGATCTCCCGAGTTTCGAGCGATTCTAACATCACAGCTCAACGTAAAAGCGTCAAAATCGTTCAGTTCAACCAGAAACATAAGATTCTATCGTTAAACGTTGCCTGACACAGCTGTGCCGAACGAAACTTCGACCAACTGCGAGATCTAGATCTCGCGAGTTTCGAGCGTTTCTGCCGTCTCAGCTTCATGTAAAAGCGTCAAAATCATTCAGTTCAACCAAAAACACAAGATTCTATCGTTAAACGTCATCTGACACGGCTGTGAGGAACGAAACTTCGACCAACTCCGAGAATCGAGATCTCCCGAGTTTCGAGCGATTCTGATGCCTCAGCTCGATGATAAAGCGTCAAAATCACTCATTTCAACCAAAAACACTAGATTCTATCGTTAAACGTCACATGACGCGGCTGTGACGAACGAAACTTCGACCAACTCCGAGAATCGAGATCTCCCGAGTTTCGAGCGATTCTGCCGTCTCAGCTCGATGTAAAAGCGTCAAAATCATTCAGTTCAACCAAAAACACAAGATTCTATCGTTAAACGTCATCTGACACGGCTGTGACGAACGAAACTTCGACCAACTCCGAGAATAGAGATCTCCCGAGTTTCGAGCGATTCTAACATCGCAGCTCGACGTAAAAGCGTCATAATCGTTCAGTTCAACCAGAAACATAATATTCTATCGTTAAACGTCATCTGACGCGGCTGTGACGAACGAAACTTCGACCAACTGCGAGAATCGAGATCTCCCGCGTTTCGAAAGATTTTGCCGTCTCAGCTCGATGTAAAAGCGTCAAAATCATTCATTTCAACCAAAAACACAAAATACAATCGTTAAACGTCATCTGACACGGCTGTGACGAACGAAACATCGACCAACTCCGAGAATCGAGATCTCCCGAGTTTCGAGCGATTCTGATGCCTCAGCTCGATGATAAAGCGTCAAAATCATACATTTCAACCAAAAACACATGATTCTATGGTTAAACGTCACCTGACGCGGCTGTGCCGAACGAAACATCGACCAACTCCGAGAATCGAGATCTCCCGAGTTTCGAGCGATTCTGCCGTCTCAGCTCGATGTAAAAGCGTCAAAATCATTCAGTTCAACCAAAAACACAAGATTCTATCGTTAAACGTCATCTGACACGGCTGTGACGAACGAAACTTCGACCAACTGCGGGAATCGAGATCTTCCGAGTTTCGAACGATTCTGCCGTCTCAGCTCTATGTAAAAGCGTCAAAATCATTAATTTCAACCAAAAAAACAAGATTCTATCGTTACACGTCACCTGACACGGCTGTCACGAACGAACCTTCGACCAACTCCGAGAATCTAGATCTCCCGAGTTTCGAGCGATTCTGATGCCTCAGCTCGATGATAAAGCGTCAAAATCACTCATTTCAACCAAAAACACTAGATTCTATCGTTAAACGTCACATGACGCGGCTGTGACGAACGAAACTTCGACCAACTCCGAGAATCGAGATCTCCCGAGTTTCGAGCGATTCTGCCGTCTCAGCTCGATGTAAAAGCGTCAAAATCATTCAGTTCAACCAAAAACACAAGATTCTATCGTTAAACGTCATCTGACACGGCTGTGACGAACGAAACTTCGACCAACTCCGAGAATCGAGATCTCCCGAGTTTCGAGCGATTCTGATGCCTCAGCTCGATGATAAAGCGTCAAAATCATTCATTTCAACCAAAAACACATGATTCTATCGTTAAACGTCACCTGACGCGGCTGTGCCGAACGAAACATCGACCAACTCCGAGAATCGAGATCTCCCGAGTTTCGAGCGATTCTAACATCACAGCTCAACGTAAAAGCGTCAAAATCGTTCAGTTCAACCAGAAACATAAGATTCTATCGTCAACGTTGCCTGACACAGCTGTGCCGAACGAAACTTCGACCAACTCCGAGATCTAGATCTCGCGAGTTTCGAGCGATTCTGCCGTCTCAGCTTCATGTAAAAGCGTCAAAATCATTCAGTTCAACCAAAAACACAAGATTCTATCGTTAAACGTCATCTGACACGGCTGTGACGAACGAAACTTCGACCAACTCCGAGAATCGAGATCTCCCGAGTTTCGAGCGATTCTGATGCCTCAGCTCGATGATAAAGCGTCAAAATCACTCATTTCAACCAAAAACACTAGATTCTATCGTTAAACGTCACATGACGCGGCTGTGACGAACGAAACTTCGACCAACTCCGAGAATCGAGATCTCCCGAGTTTCGAGCGATTCTGAAGTCTCAGCTCGATGTAAAAGCGTCAAAATCATTCAGTTCAACCAAAAACACAAGATTCTATCGTTAAACGTCATCTGACACGGCTGTGACGAACGAAACTTCGACCAACTCCGAGAATCGAGATCTCCCGAGTTTCGAGCGATTCTGATGCCTCAGCTCGATGATAAAGCGTCAAAATCATTCATTTCAACCAAAAACACATGATTCTATCGTTAAACGTCACCTGACGCGGCTGTGCCGAACGAAACATCGACCAACTCCGAGAATCGAGATCTCCCGAGTTTCGAGCGATTCTAACATCACAGCTCAACGTAAAAGCGTCAAAATCGTTCAGTTCAACCAGAAACATAAGATTCTATCGTTAAACGTTGCCTGACACAGCTGTGCCGAACGAAACTTCGACCAACTGCGAGATCTAGATCTCGCGAGTTTCGAGCGTTTCTGCCGTCTCAGCTTCATGTAAAAGCGTCAAAATCATTCAGTTCAACCAAAAACACAAGATTCTATCGTTAAACGTCATCTGACACGGCTGTGAGGAACGAAACTTCGACCAACTCCGAGAATCGAGATCTCCCGAGTTTCGAGCGATTCTGATGCCTCAGCTCGATGATAAAGCGTCAAAATCACTCATTTCAACCAAAAACACTAGATTCTATCGTTAAACGTCACATGACGCGGCTGTGACGAACGAAACTTCGACCAACTCCGAGAATCGAGATCTCCCGAGTTTCGAGCGATTCTGCCGTCTCAGCTCGATGTAAAAGCGTCAAAATCATTCAGTTCAACCAAAAACACAAGATTCTATCGTTAAACGTCATCTGACACGGCTGTGACGAACGAAACTTCGACCAACTCCGAGAATAGAGATCTCCCGAGTTTCGAGCGATTCTGCCGTCTCAGCTTCATGTAAAAGCGTCAAAATCATTCAGTTCAACCAAAAACACAAGATTCTATCGTTAAACGTTATCTGACACGGCTGTGACGAACGAAACTTCGACCAACTCCGAGAATCGAGATCTCCCGAGTTTCGAGCGATTCTGATGCCTCAGCTCGATGATAAAGCGTCAAAATCACTCATTTCAACCAAAAACACTAGATTCTATCGTTAAACGTCACATGACGCGGCTGTGACGAACGAAACTTCGACCAACTCCGAGAATCGAGATCTCCCGAGTTTCGAGCGATTCTGAAGTCTCAGCTCGACGCAAAAGCGACAAAATCATTCATTTCAACCAAAAGCACAAGTATCAATCGTTAAACGTCATCTGACACGGCTGTGACGAACGAAACTTCGACCAACTGCGAGAATCGAGATCTCCCGAGTTTCGAACGATTCTGCCGTCTCAGCTCGATGTAAAAGCATCAAAATCATTCATTTCAACCAAAAACACAAGATTCTATCGTTAAACGTCACCTGACACGGCTGTGACGAACGAAACTTCGACCAACTCCGAGAATCGATATCTCCCGAGTTTCGAGCGATTCTGCCGTCTCAGCTCGATGTAAAAGCGTCAAAATCGTTCAGTTCAACCAGAAACATAAGATTCTATCGTTAAACGTTGCCTGACACAGCTATGCCGAACGAAACTTCGACCAACTCCGAGATCTAGATCTCGCGAGTTTCGAGCGATTCTGCCGTCTCAGCTCGATGTAAAAGCGTCAAAATCGTTCAGTTCAACCAGAAACATAAGATTCTATCGTTAAACGTTGCCTGACACAGCTGTGCCGAACGAAACTTCGACCAACTCCGAGAATCGAGATCTCCCGAGTTTCGAGCGATTCTGCCGTCTCAGCTCGATGTAAAAGCGTCAAAATCATTCATTTCAACCAAAAGCACAAGATTCTATCGTTAAACGTCACCTGACGCGGCTGTGACGATCGAAACTTCGAAAAACTCCGAGAATCTAGATCTCCCGAGTTTCGAGCGATTCTGCCGTCTCAGCTCGATGTGAAAACGTCAAAATCATTCATTTCAACCAAAACCACAAGATTCTATCGTTAAATGTCATCTGATTCGGCTGTGACGAACGAAACGTCGACCAAATCCGAGAATCGAGATCTCGCGAGTTTCGAGCGATTCTGCCGTCCCAGCTCGATGTTAAAGCGTCAAAATCATTAATTTCAACCAAAACCACAAGATTCTATCGTTAAACGTCGCCTGACGCGGCTGTGCCGAACGAAACATCGACCAACTCCGAGAATCGAGATCTCCCGAGTTTCGAGCGATTCTAACATCACAGCTCAACGTAAAAGCGTCAAAATCGTTCAGTTCAACCAGAAACATAAGATTCTATCGTTAAACGTTGCCTGACACAGCTGTGCCGAACGAAACTTCGACCAACTCCGAGATCTAGATCTCGCGAGTTTCGAGCGATTCTTCCGTCTCAGCTCGATGTAAAAGCGTCAAAATCATTCAGTTCAACCAAAAACACAAGATTCTATCGTTAAACGTTATCTGACACGGCTGTGACGAACGAAACTTCGACCAACTCCGAGAATCGAGATCTCCCGAGTTTCGAGCGATTCTGATGCCTCAGCTCGATGATAAAGCGTCAAAATCACTCATTTCAACCAAAAACACTAGATTCTATCGTTAAACGTCACATGACGCGGCTGTGACGAACGAAACTTCGACCAACTCCGAGAATCGAGATCTCCCGAGTTTCGAGCGATTCTGAAGTCTCAGCTCGACGCAAAAGCGACAAAATCATTCATTTCAACCAAAAGCACAAGTATCAATCGTTAAACGTCATCTGACACGGCTGTGACGAACGAAACTTCGACCAACTGCGAGAATCGAGATCTCCCGAGTTTCGAACGATTCTGCCGTCTCAGCTCGATGTAAAAGCATCAAAATCATTCATTTCAACCAAAAACACAAGATTCTATCGTTAAACGTCACCTGACACGGCTGTGACGAACGAAACTTCGACCAACTCCGAGAATCGATATCTCCCGAGTTTCGAGCGATTCTGCCGTCTCAGCTCGATGTAAAAGCGTCAAAATCGTTCAGTTCAACCAGAAACATAAGATTCTATCGTTAAACGTTGCCTGACACAGCTATGCCGAACGAAACTTCGACCAACTCCGAGATCTAGATCTCGCGAGTTTCGAGCGATTCTGCCGTCTCAGCTCGATGTAAAAGCGTCAAAATCGTTCAGTTCAACCAGAAACATAAGATTCTATCGTTAAACGTTGCCTGACACAGCTGTGCCGAACGAAACTTCGACCAACTCCGAGAATCGAGATCTCCCGAGTTTCGAGCGATTCTGCCGTCTCAGCTCGATGTAAAAGCGTCAAAATCATTCATTTCAACCAAAAGCACAAGATTCTATCGTTAAACGTCACCTGACGCGGCTGTGACGATCGAAACTTCGAAAAACTCCGAGAATCTAGATCTCCCGAGTTTCGAGCGATTCTGCCGTCTCAGCTCGATGTGAAAACGTCAAAATCATTCATTTCAACCAAAACCACAAGATTCTATCGTTAAATGTCATCTGATTCGGCTGTGACGAACGAAACGTCGACCAAATCCGAGAATCGAGATCTCGCGAGTTTCGAGCGATTCTGCCGTCCCAGCTCGATGTTAAAGCGTCAAAATCATTAATTTCAACCAAAACCACAAGATTCTATCGTTAAACGTTGCCTGACACAGCTGTGCCGAACGAAACATCGACCAACTCCGAGAATCGAGATCTCCCGAGTTTCGAGCGATTCTAACATCACAGCTCAACGTAAAAGCGTCAAAATCGTTCAGTTCAACCAGAAACATAAGATTCTATCGTTAAACGTTGCCTGACACAGCTGTGCCGAACGAAACTTCGACCAACTCCGAGATCTAGATCTCGCGAGTTTCGAGCGATTCTTCCGTCTCAGCTCGATGTAAAAGCGTCAAAATCATTCAGTTCAACCAAAAACACAAGATTCTAACGTTAAACGTCATCTGACACGGCTGTGACGAACGAAACTTCGACCAACTCCGAGAATCGAGATCTCCCGAGTTTCGAGCGATTCTGATGCCTCAGCTCGATGATAAAGCGTCAAAATCACTCATTTCAACCAAAAACACTAGATTCTATCGTTAAACGTCACATGACGCGGCTGTGACGAACGAAACTTCGACCAACTCCGAGAATCGAGATCTCCCGAGTTTCGAGCGATTCTGCCGTCTCAGCTCGATGTAAAAGCGTCAAAATCATTCAGTTCAACCAAAAACACAAGATTCTATCGTTATACGTCATCTGACACGGCTGTGACGAACGAAACTTCGACCAACTCCGAGAATCGAGATCTCCCGAGTTTCGAGCGATTCTAACATCGCAGCTCGACGTAAAAGCGTCAAAATCGTTCAGTTCAACCAGAAACATAATATTCTATCGTTAAACGTCATCTGACGCGGCTGTGACGAACGAAACTTCGACCAACTGCGAGAATCGAGATCTCCCGCGTTTCGAACGATTTTGCCGACTCAGCTCGATGTAAAAGCGTCAAAATCATTCATTTCAACCAAAAACACAAAATACAATCGTTAAACGTCATCTGAGACTGCTGTGACGAACGAAACTTCGACCAACGCCGAGAATCGAGATCTCCCGAGTTTCGAACGATTCTGCCGTCTCAGCTCGATGTAAAAGCGTCAAAATCATTCATTTCAACCAAAAACACAAGATTCTATCGTTAAACGTCACCTGACGCGGCTGTGACGAACGAAACTTCGTCCAACGCCGAGAATCGAGATCTCGCGAGTTTCGATCGATTCTGCCTTGTCAGCTCGACGTAAAATAGTCAAAATCATTCATTTAAACCAAAAACACAAAATTCACTCGTTAAACGTCATCTGAGACGGCTGTGACGAACGAAACTTCGACCAACGCCGAGAATCGAGATCTCACAAGTTTCGAGCGATTCTGCCGTCTCAGCTCGATGTAAAAGCGTCAAAATCATTCATTTCAACCAAAAACACAAGATTCTATCGTTACACGTCACCTGACGCGGATGTGACGAACGAAACTTCGTCCAACACCGAGAATCGAGATCTCGCGAGTTTCGAGCGATTCTGACGTCTCAGCTCGATGTAAAAACGTCAAAATAATTAATTTCAACCAAAAACACAAGATTCAATCGTTAAACGTTGCCTGACACAGCTGTGCCGAACGAAACTTCGACCAACTCCGAGAATCGAGATCTCGCGAGTTTCGAGCGATTCTGATGCCTCAGCTCGATGATAAAGCGTCAAAATCATTCATTTCAACCAAAAACACATGATTCTATCGTTAAACGTCACCTGACGCGGCTGTGACGAACGAAACTTCGACTAACTCCCAGAATCGAGATCCCCCGAGTTTCGATCGATTCTAACATCTCAGCTCGACGTAAAAGCGTCAACATCGTTCAGTTCAACCAGAAACATAAGATTTTATAGTTAAACGTTGCCTGACACAGCTGTGCCGAACGAAACTTCGACCAACTCCGAGATCTAGATCTCGCGAGTTTCGAGCGATTCTGCCGTCTCAGCTCGATGTAAAAACGTCAAAGTCATTCATTTCAACCAAAACCACAAGATTCTATCGTTAAACGTCAACTGCCGCGGCTGTGACGAACGAAACTTCGACTAACTCCCAGAATCGAGGTCTCCCGAGTTTCGAGCGATTCTGCCGTCTTAGCTCGATGTTAAAGCGTCAAAATCATTCATTTCAACCAAAACCACAAGATTCTATAGTTAAACGTCACCTGCCGCGGCTGTGACGAACGAAACTTCGAAAAACTCCGAGAATCTAGATCTCCCGAGTTTCGAGCGATTCTGCCGTCTCAGCTCGATGTGAAAACATCAAAATCATTAATTTCAACCAAAACCACAAGATTCTATCGTTAAACGTCACCTGACGCGGCTGTGACGAACGAAACTTCGAAAAACTCCGAGAATCTAGATCTCCCGAGTTTCGAGCGATTCTGCCGTCTCAGCTCGATGTGAAAACGTCAAAATCATTCATTTCAACCAAAACCACAAGATTCTATCGTTAAACGTCACCTGACGCGGCTGTGACGAACGAAACTTCGAAAAACTCCGAGAATCTAGATCTCCCGAGTTTCGAGCGATTCTAACATCGCAGCTCGACGTAAAAGCGTCAAAATCGTTCAGTTCAACCAGAAACATAATATTCTATCGTTAAACGTCATCTGACGCGGCTGTGACGAACGAAACTTCGACCAACTGCGAGAATCGAGATCTCCCGAGTTTCGAGCGATTCTGATGCCTCAGCTCGATGATAAAGCGTCAAAATCACTCATTTCAACCAAAGACACTAGATTCTATCGTTAAACGTCACATGACGCGGCTGTGACGAACGAAACTTCGACCAACTCCGAGAATCGAGATCTCCCGAGTTTCGAGCGATTCTGCCGTCTCAGCTCGATGTAAAAGCGTCAAAATCATTCAGTTCAACCAAAAACACAAGATTCTATCGTTAAACGTCATCTGACACGGCTGTGACGAACGAAACTTCGACCAACTCCGAGAATCTAGATCTCCCGAGTTTCGAGCGATTCTGATGCCTCAGCTCGATGATAAAGCGTCAAAATCACTCATTTCAACCAAAAACACTAGATTCTATCGTTAAACGTCACATGACGCGGCTGTGACGAACGAAACTTCGACCAACTCCGAGAATCGAGATCTCCCGAGTTTCGAGCGATTCTGCCGTCTCAGCTCGATGTAAAAGCGTCAAAATCATTCAGTTCAACCAAAAACACAAGATTCTATCGTTAAACGTCACCTGACACGGCTGTGACGCACGAAACATCGACCAACTCCGAGAATCGAGATCTCCCGAGTTTCGAGCGATTCTGCCGACTCAGCTCGATGTTAAAGCGTCAAAATCATTCATTTCAACCAAAAACACAAGATTCTATCGTTAAACGTCACCTGACGCGGATGTGACGAACGAAACTTCGACTAACTCCCAGAATCAAGATCTCCCGAGTTTCGAGCGATTCTGCCGTCTCAGCTCGATGTTAAAGCGTCAAAATCATTAATTTCAACCAAAACCACAAGATTCTATCGTTAAACGTTGCCTGACACAGCTGTGCCGAACGAAACTTCGACCAACTCCCAGAATCTAGATCTCGCGAGTTTCGAGCGATTCTGCCGTCTCAGCTCGATGTAAAAGCGTCAACATCATTCATTTCAACCAAAAACACAAGATTCTATCGTTAAACGTCACCTGACACGGCTGTGACGAACGAAACATCGACCAACTCCGAGAATCGAGATCTCGCGAGTTTCGAACGATTTTGCCGTCTCAGCTCGGTGTAAAAACGTCAAAATCATTCATTTCGACCAAAAACACAAGATTCTATCGTTAAACGTCACCTGACGCGTCTGTGACGAACGAAACTTCGACCAACTCCGAGAATCGAGATCTCCCGAGTTTCGAGCGATTCTGCCGTCTCAGCTCGATGTGAAAACGTCAAAATCATTCATTTCAACCAAAACCACAAGATTCTATCGTTAAACGTCACCTGACGCGGCTGTGACGAACGAAACTTCGAAAAACTCCGAGAATCTAGATCTCCCGAGTTTCGAGCGATTCTAACATCGCAGCTCGAGGTAAAAGCGTCAAAATCGTTCAGTTCAACCAGAAACAAAATATTCTATCGTTAAACGTCATCTGACGCGGCTGTGACGAACGAAACTTCGACCAACTCCGAGAATCGAGATCTCCCGAGTTTCGAGCGATTCTGATGCCTCAGCTCGATGATAAAGCGTCAAAATCACTCATTTCAACCAAAAACACAAGATTCTATCGTTAAACGTCACATGACGCGGCTGAGACGAACGAAACTTCGACCAACTCCGAGAATCGATATCTCCCGAGTTTCGAGCGATTCTGCCGTCTCAGCTCGATGTAAAAATGTTAAAATCATTCAATTCAACCAAAAACACAAGATTCAATCGTTAAACGTCATCTGATTCGGCTGTGACGAACGAAACTTCGACCAAATCCGAGAATCGAGATCTCGCGAGTTTCGTGCGATTCTGCCGTCTCAGCTCGATGTAAAAGCGTCAAAATCATTCATTTCAACCAAAAGCACAAGTATCAATCGTTAAACGTCATCTGACACGGCTGCGACGAACGAAACTTCGACCAACGCCGAGAATCGAGATCTCGCAAGTTTGGGGCGATTCTGCCGTCTCAGCTTGACGCAAAAGCGTCAAAATCATTCATTTCAACCAAAAACACAAGATTCTATCGTTAAACGTCACCTGACACGGCTGTGACGAACGAAACTTCGACCAACTCCGAGAATCGAGATCTCCCGAGTTTCGAGCGATTCTGCCGTCTCAGCTCGATGTAAAAGCGTCAAAATCATTCAGTTCAACCAAAAACACAAGATCCTATCGTTAAACGTCATCTGACACGGCTGTGACGAACGAAACTTCGACCAACTCCGAGAATCGAGATCTCCCGAGTTTCGAGCGATTCTGCCGACTCAGCTCGATGTTAAAGCGTCAAAATCATTCATTTCAACCAAAAACACAAGATTCTATCGTTAAACGTCACCTGACGCAGCTGTGACGAACGAAACTTCGACTAACTCCCAGAATCGAGATCTCCCGAGTTTCGAGCCATTCTAACATCACAGCTCAACGTAAAAGCGTCAAAATCGTTTAGTTCAACCAGAAACATAAGATTCTATCGTTAAACGTTGCCTGACACAGCTGTGCCGAACGAAACTTCGACCAACTCCGAGATCTAGATCTCGCGAGTTTCGAGCGATTCTGCCGTCTCAGCTCGATGTAAAAGCGTCAAAATCATTCAGTTCAACCAAAAACACAATATTCTATCGTTAAACGTCATCTGACACGGCTGTGACGAACGAAACTTCGACCAACTCCGAGAATCGAGATCTCCCGAGTTTCGAGCGATTCTGCCGACTCAGCTCGTTGTTAAAGCGTCAAAATCATTCATTTCAACCAAAACCACAAGATTCTATCGTTAAACGTCACCTGACACGGCTGTGACGCACGAAACATCGACCAACTCCGAGAATCGAGATCTCCCGAGTTTCGAGCGATTCTGCCGACTCAGCTCGATGTTAAAGCGTCAAAATCATTCATTTCAACCAAAAACACAAGATTCTATCGTTAAACGACACCTGACGCGGATGTGACGAACGAAACTTCGACTAACTCCCAGAATCGAGATCTCCCGAATTTCGAGCGATTCTGCCGTCTCAGCTCGATGTTAAAGCGTCAAAATCATTAATTTCAACCAAAACCACAAGATTCTATCGTTAAACGTTGCCTGACACAGCTGTGCCGAACGAAACTTCGACCAACTCCGAGAATCTAGATCTCGCGAGTTTCGAGCGATTCTGCCGTCTCAGCTCGATGTAAAAGCGTCAACATCATTCATTTCAACCAAAAACACAAGATTCTATCGTTAAACGTCACCTGACACGGCTGTGACGAACGAAACATCGACCAACTCCGAGAATCGAGATCTCGCGAGTTTCGAGCGATTTTGCCGTCTCAGCTCGATATAAAAACGTCAAAATCATTCATTTCGACCAAAAACACAAGATTCTATCGTTAAACGTCACCTGACGCGTCTGTGACGAACGAAACTTCGACCAACTCCGAGAATCGAGATCTCCCGAGTTTCGAGCGATTCTGATGCCTCAGCTCGATGATAAAGCGTCAAAATCACTCATTTCAACCAAAAACACTAGATTCTATCGTTAAACGTCACATGACGCGGCTGTGACGAACGAAACTTCGACCAACTCCGAGAATCGAGATCTCCCGAGTTTCGAGCGATTCTGCCGTCTCAGCTCGATGTAAAAGCGTCAAAATCATTCAGTTCAAAAAAAAACACAAGATTCTATCGTTAAACGTCATCTGACACGGCTGTGACGAACGAAACTTCGACCAACTCCGAGAATCGAGATCTCCCGAGTTTCGAGCGATTCTGATGCCTCAGCTCGATGATAAAGCGTCAAAATCATTCATTTCAACCAAAAACACATGATTCTATCGTTAAACGTCACCTGACGCGGCTGTGCCGAACGAAACATCGACCAACTCCGAGAATCGAGATCTCCCGAGTTTCGAGCGATTCTAACATCACAGCTCAACGTAAAAGCGTCAAAATCGTTCAGTTCAACCAGAAACATAAGATTCTATCGTTAAACGTTGCCTGACACAGCTGTGCCGAACGAAACTTCGACCAACTCCGAGATCTAGATCTCGCGACTTTCGAGCGATTCTGCCGTCTCAGCTGGATGTAAAAGCGTCAAAATCATTCAGTTCAACCAAAAACACAAGATTCTATCGTTAAACGTCATCTGACACGGCTGTGACGAACGAAACTTCGACCAACTCCGAGAATCGAGATCTCCCGAGTTTCGAGCGATTCTGATGCCTCAGCTCGATGATAAAGCGTCAAAATCATTCATTTCAACCAAAAACACATGATTCTATCGTTAAACGTCACCTGACGCGGCTGTGCCGAACGAAACATCGACCAACTCCGAGAATCGAGATCTCCCGAGTTTCGAGCGATTCTAACATCACAGCTCAACGTAAAAGCGTCAAAATCGTTCAGTTCAACCAGAAACATAAGATTCTATCGTTAAACGTTGCCTGACACAGCTGTGCCGAACGAAACTTCGACCAACTCCGAGATCTAGATCTCGCGACTTTCGAGCGATTCTGCCGTCTCAGCTGGATGTAAAAGCGTCAAAATCATTCAGTTCAACCAAAAACACAAGATTCTATCGTTAAACGTCATCTGACACGGCTGTGACGAACGAAACTTCGACCAACTCCGAGAATCGAGATCTCCCGAGTTTCGAGCGATTCTGATGCCTCAGCTCGATGATAAAGCGTCAAAATCATTCATTTCAACCAAAAACACATGATTCTATCGTTAAACGTCACCTGACGCGGCTGTGCCGAACGAAACATCGACCAACTCCGAGAATCGAGATCTCCCGAGTTTCGAGCGATTCTAACATCACAGCTCAACGTAAAAGCGTCAAAATCGTTCAGTTCAACCAGAAACATAAGATTCTATCGTTAAACGTTGCCTGACACAGCTGTGCCGAACGAAACTTCGACCAACTCCGAGATCTAGATCTCGCGACTTTCGAGCGATTCTGCCGTCTCAGCTGGATGTAAAAGCGTCAAAATCATTCAGTTCAACCAAAAACACAAGATTCTATCGTTAAACGTCATCTGACACGGCTGTGACGAACGAAACTTCGACCAACTCCGAGAATCGAGATCTCCCGAGTTTCGAGCGATTCTGCCGTCTCAGCTCGATGTAAAAGCGTCAAAATCATTAATTTCAACCAAAAGCACAAGTATCAATCGTTAAACGTCATCTGACACGGCTGCGACGAACGAAACTTCGACCAACTGCGGGAATCGAGATCTTCCGAGTTTCGAACGATTCTGCCGTCTCAGCTCTATGTAAAAGCGTCAAAATCATTAATTTCAACCAAAAACACAAGATTCTATCGTTACACGTCACCTGACACGGCTGTCACGAACGAACCTTCGACCAACTCCGAGAATCGAGATCTCCCGAGTTTCGAGCGATTCTGATGCCTCAGCTCGATGATAAAGCGTCAAAATCACTCATTTCAACCAAAAACACTAGATTCTATCGTTAAACGTCACATGACGCGGCTGTGACGAACGAAACTTCGACCAACTCCGAGAATCGAGATCTCCCGAGTTTCGAGCGATTCTGCCGTCTCAGCTCGATGTAAAAGCGTCAAAATCATTCAGTTCAACCAAAAACACAAGATTCTATCGTTAAACGTCATCTGACACGGCTGTGACGAACGAAACTTCGACCAACTCCGAGAATCGAGATCTCCCGAGTTTCGAGCGATTCTGATGCCTCAGCTCGATGATAAAGCGTCAAAATCACTCATTTCAACCAAAAACACTAGATTCTATCGTTAAACGTCACATGACGCGGCTGTGACGAACGAAACTTCGACCAACTCCGAGAATCGAGATCTCCCGAGTTTCGAGCGATTCTGCCGTCTCAGCTCGATGTAAAAGCGTCAAAATCATTCAGTTCAACCAAAAACACAAGATTCTATCGTTAAACGTCACCTGACACGGCTGTGACGCACGAAACATCGACCAACTCCGAGAATCGAGATCTCCCGAGTTTCGAGCGATTCTGCCGACTCAGCTCGATGTTAAAGCGTCAAAATCATTCATTTCAACCAAAAACACAAGATTCTATCGTTAAACGTCACCTGACGCGGATGTGACGAACGAAACTTCGACTAACTCCCAGAATCAAGATCTCCCGAGTTTCGAGCGATTCTGCCGTCTCAGCTCGATGTTAAAGCGTCAAAATCATTAATTTCAACCAAAACCACAAGATTCTATCGTTAAACGTTGCCTGACACAGCTGTGCCGAACGAAACTTCGACCAACTCCGAGAATCTAGATCTCGCGAGTTTCGAGCGATTCTGCCGTCTCAGCTCGATGTAAAAGCGTCAACATCATTCATTTCAACCAAAAACACAAGATTCTATCGTTAAACGTCACCTGACACGGCTGTGACGAACGAAACATCGACCAACTCCGAGAATCGAGATCTCGCGAGTTTCGAACGATTTTGCCGTCTCAGCTCGATGTAAAAACGTCAAAATCATTCATTTCGACCAAAAACACAAGATTCTATCGTTAAACGTCACCTGACGCGTCTGTGACGAACGAAACTTCGACCAACTCCGAGAATCGAGATCTCCCGAGTTTCGAGCGATTCTGCCGTCTCAGCTCGATGTGAAAACGTCAAAATCATTCATTTCAACCAAAACCACAAGATTCTATCGTTAAACGTCACCTGACGCGGCTGTGACGAACGAAACTTCGAAAAACTCCGAGAATCTAGATCTCCCGAGTTTCGAGCGATTCTAACATCGCAGCTCGAGGTAAAAGCGTCAAAATCGTTCATTTCAACCAAAAACACAAGATTCTATCGTTAAACGTCACCTGACACGGCTGTGACGAACGAAACTTCGACCAACTCCGAGAATCGAGATCTCCCGAGTTTCGAGCGATTCTGCCGTCTCAGCTCGATGTGAAAACGTCAAAATCATTCATTTCAACCAAAACCACAAGATTCTATCGTTAAACGTCACCTGACGCGGCTGTGACGAACGAAACTTCGAAAAACTCCGAGAATCTAGATCTCCCGAGTTTCGAGCGATTCTAACATCGCAGCTCGAGGTAAAAGCGTCAAAATCGTTCAGTTCAACCAGAAACAAAATATTCCATCGTTAAACGTCATCTGACGCGGCTGTGACGAACGAAACTTCGACCAACTCCGAGAATCGAGATCTCCCGAGTTTCGAGCGATTCTGATGCCTCAGCTCGATGATAAAGCGTCAAAATCACTCATTTCAACCAAAAACACAAGATTCTATCGTTAAACGTCACATGACGCGGCTGAGACGAACGAAACTTCGACCAACTCCGAGAATCGATATCTCCCGAGTTTCGAGCGATTCTGCCGTCTCAGCTCGATGTAAAAATGTTAAAATCATTCAATTCAACCAAAAACACAAGATTCAATCGTTAAACGTCATCTGATTCGGCTGTGACGAACGAAACTTCGACCAAATCCGAGAATCGAGATCTCGCGAGTTTCGTGCGATTCTGCCGTCTCAGCTCGATGTAAAAGCGTCAAAATCATTCATTTCAACCAAAAGCACAAGTATCAATCGTTAAACGTCATCTGACACGGCTGCGACGAACGAAACTTCGACCAACGCCGAGAATCGAGATCTCGCAAGTTTGGGGCGATTCTGCCGTCTCAGCTTGACGCAAAAGCGTCAAAATCATTCATTTCAACCAAAAACACAAGATTCTATCGTTAAACGTCACCTGATACGGCTGTGACGAACGAAACTTCGACCAACTCCGAGAATCGAGATCTCCCGAGTTTCGAGCGATTCTGCCGTCTCAGCTCGATGTAAAAGCGTCAAAATCATTCAGTTCAACCAAAAACACAAGATCCTATCGTTAAACGTCATCTGACACGGCTGTGACGAACGAAACTTCGACCAACTCCGAGAATCGAGATCTCCCGAGTTTCGAGCGATTCTGCCGACTCAGCTCGATGTTAAAGCGTCAAAATCATTCATTTCAACCAAAAACACAAGATTCTATCGTTAAACGTCACCTGACGCGGCTGTGACGAACGAAACTTCGACTAACTCCCAGAATCGAGATCTCCCGAGTTTCGAGCGATTCTAACATCACAGCTCAACGTAAAAGCGTCAAAATCGTTTAGTTCAACCAGAAACATAAGATTCTATCGTTAAACGTTGCCTGACACAGCTGTGCCGAACGAAACTTCGACCAACTCCGAGATCTAGATCTCGCGAGTTTCGAGCGATTCTGCCGTCTCAGCTCGATGTAAAAGCGTCAAAATCATTCAGTTCAACCAAAAACACAATATTCTATCGTTAAACGTCATCTGACACGGCTGTGACGAACGAAACTTCGACCAACTCCGAGAATCGAGATCTCCCGAGTTTCGAGCGATTCTGCCGACTCAGCTCGTTGTTAAAGCGTCAAAATCATTCATTTCAACCAAAACCACAAGATTCTATCGTTAAACGTCACCTGACACGGCTGTGACGCACGAAACATCGACCAACTCCGAGAATCGAGATCTCCCGAGTTTCGAGCGATTCTGATGCCTCAGCTCGATGATAAAGCGTCAAAATCACTCATTTCAACCAAAAACACTAGATTCTATCGTTAAACGTCACCTGACGCGGCTGTGCCGAACGAAACATCGACCAACTCCGAGAATCGAGATCTCCCGAGTTTCGAGCGATTCTAACATCACAGCTCAACGTAAAAGCGTCAAAATCGTTCAGTTCAACCAGAAACATAAGATTCTATCGTTAAACGTTGCCTGACACAGCTGTGCCGAACGAAACTTCGACCAACTCCGAGATCTAGATCTCGCGACTTTCGAGCGATTCTGCCGTCTCAGCTGGATGTAAAAGCGTCAAAATCATTCAGTTCAACCAAAAACACAAGATTCTATCGTTAAACGTCATCTGACACGGCTGTGACGAACGAAACTTCGACCAACTCCGAGAATCGAGATCTCCCGAGTTTCGAGCGATTCTGATGCCTCAGCTCGATGATAAAGCGTCAAAATCATTCATTTCAACCAAAAACACATGATTCTATCGTTAAACGTCACCTGACGCGGCTGTGCCGAACGAAACATCGACCAACTCCGAGAATCGAGATCTCCCGAGTTTCGAGCGATTCTAACATCACAGCTCAACGTAAAAGCGTCAAAATCGTTCAGTTCAACCAGAAACATAAGATTCTATCGTTAAACGTTGCCTGACACAGCTGTGCCGAACGAAACTTCGACCAACTCCGAGATCTAGATCTCGCGACTTTCGAGCGATTCTGCCGTCTCAGCTGGATGTAAAAGCGTCAAAATCATTCAGTTCAACCAAAAACACAAGATTCTATCGTTAAACGTCATCTGACACGGCTGTGACGAACGAAACTTCGACCAACTCCGAGAATCGAGATCTCCCGAGTTTCGAGCGATTCTGCCGTCTCAGCTCGATGTAAAAGCGTCAAAATCATTAATTTCAACCAAAAGCACAAGTATCAATCGTTAAACGTCATCTGACACGGCTGCGACGAACGAAACTTCGACCAACTGCGGGAATCGAGATCTTCCGAGTTTCGAACGATTCTGCCGTCTCAGCTCTATGTAAAAGCGTCAAAATCATTAATTTCAACCAAAAACACAAGATTCTATCGTTACACGTCACCTGACACGGCTGTCACGAACGAACCTTCGACCAACTCCGAGAATCGAGATCTCCCGAGTTTCGAGCGATTCTGATGCCTCAGCTCGATGATAAAGCGTCAAAATCACTCATTTCAACCAAAAACACTAGATTCTATCGTTAAACGTCACATGACGCGGCTGTGACGAACGAAACTTCGACCAACTCCGAGAATCGAGATCTCCCGAGTTTCGAGCGATTCTGCCGTCTCAGCTCGATGTAAAAGCGTCAAAATCATTCAGTTCAACCAAAAACACAAGATTCTATCGTTAAACGTCATCTGACACGGCTGTGACGAACGAAACTTCGACCAACTCCGAGAATCGAGATCTCCCGAGTTTCGAGCGATTCTGATGCCTCAGCTCGATGATAAAGCGTCAAAATCATTCATTTCAACCAAAAACACATGATTCTATCGTTAAACGTCACCTGACGCGGCTGTGCCGAACGAAACATCGACCAACTCCGAGAATCGAGATCTCCCGAGTTTCGAGCGATTCTAACATCACAGCTCAACGTAAAAGCGTCAAAATCGTTCAGTTCAACCAGAAACATAAGATTCTATCGTTAAACGTTGCCTGACACAGCTGTGCCGAACGAAACTTAGACCAACTCCGAGATCTAGATCTCGCGAGTTTCGAGCGATTCTGCCGTCTCAGCTTCATGTAAAAGCGTCAAAATCATTCAGTTCAACCAAAAACACAAGATTCTATCGTTAAACGTCATCTGACACGGCTGTGACGAACGAAACTTCGACCAACTCCGAGAATCGAGATCTCCCGAGTTTCGAGCGATTCTGATGCCTCAGCTCGATGATAAAGCGTCAAAATCACTCATTTCAACCAAAAACACTAGATTCTATCGTTAAACGTCACATGACGCGGCTGTGACGAACGAAACTTCGACCAACTCCGAGAATCGAGATCTCCCGAGTTTCGAGCGATTCTGCCGTCTCAGCTCGATGTAAAAGCGTCAAAATCATTCAGTTCAACCAAAAACACAAGATTCTATCGTTAAACGTCATCTGACACGGCTGTGACGAACGAAACTTCGACCAACTCCGAGAATCGAGATCTCCCGAGTTTCGAGCGATTCTGATGCCTCAGCTCGATGATAAAGCGTCAAAATCACTCATTTCAACCAAAAACACAAGATTCTATCGTTAAACGTCACATGACGCGGCTGAGACGAACGAAACTTCGACCAACTCCGAGAATCGATATCTCCCGAGTTTCGAGCGATTCTGCCGTCTCAGCTCGATGTAAAAATGTTAAAATCATTCAATTCAACCAAAAACACAAGATTCAATCGTTAAACGTCATCTGATTCGGCTGTGACGAACGAAACTTCGACCAAATCCGAGAATCGAGATCTCGCGAGTTTCGTGCGATTCTGCCGTCTCAGCTCGATGTAAAAGCGTCAAAATCATTCATTTCAACCAAAAGCACAAGTATCAATCGTTAAACGTCATCTGACACGGCTGCGACGAACGAAACTTCGACCAACGCCGAGAATCGAGATCTCGCAAGTTTGGGGCGATTCTGCCGTCTCAGCTTGACGCAAAAGCGTCAAAATCATTCATTTCAACCAAAAACACAAGATTCTATCGTTAAACGTCACCTGACACGGCTGTGACGAACGAAACTTCGACCAACTCCGAGAATCGAGATCTCCCGAGTTTCGAGCGATTCTGCCGTCTCAGCTCGATGTAAAAGCGTCAAAATCATTCAGTTCAACCAAAAACACAAGATCCTATCGTTAAACGTCATCTGACACGGCTGTGACGAACGAAACTTCGACCAACTCCGAGAATCGAGATCTCCCGAGTTTCGAGCGATTCTGCCGACTCAGCTCGATGTTAAAGCGTCAAAATCATTCATTTCAACCAAAAACACAAGATTCTATCGTTAAACGTCACCTGACGCGGCTGTGACGAACGAAACTTCGACTAACTCCCAGAATCGAGATCTCCCGAGTTTCGAGCGATTCTAACATCACAGCTCAACGTAAAAGCGTCAAAATCGTTTAGTTCAACCAGAAACATAAGATTCTATCGTTAAACGTTGCCTGACACAGCTGTGCCGAACGAAACTTCGACCAACTCCGAGATCTAGATCTCGCGAGTTTCGAGCGATTCTGCCGTCTCAGCTCGATGTAAAAGCGTCAAAATCATTCAGTTCAACCAAAAACACAATATTCTATCGTTAAACGTCATCTGACACGGCTGTGACGAACGAAACTTCGACCAACTCCGAGAATCGAGATCTCCCGAGTTTCGAGCGATTCTGCCGACTCAGCTCGTTGTTAAAGCGTCAAAATCATTCATTTCAACCAAAACCACAAGATTCTATCGTTAAACGTCACCTGACACGGCTGTGACGCACGAAACATCGACCAACTCCGAGAATCGAGATCTCCCGAGTTTCGAGCGATTCTGCCGACTCAGCTCGATGTTAAAGCGTCAAAATCATTCATTTCAACCAAAAACACAAGATTCTATCGTTAAACGTCACCTGACGCGGATGTGACGAACGAAACTTCGACTAACTCCCAGAATCGAGATCTCCCGAATTTCGAGCGATTCTGCCGTCTCAGCTCGATGTTAAAGCGTCAAAATCATTAATTTCAACCAAAACCACAAGATTCTATCGTTAAACGTTGCCTGACACAGCTGTGCCGAACGAAACTTCGACCAACTCCGAGAATCTAGATCTCGCGAGTTTCGAGCGATTCTGCCGTCTCAGCTCGATGTAAAAGCGTCAACATCATTCATTTCAACCAAAAACACAAGATTCTATCGTTAAACGTCACCTGACACGGCTGTGACGAACGAAACATCGACCAACTCCGAGAATCGAGATCTCGCGAGTTTCGAGCGATTTTGCCGTCTCAGCTCGATATAAAAACGTCAAAATCATTCATTTCGACCAAAAACACAAGATTCTATCGTTAAACGTCACCTGACGCGTCTGTGACGAACGAAACTTCGACCAACTCCGAGAATCGAGATCTCCCGAGTTTCGAGCGATTCTGATGCCTCAGCTCGATGATAAAGCGTCAAAATCACTCATTTCAACCAAAAACACTAGATTCTATCGTTAAACGTCACATGACGCGGCTGTGACGAACGAAACTTCGACCAACTCCGAGAATCGAGATCTCCCGAGTTTCGAGCGATTCTGCCGTCTCAGCTCGATGTAAAAGCGTCAAAATCATTCAGTTCAAAAAAAAACACAAGATTCTATCGTTAAACGTCATCTGACACGGCTGTGACGAACGAAACTTCGACCAACTCCGAGAATCGAGATCTCGAGAGTTTCGAGCGATTCTGATGCCTCAGCTCGATGATAAAGCGTCAAAATCATTCATTTCAACCAAAAACACATGATTCTATCGTTAAACGTCACCTGACGCGGCTGTGCCGAACGAAACATCGACCAACTCCGAGAATCGAGATCTCCCGAGTTTCGAGCGATTCTAACATCACAGCTCAACGTAAAAGCGTCAAAATCGTTCAGTTCAACCAGAAACATAAGATTCTATCGTTAAACGTTGCCTGACACAGCTGTGCCGAACGAAACTTCGACCAACTCCGAGATCTAGATCTCGCGACTTTCGAGCGATTCTGCCGTCTCAGCTGGATGTAAAAGCGTCAAAATCATTCAGTTCAACCAAAAACACAAGATTCTATCGTTAAACGTCATCTGACACGGCTGTGACGAACGAAACTTCGACCAACTCCGAGAATCGAGATCTCCCGAGTTTCGAGCGATTCTGATGCCTCAGCTCGATGATAAAGCGTCAAAATCATTCATTTCAACCAAAAACACATGATTCTATCGTTAAACGTCACCTGACGCGGCTGTGCCGAACGAAACATCGACCAACTCCGAGAATCGAGATCTCCCGAGTTTCGAGCGATTCTAACATCACAGCTCAACGTAAAAGCGTCAAAATCGTTCAGTTCAACCAGAAACATAAGATTCTATCGTTAAACGTTGCCTGACACAGCTGTGCCGAACGAAACTTCGACCAACTCCGAGATCTAGATCTCGCGACTTTCGAGCGATTCTGCCGTCTCAGCTGGATGTAAAAGCGTCAAAATCATTCAGTTCAACCAAAAACACAAGATTCTATCGTTAAACGTCATCTGACACGGCTGTGACGAACGAAACTTCGACCAACTCCGAGAATCGAGATCTCCCGAGTTTCGAGCGATTCTGCCGTCTCAGCTCGATGTAAAAGCGTCAAAATCATTAATTTCAACCAAAAGCACAAGTATCAATCGTTAAACGTCATCTGACACGGCTGCGACGAACGAAACTTCGACCAACTGCGGGAATCGAGATCTTCCGAGTTTCGAACGATTCTGCCGTCTCAGCTCTATGTAAAAGCGTCAAAATCATTAATTTCAACCAAAAACACAAGATTCTATCGTTACACGTCACCTGACACGGCTGTCACGAACGAACCTTCGACCAACTCCGAGAATCGAGATCTCCCGAGTTTCGAGCGATTCTGATGCCTCAGCTCGATGATAAAGCGTCAAAATCACTCATTTCAACCAAAAACACTAGATTCTATCGTTAAACGTCACATGACGCGGCTGTGACGAACGAAACTTCGACCAACTCCGAGAATCGAGATCTCCCGAGTTTCGAGCGATTCTGCCGTCTCAGCTCGATGTAAAAGCGTCAAAATCATTCAGTTCAACCAAAAACACAAGATTCTATCGTTAAACGTCATCTGACACGGCTGTGACGAACGAAACTTCGACCAACTCCGAGAATCGAGATCTCCCGAGTTTCGAGCGATTCTGATGCCTCAGCTCGATGATAAAGCGTCAAAATCACTCATTTCAACCAAAAACACTAGATTCTATCGTTAAACGTCACATGACGCGGCTGTGACGAACGAAACTTCGACCAACTCCGAGAATCGAGATCTCCCGAGTTTCGAGCGATTCTGCCGTCTCAGCTCGATGTAAAAGCGTCAAAATCATTCAGTTCAACCAAAAACACAAGATTCTATCGTTAAACGTCACCTGACACGGCTGTGACGCACGAAACATCGACCAACTCCGAGAATCGAGATCTCCCGAGTTTCGAGCGATTCTGCCGACTCAGCTCGATGTTAAAGCGTCAAAATCATTCATTTCAACCAAAAACACAAGATTCTATCGTTAAACGTCACCTGACGCGGATGTGACGAACGAAACTTCGACTAACTCCCAGAATCAAGATCTCCCGAGTTTCGAGCGATTCTGCCGTCTCAGCTCGATGTTAAAGCGTCAAAATCATTAATTTCAACCAAAACCACAAGATTCTATCGTTAAACGTTGCCTGACACAGCTGTGCCGAACGAAACTTCGACCAACTCCGAGAATCTAGATCTCGCGAGTTTCGAGCGATTCTGCCGTCTCAGCTCGATGTAAAAGCGTCAACATCATTCATTTCAACCAAAAACACAAGATTCTATCGTTAAACGTCACCTGACACGGCTGTGACGAACGAAACATCGACCAACTCCGAGAATCGAGATCTCGCGAGTTTCGAACGATTTTGCCGTCTCAGCTCGATGTAAAAACGTCAAAATCATTCATTTCGACCAAAAACACAAGATTCTATCGTTAAACGTCACCTGACGCGTCTGTGACGAACGAAACTTCGACCAACTCCGAGAATCGAGATCTCCCGAGTTTCGAGCGATTCTGCCGTCTCAGCTCGATGTGAAAACGTCAAAATCATTCATTTCAACCAAAACCACAAGATTCTATCGTTAAACGTCACCTGACGCGGCTGTGACGAACGAAACTTCGAAAAACTCCGAGAATCTAGATCTCCCGAGTTTCGAGCGATTCTAACATCGCAGCTCGAGGTAAAAGCGTCAAAATCGTTCATTTCAACCAAAAACACAAGATTCTATCGTTAAACGTCACCTGACACGGCTGTGACGAACGAAACTTCGACCAACTCCGAGAATCGAGATCTCCCGAGTTTCGAGCGATTCTGCCGTCTCAGCTCGATGTGAAAACGTCAAAATCATTCATTTCAACCAAAACCACAAGATTCTATCGTTAAACGTCACCTGACGCGGCTGTGACGAACGAAACTTCGAAAAACTCCGAGAATCTAGATCTCCCGAGTTTCGAGCGATTCTAACATCGCAGCTCGAGGTAAAAGCGTCAAAATCGTTCAGTTCAACCAGAAACAAAATATTCCATCGTTAAACGTCATCTGACGCGGCTGTGACGAACGAAACTTCGACCAACTCCGAGAATCGAGATCTCCCGAGTTTCGAGCGATTCTGATGCCTCAGCTCGATGATAAAGCGTCAAAATCACTCATTTCAACCAAAAACACAAGATTCTATCGTTAAACGTCACATGACGCGGCTGAGACGAACGAAACTTCGACCAACTCCGAGAATCGATATCTCCCGAGTTTCGAGCGATTCTGCCGTCTCAGCTCGATGTAAAAATGTTAAAATCATTCAATTCAACCAAAAACACAAGATTCAATCGTTAAACGTCATCTGATTCGGCTGTGACGAACGAAACTTCGACCAAATCCGAGAATCGAGATCTCGCGAGTTTCGTGCGATTCTGCCGTCTCAGCTCGATGTAAAAGCGTCAAAATCATTCATTTCAACCAAAAGCACAAGTATCAATCGTTAAACGTCATCTGACACGGCTGCGACGAACGAAACTTCGACCAACGCCGAGAATCGAGATCTCGCAAGTTTGGGGCGATTCTGCCGTCTCAGCTTGACGCAAAAGCGTCAAAATCATTCATTTCAACCAAAAACACAAGATTCTATCGTTAAACGTCACCTGATACGGCTGTGACGAACGAAACTTCGACCAACTCCGAGAATCGAGATCTCCCGAGTTTCGAGCGATTCTGCCGTCTCAGCTCGATGTAAAAGCGTCAAAATCATTCAGTTCAACCAAAAACACAAGATCCTATCGTTAAACGTCATCTGACACGGCTGTGACGAACGAAACTTCGACCAACTCCGAGAATCGAGATCTCCCGAGTTTCGAGCGATTCTGCCGACTCAGCTCGATGTTAAAGCGTCAAAATCATTCATTTCAACCAAAAACACAAGATTCTATCGTTAAACGTCACCTGACGCGGCTGTGACGAACGAAACTTCGACTAACTCCCAGAATCGAGATCTCCCGAGTTTCGAGCGATTCTAACATCACAGCTCAACGTAAAAGCGTCAAAATCGTTTAGTTCAACCAGAAACATAAGATTCTATCGTTAAACGTTGCCTGACACAGCTGTGCCGAACGAAACTTCGACCAACTCCGAGATCTAGATCTCGCGAGTTTCGAGCGATTCTGCCGTCTCAGCTCGATGTAAAAGCGTCAAAATCATTCAGTTCAACCAAAAACACAATATTCTATCGTTAAACGTCATCTGACACGGCTGTGACGAACGAAACTTCGACCAACTCCGAGAATCGAGATCTCCCGAGTTTCGAGCGATTCTGCCGACTCAGCTCGTTGTTAAAGCGTCAAAATCATTCATTTCAACCAAAACCACAAGATTCTATCGTTAAACGTCACCTGACACGGCTGTGACGCACGAAACATCGACCAACTCCGAGAATCGAGATCTCCCGAGTTTCGAGCGATTCTGATGCCTCAGCTCGATGATAAAGCGTCAAAATCACTCATTTCAACCAAAAACACTAGATTCTATCGTTAAACGTCACATGACGCGGCTGTGACGAACGAAACTTCGACCAACTCCGAGAATCGAGATCTCCCGAGTTTCGAGCGATTCTGCCGTCTCAGCTCGATGTAAAAGCGTCAAAATCATTCAGTTCAACCAAAAACACAAGATTCTATCGTTAAACGTCACCTGACACGGCTGTGACGCACGAAACATCGACCAACTCCGAGAATCGAGATCTCCCGAGTTTCGAGCGATTCTGCCGACTCAGCTCGATGTTAAAGCGTCAAAATCATTCATTTCAACCAAAAACACAAGATTCTATCGTTAAACGTCACCTGACGCGGATGTGACGAACGAAACTTCGACTAACTCCCAGAATCAAGATCTCCCGAGTTTCGAGCGATTCTGCCGTCTCAGCTCGATGTTAAAGCGTCAAAATCATTAATTTCAACCAAAACCACAAGATTCTATCGTTAAACGTTGCCTGACACAGCTGTGCCGAACGAAACTTCGACCAACTCCGAGAATCTAGATCTCGCGAGTTTCGAGCGATTCTGCCGTCTCAGCTCGATGTAAAAGCGTCAACATCATTCATTTCAACCAAAAACACAAGATTCTATCGTTAAACGTCACCTGACACGGCTGTGACGAACGAAACATCGACCAACTCCGAGAATCGAGATCTCGCGAGTTTCGAACGATTTTGCCGTCTCAGCTCGATGTAAAAACGTCAAAATCATTCATTTCGACCAAAACCACAAGATTCTATCGTTAAACGTCACCTGACGCGTCTGTGACGAACGAAACTTCGACCAACTCCGAGAATCGAGATCTCCCGAGTTTCGAGCGATTCTGCCGTCTCAGCTCGATGTGAAAACGTCAAAATCATTCATTTCAACCAAAACCACAAGATTCTATCGTTAAACGTCACCTGACGCGGCTGTGACGAACGAAACTTCGAAAAACTCCGAGAATCTAGATCTCCCGAGTTTCGAGCGATTCTAACATCGCAGCTCGAGGTAAAAGCGTCAAAATCGTTCATTTCAACCAAAAACACAAGATTCTATCGTTAAACGTCACCTGACACGGCTGTGACGAACGAAACTTCGACCAACTCCGAGAATCGAGATCTCCCGAGTTTCGAGCGATTCTGCCGTCTCAGCTCGATGTGAAAACGTCAAAATCATTCATTTCAACCAAAACCACAAGATTCTATCGTTAAACGTCACCTGACGCGGCTGTGACGAACGAAACTTCGAAAAACTCCGAGAATCTAGATCTCCCGAGTTTCGAGCGATTCTAACATCGCAGCTCGAGGTAAAAGCGTCAAAATCGTTCAGTTCAACCAGAAACAAAATATTCCATCGTTAAACGTCATCTGACGCGGCTGTGACGAACGAAACTTCGACCAACTCCGAGAATCGAGATCTCCCGAGTTTCGAGCGATTCTGATGCCTCAGCTCGATGATAAAGCGTCAAAATCACTCATTTCAACCAAAAACACAAGATTCTATCGTTAAACGTCACATGACGCGGCTGAGACGAACGAAACTTCGACCAACTCCGAGAATCGATATCTCCCGAGTTTCGAGCGATTCTGCCGTCTCAGCTCGATGTAAAAATGTTAAAATCATTCAATTCAACCAAAAACACAAGATTCAATCGTTAAACGTCATCTGATTCGGCTGTGACGAACGAAACTTCGACCAAATCCGAGAATCGAGATCTCGCGAGTTTCGTGCGATTCTGCCGTCTCAGCTCGATGTAAAAGCGTCAAAATCATTCATTTCAACCAAAAGCACAAGTATCAATCGTTAAACGTCATCTGACACGGCTGCGACGAACGAAACTTCGACCAACGCCGAGAATCGAGATCTCGCAAGTTTGGGGCGATTCTGCCGTCTCAGCTTGACGCAAAAGCGTCAAAATCATTCATTTCAACCAAAAACACAAGATTCTATCGTTAAACGTCACCTGATACGGCTGTGACGAACGAAACTTCGACCAACTCCGAGAATCGAGATCTCCCGAGTTTCGAGCGATTCTGCCGTCTCAGCTCGATGTAAAAGCGTCAAAATCATTCAGTTCAACCAAAAACACAAGATCCTATCGTTAAACGTCATCTGACACGGCTGTGACGAACGAAACTTCGACCAACTCCGAGAATCGAGATCTCCCGAGTTTCGAGCGATTCTGCCGACTCAGCTCGATGTTAAAGCGTCAAAATCATTCATTTCAACCAAAAACACAAGATTCTATCGTTAAACGTCACCTGACGCGGCTGTGACGAACGAAACTTCGACTAACTCCCAGAATCGAGATCTCCCGAGTTTCGAGCGATTCTAACATCACAGCTCAACGTAAAAGCGTCAAAATCGTTTAGTTCAACCAGAAACATAAGATTCTATCGTTAAACGTTGCCTGACACAGCTGTGCCGAACGAAACTTCGACCAACTCCGAGATCTAGATCTCGCGAGTTTCGAGCGATTCTGCCGTCTCAGCTCGATGTAAAAGCGTCAAAATCATTCAGTTCAACCAAAAACACAATATTCTATCGTTAAACGTCATCTGACACGGCTGTGACGAACGAAACTTCGACCAACTCCGAGAATCGAGATCTCCCGAGTTTCGAGCGATTCTGCCGACTCAGCTCGTTGTTAAAGCGTCAAAATCATTCATTTCAACCAAAACCACAAGATTCTATCGTTAAACGTCACCTGACACGGCTGTGACGCACGAAACATCGACCAACTCCGAGAATCGAGATCTCCCGAGTTTCGAGCGATTCTGCCGACTCAGCTCGATGTTAAAGCGTCAAAATCATTCATTTCAACCAAAAACACAAGATTCTATCGTTAAACGTCACCTGACGCGGATGTGACGAACGAAACTTCGACTAACTCCCAGAATCGAGATCTCCCGAATTTCGAGCGATTCTGCCGTCTCAGCTCGATGTTAAAGCGTCAAAATCATTAATTTCAACCAAAACCACAAGATTCTATCGTTAAACGTTGCCTGACACAGCTGTGCCGAACGAAACTTCGACCAACTCCGAGAATCTAGATCTCGCGAGTTTCGAGCGATTCTGCCGTCTCAGCTCGATGTAAAAGCGTCAACATCATTCATTTCAACCAAAAACACAAGATTCTATCGTTAAACGTCACCTGACACGGCTGTGACGAACGAAACATCGACCAACTCCGAGAATCGAGATCTCGCGAGTTTCGAGCGATTTTGCCGTCTCAGCTCGATATAAAAACGTCAAAATCATTCATTTCGACCAAAAACACAAGATTCTATCGTTAAACGTCACCTGACGCGTCTGTGACGAACGAAACTTCGACCAACTCCGAGAATCGAGATCTCCCGAGTTTCGAGCGATTCTGATGCCTCAGCTCGATGATAAAGCGTCAAAATCACTCATTTCAACCAAAAACACTATATTCTATCGTTAAACGTCACATGACGCGGCTGTGACGAACGAAACTTCGACCAACTCCGAGAATCGAGATCTCCCGAGTTTCGAGCGATTCTGCCGTCTCAGCTCGATGTAAAAGCGTCAAAATCATTCAGTTAAAAAAAAAACACAAGATTCTATCGTTAAACGTCATCTGACACGGCTGTGACGAACGAAACTTCGACCAACTCCGAGAATCGAGATCTCCCGAGTTTCGAGCGATTCTGATGCCTCAGCTCGATGATAAAGCGTCAAAATCATTCATTTCAACCAAAAACACATGATTCTATCGTTAAACGTCACCTGACGCGGCTGTGCCGAACGAAACATCGACCAACTCCGAGAATCGAGATCTCCCGAGTGTCGAGCGATTCTAACATCACAGCTCAACGTAAAAGCGTCAAAATCGTTCAGTTCAACCAGAAACATAAGATTCTATCGTTAAACGTTGCCTGACACAGCTGTGCCGAACGAAACTTCGACCAACTCCGAGATCTAGATCTCGCGACTTTCGAGCGATTCTGCCGTCTCAGCTGGATGTAAAAGCGTCAAAATCATTCAGTTCAACCAAAAACACAAGATTCTATCGTTAAACGTCATCTGACACGGCTGTGACGAACGAAACTTCGACCAACTCCGAGAATCGAGATCTCCCGAGTTTCGAGCGATTCTGATGCCTCAGCTCGATGATAAAGCGTCAAAATCACTCATTTCAACCAAAAACACTAGATTCTATCGTTAAACGTCACATGACGCGGCTGTGACGAACGAAACTTCGACCAACTCCGAGAATCGAGATCTCCCGAGTTTCGAGCGATTCTGCCGTCTCAGCTCGATGTAAAAGCGTCAAAATCATTCAGTTCAACCAAAAACACAAGATCCTATCGTTAAACGTCATCTGACACGGCTGTGACGAACGAAACTTCGACCAACTCCGAGAATCGAGATCTCCCGAGTTTCGAGCGATTCTGCCGACTCAGCTCGATGTTAAAGCGTCAAAATCATTCATTTCAACCAAAAACACAAGATTCTATCGTTAAACGTCACCTGACGCGGCTGTGACGAACGAAACTTCGACTAACTCCCAGAATCGAGATCTCCCGAGTTTCGAGCGATTCTAACATCACAGCTCAACGTAAAAGCGTCAAAATCGTTTAGTTCAACCAGAAACATAAGATTCTATCGTTAAACGTTGCCTGACACAGCTGTGCCGAACGAAACTTCGACCAACTCCGAGATCTAGATCTCGCGAGTTTCGAGCGATTCTGCCGTCTCAGCTCGATGTAAAAGCGTCAAAATCATTCAGTTCAACCAAAAACACAATATTCTATCGTTAAACGTCATCTGACACGGCTGTGACGAACGAAACTTCGACCAACTCCGAGAATCGAGATCTCCCGAGTTTCGAGCGATTCTGCCGACTCAGCTCGTTGTTAAAGCGTCAAAATCATTCATTTCAACCAAAACCACAAGATTCTATCGTTAAACGTCACCTGACACGGCTGTGACGCACGAAACATCGACCAACTCCGAGAATCGAGATCTCCCGAGTTTCGAGCGATTCTGCCGACTCAGCTCGATGTTAAAGCGTCAAAATCATTCATTTCAACCAAAAACACAAGATTCTATCGTTAAACGTCACCTGACGCGGATGTGACGAACGAAACTTCGACTAACTCCCAGAATCGAGATCTCCCGAATTTCGAGCGATTCTGCCGTCTCAGCTCGATGTTAAAGCGTCAAAATCATTAATTTCAACCAAAACCACAAGATTCTATCGTTAAACGTTGCCTGACACAGCTGTGCCGAACGAAACTTCGACCAACTCCGAGAATCTAGATCTCGCGAGTTTCGAGCGATTCTGCCGTCTCAGCTCGATGTAAAAGCGTCAACATCATTCATTTCAACCAAAAACACAAGATTCTATCGTTAAACGTCACCTGACACGGCTGTGACGAACGAAACATCGACCAACTCCGAGAATCGAGATCTCGCGAGTTTCGAGCGATTTTGCCGTCTCAGCTCGATATAAAAACGTCAAAATCATTCATTTCGACCAAAAACACAAGATTCTATCGTTAAACGTCACCTGACGCGTCTGTGACGAACGAAACTTCGACCAACTCCGAGAATCGAGATCTCCCGAGTTTCGAGCGATTCTGATGCCTCAGCTCGATGATAAAGCGTCAAAATCACTCATTTCAACCAAAAACACTATATTCTATCGTTAAACGTCACATGACGCGGCTGTGACGAACGAAACTTCGACCAACTCCGAGAATCGAGATCTCCCGAGTTTCGAGCGATTCTGCCGTCTCAGCTCGATGTAAAAGCGTCAAAATCATTCAGTTAAAAAAAAAACACAAGATTCTATCGTTAAACGTCATCTGACACGGCTGTGACGAACGAAACTTCGACCAACTCCGAGAATCGAGATCTCCCGAGTTTCGAGCGATTCTGATGCCTCAGCTCGATGATAAAGCGTCAAAATCATTCATTTCAACCAAAAACACATGATTCTATCGTTAAACGTCACCTGACGCGGCTGTGCCGAACGAAACATCGACCAACTCCGAGAATCGAGATCTCCCGAGTGTCGAGCGATTCTAACATCACAGCTCAACGTAAAAGCGTCAAAATCGTTCAGTTCAACCAGAAACATAAGATTCTATCGTTAAACGTTGCCTGACACAGCTGTGCCGAACGAAACTTCGACCAACTCCGAGATCTAGATCTCGCGACTTTCGAGCGATTCTGCCGTCTCAGCTGGATGTAAAAGCGTCAAAATCATTCAGTTCAACCAAAAACACAAGATTCTATCGTTAAACGTCATCTGACACGGCTGTGACGAACGAAACTTCGACCAACTCCGAGAATCGAGATCTCCCGAGTTTCGAGCGATTCTGATGCCTCAGCTCGATGATAAAGCGTCAAAATCACTCATTTCAACCAAAAACACTAGATTCTATCGTTAAACGTCACATGACGCGGCTGTGACGAACGAAACTTCGACCAACTCCGAGAATCGAGATCTCCCGAGTTTCGAGCGATTCTGCCGTCTCAGCTCGATGTAAAAGCGTCAAAATCATTCAGTTCAACCAAAAACACAAGATTCTATCGTTAAACGTCACCTGACACGGCTGTGACGCACGAAACATCGACCAACTCCGAGAATCGAGATCTCCCGAGTTTCGAGCGATTCTGCCGACTCAGCTCGATGTTAAAGCGTCAAAATCATTCATTTCAACCAAAAACACAAGATTCTATCGTTAAACGTCACCTGACGCGGATGTGACGAACGAAACTTCGACTAACTCCCAGAATCAAGATCTCCCGAGTTTCGAGCGATTCTGCCGTCTCAGCTCGATGTTAAAGCGTCAAAATCATTAATTTCAACCAAAACCACAAGATTCTATCGTTAAACGTTGCCTGACACAGCTGTGCCGAACGAAACTTCGACCAACTCCGAGAATCTAGATCTCGCGAGTTTCGAGCGATTCTGCCGTCTCAGCTCGATGTAAAAGCGTCAACATCATTCATTTCAACCAAAAACACAAGATTCTATCGTTAAACGTCACCTGACACGGCTGTGACGAACGAAACATCGACCAACTCCGAGAATCGAGATCTCGCGAGTTTCGAACGATTTTGCCGTCTCAGCTCGATGTAAAAACGTCAAAATCATTCATTTCGACCAAAAACACAAGATTCTATCGTTAAACGTCACCTGACGCGTCTGTGACGAACGAAACTTCGACCAACTCCGAGAATCGAGATCTCCCGAGTTTCGAGCGATTCTGCCGTCTCAGCTCGATGTGAAAACGTCAAAATCATTCATTTCAACCAAAACCACAAGATTCTATCGTTAAACGTCACCTGACGCGGCTGTGACGAACGAAACTTCGAAAAACTCCGAGAATCTAGATCTCCCGAGTTTCGAGCGATTCTAACATCGCAGCTCGAGGTAAAAGCGTCAAAATCGTTCAGATCAACCAGAAACAAAATATTCTATCGTTAAACGTCATCTGACGCGGCTGTGACGAACGAAACTTCGACCAACTCCGAGAATCGAGATCTCCCGAGTTTCGAGCGATTCTGATGCCTCAGCTCGATGATAAAGCGTCAAAATCACTCATTTCAACCAAAAACACAAGATTCTATCGTTAAACGTCACATGACGCGGCTGAGACGAACGAAACTTCGACCAACTCCGAGAATCGATATCTCCCGAGTTTCGAGCGATTCTGCCGTCTCAGCTCGATGTAAAAATGTTAAAATCATTCAATTCAACCAAAAACACAAGATTCAATCGTTAAACGTCATCTGATTCGGCTGTGACGAACGAAACTTCGACCAAATCCGAGAATCGAGATCTCGCGAGTTTCGTGCGATTCTGCCGTCTCAGCTCGATGTAAAAGCGTCAAAATCATTCATTTCAACCAAAAGCACAAGTATCAATCGTTAAACGTCATCTGACACGGCTGCGACGAACGAAATTTCGACCAACGCCGAGAATCGAGATCTCGCAAGTTTGGGGCGATTCTGCCGTCTCAGCTTGACGCAAAAGCGTCAAAATCATTCATTTCAACCAAAAACACAAGATTCTATCGTTAAACGTCACCTGACACGGCTGTGACGAACGAAACTTCGACCAACTCCGAGAATCGAGATCTCCCGAGTTTCGAGCGATTCTGCCGTCTCAGCTCGATGTAAAAGCGTCAAAATCATTCAGTTCAACCAAAAACACAAGATCCTATCGTTAAACGTCATCTGACACGGCTGTGACGAACGAAACTTCGACCAACTCCGAGAATCGAGATCTCCCGAGTTTCGAGCGATTCTGCCGACTCAGCTCGATGTTAAAGCGTCAAAATCATTCATTTCAACCAAAAACACAAGATTCTATCGTTAAACGTCACCTGACGCGGCTGTGACGAACGAAACTTCGACTAACTCCCAGAATCGAGATCTCCCGAGTTTCGAGCGATTCTAACATCACAGCTCAACGTAAAAGCGTCAAAATCGTTTAGTTCAACCAGAAACATAAGATTCTATCGTTAAACGTTGCCTGACACAGCTGTGCCGAACGAAACTTCGACCAACTCCGAGATCTAGATCTCGCGAGTTTCGAGCGATTCTGCCGTCTCAGCTCGATGTAAAAGCGTCAAAATCATTCAGTTCAACCAAAAACACAATATTCTATCGTTAAACGTCATCTGACACGGCTGTGACGAACGAAACTTCGACCAACTCCGAGAATCGAGATCTCCCGAGTTTCGAGCGATTCTGCCGACTCAGCTCGTTGTTAAAGCGTCAAAATCATTCATTTCAACCAAAACCACAAGATTCTATCGTTAAACGTCACCTGACACGGCTGTGACGCACGAAACATCGACCAACTCCGAGAATCGAGATCTCCCGAGTTTCGAGCGATTCTGCCGACTCAGCTCGATGTTAAAGCGTCAAAATCATTCATTTCAACCAAAAACACAAGATTCTATCGTTAAACGTCACCTGACGCGGATGTGACGAACGAAACTTCGACTAACTCCCAGAATCGAGATCTCCCGAATTTCGAGCGATTCTGCCGTCTCAGCTCGATGTTAAAGCGTCAAAATCATTAATTTCAACCAAAACCACAAGATTCTATCGTTAAACGTTGCCTGACACAGCTGTGCCGAACGAAACTTCGACCAACTCCGAGAATCTAGATCTCGCGAGTTTCGAGCGATTCTGCCGTCTCAGCTCGATGTAAAAGCGTCAACATCATTCATTTCAACCAAAAACACAAGATTCTATCGTTAAACGTCACCTGACACGGCTGTGACGAACGAAACATCGACCAACTCCGAGAATCGAGATCTCGCGAGTTTCGAGCGATTTTGCCGTCTCAGCTCGATATAAAAACGTCAAAATCATTCATTTCGACCAAAAACACAAGATTCTATCGTTAAACGTCACCTGACGCGTCTGTGACGAACGAAACTTCGACCAACTCCGAGAATCGAGATCTCCCGAGTTTCGAGCGATTCTGATGCCTCAGCTCGATGACAAAGCGTCAAAATCACTCATTTCAACCAAAAACACTAGATTCTATCGTTAAACGTCACATGACGCGGCTGTGACGAACGAAACTTCGACCAACTCCGAGAATCGAGATCTCCCGAGTTTCGAGCGATTCTGCCGTCTCAGCTCGATGTAAAAGCGTCAAAATCATTCAGTTCAACCAAAAACACAAGATTCTATCGTTAAACGTCATCTGACACGGCTGTGACGAACGAAACTTCGACCAACTCCGAGAATCGAGATCTCCCGAGTTTCGAGCGATTCTGATGCCTCAGCTCGATGATAAAGCGTCAAAATCATTCATTTCAACCAAAAACACATGATTCTATCGTTAAACGTCACCTGACGCGGCTGTGCCGAACGAAACATCGACCAACTCCGAGAATCGAGATCTCCCGAGTTTCGAGCGATTCTAACATCACAGCTCAACGTAAAAGCGTCAAAATCGTTCAGTTCAACCAGAAACATAAGATTCTATCGTTAAACGTTGCCTGACACAGCTGTGCCGAACGAAACTTCGACCAACTCCGAGATCTAGATCTCGCGAGTTTCGAGCGATTCTGCCGTCTCAGCTTCATGTAAAAGCGTCAAAATCATTCAGTTCAACCAAAAACACAAGATTCTATCGTTAAACGTCATCTGACACGGCTGTGACGAACGAAACTTCGACCAACTCCGAGAATCGAGATCTCCCGAGTTTCGAGCGATTCTGATGCCTCAGCTCGATGATAAAGCGTCAAAATCACTCATTTCAACCAAAAACACTAGATTCTATCGTTAAACGTCACATGACGCGGCTGTGACGAACGAAACTTCGACCAACTCCGAGAATCGAGATCTCCCGAGTTTCGAGCGATTCTGCCGTCTCAGCTCGATGTAAAAGCGTCAAAATCATTCAGTTCAACCAAAAACACAAGATTCTATCGTTAAACGTCATCTGACACGGCTGTGACGAACGAAACTTCGACCAACTGCGGGAATCGAGATCTTCCGAGTTTCGAACGATTCTGCCGTCTCAGCTCTATGTAAAAGCGTCAAAATCATTAATTTCAACCAAAAACACAAGATTCTATCGTTACACGTCACCTGACACGGCTGTCACGAACGAACCTTCGACCAACTCCGAGAATCGAGATCTCCCGAGTTTCGAGCGATTCTGATGCCTCAGCTCGATGATAAAGCGTCAAAATCACTCATTTCAACCAAAAACACTAGATTCTATCGTTAAACGTCACATGACGCGGCTGTGACGAACGAAACTTCGACCAACTCCGAGAATCGAGATCTCCCGAGTTTCGAGCGATTCTGCCGTCTCAGCTCGATGTAAAAGCGTCAAAATCATTCAGTTCAACCAAAAACACAAGATTCTATCGTTAAACGTCACCTGACACGGCTGTGACGCACGAAACATCGACCAACTCCGAGAATCGAGATCTCCCGAGTTTCGAGCGATTCTGCCGACTCAGCTCGATGTTAAAGCGTCAAAATCATTCATTTCAACCAAAAACACAAGATTCTATCGTTAAACGTCACCTGACGCGGATGTGACGAACGAAACTTCGACTAACTCCCAGAATCAAGATCTCCCGAGTTTCGAGCGATTCTGCCGTCTCAGCTCGATGTTAAAGCGTCAAAATCATTAATTTCAACCAAAACCACAAGATTCTATCGTTAAACGTTGCCTGACACAGCTGTGCCGAACGAAACTTCGACCAACTCCGAGAATCTAGATCTCGCGAGTTTCGAGCGATTCTGCCGTCTCAGCTCGATGTAAAAGCGTCAACATCATTCATTTCAACCAAAAACACAAGATTCTATCGTTAAACGTCACCTGACACGGCTGTGACGAACGAAACATCGACCAACTCCGAGAATCGAGATCTCGCGAGTTTCGAACGATTTTGCCGTCTCAGCTCGATGTAAAAACGTCAAAATCATTCATTTCGACCAAAAACACAAGATTCTATCGTTAAACGTCACCTGACGCGTCTGTGACGAACGAAACTTCGACCAACTCCGAGAATCGAGATCTCCCGAGTTTCGAGCGATTCTGCCGTCTCAGCTCGATGTGAAAACGTCAAAATCATTCATTTCAACCAAAACCACAAGATTCTATCGTTAAACGTCACCTGACGCGGCTGTGACGAACGAAACTTCGAAAAACTCCGAGAATCTAGATCTCCCGAGTTTCGAGCGATTCTAACATCGCAGCTCGAGGTAAAAGCGTCAAAATCGTTCAGATCAACCAGAAACAAAATATTCTATCGTTAAACGTCATCTGACGCGGCTGTGACGAACGAAACTTCGACCAACTCCGAGAATCGAGATCTCCCGAGTTTCGAGCGATTCTGATGCCTCAGCTCGATGATAAAGCGTCAAAATCACTCATTTCAACCAAAAACACAAGATTCTATCGTTAAACGTCACATGACGCGGCTGAGACGAACGAAACTTCGACCAACTCCGAGAATCGATATCTCCCGAGTTTCGAGCGATTCTGCCGTCTCAGCTCGATGTAAAAATGTTAAAATCATTCAATTCAACCAAAAACACAAGATTCAATCGTTAAACGTCATCTGATTCGGCTGTGACGAACGAAACTTCGACCAAATCCGAGAATCGAGATCTCGCGAGTTTCGTGCGATTCTGCCGTCTCAGCTCGATGTAAAAGCGTCAAAATCATTCATTTCAACCAAAAGCACAAGTATCAATCGTTAAACGTCATCTGACACGGCTGCGACGAACGAAATTTCGACCAACGCCGAGAATCGAGATCTCGCAAGTTTGGGGCGATTCTGCCGTCTCAGCTTGACGCAAAAGCGTCAAAATCATTCATTTCAACCAAAAACACAAGATTCTATCGTTAAACGTCACCTGACACGGCTGTGACGAACGAAACTTCGACCAACTCCGAGAATCGAGATCTCCCGAGTTTCGAGCGATTCTGCCGTCTCAGCTCGATGTAAAAGCGTCAAAATCATTCAGTTCAACCAAAAACACAAGATCCTATCGTTAAACGTCATCTGACACGGCTGTGACGAACGAAACTTCGACCAACTCCGAGAATCGAGATCTCCCGAGTTTCGAGCGATTCTGCCGACTCAGCTCGATGTTAAAGCGTCAAAATCATTCATTTCAACCAAAAACACAAGATTCTATCGTTAAACGTCACCTGACGCGGCTGTGACGAACGAAACTTCGACTAACTCCCAGAATCGAGATCTCCCGAGTTTCGAGCGATTCTAACATCACAGCTCAACGTAAAAGCGTCAAAATCGTTTAGTTCAACCAGAAACATAAGATTCTATCGTTAAACGTTGCCTGACACAGCTGTGCCGAACGAAACTTCGACCAACTCCGAGATCTAGATCTCGCGAGTTTCGAGCGATTCTGCCGTCTCAGCTCGATGTAAAAGCGTCAAAATCATTCAGTTCAACCAAAAACACAATATTCTATCGTTAAACGTCATCTGACACGGCTGTGACGAACGAAACTTCGACCAACTCCGAGAATCGAGATCTCCCGAGTTTCGAGCGATTCTGCCGACTCAGCTCGTTGTTAAAGCGTCAAAATCATTCATTTCAACCAAAACCACAAGATTCTATCGTTAAACGTCACCTGACACGGCTGTGACGCACGAAACATCGACCAACTCCGAGAATCGAGATCTCCCGAGTTTCGAGCGATTCTGCCGACTCAGCTCGATGTTAAAGCGTCAAAATCATTCATTTCAACCAAAAACACAAGATTCTATCGTTAAACGTCACCTGACGCGGATGTGACGAACGAAACTTCGACTAACTCCCAGAATCGAGATCTCCCGAATTTCGAGCGATTCTGCCGTCTCAGCTCGATGTTAAAGCGTCAAAATCATTAATTTCAACCAAAACCACAAGATTCTATCGTTAAACGTTGCCTGACACAGCTGTGCCGAACGAAACTTCGACCAACTCCGAGAATCTAGATCTCGCGAGTTTCGAGCGATTCTGCCGTCTCAGCTCGATGTAAAAGCGTCAACATCATTCATTTCAACCAAAAACACAAGATTCTATCGTTAAACGTCACCTGACACGGCTGTGACGAACGAAACATCGACCAACTCCGAGAATCGAGATCTCGCGAGTTTCGAGCGATTTTGCCGTCTCAGCTCGATATAAAAACGTCAAAATCATTCATTTCGACCAAAAACACAAGATTCTATCGTTAAACGTCACCTGACGCGTCTGTGACGAACGAAACTTCGACCAACTCCGAGAATCGAGATCTCCCGAGTTTCGAGCGATTCTGATGCCTCAGCTCGATGACAAAGCGTCAAAATCACTCATTTCAACCAAAAACACTAGATTCTATCGTTAAACGTCACATGACGCGGCTGTGACGAACGAAACTTCGACCAACTCCGAGAATCGAGATCTCCCGAGTTTCGAGCGATTCTGCCGTCTCAGCTCGATGTAAAAGCGTCAAAATCATTCAGTTCAACCAAAAACACAAGATTCTATCGTTAAACGTCATCTGACACGGCTGTGACGAACGAAACTTCGACCAACTCCGAGAATCGAGATCTCCCGAGTTTCGAGCGATTCTGATGCCTCAGCTCGATGATAAAGCGTCAAAATCATTCATTTCAACCAAAAACACATGATTCTATCGTTAAACGTCACCTGACGCGGCTGTGCCGAACGAAACATCGACCAACTCCGAGAATCGAGATCTCCCGAGTTTCGAGCGATTCTAACATCACAGCTCAACGTAAAAGCGTCAAAATCGTTCAGTTCAACCAGAAACATAAGATTCTATCGTTAAACGTTGCCTGACACAGCTGTGCCGAACGAAACTTCGACCAACTCCGAGATCTAGATCTCGCGAGTTTCGAGCGATTCTGCCGTCTCAGCTTCATGTAAAAGCGTCAAAATCATTCAGTTCAACCAAAAACACAAGATTCTATCGTTAAACGTCATCTGACACGGCTGTGACGAACGAAACTTCGACCAACTCCGAGAATCGAGATCTCCCGAGTTTCGAGCGATTCTGATGCCTCAGCTCGATGATAAAGCGTCAAAATCACTCATTTCAACCAAAAACACTAGATTCTATCGTTAAACGTCACATGACGCGGCTGTGACGAACGAAACTTCGACCAACTCCGAGAATCGAGATCTCCCGAGTTTCGAGCGATTCTGCCGTCTCAGCTCGATGTAAAAGCGTCAAAATCATTCAGTTCAACCAAAAACACAAGATTCTATCGTTAAACGTCATCTGACACGGCTGTGACGAACGAAACTTCGACCAACTGCGGGAATCGAGATCTTCCGAGTTTCGAACGATTCTGCCGTCTCAGCTCTATGTAAAAGCGTCAAAATCATTAATTTCAACCAAAAACACAAGATTCTATCGTTACACGTCACCTGACACGGCTGTCACGAACGAACCTTCGACCAACTCCGAGAATCGAGATCTCCCGAGTTTCGAGCGATTCTGATGCCTCAGCTCGATGATAAAGCGTCAAAATCACTCATTTCAACCAAAAACACTAGATTCTATCGTTAAACGTCACATGACGCGGCTGTGACGAACGAAACTTCGACCAACTCCGAGAATCGAGATCTCCCGAGTTTCGAGCGATTCTGCCGTCTCAGCTCGATGTAAAAGCGTCAAAATCATTCAGTTCAACCAAAAACACAAGATTCTATCGTTAAACGTCATCTGACACGGCTGTGACGAACGAAACTTCAACCAACTCCGAGAATCGAGATCTCCCGAGTTTCGAGCGATTCTGCCGTCTCAGCTCGATGTGAAAACGTCAAAATCATTCATTTCAACCAAAACCACAAGATTCTATCGTTAAATGTCATCTGATTCGGCTGTGACGAACGAAACGTCGACCAAATCCGAGAATCGAGATCTCGCGAGTTTCGAGCGATTCTGCCGTCCCAGCTCGATGTTAAAGCGTCAAAATCATTAATTTCAACCAAAACCACAAGATTCTATCGTTAAACGTTGCCTGACACAGCTGTGCCGAACGAAACATCGACCAACTCCGAGAATCGAGATCTCCCGAGTTTCGAGCGATTCTAACATCACAGCTCAACGTAAAAGCGTCAAAATCGTTCAGTTCAACCAGAAACATAAGATTCTATCGTTAAACGTTGCCTGACACAGCTGTGCCGAACGAAACTTCGACCAACTCCGAGATCTAGATCTCGCGACTTTCGAGCGATTCTGCCGTCTCAGCTGGATGTAAAAGCGTCAAAATCATTCAGTTCAACCAAAAACACAAGATTCTATCGTTAAACGTCATCTGACACGGCTGTGACGAACGAAACTTCGACCAACTCCGAGAATCGAGATCTCCCGAGTTTCGAGCGATTCTGCCGTCTCAGCTCGATGTAAAAGCGTCAAAATCATTAATTTCAACCAAAAGCACAAGTATCAATCGTTAAACGTCATCTGACACGGCTGCGACGAACGAAACTTCGACCAACTGCGGGAATCGAGATCTTCCGAGTTTCGAACGATTCTGCCGTCTCAGCTCTATGTAAAAGCGTCAAAATCATTAATTTCAACCAAAAACACAAGATTCTATCGTTACACGTCACCTGACACGGCTGTCACGAACGAACCTTCGACCAACTCCGAGAATCGAGATCTCCCGAGTTTCGAGCGATTCTGATGCCTCAGCTCGATGATAAAGCGTCAAAATCACTCATTTCAACCAAAAACACTAGATTCTATCGTTAAACGTCACATGACGCGGCTGTGACGAACGAAACTTCGACCAACTCCGAGAATCGAGATCTCCCGAGTTTCGAGCGATTCTGCCGTCTCAGCTCGATGTAAAAGCGTCAAAATCATTCAGTTAAAAAAAAAAACACAAGATTCTATCGTTAAACGTCATCTGACACGGCTGTGACGAACGAAACTTCGACCAACTCCGAGAATCGAGATCTCCCGAGTTTCGAGCGATTCTGATGCCTCAGCTCGATGATAAAGCGTCAAAATCATTCATTTCAACCAAAAACACATGATTCTATCGTTAAACGTCACCTGACGCGGCTGTGCCGAACGAAACATCGACCAACTCCGAGAATCGAGATCTCCCGAGTTTCGAGCGATTCTAACATCACAGCTCAACGTAAAAGCGTCAAAATCGTTCAGTTCAACCAGAAACATAAGATTCTATCGTTAAACGTTGCCTGACACAGCTGTGCCGAACGAAACTTCGACCAACTCCGAGATCTAGATCTCGCGACTTTCGAGCGATTCTGAGGTCTCAGCTGGATGTAAAAGCGTCAAAATCATTCAGTTCAACCAAAAACACAAGATTCTATCGTTAAACGTCATCTGACACGGCTGTGACGAACGAAACTTCGACCAACTCCGAGAATCGAGATCTCCCGAGTTTCGAGCGATTCTGCCGTCTCAGCTCGATGTAAAAGCGTCAAAATCATTAATTTCAACCAAAAGCACAAGTATCAATCGTTAAACGTCATCTGACACGGCTGCGACGAACGAAACTTCGACCAACTGCGGGAATCGAGATCTTCCGAGTTTCGAACGATTCTGCCGTCTCAGCTCTATGTAAAAGCGTCAAAATCATTAATTTCAACCAAAAACACAAGATTCTATCGTTACACGTCACCTGACACGGCTGTCACGAACGAACCTTCGACCAACTCCGAGAATCGAGATCTCCCGAGTTTCGAGCGATTCTGATGCCTCAGCTCGATGATAAAGCGTCAAAATCACTCATTTCAACCAAAAACACTAGATTCTATCGTTAAACGTCACATGACGCGGCTGTGACGAACGAAACTTCGACCAACTCCGAGAATCGAGATCTCCCGAGTTTCGAGCGATTCTGCCGTCTCAGCTCGATGTAAAAGCGTCAAAATCATTCAGTTCAACCAAAAACACAAGATTCTATCGTTAAACGTCATCTGACACGGCTGTGACGAACGAAACTTCGACCAACTGCGAGAATCGAGATCTCCCGAGTTTCGAGCGATTCTGATGCCTCAGCTCGATGATAAAGCGTCAAAATCACTCATTTCAACCAAAAACACTAGATTCTATCGTTAAACGTCACATGACGCGGCTGTGACGAACGAAACTTCGACCAACTCCGAGAATCGAGATCTCCCGAGTTTCGAGCGATTCTGCCGTCTCAGCTCGATGTAAAAGCGTCAAAATCATTCAGTTCAACCAAAAACACAAGATTCTATCGTTAAACGTCACCTGACACGGCTGTGACGCACGAAACATCGACCAACTCCGAGAATCGAGATCTCCCGAGTTTCGAGCGATTCTGCCGACTCAGCTCGATGTTAAAGCGTCAAAATCATTCATTTCAACCAAAAACACAAGATTCTATCGTTAAACGTCACCTGACGCGGATGTGACGAACGAAACTTCGACTAACTCCCAGAATCAAGATCTCCCGAGTTTCGAGCGATTCTGCCGTCTCAGCTCGATGTTAAAGCGTCAAAATCATTAATTTCAACCAAAACCACAAGATTCTATCGTTAAACGTTGCCTGACACAGCTGTGCCGAACGAAACTTCGACCAACTCCGAGAATCTAGATCTCGCGAGTTTCGAGCGATTCTGCCGTCTCAGCTCGATGTAAAAGCGTCAACATCATTCATTTCAACCAAAAACACAAGATTCTATCGTTAAACGTCACCTGACACGGCTGTGACGAACGAAACATCGACCAACTCCGAGAATCGAGATCTCGCGAGTTTCGAACGATTTTGCCGTCTCAGCTCGATGTAAAAACGTCAAAATCATTCATTTCGACCAAAAACACAAGATTCTATCGTTAAACGTCACCTGACGCGTCTGTGACGAACGAAACTTCGACCAACTCCGAGAATCGAGATCTCCCGAGTTTCGAGCGATTCTGCCGTCTCAGCTCGATGTGAAAACGTCAAAATCATTCATTTCAACCAAAACCACAAGATTCTATCGTTAAACGTCACCTGACGCGGCTGTGACGAACGAAACTTCGAAAAACTCCGAGAATCTAGATCTCCCGAGTTTCGAGCGATTCTAACATCGCAGCTCGAGGTAAAAGCGTCAAAATCGTTCAGATCAACCAGAAACAAAATATTCTATCGTTAAACGTGATCTGACGCGGCTGTGACGAACGAAACTTCGACCAACTCCGAGAATCGAGATCTCCCGAGTTTCGAGCGATTCTGATGCCTCAGCTCGATGATAAAGCGTCAAAATCACTCATTTCAACCAAAAACACAAGATTCTATCGTTAAACGTCACATGACGCGGCTGAGACGAACGAAACTTCGACCAACTCCGAGAATCGATATCTCCCGAGTTTCGAGCGATTCTGCCGTCTCAGCTCGATGTAAAAATGTTAAAATCATTCAATTCAACCAAAAACACAAGATTCAATCGTTAAACGTCATCTGATTCGGCTGTGACGAACGAAACTTCGACCAAATCCGAGAATCGAGATCTCGCGAGTTTCGTGCGATTCTGCCGTCTCAGCTCGATGTAAAAGCGTCAAAATCATTCATTTCAACCAAAAGCACAAGTATCAATCGTTAAACGTCATCTGACACGGCTGCGACGAACGAAACTTCGACCAACGCCGAGAATCGAGATCTCGCAAGTTTGGGGCGATTCTGCCGTCTCAGCTTGACGCAAAAGCGTCAAAATCATTCATTTCAACCAAAAACACAAGATTCTATCGTTAAACGTCACCTGACACGGCTGTGACGAACGAAACTTCGACCAACTCCGAGAATCGAGATCTCCCGAGTTTCGAGCGATTCTGCCGTCTCAGCTCGATGTAAAAGCGTCAAAATCATTCAGTTCAACCAAAAACACAAGATCCTATCGTTAAACGTCATCTGACACGGCTGTGACGAACGAAACTTCGACCAACTCCGAGAATCGAGATCTCCCGAGTTTCGAGCGATTCTGCCGACTCAGCTCGATGTTAAAGCGTCAAAATCATTCATTTCAACCAAAAACACAAGATTCTATCGTTAAACGTCACCTGACGCGGCTGTGACGAACGAAACTTCGACTAACTCCCAGAATCGAGATCTCCCGAGTTTCGAGCGATTCTAACATCACAGCTCAACGTAAAAGCGTCAAAATCGTTTAGTTCAACCAGAAACATAAGATTCTATCGTTAAACGTTGCCTGACACAGCTGTGCCGAACGAAACTTCGACCAACTCCGAGATCTAGATCTCGCGAGTTTCGAGCGATTCTGCCGTCTCAGCTCGATGTAAAAGCGTCAAAATCATTCAGTTCAACCAAAAACACAATATTCTATCGTTAAACGTCATCTGACACGGCTGTGACGAACGAAACTTCGACCAACTCCGAGAATCGAGATCTCCCGAGTTTCGAGCGATTCTGCCGACTCAGCTCGTTGTTAAAGCGTCAAAATCATTCATTTCAACCAAAACCACAAGATTCTATCGTTAAACGTCACCTGACACGGCTGTGACGCACGAAACATCGACCAACTCCGAGAATCGAGATCTCCCGAGTTTCGAGCGATTCTGCCGACTCAGCTCGATGTTAAAGCGTCAAAATCATTCATTTCAACCAAAAACACAAGATTCTATCGTTAAACGTCACCTGACGCGGATGTGACGAACGAAACTTCGACTAACTCCCAGAATCGAGATCTCCCGAATTTCGAGCGATTCTGCCGTCTCAGCTCGATGTTAAAGCGTCAAAATCATTAATTTCAACCAAAACCACAAGATTCTATCGTTAAACGTTGCCTGACACAGCTGTGCCGAACGAAACTTCGACCAACTCCGAGAATCTAGATCTCGCGAGTTTCGAGCGATTCTGCCGTCTCAGCTCGATGTAAAAGCGTCAACATCATTCATTTCAACCAAAAACACAAGATTCTATCGTTAAACGTCACCTGACACGGCTGTGACGAACGAAACATCGACCAACTCCGAGAATCGAGATCTCGCGAGTTTCGAGCGATTTTGCCGTCTCAGCTCGATATAAAAACGTCAAAATCATTCATTTCGACCAAAAACACAAGATTCTATCGTTAAACGTCACCTGCCGCGTCTGTGACGAACGAAACTTCGACCAACTCCGAGAATCGAGATCTCGCGAGTTTCGAGCGATTCTGATGCCTCAGCTCGATGACAAAGCGTCAAAATCACTCATTTCAACCAAAAACACTAGATTCTATCGTTAAACGTCACATGACGCGGCTGTGACGAACGAAACTTCGACCAACTCCGAGAATCGAGATCTCCCGAGTTTCGAGCGATTCTGCCGTCTCAGCTCGATGTAAAAGCGTCAAAATCATTCAGTTCAACCAAAAACACAAGATTCTATCGTTAAACGTCATCTGACACGGCTGTGACGAACGAAACTTCGACCAACTCCGAGAATCGAGATCTCCCGAGTTTCGAGCGATTCTGATGCCTCAGCTCGATGATAAAGCGTCAAAATCATTCATTTCAACCAAAAACACATGATTCTATCGTTAAACGTCACCTGACGCGGCTGTGCCGAACGAAACATCGACCAACTCCGAGAATCGAGATCTCCAGAGTTTCGAGCGATTCTAACATCACAGCTCAACGTAAAAGCGTCAAAATCGTTCAGTTCAACCAGAAACATAAGATTCTATCGTTAAACGTTGCCTGACACAGCTGTGCCGAACGAAACTTCGACCAACTCCGAGATCTAGATCTCGCGAGTTTCGAGCGATTCTGCCGTCTCAGCTTCATGTAAAAGCGTCAAAATCATTCAGTTCAACCAAAAACACAAGATTCTATCGTTAAACGTCATCTGACACGGCTGTGACGAACGAAACTTCGACCAACTCCGAGAATCGAGATCTCCCGAGTTTCGAGCGATTCTGATGCCTCAGCTCGATGATAAAGCGTCAAAATCACTCATTTCAACCAAAAACACTAGATTCTATCGTTAAACGTCACATGACGCGGCTGTGACGAACGAAACTTCGACCAACTCCGAGAATCGAGATCTCCCGAGTTTCGAGCGATTCTGCCGTCTCAGCTCGATGTAAAAGCGTCAAAATCATTCAGTTCAACCAAAAACACAAGATTCTATCGTTAAACGTCATCTGACACGGCTGTGACGAACGAAACTTCGACCAACTCAAAGAATCGAGATCTCCCGAGTTTCGAGCGATTCTGCCGTCTCAGCTCGATGTGAAAACGTCAAAATCATTCATTTCAACCAAAACCACAAGATTCTATCGTTAAATGTCATCTGATTCGGCTGTGACGAACGAAACGTCGACCAAATCCGAGAATCGAGATCTCGCGAGTTTCGAGCGATTCTGCCGTCCCAGCTCGATGTTAAAGCGTCAAAATCATTAATTTCAACCAAAACCACAAGATTCTATCGTTAAACGTTGCCTGACACAGCTGTGCCGAACGAAACATCGACCAACTCCGAGAATCGAGATCTCCCGAGTTTCGAGCGATTCTAACATCACAGCTCAACGTAAAAGCGTCAAAATCGTTCAGTTCAACCAGAAACATAAGATTCTATCGTTAAACGTTGCCAGACACAGCTGTGCCGAACGAAACTTCGACCAACTCCGAGATCTAGATCTCGCGAGTTTCGAGCGATTCTGCCGTCTCAGCTCGATGTAAAAGCGTCAAAATCATTCAGTTCAACCAAAAACACAAGATTCAATCGTTAAACGTCATCTGATTCGGCTGTGACGAACGAAACGTCGACCAAATCCGAGAATCGAGATCTCGCGAGTTTCGAGCGATTCTGCCGTCTCAGCTCGATGTAAAAGCGTCAAAATCATTCATTTCAACCAAAAACACAAGATTCTATCGTTACACGTCACCTGACGCGGATGTGACGAACGAAACTTCGTCCAACACCGAGAATCGAGATCTCGCGAGTTTCGAGCGATTCTGCCGTCTCAGCTCGATGTAAAAACATCAAAATAATTAATTTCAACCAAAAACACAAGATTCAATCGTTAAACGTTGCCTGACACAGCTGTGCCGAACGAAACTTCGACCAACTCCGAGAATCTAGATCTCGCGAGTTTCGAGCGATTCTGCCGTCTCAGCTCGATGTAAAAGCGTCAAAATCATTCAGTTCAACCAAAAACACAAGATTCTATCGTTAAACGTCATCTGACACGGCTGTGACGAACGAAACTTCGACCAACTCCGAGAATCGAGATCTCCCGAGTTTCGAGCGATTCTAACATCACAGCTCAACGTAAAAGCGTCAAAATCGTTCAGTTCAACCAGAAACATAAGATTCTATCGTTAAACGTTGCCTGACACAGCTGTGCCGAACGAAACTTCGACCAACTCCGAGAATCGAGATCTCGCGAGTTTCGAGCGATTCTGATGCCTCAGCTCGATGATAAAGCGTCAAAATCATTCATTTCAACCAAAAACACATGATTCTATCGTTAAACGTCACCTGACGCGGCTGTGACGAACGAAACTTCGATTAACTCCCAGAATCGAGATCCCCCGAGTTTCGATCGATTCTAACATCTCAGCTCGACGTAAAAGCGTCAACATCGTTCAGTTCAACCAGAAACATAAGATTTTATAGTTAAACGTTGCCTGACACAGCTGTGCCGAACGAAACTTCGACCAACTCCGAGATCTAGATCTCGCGAGTTTCGAGCGATTCTGCCGTCTCAGCTCGATGTAAAAACGTCAAAGTCATTCATTTCAACCAAAACCACAAGATTCTATCGTTAAACGTCAACTGCCGCGGCTGTGACGAACGAAACTTCGACTAACTCCCAGAATCGAGGTCTCCCGAGTTTCGAGCGATTCTGCCGACTCAGCTCGATGTTAAAGCGTCAAAATCATTCATTTCAACCAAAAACACAAGATTCTATCGTTAAACGTCACCTGACGCGGATGTGACGAACGAAACTTCGACTAACTCCCAGAATCGAGATCTCCCGAATTTCGAGCGATTCTGCCGTCTCAGCTCGATGTTAAAGCGTCAAAATCATTAATTTCAACCAAAACCACAAGATTCTATCGTTAAACGTTGCCTGACACAGCTGTGCCGAACGAAACTTCGACCAACTCCGAGAATCTAGATCTCGCGAGTTTCGAGCGATTCTGCCGTCTCAGCTCGATGTAAAAGCGTCAACATCATTCATTTCAACCAAAAACACAAGATTCTATCGTTAAACGTCACCTGACACGGCTGTGACGAACGAAACATCGACCAACTCCGAGAATCGAGATCTCGCGAGTTTCGAGCGATTCTGCCGTCTCAGCTCGATGTAAAAGCGTCAAAATCATTCAGTTCAACCAAAAACACAAGATTCTATCGTTAAACGTCATCTGACACGGCTGTGACGAACGAAACTTCGACCAACTGCGGGAATCGAGATCTTCCGAGTTTCGAACGATTCTGCCGTCTCAGCTCTATGTAAAAGCGTCAAAATCATTAATTTCAACCAAAAACACAAGATTCTATCGTTACACGTCACCTGACACGGCTGTCACGAACGAACCTTCGACCAACTCCGAGAATCGAGATCTCCCGAGTTTCGAGCGATTCTGATGCCTCAGCTCGATGATAAAGCGTCAAAATCACTCATTTCAACCAAAAACACTAGATTCTATCGTTAAACGTCACATGACGCGGCTGTGACGAACGAAACTTCGACGAACTCCGAGAATCGAGATCTCCCGAGTTTCGAGCGATTCTGCCGTCTCAGCTCGATGTAAAAGCGTCAAAATCATTCAGTTCAACCAAAAACACAAGATTCTATCGTTAAACGTCATCTGACACGGCTGTGACGAACGAAACTTCGACCAACTCTAAGAATCGAGATCTCCCGAGTTTCGAGCGATTCTGCCGTCTCAGCTCGATGTGAAAACGTCAAAATCATTCATTTCAACCAAAACCACAAGATTCTATCGTTAAATGTCATCTGATTCGGCTGTGACGAACGAAACGTCGACCAAATCCGAGAATCGAGATCTCGCGAGTTTCGAGCGATTCTGCCGTCCCAGCTCGATGTTAAAGCGTCAAAATCATTAATTTCAACCAAAACCACAAGATTCTATCGTTAAACGTTGCCTGACACAGCTGTGCCGAACGAAACATCGACCAACTCCGAGAATCGAGATCTCCCGAGTTTCGAGCGATTCTAACATCACAGCTCAACGTAAAAGCGTCAAAATCGTTCAGTTCAACCAGAAACATAAGATTCTATCGTTAAACGTTGCCAGACACAGCTGTGCCGAACGAAACTTCGACCAACTCCGAGATCTAGATCTCGCGAGTTTCGAGCGATTCTGCCGTCTCAGCTCGATGTAAAAGCGTCAAAATCATTCAGTTCAACCAAAAACACAAGATTCAATCGTTAAACGTCATCTGATTCGGCTGTGACGAACGAAACGTCGACCAAATCCGAGAATCGAGATCTCGCGAGTTTCGAGCGATTCTGCCGTCTCAGCTCGATGTAAAAGCGTCAAAATCATTCATTTCAACCAAAAACACAAGATTCTATCGTTACACGTCACCTGACGCGGATGTGACGAACGAAACTTCGTCCAACACCGAGAATCGAGATCTCGCGAGTTTCGAGCGATTCTGCCGTCTCAGCTCGATGTAAAAACATCAAAATAATTAATTTCAACCAAAAACACAAGATTCAATCGTTAAACGTTGCCTGACACAGCTGTGCCGAACGAAACTTCGACCAACTCCGAGAATCTAGATCTCGCGAGTTTCGAGCGATTCTGCCGTCTCAGCTCGATGTAAAAGCGTCAAAATCATTCAGTTCAACCAAAAACACAAGATTCTATCGTTAAACGTCATCTGACACGGCTGTGACGAACGAAACTTCGACCAACTCCGAGAATCGAGATCTCCCGAGTTTCGAGCGATTCTAACATCACAGCTCAACGTAAAAGCGTCAAAATCGTTCAGTTCAACCAGAAACATAAGATTCTATCGTTAAACGTTGCCTGACACAGCTGTGCCGAACGAAACTTCGACCAACTCCGAGAATCGAGATCTCGCGAGTTTCGAGCGATTCTGATGCCTCAGCTCGATGATAAAGCGTCAAAATCATTCATTTCAACCAAAAACACATGATTCTATCGTTAAACGTCACCTGACGCGGCTGTGACGAACGAAACTTCGACTAACTCCCAGAATCGAGATCCCCCGAGTTTCGATCGATTCTAACATCTCAGCTCGACGTAAAAGCGTCAACATCGTTCAGTTCAACCAGAAACATAAGATTTTATAGTTAAACGTTGCCTGACACAGCTGTGCCGAACGAAACTTCGACCAACTCCGAGATCTAGATCTCGCGAGTTTCGAGCGATTCTGCCGTCTCAGCTCGATGTAAAAACGTCAAAGTCATTCATTTCAACCAAAACCACAAGATTCTATCGTTAAACGTCAACTGCCGCGGCTGTGACGAACGAAACTTCGACTAACTCCCAGAATCGAGGTCTCCCGAGTTTCGAGCGATTCTGCCGACTCAGCTCGATGTTAAAGCGTCAAAATCATTCATTTCAACCAAAAACACAAGATTCTATCGTTAAACGTCACCTGACGCGGATGTGACGAACGAAACTTCGACTAACTCCCAGAATCGAGATCTCCCGAATTTCGAGCGATTCTGCCGTCTCAGCTCGATGTTAAAGCGTCAAAATCATTAATTTCAACCAAAACCACAAGATTCTATCGTTAAACGTTGCCTGACACAGCTGTGCCGAACGAAACTTCGACCAACTCCGAGAATCTAGATCTCGCGAGTTTCGAGCGATTCTGCCGTCTCAGCTCGATGTAAAAGCGTCAACATCATTCATTTCAACCAAAAACACAAGATTCTATCGTTAAACGTCACCTGACACGGCTGTGACGAACGAAACATCGACCAACTCCGAGAATCGAGATCTCGCGAGTTTCGAGCGATTTTGCCGTCTCAGCTCGATATAAAAACGTCAAAATCATTCATTTCGACCAAAAACACAAGATTCTATCGTTAAACGTCACCTGACGCGTCTGTGACGAACGAAACTTCGACCAACTCCGAGAATCGAGATCTCCCGAGTTTCGAGCGATTCTGATGCCTCAGCTCGATGATAAAGCGTCAAAATCACTCATTTCAACCAAAAACACTAGATTCTATCGTTAAACGTCACATGACGCGGCTGTGACGAACGAAACTTCGACTAACTCCCAGAATCGAGATCTCCCGAATTTCGAGCGATTCTGCCGTCTCAGCTCGATGTTAAAGCGTCAAAATCATTAATTTCAACCAAAACCACAAGATTCTATCGTTAAACGTTGCCTGACACAGCTGTGCCGAACGAAACTTCGACCAACTCCGAGAATCTAGATCTCGCGAGTTTCGAGCGATTCTAACATCACAGCTCAACGTAAAAGCGTCAAAATCGTTCAGTTCAACCAGAAACATAAGATTCTATCGTTAAACGTTGCCTGACACAGCTGTGCCGAACGAAACTTCGACCAACTCCGAGATCTAGATCTCGCGAGTTTCGAGCGATTCTGCCGTCTCAGCTCGATGTAAAAGCGTCAAAATCATTCAGTTCAACCAAAAACACAAGATTCAATCGTTAAACGTCATCTGATTCGGCTGTGACGAACGAAACGTCGACCAAATCCGAGAATCGAGATCTCGCGAGTTTCGAGCGATTCTGCCGTCTCAGCTCGATGTAAAAGCGTCAAAATCATTCATTTCAACCAAAAACACAAGATTCTATCGTTACACGTCACCTGACGCGGATGTGACGAACGAAACTTCGTCCAACACCGAGAATCGAGATCTCGCGAGTTTCGAGCGATTCTGCCGTCTCAGCTCGATGTAAAAACATCAAAATAATTAATTTCAACCAAAAACACAAGATTCAATCGTTAAACGTTGCCTGACACAGCTGTGCCGAACGAAACTTCGACCAACTCCGAGAATCTAGATCTCGCGAGTTTCGAGCGATTCTGCCGTCTCAGCTCGATGTAAAAGCGTCAAAATCATTCAGTTCAACCAAAAACACAAGATTCTATCGTTAAACGTCATCTGACACGGCTGTGACGAACGAAACTTCGACCAACTCCGAGAATCGAGATCTCCCGAGTTTCGAGCGATTCTAACATCACAGCTCAACGTAAAAGCGTCAAAATCGTTCAGTTCAACCAGAAACATAAGATTCTATCGTTAAACGTTGCCTGACACAGCTGTGCCGAACGAAACTTCGACCAACTCCGAGAATCGAGATCTCGCGAGTTTCGAGCGATTCTGATGCCTCAGCTCGATGATAAAGCGTCAAAATCATTCATTTCAACCAAAAACACATGATTCTATCGTTAAACGTCACCTGACGCGGCTGTGACGAACGAAACTTCGACTAACTCCCAGAATCGAGATCCCCCGAGTTTCGATCGATTCTAACATCTCAGCTCGACGTAAAAGCGTCAACATCGTTCAGTTCAACCAGAAACATAAGATTTTATAGTTAAACGTTGCCTGACACAGCTGTGCCGAACGAAACTTCGACCAACTCCGAGATCTAGATCTCGCGAGTTTCGAGCGATTCTGCCGTCTCAGCTCGATGTAAAAACGTCAAAGTCATTCATTTCAACCAAAACCACAAGATTCTATCGTTAAACGTCAACTGCCGCGGCTGTGACGAACGAAACTTCGACTAACTCCCAGAATCGAGGTCTCCCGAGTTTCGAGCGATTCTGCCGACTCAGCTCGATGTTAAAGCGTCAAAATCATTCATTTCAACCAAAAACACAAGATTCTATCGTTAAACGTCAACTGCCGCGGCTGTGACGAACGAAACTTCGACTAACTCCCAGAATCGAGGTCTCCCGAGTTTCGAGCGATTCTGCCGACTCAGCTCGATGTTAAAGCGTCAAAATCATTCATTTCAACCAAAAACACAAGATTCTATCGTTAAACGTCACCTGACGCGGATGTGACGAACGAAACTTCGACTAACTCCCAGAATCGAGATCTCCCGAATTTCGAGCGATTCTGCCGTCTCAGCTCGATGTTAAAGCGTCAAAATCATTAATTTCAACCAAAACCACAAGATTCTATCGTTAAACGTTGCCTGACACAGCTGTGCCGAACGAAACTTCGACCAACTCCGAGAATCTAGATCTCGCGAGTTTCGAGCGATTCTGCCGTCTCAGCTCGATGTAAAAGCGTCAACATCATTCATTTCAACCAAAAACACAAGATTCTATCGTTAAACGTCACCTGACACGGCTGTGACGAACGAAACATCGACCAACTCCGAGAATCGAGATCTCGCGAGTTTCGAGCGATTTTGCCGTCTCAGCTCGATATAAAAACGTCAAAATCATTCATTTCGACCAAAAACACAAGATTCTATCGTTAAACGTCACCTGACGCGTCTGTGACGAACGAAACTTCGACCAACTCCGAGAATCGAGATCTCCCGAGTTTCGAGCGATTCTGATGCCTCAGCTCGATGATAAAGCGTCAAAATCACTCATTTCAACCAAAAACACTAGATTCTATCGTTAAACGTCACATGACGCGGCTGTGACGAACGAAACTTCGACTAACTCCCAGAATCGAGATCTCCCGAATTTCGAGCGATTCTGCCGTCTCAGCTCGATGTTAAAGCGTCAAAATCATTAATTTCAACCAAAACCACAAGATTCTATCGTTAAACGTTGCCTGACACAGCTGTGCCGAACGAAACTTCGACCAACTCCGAGAATCTAGATCTCGCGAGTTTCGAGCGATTCTGCCGTCTCAGCTCGATGTAAAAGCGTCAACATCATTCATTTCAACCAAAAACACAAGATTCTATCGTTAAACGTCACCTGACACGGCTGTGACGAACGAAACATCGACCAACTCCGAGAATCGAGATCTCGCGAGTTTCGAGCGATTTTGCCGTCTCAGCTCGATATAAAAACGTCAAAATCATTCATTTCGACCAAAAACACAAGATTCTATCGTTAAACGTCACCTGACGCGTCTGTGACGAACGAAACTTCGACCAACTCCGAGAATCGAGATCTCCCGAGTTTCGAGCGATTCTGATGCCTCAGCTCGATGATAAAGCGTCAAAATCACTCATTTCAACCAAAAACACTAGATTCTATCGTTAAACGTCACATGACGCGGCTGTGACGAACGAAACTTCGACCAACTCCGAGAATCGAGATCTCCCGAGTTTCGAGCGATTCTGCCGTCTCAGCTCGATGTAAAAGCGTCAAAATCATTCAGTTAAAAAAAAAAACACAAGATTCTATCGTTAAACGTCATCTGACACGGCTGTGACGAACGAAACTTCGACCAACTCCGAGAATCGAGATCTCCCGAGTTTCGAGCGATTCTGATGCCTCAGCTCGATGATAAAGCGTCAAAATCATTCATTTCAACCAAAAACACATGATTCTATCGTTAAACGTCACCTGACGCGGCTGTGCCGAACGAAACATCGACCAACTCCGAGAATCGAGATCTCCCGAGTTTCGAGCGATTCTAACATCACAGCTCAACGTAAAAGCGTCAAAATCGTTCAGTTCAACCAGAAACATAAGATTCTATCGTTAAACGTTGCCTGACACAGCTGTGCCGAACGAAACTTCGACCAACTCCGAGATCTAGATCTCGCGACTTTCGAGCGATTCTGCCGTCTCAGCTGGATGTAAAAGCGTCAAAATCATTCAGTTCAACCAAAAACACAAGATTCTATCGTTAAACGTCATCTGACACGGCTGTGACGAACGAAACTTCGACCAACTCCGAGAATCGAGATCTCCCGAGTTTCGAGCGATTCTGCCGTCTCAGCTCGATGTAAAAGCGTCAAAATCATTAATTTCAACCAAAAGCACAAGTATCAATCGTTAAACGTCATCTGACACGGCTGCGACGAACGAAACTTCGACCAACTGCGGGAATCGAGATCTTCCGAGTTTCGAACGATTCTGCCGTCTCAGCTCTATGTAAAAGCGTCAAAATCATTAATTTCAACCAAAAACACAAGATTCTATCGTTACACGTCACCTGACACGGCTGTCACGAACGAACCTTCGACCAACTCCGAGAATCGAGATCTCCCGAGTTTCGAGCGATTCTGATGCCTCAGCTCGATGATAAAGCGTCAAAATCACTCATTTCAACCAAAAACACTAGATTCTATCGTTAAACGTCACATGACGCGGCTGTGACGAACGAAACTTCGACCAACTCCGAGAATCGAGATCTCCCGAGTTTCGAGCGATTCTGCCGTCTCAGCTCGATGTAAAAGCGTCAAAATCATTCAGTTAAAAAAAAAAACACAAGATTCTATCGGTAAACGTCATCTGACACGGCTGTGACGAACGAAACTTCGACCAACTCCGAGAATCGAGATCTCCCGAGTTTCGAGCGATTCTGATGCCTCAGCTCGATGATAAAGCGTCAAAATCATTCATTTCAACCAAAAACACATGATTCTATCGTTAAACGTCACCTGACGCGGCTGTGCCGAACGAAACATCGACCAACTCCGAGAATCGAGATCTCCCGAGTTTCGAGCGATTCTAACATCACAGCTCAACGTAAAAGCGTCAAAATCGTTCAGTTCAACCAGAAACATAAGATTCTATCGTTAAACGTTGCCTGACACAGCTGTGCCGAACGAAACTTCGACCAACTCCGAGATCTAGATCTCGCGACTTTCGAGCGATTCTGCCGTCTCAGCTGGATGTAAAAGCGTCAAAATCATTCAGTTCAACCAAAAACACAAGATTCTATCGTTAAACGTCATCTGACACGGCTGTGACGAACGAAACTTCGACCAACTCCGAGAATCGAGATCTCCCGAGTTTCGAGCGATTCTGCCGTCTCAGCTCGATGTAAAAGCGTCAAAATCATTAATTTCAACCAAAAGCACAAGTATCAATCGTTAAACGTCATCTGACACGGCTGCGACGAACGAAACTTCGACCAACTGCGGGAATCGAGATCTTCCGAGTTTCGAACGATTCTGCCGTCTCAGCTCTATGTAAAAGCGTCAAAATCATTAATTTCAACCAAAAACACAAGATTCTATCGTTACACGTCACCTGACACGGCTGTCACGAACGAACCTTCGACCAACTCCGAGAATCGAGATCTCCCGAGTTTCGAGCGATTCTGATGCCTCAGCTCGATGATAAAGCGTCAAAATCACTCATTTCAACCAAAAACACTAGATTCTATCGTTAAACGTCACATGACGCGGCTGTGACGAACGAAAGTTCGACCAACTCCGAGAATCGAGATCTCCCGAGTTTCGAGCGATTCTGAAGTCTCAGCTCGATGTAAAAGCGTCAAAATCATTCAGTTCAACCAAAAACACAAGATTCTATCGTTAAACGTCACCTGACGCGGCTGTGCCGAACGAAACATCGACCAACTTCGAGAATCGAGATCTCCCGAGTTTCGAGCGATTCTAACATCACAGCTCAACGTAAAAGCGTCAAAATCGTTCAGTTCAACCAGAAACATAAGATTCTATCGTTAAACGTTGCCTGACACAGCTGTGCCGAACGAAACTTCGACCAACTCCGAGATCTAGATCTCGCGAGTTTCGAGCGATTCTGCCGTCTCAGCTTCATGTAAAAGCGTCAAAATCATTCAGTTCAACCAAAAACACAAGATTCTATCGTTAAACGTCACCTGACACGGCTGTGACGAACGAAACATCGACCAACTCCGAGAATCGAGATCTCGCGAGTTTCGAGCGATTTTGCCGTCTCAGCTCGATATAAAAACGTCAAAATCATTCATTTCGACCAAAAACACAAGATTCTATCGTTAAACGTCACCTGACGCGTCTGTGACGAACGAAACTTCGACCAACTCCGAGAATCGAGATCTCCCGAGTTTCGAGCGATTCTGATGCCTCAGCTCGATGATAAAGCGTCAAAATCACTCATTTCAACCAAAAACACAAGATTCTATCGTTAAACGTCATCTGACACGGCTGTGACGAACGAAACTTCGACCAACTCCGAGAATCGAGATCTCCCGAGTTTCGAGCGATTCTAACATCACAGCTCAACGTAAAAGCGTCAAAATCGTTCAGTTCAACCAGAAACATAAGATTCTATCGTTAAACGTTGCCTGACACAGCTGTGCCGAACGAAACTTCGACCAACTCCGAGAATCGAGATCTCGCGAGTTTCGAGCGATTCTGATGCCTCAGCTCGATGATAAAGCGTCAAAATCATTCATTTCAACCAAAAACACATGATTCTATCGTTAAACGTCACCTGACGCGGCTGTGACGAACGAAACTTCGACTAACTCCCAGAATCGAGATCCCCCGAGTTTCGATCGATTCTAACATCTCAGCTCGACGTAAAAGCGTCAACATCGTTCAGTTCAACCAGAAACATAAGATTTTATAGTTAAACGTTGCCTGACACAGCTGTGCCGAACGAAACTTCGACCAACTCCGAGATCTAGATCTCGCGAGTTTCGAGCGATTCTGCCGTCTCAGCTCGATGTAAAAACGTCAAAGTCATTCATTTCAACCAAAACCACAAGATTCTATCGTTAAACGTCAACTGCCGCGGCTGTGACGAACGAAACTTCGACTAACTCCCAGAATCGAGGTCTCCCGAGTTTCGAGCGATTCTGCCGTCTTAGCTCGATGTTAAAGCGTCAAAATCATTCATTTCAACCAAAACCACAAGATTCTATAGTTAAACGTCACCTGCCGCGGCTGTGACGAACGAAACTTCGAAAAACTCCGAGAATCGAGATCTCCCGAGTTTCGAGCGATTCTGCCGTCTCAGCTCGATGTAAAAGCGTCAAAATCATTCAGTTAAAAAAAAAAACACAAGATTCTATCGTTAAACGTCATCTGACACGGCTGTGACGAACGAAACTTCGACCAACTCCGAGAATCGAGATCTCCCGAGTTTCGAGCGATTCTGCCGTCTCAGCTCGATGTGAAAACGTCAAAATCATTCATTTCAACCAAAACCACAAGATTCTATCGTTAAATGTCATCTGATTCGGCTGTGACGAACGAAACGTCGACCAAATCCGAGAATCGAGATCTCGCGAGTTTCGAGCGATTCTGCCGTCCCAGCTCGATGTTAAAGCGTCAAAATCATTAATTTCAACCAAAACCACAAGATTCTATTCTATCACGAACGAACCTTCGACCAACTCCCAGCTCGATGTTAAAGCGTCAAAATCATTAATTTCAACCAAAACCACAAGATTCTATTCTATCACGAACGAACCTTCGACCAACTCCGAGAATCGAGATCTCCCGAGTTTCGAGCGATTCTGATGCCTCAGCTCGATGATAAAGCGTCAAAATCACTCATTTCAACCAAAAACACTAGATTCTATCGTTAAACGTCACATGACGCGGCTGTGACGAACGAAACTTCGACCAACTCCGAGAATCGAGATCTCCCGAGTTTCGAGCGATTCTGCCGTCTCAGCTCGATGTAAAAGCGTCAAAATCATTCAGTTAAAAAAAAAAACACAAGATTCTATCGGTAAACGTCATCTGACACGGCTGTGACGAACGAAACTTCGACCAACTCCGAGAATCGAGATCTCCCGAGTTTCGAGCGATTCTGATGCCTCAGCTCGATGATAAAGCGTCAAAATCATTCATTTCAACCAAAAACACATGATTCTATCGTTAAACGTCACCTGACGCGGCTGTGCCGAACGAAACATCGACCAACTCCGAGAATCGAGATCTCCCGAGTTTCGAGCGATTCTAACATCACAGCTCAACGTAAAAGCGTCAAAATCGTTCAGTTCAACCAGAAACATAAGATTCTATCGTTAAACGTTGCCTGACACAGCTGTGCCGAACGAAACTTCGACCAACTCCGAGATCTAGATCTCGCGACTTTCGAGCGATTCTGCCGTCTCAGCTGGATGTAAAAGCGTCAAAATCATTCAGTTCAACCAAAAACACAAGATTCTATCGTTAAACGTCATCTGACACGGCTGTGACGAACGAAACTTCGACCAACTCCGAGAATCGAGATCTCCCGAGTTTCGAGCGATTCTGCCGTCTCAGCTCGATGTAAAAGCGTCAAAATCATTAATTTCAACCAAAAGCACAAGTATCAATCGTTAAACGTCATCTGACACGGCTGCGACGAACGAAACTTCGACCAACTGCGGGAATCGAGATCTTCCGAGTTTCGAACGATTCTGCCGTCTCAGCTCTATGTAAAAGCGTCAAAATCATTAATTTCAACCAAAAACACAAGATTCTATCGTTACACGTCACCTGACACGGCTGTCACGAACGAACCTTCGACCAACTCCGAGAATCGAGATCTCCCGAGTTTCGAGCGATTCTGATGCCTCAGCTCGATGATAAAGCGTCAAAATCACTCATTTCAACCAAAAACACTAGATTCTATCGTTAAACGTCACATGACGCGGCTGTGACGAACGAAAGTTCGACCAACTCCGAGAATCGAGATCTCCCGAGTTTCGAGCGATTCTGAAGTCTCAGCTCGATGTAAAAGCGTCAAAATCATTCAGTTCAACCAAAAACACAAGATTCTATCGTTAAACGTCACCTGACGCGGCTGTGCCGAACGAAACATCGACCAACTTCGAGAATCGAGATCTCCCGAGTTTCGAGCGATTCTAACATCACAGCTCAACGTAAAAGCGTCAAAATCGTTCAGTTCAACCAGAAACATAAGATTCTATCGTTAAACGTTGCCTGACACAGCTGTGCCGAACGAAACTTCGACCAACTCCGAGATCTAGATCTCGCGAGTTTCGAGCGATTCTGCCGTCTCAGCTTCATGTAAAAGCGTCAAAATCATTCAGTTCAACCAAAAACACAAGATTCTATCGTTAAACGTCACCTGACACGGCTGTGACGAACGAAACATCGACCAACTCCGAGAATCGAGATCTCGCGAGTTTCGAGCGATTTTGCCGTCTCAGCTCGATATAAAAACGTCAAAATCATTCATTTCGACCAAAAACACAAGATTCTATCGTTAAACGTCACCTGACGCGTCTGTGACGAACGAAACTTCGACCAACTCCGAGAATCGAGATCTCCCGAGTTTCGAGCGATTCTGATGCCTCAGCTCGATGATAAAGCGTCAAAATCACTCATTTCAACCAAAAACACAAGATTCTATCGTTAAACGTCATCTGACACGGCTGTGACGAACGAAACTTCGACCAACTCCGAGAATCGAGATCTCCCGAGTTTCGAGCGATTCTAACATCACAGCTCAACGTAAAAGCGTCAAAATCGTTCAGTTCAACCAGAAACATAAGATTCTATCGTTAAACGTTGCCTGACACAGCTGTGCCGAACGAAACTTCGACCAACTCCGAGAATCGAGATCTCGCGAGTTTCGAGCGATTCTGATGCCTCAGCTCGATGATAAAGCGTCAAAATCATTCATTTCAACCAAAAACACATGATTCTATCGTTAAACGTCACCTGACGCGGCTGTGACGAACGAAACTTCGACTAACTCCCAGAATCGAGATCCCCCGAGTTTCGATCGATTCTAACATCTCAGCTCGACGTAAAAGCGTCAACATCGTTCAGTTCAACCAGAAACATAAGATTTTATAGTTAAACGTTGCCTGACACAGCTGTGCCGAACGAAACTTCGACCAACTCCGAGATCTAGATCTCGCGAGTTTCGAGCGATTCTGCCGTCTCAGCTCGATGTAAAAACGTCAAAGTCATTCATTTCAACCAAAACCACAAGATTCTATCGTTAAACGTCAACTGCCGCGGCTGTGACGAACGAAACTTCGACTAACTCCCAGAATCGAGGTCTCCCGAGTTTCGAGCGATTCTGCCGTCTTAGCTCGATGTTAAAGCGTCAAAATCATTCATTTCAACCAAAACCACAAGATTCTATAGTTAAACGTCACCTGCCGCGGCTGTGACGAACGAAACTTCGAAAAACTCCGAGAATCGAGATCTCCCGAGTTTCGAGCGATTCTGCCGTCTCAGCTCGATGTAAAAGCGTCAAAATCATTCAGTTAAAAAAAAAACACAAGATTCTATCGTTAAACGTCATCTGACACGGCTGTGACGAACGAAACTTCGACCAACTCCGAGAATCGAGATCTCCCGAGTTTCGAGCGATTCTGCCGTCTCAGCTCGATGTGAAAACGTCAAAATCATTAATTTCAACCAAAACCACAAGATTCTATCGTTAAATGTCATCTGATTCGGCTGTGACGAACGAAACGTCGACCAAATCCGAGAATCGAGATCTCGCGAGTTTCGAGCGATTCTGCCGTCCCAGCTCGATGTTAAAGCGTCAAAATCATTAATTTCAACCAAAACCACAAGATTCTATCGTTAAACGTTGCCTGACACAGCTGTGCCGAACGAAACATCGACCAACTCCGAGAATCGAGATCTCCCGAGTTTCGAGCGATTCTAACATCACAGCTCAACGTAAAAGCGTCAAAATCGTTCAGTTCAACCAGAAACATAAGATTCTATCGTTAAACGTTGCCTGACACAGCTGTGCCGAACGAAACTTCGACCAACTCCGAGATCTAGATCTCGCGAGTTTCGAGCGATTCTGCCGTCTCAGCTCGATGTAAAAGCGTCAAAATCATTCAGTTCAACCAAAAACACAAGATTCAATCGTTAAACGTCATCTGATTCGGCTGTGACGAACGAAACGTCGACCAAATCCGAGAATCGAGATCTCGCGAGTTTCGAGCGATTCTGCCGTCTCAGCTCGATGTAAAAGCGTCAAAATCATTCATTTCAACCAAAAACACAAGATTCTATCGTTACACGTCACCTGACGCGGATGTGACGAACGAAACTTCGTCCAACACCGAGAATCGAGATCTCGCGAGTTTCGAGCGATTCTGCCGTCTCAGCTCGATGTAAAAACATCAAAATAATTAATTTCAACCAAAAACACAAGATTCAATCGTTAAACGTTGCCTGACACAGCTGTGCCGAACGAAACTTCGACCAACTCCGAGAATCTAGATCTCGCGAGTTTCGAGCGATTCTGCCGTCTCAGCTCGATGTAAAAGCGTCAAAATCATTCAGTTCAACCAAAAACACAAGATTCTATCGTTAAACGTCATCTGACACGGCTGTGACGAACGAAACTTCGACCAACTCCGAGAATCGAGATCTCCCGAGTTTCGAGCGATTCTAACATCACAGCTCAACGTAAAAGCGTCAAAATCGTTCAGTTCAACCAGAAACATAAGATTCTATCGTTAAACGTTGCCTGACACAGCTGTGCCGAACGAAACTTCGACCAACTCCGAGAATCGAGATCTCGCGAGTTTCGAGCGATTCTGATGCCTCAGCTCGATGATAAAGCGTCAAAATCATTCATTTCAACCAAAAACACATGATTCTATCGTTAAACGTCACCTGACGCGGCTGTGACGAACGAAACTTCGACTAACTCCCAGAATCGAGATCCCCCGAGTTTCGATCGATTCTAACATCTCAGCTCGACGTAAAAGCGTCAACATCGTTCAGTTCAACCAGAAACATAAGATTTTATAGTTAAACGTTGCCTGACACAGCTGTGCCGAACGAAACTTCGACCAACTCCGAGATCTAGATCTCGCGAGTTTCGAGCGATTCTGCCGTCTCAGCTCGATGTAAAAACGTCAAAGTCATTCATTTCAACCAAAACCACAAGATTCTATCGTTAAACGTCAACTGCCGCGGCTGTGACGAACGAAACTTCGACTAACTCCCAGAATCGAGGTCTCCCGAGTTTCGAGCGATTCTGCCGACTCAGCTCGATGTTAAAGCGTCAAAATCATTCATTTCAACCAAAAACACAAGATTCTATCGTTAAACGTCACCTGACGCGGATGTGACGAACGAAACTTCGACTAACTCCCAGAATCGAGATCTCCCGAATTTCGAGCGATTCTGCCGTCTCAGCTCGATGTTAAAGCGTCAAAATCATTAATTTCAACCAAAACCACAAGATTCTATCGTTAAACGTTGCCTGACACAGCTGTGCCGAACGAAACTTCGACCAACTCCGAGAATCTAGATCTCGCGAGTTTCGAGCGATTCTGCCGTCTCAGCTCGATGTAAAAGCGTCAACATCATTCATTTCAACCAAAAACACAAGATTCTATCGTTAAACGTCACCTGACACGGCTGTGACGAACGAAACATCGACCAACTCCGAGAATCGAGATCTCGCGAGTTTCGAGCGATTTTGCCGTCTCAGCTCGATATAAAAACGTCAAAATCATTCATTTCGACCAAAAACACAAGATTCTATCGTTAAACGTCACCTGACGCGTCTGTGACGAACGAAACTTCGACCAACTCCGAGAATCGAGATCTCCCGAGTTTCGAGCGATTCTGATGCCTCAGCTCGATGATAAAGCGTCAAAATCACTCATTTCAACCAAAAACACTAGATTCTATCGTTAAACGTCACATGACGCGGCTGTGACGAACGAAACTTCGACTAACTCCCAGAATCGAGATCTCCCGAATTTCGAGCGATTCTGCCGTCTCAGCTCGATGTTAAAGCGTCAAAATCATTAATTTCAACCAAAACCACAAGATTCTATCGTTAAACGTTGCCTGACACAGCTGTGCCGAACGAAACTTCGACCAACTCCGAGAATCTAGATCTCGCGAGTTTCGAGCGATTCTAACATCACAGCTCAACGTAAAAGCGTCAAAATCGTTCAGTTCAACCAGAAACATAAGATTCTATCGTTAAACGTTGCCTGACACAGCTGTGCCGAACGAAACTTCGACCAACTCCGAGATCTAGATCTCGCGAGTTTCGAGCGATTCTGCCGTCTCAGCTCGATGTAAAAGCGTCAAAATCATTCAGTTCAACCAAAAACACAAGATTCAATCGTTAAACGTCATCTGATTCGGCTGTGACGAACGAAACGTCGACCAAATCCGAGAATCGAGATCTCGCGAGTTTCGAGCGATTCTGCCGTCTCAGCTCGATGTAAAAGCGTCAAAATCATTCATTTCAACCAAAAACACAAGATTCTATCGTTACACGTCACCTGACGCGGATGTGACGAACGAAACTTCGTCCAACACCGAGAATCGAGATCTCGCGAGTTTCGAGCGATTCTGCCGTCTCAGCTCGATGTAAAAACATCAAAATAATTAATTTCAACCAAAAACACAAGATTCAATCGTTAAACGTTGCCTGACACAGCTGTGCCGAACGAAACTTCGACCAACTCCGAGAATCTAGATCTCGCGAGTTTCGAGCGATTCTGCCGTCTCAGCTCGATGTAAAAGCGTCAAAATCATTCAGTTCAACCAAAAACACAAGATTCTATCGTTAAACGTCATCTGACACGGCTGTGACGAACGAAACTTCGACCAACTCCGAGAATCGAGATCTCCCGAGTTTCGAGCGATTCTAACATCACAGCTCAACGTAAAAGCGTCAAAATCGTTCAGTTCAACCAGAAACATAAGATTCTATCGTTAAACGTTGCCTGACACAGCTGTGCCGAACGAAACTTCGACCAACTCCGAGAATCGAGATCTCTCGAGTTTCGAGCGATTCTGATGCCTCAGCTCGATGATAAAGCGTCAAAATCATTCATTTCAACCAAAAACACATGATTCTATCGTTAAACGTCACCTGACGCGGCTGTGACGAACGAAACTTCGACTAACTCCCAGAATCGAGATCCCCCGAGTTTCGATCGATTCTAACATCTCAGCTCGACGTAAAAGCGTCAACATCGTTCAGTTCAACCAGAAACATAAGATTTTATAGTTAAACGTTGCCTGACACAGCTGTGCCGAACGAAACTTCGACCAACTCCGAGATCTAGATCTCGCGAGTTTCGAGCGATTCTGCCGTCTCAGCTCGATGTAAAAACGTCAAAGTCATTCATTTCAACCAAAACCACAAGATTCTATCGTTAAACGTCAACTGCCGCGGCTGTGACGAACGAAACTTCGACTAACTCCCAGAATCGAGGTCTCCCGAGTTTCGAGCGATTCTGCCGACTCAGCTCGATGTTAAAGCGTCAAAATCATTCATTTCAACCAAAAACACAAGATTCTATCGTTAAACGTCACCTGACGCGGATGTGACGAACGAAACTTCGACTAACTCCCAGAATCGAGATCTCCCGAATTTCGAGCGATTCTGCCGTCTCAGCTCGATGTTAAAGCGTCAAAATCATTAATTTCAACCAAAACCACAAGATTCTATCGTTAAACGTTGCCTGACACAGCTGTGCCGAACGAAACTTCGACCAACTCCGAGAATCTAGATCTCGCGAGTTTCGAGCGATTCTGCCGTCTCAGCTCGATGTAAAAGCGTCAACATCATTCATTTCAACCAAAAACACAAGATTCTATCGTTAAACGTCACCTGACACGGCTGTGACGAACGAAACATCGACCAACTCCGAGAATCGAGATCTCGCGAGTTTCGAGCGATTTTGCCGTCTCAGCTCGATATAAAAACGTCAAAATCATTCATTTCGACCAAAAACACAAGATTCTATCGTTAAACGTCACCTGACGCGTCTGTGACGAACGAAACTTCGACCAACTCCGAGAATCGAGATCTCCCGAGTTTCGAGCGATTCTGATGCCTCAGCTCGATGATAAAGCGTCAAAATCACTCATTTCAACCAAAAACACTAGATTCTATCGTTAAACGTCACATGACGCGGCTGTGACGAACGAAACTTCGACTAACTCCCAGAATCGAGATCTCCCGAATTTCGAGCGATTCTGCCGTCTCAGCTCGATGTTAAAGCGTCAAAATCATTAATTTCAACCAAAACCACAAGATTCTATCGTTAAACGTTGCCTGACACAGCTGTGCCGAACGAAACTTCGACCAACTCCGAGAATCTAGATCTCGCGAGTTTCGAGCGATTCTGCCGTCTCAGCTCGATGTAAAAGCGTCAACATCATTCATTTCAACCAAAAACACAAGATTCTATCGTTAAACGTCACCTGACACGGCTGTGACGAACGAAACATCGACCAACTCCGAGAATCGAGATCTCGCGAGTTTCGAGCGATTTTGCCGTCTCAGCTCGATATAAAAACGTCAAAATCATTCATTTCGACCAAAAACACAAGATTCTATCGTTAAACGTCACCTGACGCGTCTGTGACGAACGAAACTTCGACCAACTCCGAGAATCGAGATCTCCCGAGTTTCGAGCGATTCTGATGCCTCAGCTCGATGATAAAGCGTCAAAATCATTCATTTCAACCAAAAACACATGATTCTATCGTTAAACGTCACCTGACGCGGCTGTGCCGAACGAAACATCGACCAACTCCGAGAATCGAGATCTCCCGAGTTTCGAGCGATTCTAACATCACAGCTCAACGTAAAAGCGTCAAAATCGTTCAGTTCAACCAGAAACATAAGATTCTATCGTTAAACGTTGCCTGACACAGCTGTGCCGAACGAAACTTCGACCAACTCCGAGATCTAGATCTCGCGACTTTCGAGCGATTCTGCCGTCTCAGCTGGATGTAAAAGCGTCAAAATCATTCAGTTCAACCAAAAACACAAGATTCTATCGTTAAACGTCATCTGACACGGCTGTGACGAACGAAACTTCGACCAACTCCGAGAATCGAGATCTCCCGAGTTTCGAGCGATTCTGCCGTCTCAGCTCGATGTAAAAGCGTCAAAATCATTAATTTCAACCAAAAGCACAAGTATCAATCGTTAAACGTCATCTGACACGGCTGCGACGAACGAAACTTCGACCAACTGCGGGAATCGAGATCTTCCGAGTTTCGAACGATTCTGCCGTCTCAGCTCTATGTAAAAGCGTCAAAATCATTAATTTCAACCAAAAACACAAGATTCTATCGTTACACGTCACCTGACACGGCTGTCACGAACGAACCTTCGACCAACTCCGAGAATCGAGATCTCCCGAGTTTCGAGCGATTCTGATGCCTCAGCTCGATGATAAAGCGTCAAAATCACTCATTTCAACCAAAAACACTAGATTCTATCGTTAAACGTCACATGACGCGGCTGTGACGAACGAAACTTCGACCAACTCCGAGAATCGAGATCTCCCGAGTTTCGAGCGATTCTGCCGTCTCAGCTCGATGTAAAAGCGTCAAAATCATTCAGTTAAAAAAAAAAACACAAGATTCTATCGTTAAACGTCATCTGACACGGCTGTGACGAACGAAACTTCGACCAACTCCGAGAATCGAGATCTCCCGAGTTTCGAGCGATTCTGATGCCTCAGCTCGATGATAAAGCGTCAAAATCATTCATTTCAACCAAAAACACATGATTCTATCGTTAAACGTCACCTGACGCGGCTGTGCCGAACGAAACATCGACCAACTCCGAGAATCGAGATCTCCCGAGTTTCGAGCGATTCTAACATCACAGCTCAACGTAAAAGCGTCAAAATCGTTCAGTTCAACCAGAAACATAAGATTCTATCGTTAAACGTTGCCTGACACAGCTGTGCCGAACGAAACTTCGACCAACTCCGAGATCTAGATCTCGCGACTTTCGAGCGATTCTGAGGTCTCAGCTGGATGTAAAAGCGTCAAAATCATTCAGTTCAACCAAAAACACAAGATTCTATCGTTAAACGTCATCTGACACGGCTGTGACGAACGAAACTTCGACCAACTCCGAGAATCGAGATCTCCCGAGTTTCGAGCGATTCTGCCGTCTCAGCTCGATGTAAAAGCGTCAAAATCATTAATTTCAACCAAAAGCACAAGTATCAATCGTTAAACGTCATCTGACACGGCTGCGACGAACGAAACTTCGACCAACTGCGGGAATCGAGATCTTCCGAGTTTCGAACGATTCTGCCGTCTCAGCTCTATGTAAAAGCGTCAAAATCATTAATTTCAACCAAAAACACAAGATTCTATCGTTACACGTCACCTGACACGGCTGTCACGAACGAACCTTCGACCAACTCCGAGAATCGAGATCTCCCGAGTTTCGAGCGATTCTGATGCCTCAGCTCGATGATAAAGCGTCAAAATCACTCATTTCAACCAAAAACACTAGATTCTATCGTTAAACGTCACATGACGCGGCTGTGACGAACGAAACTTCGACCAACTCCGAGAATCGAGATCTCCCGAGTTTCGAGCGATTCTGCCGTCTCAGCTCGATGTAAAAGCGTCAAAATCATTCAGTTCAACCAAAAACACAAGATTCTATCGTTAAACGTCATCTGACACGGCTGTGACGAACGAAACTTCGACCAACTCCGAGAATCGAGATCTCCCGAGTTTCGAGCGATTCTGATGCCTCAGCTCGATGATAAAGCGTCAAAATCACTCATTTCAACCAAAAACACTAGATTCTATCGTTAAACGTCACATGACGCGGCTGTGACGAACGAAACTTCGACCAACTCCGAGAATCGAGATCTCCCGAGTTTCGAGCGATTCTGCCGTCTCAGCTCGATGTAAAAGCGTCAAAATCATTCAGTTCAACCAAAAACACAAGATTCTATCGTTAAACGTCACCTGACACGGCTGTGACGCACGAAACATCGACCAACTCCGAGAATCGAGATCTCCCGAGTTTCGAGCGATTCTGCCGACTCAGCTCGATGTTAAAGCGTCAAAATCATTCATTTCAACCAAAAACACAAGATTCTATCGTTAAACGTCACCTGACGCGGATGTGACGAACGAAACTTCGACTAACTCCCAGAATCAAGATCTCCCGAGTTTCGAGCGATTCTGCCGTCTCAGCTCGATGTTAAAGCGTCAAAATCATTAATTTCAACCAAAACCACAAGATTCTATCGTTAAACGTTGCCTGACACAGCTGTGCCGAACGAAACTTCGACCAACTCCGAGAATCTAGATCTCGCGAGTTTCGAGCGATTCTGCCGTCTCAGCTCGATGTAAAAGCGTCAACATCATTCATTTCAACCAAAAACACAAGATTCTATCGTTAAACGTCACCTGACACGGCTGTGACGAACGAAACATCGACCAACTCCGAGAATCGAGATCTCGCGAGTTTCGAACGATTTTGCCGTCTCAGCTCGATGTAAAAACGTCAAAATCATTCATTTCGACCAAAAACACAAGATTCTATCGTTAAACGTCACCTGACGCGTCTGTGACGAACGAAACTTCGACCAACTCCGAGAATCGAGATCTCCCGAGTTTCGAGCGATTCTGCCGTCTCAGCTCGATGTGAAAACGTCAAAATCATTCATTTCAACCAAAACCACAAGATTCTATCGTTAAACGTCACCTGACGCGGCTGTGACGAACGAAACTTCGAAAAACTCCGAGAATCTAGATCTCCCGAGTTTCGAGCGATTCTAACATCGCAGCTCGAGGTAAAAGCGTCAAAATCGTTCAGATCAACCAGAAACAAAATATTCTATCGTTAAACGTGATCTGACGCGGCTGTGACGAACGAAACTTCGACCAACTCCGAGAATCGAGATCTCCCGAGTTTCGAGCGATTCTGATGCCTCAGCTCGATGATAAAGCGTCAAAATCACTCATTTCAACCAAAAACACAAGATTCTATCGTTAAACGTCACATGACGCGGCTGAGACGAACGAAACTTCGACCAACTCCGAGAATCGATATCTCCCGAGTTTCGAGCGATTCTGCCGTCTCAGCTCGATGTAAAAATGTTAAAATCATTCAATTCAACCAAAAACACAAGATTCAATCGTTAAACGTCATCTGATTCGGCTGTGACGAACGAAACTTCGACCAAATCCGAGAATCGAGATCTCGCGAGTTTCGTGCGATTCTGCCGTCTCAGCTCGATGTAAAAGCGTCAAAATCATTCATTTCAACCAAAAGCACAAGTATCAATCGTTAAACGTCATCTGACACGGCTGCGACGAACGAAACTTCGACCAACGCCGAGAATCGAGATCTCGCAAGTTTGGGGCGATTCTGCCGTCTCAGCTTGACGCAAAAGCGTCAAAATCATTCATTTCAACCAAAAACACAAGATTCTATCGTTAAACGTCACCTGACACGGCTGTGACGAACGAAACTTCGACCAACTCCGAGAATCGAGATCTCCCGAGTTTCGAGCGATTCTGCCGTCTCAGCTCGATGTAAAAGCGTCAAAATCATTCAGTTCAACCAAAAACACAAGATCCTATCGTTAAACGTCATCTGACACGGCTGTGACGAACGAAACTTCGACCAACTCCGAGAATCGAGATCTCCCGAGTTTCGAGCGATTCTGCCGACTCAGCTCGATGTTAAAGCGTCAAAATCATTCATTTCAACCAAAAACACAAGATTCTATCGTTAAACGTCACCTGACGCGGCTGTGACGAACGAAACTTCGACTAACTCCCAGAATCGAGATCTCCCGAGTTTCGAGCGATTCTAACATCACAGCTCAACGTAAAAGCGTCAAAATCGTTTAGTTCAACCAGAAACATAAGATTCTATCGTTAAACGTTGCCTGACACAGCTGTGCCGAACGAAACTTCGACCAACTCCGAGATCTAGATCTCGCGAGTTTCGAGCGATTCTGCCGTCTCAGCTCGATGTAAAAGCGTCAAAATCATTCAGTTCAACCAAAAACACAATATTCTATCGTTAAACGTCATCTGACACGGCTGTGACGAACGAAACTTCGACCAACTCCGAGAATCGAGATCTCCCGAGTTTCGAGCGATTCTGCCGACTCAGCTCGTTGTTAAAGCGTCAAAATCATTCATTTCAACCAAAACCACAAGATTCTATCGTTAAACGTCACCTGACACGGCTGTGACGCACGAAACATCGACCAACTCCGAGAATCGAGATCTCCCGAGTTTCGAGCGATTCTGCCGACTCAGCTCGATGTTAAAGCGTCAAAATCATTCATTTCAACCAAAAACACAAGATTCTATCGTTAAACGTCACCTGACGCGGATGTGACGAACGAAACTTCGACTAACTCCCAGAATCGAGATCTCCCGAATTTCGAGCGATTCTGCCGTCTCAGCTCGATGTTAAAGCGTCAAAATCATTAATTTCAACCAAAACCACAAGATTCTATCGTTAAACGTTGCCTGACACAGCTGTGCCGAACGAAACTTCGACCAACTCCGAGAATCTAGATCTCGCGAGTTTCGAGCGATTCTGCCGTCTCAGCTCGATGTAAAAGCGTCAACATCATTCATTTCAACCAAAAACACAAGATTCTATCGTTAAACGTCACCTGACACGGCTGTGACGAACGAAACATCGACCAACTCCGAGAATCGAGATCTCGCGAGTTTCGAGCGATTTTGCCGTCTCAGCTCGATATAAAAACGTCAAAATCATTCATTTCGACCAAAAACACAAGATTCTATCGTTAAACGTCACCTGACGCGTCTGTGACGAACGAAACTTCGACCAACTCCGAGAATCGAGATCTCCCGAGTTTCGAGCGATTCTGATGCCTCAGCTCGATGACAAAGCGTCAAAATCACTCATTTCAACCAAAAACACTAGATTCTATCGTTAAACGTCACATGACGCGGCTGTGACGAACGAAACTTCGACCAACTCCGAGAATCGAGATCTCCCGAGTTTCGAGCGATTCTGCCGTCTCAGCTCGATGTAAAAGCGTCAAAATCATTCAGTTCAACCAAAAACACAAGATTCTATCGTTAAACGTCATCTGACACGGCTGTGACGAACGAAACTTCGACCAACTCCGAGAATCGAGATCTCCCGAGTTTCGAGCGATTCTGATGCCTCAGCTCGATGATAAAGCGTCAAAATCATTCATTTCAACCAAAAACACATGATTCTATCGTTAAACGTCACCTGACGCGGCTGTGCCGAACGAAACATCGACCAACTCCGAGAATCGAGATCTCCCGAGTTTCGAGCGATTCTAACATCACAGCTCAACGTAAAAGCGTCAAAATCGTTCAGTTCAACCAGAAACATAAGATTCTATCGTTAAACGTTGCCTGACACAGCTGTGCCGAACGAAACTTCGACCAACTCCGAGATCTAGATCTCGCGAGTTTCGAGCGATTCTGCCGTCTCAGCTTCATGTAAAAGCGTCAAAATCATTCAGTTCAACCAAAAACACAAGATTCTATCGTTAAACGTCATCTGACACGGCTGTGACGAACGAAACTTCGACCAACTCCGAGAATCGAGATCTCCCGAGTTTCGAGCGATTCTGATGCCTCAGCTCGATGATAAAGCGTCAAAATCACTCATTTCAACCAAAAACACTAGATTCTATCGTTAAACGTCACATGACGCGGCTGTGACGAACGAAACTTCGACCAACTCCGAGAATCGAGATCTCCCGAGTTTCGAGCGATTCTGCCGTCTCAGCTCGATGTAAAAGCGTCAAAATCATTCAGTTCAACCAAAAACACAAGATTCTATCGTTAAACGTCATCTGACACGGCTGTGACGAACGAAACTTCGACCAACTGCGGGAATCGAGATCTTCCGAGTTTCGAACGATTCTGCCGTCTCAGCTCTATGTAAAAGCGTCAAAATCATTAATTTCAACCAAAAACACAAGATTCTATCGTTACACGTCACCTGACACGGCTGTCACGAACGAACCTTCGACCAACTCCGAGAATCGAGATCTCCCGAGTTTCGAGCGATTCTGATGCCTCAGCTCGATGATAAAGCGTCAAAATCACTCATTTCAACCAAAAACACTAGATTCTATCGTTAAACGTCACATGACGCGGCTGTGACGAACGAAACTTCGACCAACTCCGAGAATCGAGATCTCCCGAGTTTCGAGCGATTCTGCCGTCTCAGCTCGATGTAAAAGCGTCAAAATCATTCAGTTCAACCAAAAACACAAGATTCTATCGTTAAACGTCATCTGACACGGCTGTGACGAACGAAACTTCGACCAACTCAAAGAATCGAGATCTCCCGAGTTTCGAGCGATTCTGCCGTCTCAGCTCGATGTGAAAACGTCAAAATCATTCATTTCAACCAAAACCACAAGATTCTATCGTTAAATGTCATCTGATTCGGCTGTGACGAACGAAACGTCGACCAAATCCGAGAATCGAGATCTCGCGAGTTTCGAGCGATTCTGCCGTCCCAGCTCGATGTTAAAGCGTCAAAATCATTAATTTCAACCAAAACCACAAGATTCTATCGTTAAACGTTGCCTGACACAGCTGTGCCGAACGAAACTTCGACCAACTCCGAGAATCTAGATCTCGCGAGTTTCGAGCGATTCTGCCGTCTCAGCTCGATGTAAAAGCGTCAACATCATTCATTTCAACCAAAAACACAAGATTCTATCGTTAAACGTCACCTGACACGGCTGTGACGAACGAAACATCGACCAACTCCGAGAATCGAGATCTCGCGAGTTTCGAGCGATTTTGCCGTCTCAGCTCGATATAAAAACGTCAAAATCATTCATTTCGACCAAAAACACAAGATTCTATCGTTAAACGTCACCTGACGCGTCTGTGACGAACGAAACTTCGACCAACTCCGAGAATCGAGATCTCCCGAGTTTCGAGCGATTCTGATGCCTCAGCTCGATGACAAAGCGTCAAAATCACTCATTTCAACCAAAAACACTAGATTCTATCGTTAAACGTCACATGACGCGGCTGTGACGAACGAAACTTCGACCAACTCCGAGAATCGAGATCTCCCGAGTTTCGAGCGATTCTGCCGTCTCAGCTCGATGTAAAAGCGTCAAAATCATTCAGTTCAACCAAAAACACAAGATTCTATCGTTAAACGTCATCTGACACGGCTGTGACGAACGAAACTTCGACCAACTCCGAGAATCGAGATCTCCCGAGTTTCGAGCGATTCTGATGCCTCAGCTCGATGATAAAGCGTCAAAATCATTCATTTCAACCAAAAACACATGATTCTATCGTTAAACGTCACCTGACGCGGCTGTGCCGAACGAAACATCGACCAACTCCGAGAATCGAGATCTCCCGAGTTTCGAGCGATTCTAACATCACAGCTCAACGTAAAAGCGTCAAAATCGTTCAGTTCAACCAGAAACATAAGATTCTATCGTTAAACGTTGCCTGACACAGCTGTGCCGAACGAAACTTCGACCAACTCCGAGATCTAGATCTCGCGAGTTTCGAGCGATTCTGCCGTCTCAGCTTCATGTAAAAGCGTCAAAATCATTCAGTTCAACCAAAAACACAAGATTCTATCGTTAAACGTCATCTGACACGGCTGTGACGAACGAAACTTCGACCAACTCCGAGAATCGAGATCTCCCGAGTTTCGAGCGATTCTGATGCCTCAGCTCGATGATAAAGCGTCAAAATCACTCATTTCAACCAAAAACACTAGATTCTATCGTTAAACGTCACATGACGCGGCTGTGACGAACGAAACTTCGACCAACTCCGAGAATCGAGATCTCCCGAGTTTCGAGCGATTCTGCCGTCTCAGCTCGATGTAAAAGCGTCAAAATCATTCAGTTCAACCAAAAACACAAGATTCTATCGTTAAACGTCATCTGACACGGCTGTGACGAACGAAACTTCGACCAACTGCGGGAATCGAGATCTTCCGAGTTTCGAACGATTCTGCCGTCTCAGCTCTATGTAAAAGCGTCAAAATCATTAATTTCAACCAAAAACACAAGATTCTATCGTTACACGTCACCTGACACGGCTGTCACGAACGAACCTTCGACCAACTCCGAGAATCGAGATCTCCCGAGTTTCGAGCGATTCTGATGCCTCAGCTCGATGATAAAGCGTCAAAATCACTCATTTCAACCAAAAACACTAGATTCTATCGTTAAACGTCACATGACGCGGCTGTGACGAACGAAACTTCGACCAACTCCGAGAATCGAGATCTCCCGAGTTTCGAGCGATTCTGCCGTCTCAGCTCGATGTAAAAGCGTCAAAATCATTCAGTTCAACCAAAAACACAAGATTCTATCGTTAAACGTCATCTGACACGGCTGTGACGAACGAAACTTCGACCAACTCAAAGAATCGAGATCTCCCGAGTTTCGAGCGATTCTGCCGTCTCAGCTCGATGTGAAAACGTCAAAATCATTCATTTCAACCAAAACCACAAGATTCTATCGTTAAATGTCATCTGATTCGGCTGTGACGAACGAAACGTCGACCAAATCCGAGAATCGAGATCTCGCGAGTTTCGAGCGATTCTGCCGTCCCAGCTCGATGTTAAAGCGTCAAAATCATTAATTTCAACCAAAACCACAAGATTCTATCGTTAAACGTTGCCTGACACAGCTGTGCCGAACGAAACATCGACCAACTCCGAGAATCGAGATCTCCCGAGTTTCGAGCGATTCTAACATCACAGCTCAACGTAAAAGCGTCAAAATCGTTCAGTTCAACCAGAAACATAAGATTCTATCGTTAAACGTTGCCAGACACAGCTGTGCCGAACGAAACTTCGACCAACTCCGAGATCTAGATCTCGCGAGTTTCGAGCGATTCTGCCGTCTCAGCTCGATGTAAAAGCGTCAAAATCATTCAGTTCAACCAAAAACACAAGATTCAATCGTTAAACGTCATCTGATTCGGCTGTGACGAACGAAACGTCGACCAAATCCGAGAATCGAGATCTCGCGAGTTTCGAGCGATTCTGCCGTCTCAGCTCGATGTAAAAGCGTCAAAATCATTCATTTCAACCAAAAACACAAGATTCTATCGTTACACGTCACCTGACGCGGATGTGACGAACGAAACTTCGTTCAACACCGAGAATCGAGATCTCGCGAGTTTCGAGCGATTCTGCCGTCTCAGCTCGATGTAAAAACATCAAAATAATTAATTTCAACCAAAAACACAAGATTCAATCGTTAAACGTTGCCTGACACAGCTGTGCCGAACGAAACTTCGACCAACTCCGAGAATCTAGATCTCGCGAGTTTCGAGCGATTCTGCCGTCTCAGCTCGATGTAAAAGCGTCAAAATCATTCAGTTCAACCAAAAACACAAGATTCTATCGTTAAACGTCATCTGACACGGCTGTGACGAACGAAACTTCGACCAACTCCGAGAATCGAGATCTCCCGAGTTTCGAGCGATTCTAACATCACAGCTCAACGTAAAAGCGTCAAAATCGTTCAGTTCAACCAGAAACATAAGATTCTATCGTTAAACGTTGCCTGACACAGCTGTGCCGAACGAAACTTCGACCAACTCCGAGAATCGAGATCTCGCGAGTTTCGAGCGATTCTGATGCCTCAGCTCGATGATAAAGCGTCAAAATCATTCATTTCAACCAAAAACACATGATTCTATCGTTAAACGTCACCTGACGCGGCTGTGACGAACGAAACTTCGACTAACTCCCAGAATCGAGATCCCCCGAGTTTCGATCGATTCTAACATCTCAGCTCGACGTAAAAGCGTCAACATCGTTCAGTTCAACCAGAAACATAAGATTTTATAGTTAAACGTTGCCTGACACAGCTGTGCCGAACGAAACTTCGACCAACTCCGAGATCTAGATCTCGCGAGTTTCGAGCGATTCTGCCGTCTCAGCTCGATGTAAAAACGTCAAAGTCATTCATTTCAACCAAAACCACAAGATTCTATCGTTAAACGTCAACTGCCGCGGCTGTGACGAACGAAACTTCGACTAACTCCCAGAATCGAGGTCTCCCGAGTTTCGAGCGATTCTGCCGACTCAGCTCGATGTTAAAGCGTCAAAATCATTCATTTCAACCAAAAACACAAGATTCTATCGTTAAACGTCACCTGACGCGGATGTGACGAACGAAACTTCGACTAACTCCCAGAATCGAGATCTCCCGAATTTCGAGCGATTCTGCCGTCTCAGCTCGATGTTAAAGCGTCAAAATCATTAATTTCAACCAAAACCACAAGATTCTATCGTTAAACGTTGCCTGACACAGCTGTGCCGAACGAAACTTCGACCAACTCCGAGAATCTAGATCTCGCGAGTTTCGAGCGATTCTGCCGTCTCAGCTCGATGTAAAAGCGTCAACATCATTCATTTCAACCAAAAACACAAGATTCTATCGTTAAACGTCACCTGACACGGCTGTGACGAACGAAACATCGACCAACTCCGAGAATCGAGATCTCGCGAGTTTCGAGCGATTTTGCCGTCTCAGCTCGATATAAAAACGTCAAAATCATTCATTTCGACCAAAAACACAAGATTCTATCGTTAAACGTCACCTGACGCGTCTGTGACGAACGAAACTTCGACCAACTCCGAGAATCGAGATCTCCCGAGTTTCGAGCGATTCTGATGCCTCAGCTCGATGATAAAGCGTCAAAATCACTCATTTCAACCAAAAACACTAGATTCTATCGTTAAACGTCACATGACGCGGCTGTGACGAACGAAACTTCGACTAACTCCCAGAATCGAGATCTCCCGAATTTCGAGCGATTCTGCCGTCTCAGCTCGATGTTAAAGCGTCAAAATCATTAATTTCAACCAAAACCACAAGATTCTATCGTTAAACGTTGCCTGACACAGCTGTGCCGAACGAAACTTCGACCAACTCCGAGAATCTAGATCTCGCGAGTTTCGAGCGATTCTAACATCACAGCTCAACGTAAAAGCGTCAAAATCGTTCAGTTCAACCAGAAACATAAGATTCTATCGTTAAACGTTGCCTGACACAGCTGTGCCGAACGAAACTTCGACCAACTCCGAGATCTAGATCTCGCGAGTTTCGAGCGATTCTGCCGTCTCAGCTCGATGTAAAAGCGTCAAAATCATTCAGTTCAACCAAAAACACAAGATTCAATCGTTAAACGTCATCTGATTCGGCTGTGACGAACGAAACGTCGACCAAATCCGAGAATCGAGATCTCGCGAGTTTCGAGCGATTCTGCCGTCTCAGCTCGATGTAAAAGCGTCAAAATCATTCATTTCAACCAAAAACACAAGATTCTATCGTTACACGTCACCTGACGCGGATGTGACGAACGAAACTTCGTCCAACACCGAGAATCGAGATCTCGCGAGTTTCGAGCGATTCTGCCGTCTCAGCTCGATGTAAAAACATCAAAATAATTAATTTCAACCAAAAACACAAGATTCAATCGTTAAACGTTGCCTGACACAGCTGTGCCGAACGAAACTTCGACCAACTCCGAGAATCTAGATCTCGCGAGTTTCGAGCGATTCTGCCGTCTCAGCTCGATGTAAAAGCGTCAAAATCATTCAGTTCAACCAAAAACACAAGATTCTATCGTTAAACGTCATCTGACACGGCTGTGACGAACGAAACTTCGACCAACTCCGAGAATCGAGATCTCCCGAGTTTCGAGCGATTCTAACATCACAGCTCAACGTAAAAGCGTCAAAATCGTTCAGTTCAACCAGAAACATAAGATTCTATCGTTAAACGTTGCCTGACACAGCTGTGCCGAACGAAACTTCGACCAACTCCGAGAATCGAGATCTCGCGAGTTTCGAGCGATTCTGATGCCTCAGCTCGATGATAAAGCGTCAAAATCATTCATTTCAACCAAAAACACATGATTCTATCGTTAAACGTCACCTGACGCGGCTGTGACGAACGAAACTTCGACTAACTCCCAGAATCGAGATCCCCCGAGTTTCGATCGATTCTAACATCTCAGCTCGACGTAAAAGCGTCAACATCGTTCAGTTCAACCAGAAACATAAGATTTTATAGTTAAACGTTGCCTGACACAGCTGTGCCGAACGAAACTTCGACCAACTCCGAGATCTAGATCTCGCGAGTTTCGAGCGATTCTGCCGTCTCAGCTCGATGTAAAAACGTCAAAGTCATTCATTTCAACCAAAACCACAAGATTCTATCGTTAAACGTCAACTGCCGCGGCTGTGACGAACGAAACTTCGACTAACTCCCAGAATCGAGGTCTCCCGAGTTTCGAGCGATTCTGCCGACTCAGCTCGATGTTAAAGCGTCAAAATCATTCATTTCAACCAAAAACACAAGATTCTATCGTTAAACGTCAACTGCCGCGGCTGTGACGAACGAAACTTCGACTAACTCCCAGAATCGAGGTCTCCCGAGTTTCGAGCGATTCTGCCGACTCAGCTCGATGTTAAAGCGTCAAAATCATTCATTTCAACCAAAAACACAAGATTCTATCGTTAAACGTCACCTGACGCGGATGTGACGAACGAAACTTCGACTAACTCCCAGAATCGAGATCTCCCGAATTTCGAGCGATTCTGCCGTCTCAGCTCGATGTTAAAGCGTCAAAATCATTAATTTCAACCAAAACCACAAGATTCTATCGTTAAACGTTGCCTGACACAGCTGTGCCGAACGAAACTTCGACCAACTCCGAGAATCTAGATCTCGCGAGTTTCGAGCGATTCTGCCGTCTCAGCTCGATGTAAAAGCGTCAACATCATTCATTTCAACCAAAAACACAAGATTCTATCGTTAAACGTCACCTGACACGGCTGTGACGAACGAAACATCGACCAACTCCGAGAATCGAGATCTCGCGAGTTTCGAGCGATTTTGCCGTCTCAGCTCGATATAAAAACGTCAAAATCATTCATTTCGACCAAAAACACAAGATTCTATCGTTAAACGTCACCTGACGCGTCTGTGACGAACGAAACTTCGACCAACTCCGAGAATCGAGATCTCCCGAGTTTCGAGCGATTCTGATGCCTCAGCTCGATGATAAAGCGTCAAAATCACTCATTTCAACCAAAAACACTAGATTCTATCGTTAAACGTCACATGACGCGGCTGTGACGAACGAAACTTCGACTAACTCCCAGAATCGAGATCTCCCGAATTTCGAGCGATTCTGCCGTCTCAGCTCGATGTTAAAGCGTCAAAATCATTAATTTCAACCAAAACCACAAGATTCTATCGTTAAACGTTGCCTGACACAGCTGTGCCGAACGAAACTTCGACCAACTCCGAGAATCTAGATCTCGCGAGTTTCGAGCGATTCTGCCGTCTCAGCTCGATGTAAAAGCGTCAACATCATTCATTTCAACCAAAAACACAAGATTCTATCGTTAAACGTCACCTGACACGGCTGTGACGAACGAAACATCGACCAACTCCGAGAATCGAGATCTCGCGAGTTTCGAGCGATTTTGCCGTCTCAGCTCGATATAAAAACGTCAAAATCATTCATTTCGACCAAAAACACAAGATTCTATCGTTAAACGTCACCTGACGCGTCTGTGACGAACGAAACTTCGACCAACTCCGAGAATCGAGATCTCCCGAGTTTCGAGCGATTCTGATGCCTCAGCTCGATGATAAAGCGTCAAAATCACTCATTTCAACCAAAAACACTAGATTCTATCGTTAAACGTCACATGACGCGGCTGTGACGAACGAAACTTCGACCAACTCCGAGAATCGAGATCTCCCGAGTTTCGAGCGATTCTGCCGTCTCAGCTCGATGTAAAAGCGTCAAAATCATTCAGTTAAAAAAAAAAACACAAGATTCTATCGTTAAACGTCATCTGACACGGCTGTGACGAACGAAACTTCGACCAACTCCGAGAATCGAGATCTCCCGAGTTTCGAGCGATTCTGATGCCTCAGCTCGATGATAAAGCGTCAAAATCATTCATTTCAACCAAAAACACATGATTCTATCGTTAAACGTCACCTGACGCGGCTGTGCCGAACGAAACATCGACCAACTCCGAGAATCGAGATCTCCCGAGTTTCGAGCGATTCTAACATCACAGCTCAACGTAAAAGCGTCAAAATCGTTCAGTTCAACCAGAAACATAAGATTCTATCGTTAAACGTTGCCTGACACAGCTGTGCCGAACGAAACTTCGACCAACTCCGAGATCTAGATCTCGCGACTTTCGAGCGATTCTGCCGTCTCAGCTGGATGTAAAAGCGTCAAAATCATTCAGTTCAACCAAAAACACAAGATTCTATCGTTAAACGTCATCTGACACGGCTGTGACGAACGAAACTTCGACCAACTCCGAGAATCGAGATCTCCCGAGTTTCGAGCGATTCTGCCGTCTCAGCTCGATGTAAAAGCGTCAAAATCATTAATTTCAACCAAAAGCACAAGTATCAATCGTTAAACGTCATCTGACACGGCTGCGACGAACGAAACTTCGACCAACTGCGGGAATCGAGATCTTCCGAGTTTCGAACGATTCTGCCGTCTCAGCTCTATGTAAAAGCGTCAAAATCATTAATTTCAACCAAAAACACAAGATTCTATCGTTACACGTCACCTGACACGGCTGTCACGAACGAACCTTCGACCAACTCCGAGAATCGAGATCTCCCGAGTTTCGAGCGATTCTGATGCCTCAGCTCGATGATAAAGCGTCAAAATCACTCATTTCAACCAAAAACACTAGATTCTATCGTTAAACGTCACATGACGCGGCTGTGACGAACGAAACTTCGACCAACTCCGAGAATCGAGATCTCCCGAGTTTCGAGCGATTCTGCCGTCTCAGCTCGATGTAAAAGCGTCAAAATCATTCAGTTAAAAAAAAAAACACAAGATTCTATCGTTAAACGTCATCTGACACGGCTGTGACGAACGAAACTTCGACCAACTCCGAGAATCGAGATCTCCCGAGTTTCGAGCGATTCTGATGCCTCAGCTCGATGATAAAGCGTCAAAATCATTCATTTCAACCAAAAACACATGATTCTATCGTTAAACGTCACCTGACGCGGCTGTGCCGAACGAAACATCGACCAACTCCGAGAATCGAGATCTCCCGAGTTTCGAGCGATTCTAACATCACAGCTCAACGTAAAAGCGTCAAAATCGTTCAGTTCAACCAGAAACATAAGATTCTATCGTTAAACGTTGCCTGACACAGCTGTGCCGAACGAAACTTCGACCAACTCCGAGATCTAGATCTCGCGACTTTCGAGCGATTCTGCCGTCTCAGCTGGATGTAAAAGCGTCAAAATCATTCAGTTCAACCAAAAACACAAGATTCTATCGTTAAACGTCATCTGACACGGCTGTGACGAACGAAACTTCGACCAACTCCGAGAATCGAGATCTCCCGAGTTTCGAGCGATTCTGCCGTCTCAGCTCGATGTAAAAGCGTCAAAATCATTAATTTCAACCAAAAGCACAAGTATCAATCGTTAAACGTCATCTGACACGGCTGCGACGAACGAAACTTCGACCAACTGCGGGAATCGAGATCTTCCGAGTTTCGAACGATTCTGCCGTCTCAGCTCTATGTAAAAGCGTCAAAATCATTAATTTCAACCAAAAACACAAGATTCTATCGTTACACGTCACCTGACACGGCTGTCACGAACGAACCTTCGACCAACTCCGAGAATCGAGATCTCCCGAGTTTCGAGCGATTCTGATGCCTCAGCTCGATGATAAAGCGTCAAAATCACTCATTTCAACCAAAAACACTAGATTCTATCGTTAAACGTCACATGACGCGGCTGTGACGAACGAAAGTTCGACCAACTCCGAGAATCGAGATCTCCCGAGTTTCGAGCGATTCTGAAGTCTCAGCTCGATGTAAAAGCGTCAAAATCATTCAGTTCAACCAAAAACACAAGATTCTATCGTTAAACGTCACCTGACGCGGCTGTGCCGAACGAAACATCGACCAACTTCGAGAATCGAGATCTCCCGAGTTTCGAGCGATTCTAACATCACAGCTCAACGTAAAAGCGTCAAAATCGTTCAGTTCAACCAGAAACATAAGATTCTATCGTTAAACGTTGCCTGACACAGCTGTGCCGAACGAAACTTCGACCAACTCCGAGATCTAGATCTCGCGAGTTTCGAGCGATTCTGCCGTCTCAGCTTCATGTAAAAGCGTCAAAATCATTCAGTTCAACCAAAAACACAAGATTCTATCGTTAAACGTCACCTGACACGGCTGTGACGAACGAAACATCGACCAACTCCGAGAATCGAGATCTCGCGAGTTTCGAGCGATTTTGCCGTCTCAGCTCGATATAAAAACGTCAAAATCATTCATTTCGACCAAAAACACAAGATTCTATCGTTAAACGTCACCTGACGCGTCTGTGACGAACGAAACTTCGACCAACTCCGAGAATCGAGATCTCCCGAGTTTCGAGCGATTCTGATGCCTCAGCTCGATGATAAAGCGTCAAAATCACTCATTTCAACCAAAAACACAAGATTCTATCGTTAAACGTCATCTGACACGGCTGTGACGAACGAAACTTCGACCAACTCCGAGAATCGAGATCTCCCGAGTTTCGAGCGATTCTAACATCACAGCTCAACGTAAAAGCGTCAAAATCGTTCAGTTCAACCAGAAACATAAGATTCTATCGTTAAACGTTGCCTGACACAGCTGTGCCGAACGAAACTTCGACCAACTCCGAGAATCGAGATCTCGCGAGTTTCGAGCGATTCTGATGCCTCAGCTCGATGATAAAGCGTCAAAATCATTCATTTCAACCAAAAACACATGATTCTATCGTTAAACGTCACCTGACGCGGCTGTGACGAACGAAACTTCGACTAACTCCCAGAATCGAGATCCCCCGAGTTTCGATCGATTCTAACATCTCAGCTCGACGTAAAAGCGTCAACATCGTTCAGTTCAACCAGAAACATAAGATTTTATAGTTAAACGTTGCCTGACACAGCTGTGCCGAACGAAACTTCGACCAACTCCGAGATCTAGATCTCGCGAGTTTCGAGCGATTCTGCCGTCTCAGCTCGATGTAAAAACGTCAAAGTCATTCATTTCAACCAAAACCACAAGATTCTATCGTTAAACGTCAACTGCCGCGGCTGTGACGAACGAAACTTCGACTAACTCCCAGAATCGAGGTCTCCCGAGTTTCGAGCGATTCTGCCGTCTTAGCTCGATGTTAAAGCGTCAAAATCATTCATTTCAACCAAAACCACAAGATTCTATAGTTAAACGTCACCTGCCGCGGCTGTGACGAACGAAACTTCGAAAAACTCCGAGAATCTAGATCTCCCGAGTTTCGAGCGATTCTGCCGTCTCAGCTCGATGTGAAAACATCAAAATCATTTATTTCAACCAAAACCACAAGATTCTATCGTTAAACGTCACCTGACGCGGCTGTGACGAACGAAACTTCGAAAAACTCCGAGAATCTAGATCTCCCGAGTTTCGAGCGATTCTGCCGTCTCAGCTCGATGTGAAAACGTCAAAATCATTCATTTCAACCAAAACCACAAGATTCTATCGTTAAACGTCACCTGACGCGGCTGTGACGAACGAAACTTCGAAAAACTCCGAGAATCTAGATCTCCCGAGTTTCGAGCGATTCTAACATCGCAGCTCGACGTAAAAGCGTCAAAATCGTTCAGTTCAACCAGAAACATAATATTCTATCGTTAAACGTCATCTGACGCGGCTGTGACGAACGAAACTTCGACCAACTGCGAGAATCGAGATCTCCCGAGTTTCGAGCGATTCTGATGCCTCAGCTCGATGATAAAGCGTCAAAATCACTCATTTCAACCAAAAACACTAGATTCTATCGTTAAACGTCACATGACGCGGCTGTGACGAACGAAACTTCGACCAACTCCGAGAATCGAGATCTCCCGAGTTTCGAGCGATTCTGCCGTCTCAGCTCGATGTAAAAGCGTCAAAATCATTCAGTTCAACCAAAAACACAAGATTCTATCGTTAAACGTCATCTGACACGGCTGTGACGAACGAAACTTCGACCAACTCCGAGAATCGAGATCTCCCGAGTTTCGAGCGATTCTGATGCCTCAGCTCGATGATAAAGCGTCAAAATCATTCATTTCAACCAAAAACACATGATTCTATCGTTAAGCGTCACCTGACGCGGCTGTGACGAACGAAACTTCGACTAACTCCCAGAATCGAGATCCCCCGAGTTTCGATCGATTCTAACATCTCAGCTCGACGTAAAAGCGTCAACATCGTTCAGTTCAACCAGAAACATAAGATTCTATCGTTAAACGTTGCCTGACACAGCTGTGCCGAACGAAACTTCGACCAACTCCGAGATCTAGATCTCGCGAGTTTCGAGCGATTCTGCCGTCTCAGCTCGATGTAAAAGCGTCAAAATCATTCAGTTCAACCAAAAACACAAGATTCTATCGTTAAACGTCATCTGACACGGCTGTGACGAACGAAACTTCGACCAACTCCGAGAATCGAGATCTCCCGAGTTTCGAGCGATTCTGCCGACTCAGCTCGTTGTTAAAGCGTCAAAATCATTCATTTCAACCAAAACCACAAGATTCTATCGTTAAACGTCACCTGACACGGCTGTGACGCACGAAACATCGACCAACTCCGAGAATCGAGATCTCCCGAGTTTCGAGCGATTCTGCCGACTCAGCTCGATGTTAAAGCGTCAAAATCATTCATTTCAACCAAAAACACAAGATTCTATCGTTAAACGTCACCTGACGCGGATGTGACGAACGAAACTTCGACTAACTCCCAGAATCGAGATCTCCCGAATTTCGAGCGATTCTGCCGTCTCAGCTCGATGTTAAAGCGTCAAAATCATTAATTTCAACCAAAACCACAAGATTCTATCGTTAAACGTTGCCTGACACAGCTGTGCCGAACGAAACTTCGACCAACTCCGAGAATCTAGATCTCGCGAGTTTCGAGCGATTCTGCCGTCTCAGCTTCATGTAAAAGCGTCAAAATCATTCAGTTCAACCAAAAACACAAGATTCTATCGTTAAACGTCATCTGACACGGCTGTGACGAACGAAACTTCGACCAACTCCGAGAATCGAGATCTCCCGAGTTTCGAGCGATTCTGATGCCTCAGCTCGATGATAAAGCGTCAAAATCACTCATTTCAACCAAAAACACTAGATTCTATCGTTAAACGTCACATGACGCGGCTGTGACGAACGAAACTTCGACCAACTCCGAGAATCGAGATCTCCCGAGTTTCGAGCGATTCTGAAGTCTCAGCTCGATGTAAAAGCGTCAAAATCATTCAGTTCAACCAAAAACACAAGATTCTATCGTTAAACGTCATCTGACACGGCTGTGACGAACGAAACTTCGGCCAACTCCGAGAATCGAGATCTCCCGAGTTTCGAGCGATTCTGATGCCTCAGCTCGATGATAAAGCGTCAAAATCATTCATTTCAACCAAAAACACATGATTCTATCGTTAAACGTCACCTGACGCGGCTGTGCCGAACGAAACATCGACCAACTCCGAGAATCGAGATCTCCCGAGTTTCGAGCGATTCTAACATCACAGCTCAACGTAAAAGCGTCAAAATCGTTCAGTTCAACCAGAAACATAAGATTCTATCGTTAAACGTTGCCTGACACAGCTGTGCCGAACGAAACTTCGACCAACTGCGAGATCTAGATCTCGCGAGTTTCGAGCGTTTCTGCCGTCTCAGCTTCATGTAAAAGCGTCAAAATCATTCAGTTCAACCAAAAACACAAGATTCTATCGTTAAACGTCATCTGACACGGCTGTGACGAACGAAACTTCGACCAACTCCGAGAATCGAGATCTCCCGAGTTTCGAGCGATTCTGATGCCTCAGCTCGATGATAAAGCGTCAAAATCACTCATTTCAACCAAAAACACTAGATTCTATCGTTAAACGTCACATGACGCGGCTGTGACGAACGAAACTTCGACCAACTCCGAGAATCGAGATCTCCCGAGTTTCGAGCGATTCTGCCGTCTCAGCTCGATGTAAAAGCGTCAAAATCATTCAGTTCAACCAAAAACACAAGATTCTATCGTTAAACGTCATCTGACACGGCTGTGACGAACGAAACTTCGACCAACTGCGGGAATCGAGATCTTCCGAGTTTCGAACGATTCTGCCGTCTCAGCTCTATGTAAAAGCGTCAAAATCATTAATTTCAACCAAAAACACAAGATTCTATCGTTACACGTCACCTGACACGGCTGTCACGAACGAACCTTCGACCAACTCCGAGAATCTAGATCTCCCGAGTTTCGAGCGATTCTGATGCCTCAGCTCGATGATAAAGCGTCAAAATCACTCATTTCAACCAAAAACACTAGATTCTATCGTTAAACGTCACATGACGCGGCTGTGACGAACGAAACTTCGACCAACTCCGAGAATCGAGATCTCCCGAGTTTCGAGCGATTCTGCCGTCTCAGCTCGATGTAAAAGCGTCAAAATCATTCAGTTCAACCAAAAACACAAGATTCTATCGTTAAACGTCATCTGACACGGCTGTGACGAACGAAACTTCGACCAACTCCGAGAATCGAGATCTCCCGAGTTTCGAGCGATTCTGATGCCTCAGCTCGATGATAAAGCGTCAAAATCATTCATTTCAACCAAAAACACATGATTCTATCGTTAAACGTCACCTGACGCGGCTGTGCCGAACGAAACATCGACCAACTCCGAGAATCGAGATCTCCCGAGTTTCGAGCGATTCTAACATCACAGCTCAACGTAAAAGCGTCAAAATCGTTCAGTTCAACCAGAAACATAAGATTCTATCGTCAACGTTGCCTGACACAGCTGTGCCGAACGAAACTTCGACCAACTCCGAGATCTAGATCTCGCGAGTTTCGAGCGATTCTGCCGTCTCAGCTTCATGTAAAAGCGTCAAAATCATTCAGTTCAACCAAAAACACAAGATTCTATCGTTAAACGTCATCTGACACGGCTGTGACGAACGAAACTTCGAAGAACTCCGAGAATCGAGATCTCCCGAGTTTCGAGCGATTCTGATGCCTCAGCTCGATGATAAAGCGTCAAAATCACTCATTTCAACCAAAAACACTAGATTCTATCGTTAAACGTCACATGACGCGGCTGTGACGAACGAAACTTCGACCAACTCCGAGAATCGAGATCTCCCGAGTTTCGAGCGATTCTGAAGTCTCAGCTCGATGTAAAAGCGTCAAAATCATTCAGTTCAACCAAAAACACAAGATTCTATCGTTAAACGTCATCTGACACGGCTGTGACGAACGAAACTTCGACCAACTCCGAGAATCGAGATCTCCCGAGTTTCGAGCGATTCTGATGCCTCAGCTCGATGATAAAGCGTCAAAATCATTCATTTCAACCAAAAACACATGATTCTATCGTTAAACGTCACCTGACGCGGCTGTGCCGAACGAAACATCGACCAACTCCGAGAATCGAGATCTCCCGAGTTTCGAGCGATTCTAACATCACAGCTAAAAGCGCACAACACAACGTAAAAGCGTCAAAATCGTTCAGTTCAACCAGAAACATAAGATTCTATCGTTAAACGTTGCCTGACACAGCTGTGCCGAACGAAACTTCGACCAACTGCGAGATCTAGATCTCGCGAGTTTCGAGCGTTTCTGCCGTCTCAGCTTCATGTAAAAGCGTCAAAATCATTCAGTTCAACCAAAAACACAAGATTCTATCGTTAAACGTCATCTGACACGGCTGTGAGGAACGAAACTTCGACCAACTCCGAGAATCGAGATCTCCCGAGTTTCGAGCGATTCTGATGCCTCAGCTCGATGATAAAGCGTCAAAATCACTCATTTCAACCAAAAACACTAGATTCTATCGTTAAACGTCACATGACGCGGCTGTGACGAACGAAACTTCGACCAACTCCGAGAATCGAGATCTCCCGAGTTTCGAGCGATTCTGCCGTCTCAGCTCGATGTAAAAGCGTCAAAATCATTCAGTTCAACCAAAAACACAAGATTCTATCGTTAAACGTCATCTGACACGGCTGTGACGAACGAAACTTCGACCAACTCCGAGAATAGAGATCTCCCGAGTTTCGAGCGATTCTAACATCGCAGCTCGACGTAAAAGCGTCATAATCGTTCAGTTCAACCAGAAACATAATATGCTATCGTTAAACGTCATCTGACGCGGCTGTGACGAACGAAACTTCGACCAACTGCGAGAATCGAGATCTCCCGCGTTTCGAAAGATTTTGCCGTCTCAGCTCGATGTAAAAGCGTCAAAATCATTCATTTCAACCAAAAACACAAAATACAATCGTTAAACGTCATCTGACACGGCTGTGACGAACGAAACATCGACCAACTCCGAGAATCGAGATCTCCCGAGTTTCGAGCGATTCTGATGCCTCAGCTCGATGATAAAGCGTCAAAATCATACATTTCAACCAAAAACACATGATTCTATGGTTAAACGTCACCTGACGCGGCTGTGCCGAACGAAACATCGACCAACTCCGAGAATCGAGATCTCCCGAGTTTCGAGCGATTCTAACATCACAGCTCAACGTAAAAGCGTCAAAATCGTTCAGTTCATCCAGAAACATAAGGTTCTATCGTTAAACGTTGCCTGACACAGCTGTGCCGAACGAAACTTCGACCAACTCCGAGATCTAGATCTCGCGAGTTTCGAGCGATTCTGCCGTCTCAGCTTCATGTAAAAGCGTCAAAATCATTCAGTTCAACCAAAAACACAAGATTCTATCGTTAAACGTCATCTGACACGGCTGTGACGAACGAAACTTCGACCAACTCCGAGAATCGAGATCTCCCGAGTTTCGAGCGATTCTGATGCCTCAGCTCGATGATAAAGCGTCAAAATCACTCATTTCAACCAAAAACACAAGATTCTATCGTTAAACGTCACATGACGCGGCTGAGACGAACGAAACTTCGACCAACTCCGAGAATCGAGATCTCCCGAGTTTCGAGCGATTCTGCCGTCTCAGCTCGATGTAAAAATTTTAAAATCATTCAATTCAACCAAAAACACAAGATTCAATCGTTAAACGTCATCTGATTCGGCTGTGACGAACGAAACTTCGACCAAATCCGAGAATCGAGATCTCGCGAGTTTCGTGCGATTCTGCCGTCTCAGCTCGATGTAAAAGCGTCAAAATCATTCATTTCAACCAAAAGCACAAGTATCAATCGTTAAACGTCATCTGACACGGCTGCGACGAACGAAACTTCGACCAACGCCGAGAATCGAGATCTCGCAAGTTTGGGGCGATTCTGCCGTCTCAGCTTGACGCAAAAGCGTCAAAATCATTCATTTCAACCAAAAACACAAGATTCTATCGTTAAACGTCACCTGACACGGCTGTGACGAACGAAACTTCGACCAACTCCGAGAATCGAGATCTCCCGAGTTTCGAGCGATTCTGCCGTCTCAGCTCGATGTAAAAGCGTCAAAATCATTCAGTTCAACCAAAAACACAAGATCCTATCGTTAAACGTCATCTGACACGGCTGTGACGAACGAAACTTCGACCAACTCCGAGAATCGAGATCTCCCGAGTTTCGAGCGATTCTGCCGACTCAGCTCGATGTTAAAGCGTCAAAATCATTCATTTCAACCAAAAACACAAGATTCTATCGTTAAACGTCACCTGACGCGGCTGTGACGAACGAAACTTCGACTAACTCCCAGAATCGAGATCTCCCGAGTTTCGAGCGATTCTAACATCACAGCTCAACGTAAAAGCGTCAAAATCGTTTAGTTCAACCAGAAACATAAGATTCTATCGTTAAACGTTGCCTGACACAGCTGTGCCGAACGAAACTTCGACCAACTCCGAGAATCGAGATCTCGCGAGTTTCGAGCGATTCTGCCGTCTCAGCTCGATGTAAAAGCGTCAAAATCATTAATTTCAACCAAAAACACAAGATTCTATCGTTACACGTCACCTGACACGGCTGTCACGAACGAACCTTCGACCAACTCCGAGAATCGAGATCTCCCGAGTTTCGAGCGATTCTGATGCCTCAGCTCGATGATAAAGCGTCAAAATCACTCATTTCAACCAAAAACACTAGATTCTATCGTTAAACGTCACATGACGCGGCTGTGACGAACGAAAGTTCGACCAACTCCGAGAATCGAGATCTCCCGAGTTTCGAGCGATTCTGAAGTCTCAGCTCGATGTAAAAGCGTCAAAATCATTCAGTTCAACCAAAAACACAAGATTCTATCGTTAAACGTCACCTGACGCGGCTGTGCCGAACGAAACATCGACCAACTCCGAGAATCGAGATCTCCCGAGTTTCGAGCGATTCTAACATCACAGCTCAACGTAAAAGCGTCAAAATCGTTCAGTTCAACCAGAAACATAAGATTCTATCGTTAAACGTTGCCTGACACAGCTGTGCCGAACGAAACTTCGACCAACTCCGAGATCTAGATCTCGCGAGTTTCGAGCGATTCTGCCGTCTCAGCTTCATGTAAAAGCGTCAAAATCATTCAGTTCAACCAAAAACACAAGATTCTATCGTTAAACGTCATCTGACACGGCTGTGACGAACGAAACTTCGACCAACTCCGAGAATCGAGATCTCCCGAGTTTCGAGCGATTCTGATGCCTCAGCTCTATGTAAAAGCGTCAAAATCATTAATTTCAACCAAAAACACAAGATTCTATCGTTACACGTCACCTGACACGGCTGTCACGAACGAACCTTCGACCAACTCCGAGAATCGAGATCTCCCGAGTTTCGAGCGATTCTGATGCCTCAGCTCGATGATAAAGCGTCAAAATCACTCATTTCAACCAAAAACACTAGATTCTATCGTTAAACGTCACATGACGCGGCTGTGACGAACGAAACTTCGACCAACTCCGAGAATCGAGATCTCCCGAGTTTCGAGCGATTCTGCCGTCTCAGCTCGATGTAAAAGCGTCAAAATCATTAATTTCAACCAAAAACACAAGATTCTATCGTTACACGTCACCTGACACGGCTGTCACGAACGAACCTTCGACCAACTCCGAGAATCGAGATCTCCCGAGTTTCGAGCGATTCTGATGCCTCAGCTCGATGATAAAGCGTCAAAATCACTCATTTCAACCAAAAACACTAGATTCTATCGTTAAACGTCACATGACGCGGCTGTGACGAACGAAAGTTCGACCAACTCCGAGAATCGAGATCTCCCGAGTTTCGAGCGATTCTGAAGTCTCAGCTCGATGTAAAAGCGTCAAAATCATTCAGTTCAACCAAAAACACAAGATTCTATCGTTAAACGTCACCTGACGCGGCTGTGCCGAACGAAACATCGACCAACTCCGAGAATCGAGATCTCCCGAGTTTCGAGCGATTCTAACATCACAGCTCAACGTAAAAGCGTCAAAATCGTTCAGTTCAACCAGAAACATAAGATTCTATCGTTAAACGTTGCCTGACACAGCTGTGCCGAACGAAACTTCGACCAACTCCGAGATCTAGATCTCGCGAGTTTCGAGCGATTCTGCCGTCTCAGCTTCATGTAAAAGCGTCAAAATCATTCAGTTCAACCAAAAACACAAGATTCTATCGTTAAACGTCATCTGACACGGCTGTGACGAACGAAACTTCGACCAACTCCGAGAATCGAGATCTCCCGAGTTTCGAGCGATTCTGATGCCTCAGCTCTATGTAAAAGCGTCAAAATCATTAATTTCAACCAAAAACACAAGATTCTATCGTTACACGTCACCTGACACGGCTGTCACGAACGAACCTTCGACCAACTCCGAGAATCGAGATCTCCCGAGTTTCGAGCGATTCTGATGCCTCAGCTCGATGATAAAGCGTCAAAATCACTCATTTCAACCAAAAACACTAGATTCTATCGTTAAACGTCACATGACGCGGCTGTGACGAACGAAACTTCGACCAACTCCGAGAATCGAGATCTCCCGAGTTTCGAGCGATTCTGAAGTCTCAGCTCGATGTAAAAGCGTCAAAATCATTCAGTTCAACCAAAAACACAAGATTCTATCGTTAAACGTCATCTGACACGGCTGTGACGAACGAAACTTCGACCAACTCCGAGAATCGAGATCTCCCGAGTTTCGAGCGATTCTGATGCCTCAGCTCGATGATAAAGCGTCAAAATCATTCATTTCAACCAAAAACACATGATTCTATCGTTAAACGTCACCTGACGCGGCTGTGCCGAACGAAACATCGACCAACTCCGAGAATCGAGATCTCCCGAGTTTCGAGCGATTCTAACATCACAGCTCAACGTAAAAGCGTCAAAATCGTTCAGTTCAACCAGAAACATAAGATTCTATCGTTAAACGTTGCCTGACACAGCTGTGCCGAACGAAACTTCGACCAACTGCGAGATCTAGATCTCGCGAGTTTCGAGCGTTTCTGCCGTCTCAGCTTCATGTAAAAGCGTCAAAATCATTCAGTTCAACCAAAAACACAAGATTCTATCGTTAAACGTCATCTGACACGGCTGTGACGAACGAAACTTCGACCAACTCCGAGAATCGAGATCTCCCGAGTTTCGAGCGATTCTGATGCCTCAGCTCGATGATAAAGCGTCAAAATCACTCATTTCAACCAAAAACACTAGATTCTATCGTTAAACGTCACATGACGCGGCTGTGACGAACGAAACTTCGACCAACTCCGAGAATCGAGATCTCCCGAGTTTCGAGCGATTCTGCCGTCTCAGCTCGATGTAAAAGCGTCAAAATCATTCAGTTCAACCAAAAACACAAGATTCTATCGTTAAACGTCATCTGACACGGCTGTGACGAACGAAACTTCGACCAACTCCGAGAATCGAGATCTCCCGAGTTTCGAGCGATTCTAACATCGCAGCTCGACGTAAAAGCGTCATAATCGTTCAGTTCAACCAGAAACATAATATTCTATCGTTAAACGTCATCTGACGCGGCTGTGGCGAACGAAACTTCGACCAACTGCGAGAATCGAGATCTCCCGCGTTTCGAAAGATTTTGCCGTCTCAGCTCGATGTAAAAGCGTCAAAATCATTCATTTCAACCAAAAACACAAAATACAATCGTTAAACGTCATCTGAGACTGCTGTGACGAACGAAACATCGACCAACGCCGAGAATCGAGATCTCCCGAGTTTCGAACGATTCTGCCGTCTCAGCTCGATGTAAAAGCGTCAAAATCATTCATTTCAACCAAAAACACAAGATTCTATCGTTAAACGTCACCTGACGCGGCTGTGACGAACGAAACTTCGTCCAACGCCGAGAATCGAGATCTCGCGAGTTTCGATCGATTCTGCCTTGTCAGCTCGACGTAAAATCGTCAAAATCATTCATTTAAACCAAAAACACAAAATTCACTCGTTAAACGTCATCTGAGACGGCTGTGACGAACGAAACTTCGACCAACGCCGAGAATCGAGATCTCACAAGTTTCGAGCGATTCTGCCGTCTCAGCTCGACGCAAAAGCGACAAAATCATTCATTTCAACCAAAAGCACAAGTATCAATCGTTAAACGTCATCTGACACGGCTGTGACGAACGAAACTTCGACCAACTGCGAGAATCGAGATCTCCCGAGTTTCGAACGATTCTGCCGTCTCAGCTCGATGTAAAAGCGTCAAAATCATTCATTTCAACCAAAAACACAAGATTCTATCGTTAAACGTCACCTGCCGCGGCGGTGACGAACGAAACTTCGACTAACTCCCAGAATCGAGATCTCCCGAGTTTCGAGCGATTCTAACATCACAGCTCAAATTAAAAGCGTCAAAATCGTTTAGTTCAACCAGAAACATAAGATTCTATCGTTAAACGTTGCCTGACACAGCTGTGCCGAACGAAACTTCGACCAACTCCGAGAATCGAGATCTCGCGAGTTTCGAGCGATTCTGCCGTCTCAGCTCGATGTAAAAGCGTCAAAATCATTCATTTCAACCAAAACCACAAGATTCTATCGTTAAACGTCACCTGCCGCAGCTGTGACGAACGAAACTTCGACTAACTCCCAGAATCGAGCTCTCCCGAGTTTCGAGCGATTCTGCCGTCTTAGCTCGATGTTAAAGCGTCAAAATCATTCATTTCAACCAAAACCACAAGATTCTATAGTTAAACGTCACCTGCCGCGGCTGTGACGAACGAAACTTCGAAAAACTCCGAGAATCTAGATCTCCCGAGTTTCGAGCGATTCTGCCGTCTCAGCTCGATGTGAAAACGTCAAAATCATTCATTTCAACCAAAACCACAAGATTCTATCGTTAAACGTCACCTGACGCGGCTGTGACGAACGAAACTTCGAAAAACTCCGAGAATCTAGATCTCCCGAGTTTCGAGCGATTCTGCCGTCTCAGCTCGATGTGAAAACGTCAAAATAATTCATTTCAACCAAAACCACAAGATTCTATCGTTAAACGTCACCTGACGCGGCTGTGACGAACGAAACTTCGAAAAACTCCGAGAATCTAGATCTCCCGAGTTTCGAACTATTTTGCCGTCTCAGCTCGATGTAAAAGCGTCAAAATCATTCATTTCAACCAAAAACACAAAATTCAATCGTTAAACGTCATCTGAGACTGCTGTGACGAACGAAACTTCGACCAACGCCGAGAATCGAGATCTCCCGAGTTTCGAACGATTCTGCCGTCTCAGCTCGATGTAAAAGCGTCAAAATCATTCATTTCAACCAAAAACACAAGATTCTATCGTTAAACGTCACCTGACGCGGCTGTGACGAACGAAACTTCGTCCAACGCCGAGAATCGAGATCTCGCGAGTTTCGATCGATTCTGCCTTGTCAGCTCGACGTAAAATCGTCAAAATCATTCATTTAAACCAAAAACACAAAATTCACTCGTTAAACGTCATCTGAGACGGCTGTGACGAACGAAACTTCGACCAACGCCGAGAATCGAGATCTCACAAGTTTCGAGCGATTCTGCCGTCTCAGCTCGACGCAAAAGCGTCAAAATCATTCATTTCAACCAAAAGCACAAGTATCAATCGTTAAACGTCATCTGACACGGCTGTGACGAACGAAACTTCGACCAACTGCGAGAATCGAGATCTCCCGAGTTTCGAACGATTCTGCCGTCTCAGCTCGATATAAAAGCGTCAAAATCGTTCATTTCAACCAAAAACACAAGATTCTATCGTTAAACGTCACCTGACACGGCTGTGACGAACGAAACTTCGACCAACTCCGAGAATCGATATCTCCCGAATTTCGAGCGATTCTGCCGTCTCAGCTCGATGTAAAAGCGTCAAAATCATTCATTTCAACTAAAAGCACAAGTATCAATCGTTAAACGTCACCTGACACGGCTTTGACGATCGAAACTTCGACCAACTGCGAGAATCGAGATCTCCCGAGTTTCGAACGATTCTGCCGTCTCAGCTCGATGTAAAAGCGTCAAAATCATTCATTTCAACCAAAAACACAAGATTCAATCGTTAAACGTCATCTGATTCGGCTGTGACGAACGAAACGTCGACCAAATCAGAGAATCGAGATCTCGCGAGTTTCGAGCGATTCTGCCGTCTCAGCTCGATGTAAAAGCGTCAAAATCATTCATTTCAACCAAAAGCACAAGTATCAATCGTTAAACGTCATCTGACACGGCTGCGACGAACGAAACTTCGACCAACTGCGGGAATCGAGATCTTCCGAGTTTCGAACGATTCTGCCGTCTCAGCTCGATGTAAAAGCGTCAAAATCATTCATTTCAACCAAAAACACAAGATTCTATCGTTACACGTCACCTGACGCGGATGTGACGAACGAAACTTCGTCCAACACCGAGAATCGAGATCTCGCGAGTTTCGAGCGATTCTGCCGTCTCAGCTCGATGTAAAAACGTCAAAATAATTAATTTCAACCAAAAACAAAAGATTCAATCGTTAAACGTCATCTGACACGGCTGTGACGAACGAAACATCGACCAACTCCGAGAATCGAGATCTCCCGAGTTTCGAGCGATTCTGATGCCTCAGCTCGATGATAAAGCGTCAAAATCATACATTTCAACCAAAAACACATGATTCTATGGTTAAACGTCACCTGACGCGGCTGTGCCGAACGAAACATCGACCAACTCTGAGAATCGAGATCTCCCGAGTTTCGAGCGATTCTAACATCACAGCTCAACGTAAAAGCGTCAAAATCGTTCAGTTCATCCAGAAACATAAGGTTCTATCGTTAAACGTTGCCTGACACAGCTGTGCCGAACGAAACTTCGACCAACTCCGAGATCTAGATCTCGCGAGTTTCGAGCGATTCTGCCGTCTCAGCTTCATGTAAAAGCGTCAAAATCATTCAGTTCAACCAAAAACACAAGATTCTATCGTTAAACGTCATCTGACACGGCTGTGACGAACGAAACTTCGACCAACTCCGAGAATCGAGATCTCCCGAGTTTCGAGCGATTCTGATGCCTCAGCTCGATGATAAAGCGTCAAAATCACTCATTTCAACCAAAAACACTAGATTCTATCGTTAAACGTCATCTGACACGGCTGTGACGAACGAAACTTCGACCAACTCCGAGAATCGAGATCTCCCGAGTTTCGAGCGATTCTAACATCACAGCTCAACGTAAAAGCGTCAAAATCGTTCAGTTCAACCAGAAACATAAGATTCTATCGTTAAACGTTGCCTGACACAGCTGTGCCGAACGAAACTTCGACCAACTCCGAGAATCGAGATCTCGCGAGTTTCGAGCGATTCTGATGCCTCAGCTCGATGATAAAGCGTCAAAATCATTCATTTTAACCAAAAACACATGATTCTATCGTTAAACGTCACCTGACGCGGCTGTGACGAACGAAACTTCGACTAACTCCCAGAATCGAGATCCCCCGAGTTTCGATCGATTCTAACATCTCAGCTCGACGTAAAAGCGTCAACATCGTTCAGTTCAACCAGAAACATAAGATTTTATAGTTAAACGTTGCCTGACACAGCTGTGCCGAACGAAACTTCGACCAACTCCGAGATCTAGATCTCGCGAGTTTCGAGCGATTCTGCCGTCTCAGCTCGATGTAAAAACGTCAAAGTCATTCATTTCAACCAAAACCACAAGATTCTATCGTTAAACGTCAACTGCCGCGGCTGTGACGAACAAAACTTCGACTAACTCCCAGAATCGAGGTCTCCCGAGTTTCGAGCGATTCTGCCGTCTTAGCTCGATGTTAAAGCGTCAAAATCATTCACTTCAACCAAAACCACAAGATTCTATAGTTAAACGTCACCTGCCGCGGCTGTGACGAACGAAACTTCGAAAAACTCCGAGAATCTAGATCTCCCGAGTTTCGAGCGATTCTGCCGTCTCAGCTCGATGTGAAAACATCAAAATCATTTATTTCAACCAAAACCACAAGATTCTATCGTTAAACGTCACCTGACGCGGCTGTGACGAACGAAACTTCGAAAAACTCCGAGAATCTAGATCTCCCGAGTTTCGAGCGATTCTGCCGTCTCAGCTCGATGTGAAAACGTCAAAATCATTCATTTCAACCAAAACCACAAGATTCTATCGTTAAACGTCACCTGACGCGGCTGTGACGAACGAAACTTCGAAAAACTCCGAGAATCTAGATCTCCCGAGTTTCGAGCGATTCTAACATCGCAGCTCGACGTAAAAGCGTCAAAATCGTTCAGTTCAACCAGAAACATAATATTCTATCGTTAAACGTCATCTGACGCGGCTGTGACGAACGAAACTTCGACCAACTGCGAGAATCGAGATCTCCCGAGTTTCGAGCGATTCTGATGCCTCAGCTCGATGATAAAGCGTCAAAATCACTCATTTCAACCAAAAACACTAGATTCTATCGTTAAACGTCACATGACGCGGCTGTGACGAACGAAACTTCGACCAACTCCGAGAATCGAGATCTCCCGAGTTTCGAGCGATTCTGAAGTCTCAGCTCGATGTAAAAGCGTCAAAATCATTCAGTTCAACCAAAAACACAAGATTCTATCGTTAAACGTCACCTGACGCGGCTGTGCCGAACGAAACATCGACCAACTCCGAGAATCGAGATCTCCCGAGTTTCGAGCGATTCTAACATCACAGCTCAACGTAAAAGCGTCAAAATCGTTCAGTTCAACCAGAAACATAAGATTCTATCGTTAAACGTTGCCTGACACAGCTGTGCCGAACGAAACTTCGACCAACTCCGAGATCTAGATCTCGCGAGTTTCGAGCGATTCTGCCGTCTCAGCTTCATGTAAAAGCGTCAAAATCATTCAGTTCAACCAAAAACACAAGATTGTATCGTTAAACGTCATCTGACACGGCTGTGACGAACGAAACTTCGACCAACTCCGAGAATCGAGATCTCCCGAGTTTCGAGCGATTCTGATGCCTCAGCTCTATGTAAAAGCGTCAAAATCATTAATTTCAACCAAAAACACAAGATTCTATCGTTACACGTCACCTGACACGGCTGTCACGAACGAACCTTCGACCAACTCCGAGAATCGAGATCTCCCGAGTTTCGAGCGATTCTGATGCCTCAGCTCGATGATAAAGCGTCAAAATCACTCATTTCAACCAAAAACACTAGATTCTATCGTTAAACGTCACATGACGCGGCTGTGACGAACGAAACTTCGACCAACTCCGAGAATCGAGATCTCCCGAGTTTCGAGCGATTCTGCCGTCTCAGCTCGATGTAAAAGCGTCAAAATCATTAATTTCAACCAAAAACACAAGATTCTATCGTTACACGTCACCTGACACGGCTGTCACGAACGAACCTTCGACCAACTCCGAGAATCGAGATCTCCCGAGTTTCGAGCGATTCTGATGCCTCAGCTCGATGATAAAGCGTCAAAATCACTCATTTCAACCAAAAACACTAGATTCTATCGTTAAACGTCACATGACGCGGCTGTGACGAACGAAAGTTCGACCAACTCCGAGAATCGAGATCTCCCGAGTTTCGAGCGATTCTGAAGTCTCAGCTCGATGTAAAAGCGTCAAAATCATTCAGTTCAACCAAAAACACAAGATTCTATCGTTAAACGTCACCTGACGCGGCTGTGCCGAACGAAACATCGACCAACTCCGAGAATCGAGATCTCCCGAGTTTCGAGCGATTCTAACATCACAGCTCAACGTAAAAGCGTCAAAATCGTTCAGTTCAACCAGAAACATAAGATTCTATCGTTAAACGTTGCCTGACACAGCTGTGCCGAACGAAACTTCGACCAACTCCGAGATCTAGATCTCGCGAGTTTCGAGCGATTCTGCCGTCTCAGCTTCATGTAAAAGCGTCAAAATCATTCAGTTCAACCAAAAACACAAGATTCTATCGTTAAACGTCATCTGACACGGCTGTGACGAACGAAACTTCGACCAACTCCGAGAATCGAGATCTCCCGAGTTTCGAGCGATTCTGATGCCTCAGCTCTATGTAAAAGCGTCAAAATCATTAATTTCAACCAAAAACACAAGATTCTATCGTTACACGTCACCTGACACGGCTGTCACGAACGAACCTTCGACCAACTCCGAGAATCGAGATCTCCCGAGTTTCGAGCGATTCTGATGCCTCAGCTCGATGATAAAGCGTCAAAATCACTCATTTCAACCAAAAACACTAGATTCTATCGTTAAACGTCACATGACGCGGCTGTGACGAACGAAACTTCGACCAACTCCGAGAATCGAGATCTCCCGAGTTTCGAGCGATTCTGCCGTCTCAGCTCGATGTAAAAGCGTCAAAATCATTCAGTTCAACCAAAAACACAAGATTCTATCGTTAAACGTCATCTGACACGGCTGTGACGAACGAAACTTCGACCAACTCCGAGAATCGAGATCTCCCGAGTTTCGAGCGATTCTGATGCCTCAGCTCGATGATAAAGCGTCAAAATCATTCATTTCAACCAAAAACACATGATTCTATCGTTAAACGTCACCTGACGCGGCTGTGCCGAACGAAACATCGACCAACTCCGAGAATCGAGATCTCCCGAGTTTCGAGCGATTCTAACATCACAGCTCAACGTAAAAGCGTCAAAATCGTTCAGTGCAACCAGAAACATAAGATTCTATCGTCAACGTTGCCTGACACAGCTGTGCCGAACGAAACTTCGACCAACTCCGAGATCTAGATCTCGCGAGTTTCGAGCGATTCTGCCGTCTCAGCTTCATGTAAAAGCGTCAAAATCATTCAGTTCAACCAAAAACACAAGATTCTATCGTTAAACGTCATCTGACACGGCTGTGACGAACGAAACTTCGACCAACTCCGAGAATCGAGATCTCCCGAGTTTCGAGCGATTCTGATGCCTCAGCTCGATGATAAAGCGTCAAAATCACTCATTTCAACCAAAAACACTAGATTCTATCGTTAAACGTCACATGACGCGGCTGTGACGAACGAAACTTCGACCAACTCCGAGAATCGAGATCTCCCGAGTTTCGAGCGATTCTGAAGTCTCAGCTCGATGTAAAAGCGTCAAAATCATCCAGTTCAACCAAAAACACAAGATTCTATCGTTAAACGTCATCTGACACGGCTGTGACGAACGAAACTTCGACCAACTCCGAGAATCGAGATCTCGCGAGTTTCGATCGATTCTGCCTTGTCAGCTCGACGTAAAATCGTCAAAATCATTCATTTAAACCAAAAACACAAAATTCACTCGTTAAACGTCATCTGAGACGGCTGTGACGAACGAAACTTCGACCAACGCCGAGAATCGAGATCTCACAAGTTTCGAGCGATTCTGCCGTCTCAGCTCGACGCAAAAGCGACAAAATCATTCATTTCAACCAAAAGCACAAGTATCAATCGTTAAACGTCATCTGACACGGCTGTGACGAACGAAACTTCGACCAACTGCGAGAATCGAGATCTCCCGAGTTTCGAACGATTCTGCCGTCTCAGCTCGATGTAAAAGCGTCAAAATCATTCATTTCAACCAAAAACACAAGATTCTATCGTTAAACGTCACCTGCCGCGGCGGTGACGAACGAAACTTCGACTAACTCCCAGAATCGAGATCTCCCGAGTTTCGAGCGATTCTAACATCACAGCTCAAATTAAAAGCGTCAAAATCGTTTAGTTCAACCAGAAACATAAGATTCTATCGTTAAACGTTGCCTGACACAGCTGTGCCGAACGAAACTTCGACCAACTCCGAGAATCGAGATCTCGCGAGTTTCGAGCGATTCTGCCGTCTCAGCTCGATGTAAAAGCGTCAAAATCATTCATTTCAACCAAAACCACAAGATTCTATCGTTAAACGTCACCTGCCGCAGCTGTGACGAACGAAACTTCGACTAACTCCCAGAATCGAGCTCTCCCGAGTTTCGAGCGATTCTGCCGTCTTAGCTCGATGTTAAAGCGTCAAAATCATTCATTTCAACCAAAACCACAAGATTCTATAGTTAAACGTCACCTGCCGCGGCTGTGACGAACGAAACTTCGAAAAACTCCGAGAATCTAGATCTCCCGAGTTTCGAGCGATTCTGCCGTCTCAGCTCGATGTGAAAACGTCAAAATCATTCATTTCAACCAAAACCACAAGATTCTATCGTTAAACGTCACCTGACGCGGCTGTGACGAACGAAACTTCGAAAAACTCCGAGAATCTAGATCTCCCGAGTTTCGAGCGATTCTGCCGTCTCAGCTCGATGTGAAAACGTCAAAATAATTCATTTCAACCAAAACCACAAGATTCTATCGTTAAACGTCACCTGACGCGGCTGTGACGAACGAAACTTCGAAAAACTCCGAGAATCTAGATCTCCCGAGTTTCGAACTATTTTGCCGTCTCAGCTCGATGTAAAAGCGTCAAAATCATTCATTTCAACCAAAAACACAAAATTCAATCGTTAAACGTCATCTGAGACTGCTGTGACGAACGAAACTTCGACCAACGCCGAGAATCGAGATCTCCCGAGTTTCGAACGATTCTGCCGTCTCAGCTCGATGTAAAAGCGTCAAAATCATTCATTTCAACCAAAAACACAAGATTCTATCGTTAAACGTCACCTGACGCGGCTGTGACGAACGAAACTTCGTCCAACGCCGAGAATCGAGATCTCGCGAGTTTCGATCGATTCTGCCTTGTCAGCTCGACGTAAAATCGTCAAAATCATTCATTTAAACCAAAAACACAAAATTCACTCGTTAAACGTCATCTGAGACGGCTGTGACGAACGAAACTTCGACCAACGCCGAGAATCGAGATCTCACAAGTTTCGAGCGATTCTGCCGTCTCAGCTCGACGCAAAAGCGTCAAAATCATTCATTTCAACCAAAAGCACAAGTATCAATCGTTAAACGTCATCTGACACGGCTGTGACGAACGAAACTTCGACCAACTGCGAGAATCGAGATCTCCCGAGTTTCGAACGATTCTGCCGTCTCAGCTCGATATAAAAGCGTCAAAATCGTTCATTTCAACCAAAAACACAAGATTCTATCGTTAAACGTCACCTGACACGGCTGTGACGAACGAAACTTCGACCAACTCCGAGAATCGATATCTCCCGAATTTCGAGCGATTCTGCCGTCTCAGCTCGATGTAAAAGCGTCAAAATCATTCATTTCAACTAAAAGCACAAGTATCAATCGTTAAACGTCACCTGACACGGCTTTGACGATCGAAACTTCGACCAACTGCGAGAATCGAGATCTCCCGAGTTTCGAACGATTCTGCCGTCTCAGCTCGATGTAAAAGCGTCAAAATCATTCATTTCAACCAAAAACACAAGATTCAATCGTTAAACGTCATCTGATTCGGCTGTGACGAACGAAACGTCGACCAAATCAGAGAATCGAGATCTCGCGAGTTTCGAGCGATTCTGCCGTCTCAGCTCGATGTAAAAGCGTCAAAATCATTCATTTCAACCAAAAGCACAAGTATCAATCGTTAAACGTCATCTGACACGGCTGCGACGAACGAAACTTCGACCAACTGCGGGAATCGAGATCTTCCGAGTTTCGAACGATTCTGCCGTCTCAGCTCGATGTAAAAGCGTCAAAATCATTCATTTCAACCAAAAACACAAGATTCTATCGTTACACGTCACCTGACGCGGATGTGACGAACGAAACTTCGTCCAACACCGAGAATCGAGATCTCGCGAGTTTCGAGCGATTCTGCCGTCTCAGCTCGATGTAAAAACGTCAAAATAATTAATTTCAACCAAAAACAAAAGATTCAATCGTTAAACGTCATCTGACACGGCTGTGACGAACGAAACATCGACCAACTCCGAGAATCGAGATCTCCCGAGTTTCGAGCGATTCTGATGCCTCAGCTCGATGATAAAGCGTCAAAATCATACATTTCAACCAAAAACACATGATTCTATGGTTAAACGTCACCTGACGCGGCTGTGCCGAACGAAACATCGACCAACTCTGAGAATCGAGATCTCCCGAGTTTCGAGCGATTCTAACATCACAGCTCAACGTAAAAGCGTCAAAATCGTTCAGTTCATCCAGAAACATAAGGTTCTATCGTTAAACGTTGCCTGACACAGCTGTGCCGAACGAAACTTCGACCAACTCCGAGATCTAGATCTCGCGAGTTTCGAGCGATTCTGCCGTCTCAGCTTCATGTAAAAGCGTCAAAATCATTCAGTTCAACCAAAAACACAAGATTCTATCGTTAAACGTCATCTGACACGGCTGTGACGAACGAAACTTCGACCAACTCCGAGAATCTAGATCTCGCGAGTTTCGAGCGATTCTGCCGTCTCAGCTCGATGTAAAAGCGTCAACATCATTCATTTCAACCAAAAACACAAGATTCTATCGTTAAACGTCACCTGACACGGCTGTGACGAACGAAACATCGACCAACTCCGAGAATCGAGATCTCGCGAGTTTCGAGCGATTTTGCCGTCTCAGCTCGATATAAAAACGTCAAAATCATTCATTTCGACCAAAAACACAAGATTCTATCGTTAAACGTCACCTGACGCGTCTGTGACGAACGAAACTTCGACCAACTCCGAGAATCGAGATCTCCCGAGTTTCGAGCGATTCTGATGCCTCAGCTCGATGATAAAGCGTCAAAATCACTCATTTCAACCAAAAACACTAGATTCTATCGTTAAACGTCACATGACGCGGCTGTGACGAACGAAACTTCGACTAACTCCCAGAATCGAGATCTCCCGAATTTCGAGCGATTCTGCCGTCTCAGCTCGATGATAAAGCGTCAAAATCATTAATTTCAACCAAAACCACAAGATTCTATCGTTAAACGTTGCCTGACACAGCTGTGCCGAACGAAACTTCGACCAACTCCGAGAATCTAGATCTCGCGAGTTTCGAGCGATTCTAACATCACAGCTCAACGTAAAAGCGTCAAAATCGTTCAGTTCAACCAGAAACATAAGATTCTATCGTTAAACGTTGCCTGACACAGCTGTGCCGAACGAAACTTCGACCAACTCCGAGATCTAGATCTCGCGAGTTTCGAGCGATTCTGCCGTCTCAGCTCGATGTAAAAGCGTCAAAATCATTCAGTTCAACCAAAAACACAAGATTCAATCGTTAAACGTCATCTGATTCGGCTGTGACGAACGAAACGTCGACCAAATCCGAGAATCGAGATCTCGCGAGTTTCGAGCGATTCTGCCGTCTCAGCTCGATGTAAAAGCGTCAAAATCATTCATTTCAACCAAAAACACAAGATTCTATCGTTACACGTCACCTGACGCGGATGTGACGAACGAAACTTCGTCCAACACCGAGAATCGAGATCTCGCGAGTTTCGAGCGATTCTGCCGTCTCAGCTCGATGTAAAAACATCAAAATAATTAATTTCAACCAAAAACACAAGATTCAATCGTTAAACGTTGCCTGACACAGCTGTGCCGAACGAAACTTCGACCAACTCCGAGAATCTAGATCTCGCGAGTTTCGAGCGATTCTGCCGTCTCAGCTCGATGTAAAAGCGTCAAAATCATTCAGTTCAACCAAAAACACAAGATTCTATCGTTAAACGTCATCTGACACGGCTGTGACGAACGAAACTTCGACCAACTCCGAGAATCGAGATCTCCCGAGTTTCGAGCGATTCTAACATCACAGCTCAACGTAAAAGCGTCAAAATCGTTCAGTTCAACCAGAAACATAAGATTCTATCGTTAAACGTTGCCTGACACAGCTGTGCCGAACGAAACTTCGACCAACTCCGAGAATCGAGATCTCGCGAGTTTCGAGCGATTCTGATGCCTCAGCTCGATGATAAAGCGTCAAAATCATTCATTTCAACCAAAAACACATGATTCTATCGTTAAACGTCACCTGACGCGGCTGTGACGAACGAAACTTCGACTAACTCCCAGAATCGAGATCCCCCGAGTTTCGATCGATTCTAACATCTCAGCTCGACGTAAAAGCGTCAACATCGTTCAGTTCAACCAGAAACATAAGATTTTATAGTTAAACGTTGCCTGACACAGCTGTGCCGAACGAAACTTCGACCAACTCCGAGATCTAGATCTCGCGAGTTTCGAGCGATTCTGCTGTCTCAGCTCGATGTAAAAACGTCAAAGTCATTCATTTCAACCAAAACCACAAGATTCTATCGTTAAACGTCAACTGCCGCGGCTGTGACGAACGAAACTTCGACTAACTCCCAGAATCGAGGTCTCCCGAGTTTCGAGCGATTCTGCCGACTCAGCTCGATGTTAAAGCGTCAAAATCATTCATTTCAACCAAAAACACAAGATTCTATCGTTAAACGTCAACTGCCGCGGCTGTGACGAACGAAACTTCGACTAACTCCCAGAATCGAGGTCTCCCGAGTTTCGAGCGATTCTGCCGACTCAGCTCGATGTTAAAGCGTCAAAATCATTCATTTCAACCAAAAACACAAGATTCTATCGTTAAACGTCACCTGACGCGGATGTGACGAACGAAACTTCGACTAACTCCCAGAATCGAGATCTCCCGAATTTCGAGCGATTCTGCCGTCTCAGCTCGATGTTAAAGCGTCAAAATCATTAATTTCAACCAAAACCACAAGATTCTATCGTTAAACGTTGCCTGACACAGCTGTGCCGAACGAAACTTCGACCAACTCCGAGAATCTAGATCTCGCGAGTTTCGAGCGATTCTGCCGTCTCAGCTCGATGTAAAAGCGTCAACATCATTCATTTCAACCAAAAACACAAGATTCTATCGTTAAACGTCACCTGACACGGCTGTGACGAACGAAACATCGACCAACTCCGAGAATCGAGATCTCGCGAGTTTCGAGCGATTTTGCCGTCTCAGCTCGATATAAAAACGTCAAAATCATTCATTTCGACCAAAAACACAAGATTCTATCGTTAAACGTCACCTGACGCGTCTGTGACGAACGAAACTTCGACCAACTCCGAGAATCGAGATCTCCCGAGTTTCGAGCGATTCTGATGCCTCAGCTCGATGATAAAGCGTCAAAATCACTCATTTCAACCAAAAACACTAGATTCTATCGTTAAACGTCACATGACGCGGCTGTGACGAACGAAACTTCGACTAACTCCCAGAATCGAGATCTCCCGAATTTCGAGCGATTCTGCCGTCTCAGCTCGATGTTAAAGCGTCAAAATCATTAATTTCAACCAAAACCACAAGATTCTATCGTTAAACGTTGCCTGACACAGCTGTGCCGAACGAAACTTCGACCAACTCCGAGAATCTAGATCTCGCGAGTTTCGAGCGATTCTGCCGTCTCAGCTCGATGTAAAAGCGTCAACATCATTCATTTCAACCAAAAACACAAGATTCTATCGTTAAACGTCACCTGACACGGCTGTGACGAACGAAACATCGACCAACTCCGAGAATCGAGATCTCGCGAGTTTCGAGCGATTTTGCCGTCTCAGCTCGATATAAAAACGTCAAAATCGTTCAGTTCAACCAGAAACATAATATTCTATCGTTAAACGTCATCTGACGCGGCTGTGACGAACGAAACTTCGACCAACTGCGAGAATCGAGATCTCCCGAGTTTCGAGCGATTCTGATGCCTCAGCTCGATGATAAAGCGTCAAAATCACTCATTTCAACCAAAAACACTAGATTCTATCGTTAAACGTCACATGACGCGGCTGTGACGAACGAAACTTCGACCAACTCCGAGAATCGAGATCTCCCGAGTTTCGAGCGATTCTGCCGTCTCAGCTCGATGTAAAAGCGTCAAAATCATTCAGTTCAACCAAAAACACAAGATTCTATCGTTAAACGTCATCTGACACGGCTGTGACGAACGAAACTTCGACCAACTCCGAGAATCGAGATCTCCCGAGTTTCGAGCGATTCTGATGCCTCAGCTCGATGATAAAGCGTCAAAATCATTCATTTCAACCAAAAACACATGATTCTATCGTTAAACGTCACCTGACGCGGCTGTGCCGAACGAAACATCGACCAACTCCGAGAATCGAGATCTCCCGAGTTTCGAGCGATTCTAACATCACAGCTCAACGTAAAAGCGTCAAAATCGTTCAGTTCAACCAGAAACATAAGATTCTATCGTTAAACGTTGCCTGACACAGCTGTGCCGAACGAAACTTCGACCAACTCCGAGATCTAGATCTCGCGACTTTCGAGCGATTCTGCCGTCTCAGCTGGATGTAAAAGCGTCAAAATCATTCAGTTCAACCAAAAACACAAGATTCTATCGTTAAACGTCATCTGACACGGCTGTGACGAACGAAACTTCGACCAACTCCGAGAATCGAGATCTCCCGAGTTTCGAGCGATTCTGCCGTCTCAGCTCGATGTAAAAGCGTCAAAATCATTAATTTCAACCAAAAGCACAAGTATCAATCGTTAAACGTCATCTGACACGGCTGCGACGAACGAAACTTCGACCAACTGCGGGAATCGAGATCTTCCGAGTTTCGAACGATTCTGCCGTCTCAGCTCTATGTAAAAGCGTCAAAATCATTAATTTCAACCAAAAACACAAGATTCTATCGTTACACGTCACCTGACACGGCTGTCACGAACGAACCTTCGACCAACTCCGAGAATCGAGATCTCCCGAGTTTCGAGCGATTCTGATGCCTCAGCTCGATGATAAAGCGTCAAAATCACTCATTTCAACCAAAAACACTAGATTCTATCGTTAAACGTCACATGACGCGGCTGTGACGAACGAAACTTCGACCAACTCCGAGAATCGAGATCTCCCGAGTTTCGAGCGATTCTGCCGTCTCAGCTCGATGTAAAAGCGTCAAAATCATTCAGTTAAAAAAAAAAACACAAGATTCTATCGTTAAACGTCATCTGACACGGCTGTGACGAACGAAACTTCGACCAACTCCGAGAATCGAGATCTCCCGAGTTTCGAGCGATTCTGATGCCTCAGCTCGATGATAAAGCGTCAAAATCATTCATTTCAACCAAAAACACATGATTCTATCGTTAAACGTCACCTGACGCGGCTGTGCCGAACGAAACATCGACCAACTCCGAGAATCGAGATCTCCCGAGTTTCGAGCGATTCTAACATCACAGCTCAACGTAAAAGCGTCAAAATCGTTCAGTTCAACCAGAAACATAAGATTCTATCGTTAAACGTTGCCTGACACAGCTGTGCCGAACGAAACTTCGACCAACTCCGAGATCTAGATCTCGCGACTTTCGAGCGATTCTGCCGTCTCAGCTGGATGTAAAAGCGTCAAAATCATTCAGTTCAACCAAAAACACAAGATTCTATCGTTAAACGTCATCTGACACGGCTGTGACGAACGAAACTTCGACCAACTCCGAGAATCGAGATCTCCCGAGTTTCGAGCGATTCTGCCGTCTCAGCTCGATGTAAAAGCGTCAAAATCATTAATTTCAACCAAAAGCACAAGTATCAATCGTTAAACGTCATCTGACACGGCTGCGACGAACGAAACTTCGACCAACTGCGGGAATCGAGATCTTCCGAGTTTCGAACGATTCTGCCGTCTCAGCTCTATGTAAAAGCGTCAAAATCATTAATTTCAACCAAAAACACAAGATTCTATCGTTACACGTCACCTGACACGGCTGTCACGAACGAACCTTCGACCAACTCCGAGAATCGAGATCTCCCGAGTTTCGAGCGATTCTGATGCCTCAGCTCGATGATAAAGCGTCAAAATCACTCATTTCAACCAAAAACACTAGATTCTATCGTTAAACGTCACATGACGCGGCTGTGACGAACGAAAGTTCGACCAACTCCGAGAATCGAGATCTCCCGAGTTTCGAGCGATTCTGAAGTCTCAGCTCGATGTAAAAGCGTCAAAATCATTCAGTTCAACCAAAAACACAAGATTCTATCGTTAAACGTCACCTGACGCGGCTGTGCCGAACGAAACATCGACCAACTTCGAGAATCGAGATCTCCCGAGTTTCGAGCGATTCTAACATCACAGCTCAACGTAAAAGCGTCAAAATCGTTCAGTTCAACCAGAAACATAAGATTCTATCGTTAAACGTTGCCTGACACAGCTGTGCCGAACGAAACTTCGACCAACTCCGAGATCTAGATCTCGCGAGTTTCGAGCGATTCTGCCGTCTCAGCTTCATGTAAAAGCGTCAAAATCATTCAGTTCAACCAAAAACACAAGATTCTATCGTTAAACGTCACCTGACACGGCTGTGACGAACGAAACATCGACCAACTCCGAGAATCGAGATCTCGCGAGTTTCGAGCGATTTTGCCGTCTCAGCTCGATATAAAAACGTCAAAATCATTCATTTCGACCAAAAACACAAGATTCTATCGTTAAACGTCACCTGACGCGTCTGTGACGAACGAAACTTCGACCAACTCCGAGAATCGAGATCTCCCGAGTTTCGAGCGATTCTGATGCCTCAGCTCGATGATAAAGCGTCAAAATCACTCATTTCAACCAAAAACACAAGATTCTATCGTTAAACGTCATCTGACACGGCTGTGACGAACGAAACTTCGACCAACTCCGAGAATCGAGATCTCCCGAGTTTCGAGCGATTCTAACATCACAGCTCAACGTAAAAGCGTCAAAATCGTTCAGTTCAACCAGAAACATAAGATTCTATCGTTAAACGTTGCCTGACACAGCTGTGCCGAACGAAACTTCGACCAACTCCGAGAATCGAGATCTCGCGAGTTTCGAGCGATTCTGATGCCTCAGCTCGATGATAAAGCGTCAAAATCATTCATTTCAACCAAAAACACATGATTCTATCGTTAAACGTCACCTGACGCGGCTGTGACGAACGAAACTTCGACTAACTCCCAGAATCGAGATCCCCCGAGTTTCGATCGATTCTAACATCTCAGCTCGACGTAAAAGCGTCAACATCGTTCAGTTCAACCAGAAACATAAGATTTTATAGTTAAACGTTGCCTGACACAGCTGTGCCGAACGAAACTTCGACCAACTCCGAGATCTAGATCTCGCGAGTTTCGAGCGATTCTGCCGTCTCAGCTCGATGTAAAAACGTCAAAGTCATTCATTTCAACCAAAACCACAAGATTCTATCGTTAAACGTCAACTGCCGCGGCTGTGACGAACGAAACTTCGACTAACTCCCAGAATCGAGGTCTCCCGAGTTTCGAGCGATTCTGCCGTCTTAGCTCGATGTTAAAGCGTCAAAATCATTCATTTCAACCAAAACCACAAGATTCTATAGTTAAACGTCACCTGCCGCGGCTGTGACGAACGAAACTTCGAAAAACTCCGAGAATCTAGATCTCCCGAGTTTCGAGCGATTCTGCCGTCTCAGCTCGATGTGAAAACATCAAAATCATTTATTTCAACCAAAACCACAAGATTCTATCGTTAAACGTCACCTGACGCGGCTGTGACGAACGAAACTTCGAAAAACTCCGAGAATCTAGATCTCCCGAGTTTCGAGCGATTCTGCCGTCTCAGCTCGATGTGAAAACGTCAAAATCATTCATTTCAACCAAAACCACAAGATTCTATCGTTAAACGTCACCTGACGCGGCTGTGACGAACGAAACTTCGAAAAACTCCGAGAATCTAGATCTCCCGAGTTTCGAGCGATTCTAACATCGCAGCTCGACGTAAAAGCGTCAAAATCGTTCAGTTCAACCAGAAACATAATATTCTATCGTTAAACGTCATCTGACGCGGCTGTGACGAACGAAACTTCGACCAACTGCGAGAATCGAGATCTCCCGAGTTTCGAGCGATTCTGATGCCTCAGCTCGATGATAAAGCGTCAAAATCACTCATTTCAACCAAAAACACTAGATTCTATCGTTAAACGTCACATGACGCGGCTGTGACGAACGAAACTTCGACCAACTCCGAGAATCGAGATCTCCCGAGTTTCGAGCGATTCTGCCGTCTCAGCTCGATGTAAAAGCGTCAAAATCATTCAGTTCAACCAAAAACACAAGATTCTATCGTTAAACGTCATCTGACACGGCTGTGACGAACGAAACTTCGACCAACTCCGAGAATCGAGATCTCCCGAGTTTCGAGCGATTCTGATGCCTCAGCTCGATGATAAAGCGTCAAAATCATTCATTTCAACCAAAAACACATGATTCTATCGTTAAGCGTCACCTGACGCGGCTGTGACGAACGAAACTTCGACTAACTCCCAGAATCGAGATCCCCCGAGTTTCGATCGATTCTAACATCTCAGCTCGACGTAAAAGCGTCAACATCGTTCAGTTCAACCAGAAACATAAGATTCTATCGTTAAACGTTGCCTGACACAGCTGTGCCGAACGAAACTTCGACCAACTCCGAGATCTAGATCTCGCGAGTTTCGAGCGATTCTGCCGTCTCAGCTCGATGTAAAAGCGTCAAAATCATTCAGTTCAACCAAAAACACAAGATTCTATCGTTAAACGTCATCTGACACGGCTGTGACGAACGAAACTTCGACCAACTCCGAGAATCGAGATCTCCCGAGTTTCGAGCGATTCTGCCGACTCAGCTCGTTGTTAAAGCGTCAAAATCATTCATTTCAACCAAAACCACAAGATTCTATCGTTAAACGTCACCTGACACGGCTGTGACGCACGAAACATCGACCAACTCCGAGAATCGAGATCTCCCGAGTTTCGAGCGATTCTGCCGACTCAGCTCGATGTTAAAGCGTCAAAATCATTCATTTCAACCAAAAACACAAGATTCTATCGTTAAACGTCACCTGACGCGGATGTGACGAACGAAACTTCGACTAACTCCCAGAATCGAGATCTCCCGAATTTCGAGCGATTCTGCCGTCTCAGCTCGATGTTAAAGCGTCAAAATCATTAATTTCAACCAAAACCACAAGATTCTATCGTTAAACGTTGCCTGACACAGCTGTGCCGAACGAAACTTCGACCAACTCCGAGAATCTAGATCTCGCGAGTTTCGAGCGATTCTGCCGTCTCAGCTTCATGTAAAAGCGTCAAAATCATTCAGTTCAACCAAAAACACAAGATTCTATCGTTAAACGTCATCTGACACGGCTGTGACGAACGAAACTTCGACCAACTCCGAGAATCGAGATCTCCCGAGTTTCGAGCGATTCTGATGCCTCAGCTCGATGATAAAGCGTCAAAATCACTCATTTCAACCAAAAACACTAGATTCTATCGTTAAACGTCACATGACGCGGCTGTGACGAACGAAACTTCGACCAACTCCGAGAATCGAGATCTCCCGAGTTTCGAGCGATTCTGAAGTCTCAGCTCGATGTAAAAGCGTCAAAATCATTCAGTTCAACCAAAAACACAAGATTCTATCGTTAAACGTCATCTGACACGGCTGTGACGAACGAAACTTCGGCCAACTCCGAGAATCGAGATCTCCCGAGTTTCGAGCGATTCTGATGCCTCAGCTCGATGATAAAGCGTCAAAATCATTCATTTCAACCAAAAACACATGATTCTATCGTTAAACGTCACCTGACGCGGCTGTGCCGAACGAAACATCGACCAACTCCGAGAATCGAGATCTCCCGAGTTTCGAGCGATTCTAACATCACAGCTCAACGTAAAAGCGTCAAAATCGTTCAGTTCAACCAGAAACATAAGATTCTATCGTTAAACGTTGCCTGACACAGCTGTGCCGAACGAAACTTCGACCAACTGCGAGATCTAGATCTCGCGAGTTTCGAGCGTTTCTGCCGTCTCAGCTTCATGTAAAAGCGTCAAAATCATTCAGTTCAACCAAAAACACAAGATTCTATCGTTAAACGTCATCTGACACGGCTGTGACGAACGAAACTTCGACCAACTCCGAGAATCGAGATCTCCCGAGTTTCGAGCGATTCTGATGCCTCAGCTCGATGATAAAGCGTCAAAATCACTCATTTCAACCAAAAACACTAGATTCTATCGTTAAACGTCACATGACGCGGCTGTGACGAACGAAACTTCGACCAACTCCGAGAATCGAGATCTCCCGAGTTTCGAGCGATTCTGCCGTCTCAGCTCGATGTAAAAGCGTCAAAATCATTCAGTTCAACCAAAAACACAAGATTCTATCGTTAAACGTCATCTGACACGGCTGTGACGAACGAAACTTCGACCAACTGCGGGAATCGAGATCTTCCGAGTTTCGAACGATTCTGCCGTCTCAGCTCTATGTAAAAGCGTCAAAATCATTAATTTCAACCAAAAACACAAGATTCTATCGTTACACGTCACCTGACACGGCTGTCACGAACGAACCTTCGACCAACTCCGAGAATCTAGATCTCCCGAGTTTCGAGCGATTCTGATGCCTCAGCTCGATGATAAAGCGTCAAAATCACTCATTTCAACCAAAAACACTAGATTCTATCGTTAAACGTCACATGACGCGGCTGTGACGAACGAAACTTCGACCAACTCCGAGAATCGAGATCTCCCGAGTTTCGAGCGATTCTGCCGTCTCAGCTCGATGTAAAAGCGTCAAAATCATTCAGTTCAACCAAAAACACAAGATTCTATCGTTAAACGTCATCTGACACGGCTGTGACGAACGAAACTTCGACCAACTCCGAGAATCGAGATCTCCCGAGTTTCGAGCGATTCTGATGCCTCAGCTCGATGATAAAGCGTCAAAATCATTCATTTCAACCAAAAACACATGATTCTATCGTTAAACGTCACCTGACGCGGCTGTGCCGAACGAAACATCGACCAACTCCGAGAATCGAGATCTCCCGAGTTTCGAGCGATTCTAACATCACAGCTCAACGTAAAAGCGTCAAAATCGTTCAGTTCAACCAGAAACATAAGATTCTATCGTCAACGTTGCCTGACACAGCTGTGCCGAACGAAACTTCGACCAACTCCGAGATCTAGATCTCGCGAGTTTCGAGCGATTCTGCCGTCTCAGCTTCATGTAAAAGCGTCAAAATCATTCAGTTCAACCAAAAACACAAGATTCTATCGTTAAACGTCATCTGACACGGCTGTGACGAACGAAACTTCGACCAACTCCGAGAATCGAGATCTCCCGAGTTTCGAGCGATTCTGATGCCTCAGCTCGATGATAAAGCGTCAAAATCACTCATTTCAACCAAAAACACTAGATTCTATCGTTAAACGTCACATGACGCGGCTGTGACGAACGAAACTTCGACCAACTCCGAGAATCGAGATCTCCCGAGTTTCGAGCGATTCTGAAGTCTCAGCTCGATGTAAAAGCGTCAAAATCATTCAGTTCAACCAAAAACACAAGATTCTATCGTTAAACGTCATCTGACACGGCTGTGACGAACGAAACTTCGACCAACTCCGAGAATCGAGATCTCCCGAGTTTCGAGCGATTCTGATGCCTCAGCTCGATGATAAAGCGTCAAAATCATTCATTTCAACCAAAAACACATGATTCTATCGTTAAACGTCACCTGACGCGGCTGTGCCGAACGAAACATCGACCAACTCCGAGAATCGAGATCTCCCGAGTTTCGAGCGATTCTAACATCACAGCTAAAAGCGCACAACACAACGTAAAAGCGTCAAAATCGTTCAGTTCAACCAGAAACATAAGATTCTATCGTTAAACGTTGCCTGACACAGCTGTGCCGAACGAAACTTCGACCAACTGCGAGATCTAGATCTCGCGAGTTTCGAGCGTTTCTGCCGTCTCAGCTTCATGTAAAAGCGTCAAAATCATTCAGTTCAACCAAAAACACAAGATTCTATCGTTAAACGTCATCTGACACGGCTGTGAGGAACGAAACTTCGACCAACTCCGAGAATCGAGATCTCCCGAGTTTCGAGCGATTCTGATGCCTCAGCTCGATGATAAAGCGTCAAAATCACTCATTTCAACCAAAAACACTAGATTCTATCGTTAAACGTCACATGACGCGGCTGTGACGAACGAAACTTCGACCAACTCCGAGAATCGAGATCTCCCGAGTTTCGAGCGATTCTGCCGTCTCAGCTCGATGTAAAAGCGTCAAAATCATTCAGTTCAACCAAAAACACAAGATTCTATCGTTAAACGTCATCTGACACGGCTGTGACGAACGAAACTTCGACCAACTCCGAGAATAGAGATCTCCCGAGTTTCGAGCGATTCTAACATCGCAGCTCGACGTAAAAGCGTCATAATCGTTCAGTTCAACCAGAAACATAATATGCTATCGTTAAACGTCATCTGACGCGGCTGTGACGAACGAAACTTCGACCAACTGCGAGAATCGAGATCTCCCGCGTTTCGAAAGATTTTGCCGTCTCAGCTCGATGTAAAAGCGTCAAAATCATTCATTTCAACCAAAAACACAAAATACAATCGTTAAACGTCACCTGACGCGGCTGTGCCGAACGAAACATCGACCAACTCCGAGAATCGAGATCTCCCGAGTTTCGAGCGATTCTAACATCACAGCTCAACGTAAAAGCGTCAAAATCGTTCAGTTCATCCAGAAACATAAGGTTCTATCGTTAAACGTTGCCTGACACAGCTGTGCCGAACGAAACTTCGACCAACTCCGAGATCTAGATCTCGCGAGTTTCGAGCGATTCTGCCGTCTCAGCTTCATGTAAAAGCGTCAAAATCATTCAGTTCAACCAAAAACACAAGATTCTATCGTTAAACGTCATCTGACACGGCTGTGACGAACGAAACTTCGACCAACTCCGAGAATCGAGATCTCCCGAGTTTCGAGCGATTCTGATGCCTCAGCTCGATGATAAAGCGTCAAAATCACTCATTTCAACCAAAAACACAAGATTCTATCGTTAAACGTCACATGACGCGGCTGAGACGAACGAAACTTCGACCAACTCCGAGAATCGAGATCTCCCGAGTTTCGAGCGATTCTGCCGTCTCAGCTCGATGTAAAAATTTTAAAATCATTCAATTCAACCAAAAACACAAGATTCAATCGTTAAACGTCATCTGATTCGGCTGTGACGAACGAAACTTCGACCAAATCCGAGAATCGAGATCTCGCGAGTTTCGTGCGATTCTGCCGTCTCAGCTCGATGTAAAAGCGTCAAAATCATTCATTTCAACCAAAAGCACAAGTATCAATCGTTAAACGTCATCTGACACGGCTGCGACGAACGAAACTTCGACCAACGCCGAGAATCGAGATCTCGCAAGTTTGGGGCGATTCTGCCGTCTCAGCTTGACGCAAAAGCGTCAAAATCATTCATTTCAACCAAAAACACAAGATTCTATCGTTAAACGTCACCTGACACGGCTGTGACGAACGAAACTTCGACCAACTCCGAGAATCGAGATCTCCCGAGTTTCGAGCGATTCTGCCGTCTCAGCTCGATGTAAAAGCGTCAAAATCATTCAGTTCAACCAAAAACACAAGATCCTATCGTTAAACGTCATCTGACACGGCTGTGACGAACGAAACTTCGACCAACTCCGAGAATCGAGATCTCCCGAGTTTCGAGCGATTCTGCCGACTCAGCTCGATGTTAAAGCGTCAAAATCATTCATTTCAACCAAAAACACAAGATTCTATCGTTAAACGTCACCTGACGCGGCTGTGACGAACGAAACTTCGACTAACTCCCAGAATCGAGATCTCCCGAGTTTCGAGCGATTCTAACATCACAGCTCAACGTAAAAGCGTCAAAATCGTTTAGTTCAACCAGAAACATAAGATTCTATCGTTAAACGTTGCCTGACACAGCTGTGCCGAACGAAACTTCGACCAACTCCGAGAATCGAGATCTCGCGAGTTTCGAGCGATTCTGCCGTCTCAGCTCGATGTAAAAGCGTCAAAATCATTAATTTCAACCAAAAACACAAGATTCTATCGTTACACGTCACCTGACACGGCTGTCACGAACGAACCTTCGACCAACTCCGAGAATCGAGATCTCCCGAGTTTCGAGCGATTCTGATGCCTCAGCTCGATGATAAAGCGTCAAAATCACTCATTTCAACCAAAAACACTAGATTCTATCGTTAAACGTCACATGACGCGGCTGTGACGAACGAAAGTTCGACCAACTCCGAGAATCGAGATCTCCCGAGTTTCGAGCGATTCTGAAGTCTCAGCTCGATGTAAAAGCGTCAAAATCATTCAGTTCAACCAAAAACACAAGATTCTATCGTTAAACGTCACCTGACGCGGCTGTGCCGAACGAAACATCGACCAACTCCGAGAATCGAGATCTCCCGAGTTTCGAGCGATTCTAACATCACAGCTCAACGTAAAAGCGTCAAAATCGTTCAGTTCAACCAGAAACATAAGATTCTATCGTTAAACGTTGCCTGACACAGCTGTGCCGAACGAAACTTCGACCAACTCCGAGATCTAGATCTCGCGAGTTTCGAGCGATTCTGCCGTCTCAGCTTCATGTAAAAGCGTCAAAATCATTCAGTTCAACCAAAAACACAAGATTCTATCGTTAAACGTCATCTGACACGGCTGTGACGAACGAAACTTCGACCAACTCCGAGAATCGAGATCTCCCGAGTTTCGAGCGATTCTGATGCCTCAGCTCTATGTAAAAGCGTCAAAATCATTAATTTCAACCAAAAACACAAGATTCTATCGTTACACGTCACCTGACACGGCTGTCACGAACGAACCTTCGACCAACTCCGAGAATCGAGATCTCCCGAGTTTCGAGCGATTCTGATGCCTCAGCTCGATGATAAAGCGTCAAAATCACTCATTTCAACCAAAAACACTAGATTCTATCGTTAAACGTCACATGACGCGGCTGTGACGAACGAAACTTCGACCAACTCCGAGAATCGAGATCTCCCGAGTTTCGAGCGATTCTGCCGTCTCAGCTCGATGTAAAAGCGTCAAAATCATTAATTTCAACCAAAAACACAAGATTCTATCGTTACACGTCACCTGACACGGCTGTCACGAACGAACCTTCGACCAACTCCGAGAATCGAGATCTCCCGAGTTTCGAGCGATTCTGATGCCTCAGCTCGATGATAAAGCGTCAAAATCACTCATTTCAACCAAAAACACTAGATTCTATCGTTAAACGTCACATGACGCGGCTGTGACGAACGAAAGTTCGACCAACTCCGAGAATCGAGATCTCCCGAGTTTCGAGCGATTCTGAAGTCTCAGCTCGATGTAAAAGCGTCAAAATCATTCAGTTCAACCAAAAACACAAGATTCTATCGTTAAACGTCACCTGACGCGGCTGTGCCGAACGAAACATCGACCAACTCCGAGAATCGAGATCTCCCGAGTTTCGAGCGATTCTAACATCACAGCTCAACGTAAAAGCGTCAAAATCGTTCAGTTCAACCAGAAACATAAGATTCTATCGTTAAACGTTGCCTGACACAGCTGTGCCGAACGAAACTTCGACCAACTCCGAGATCTAGATCTCGCGAGTTTCGAGCGATTCTGCCGTCTCAGCTTCATGTAAAAGCGTCAAAATCATTCAGTTCAACCAAAAACACAAGATTCTATCGTTAAACGTCATCTGACACGGCTGTGACGAACGAAACTTCGACCAACTCCGAGAATCGAGATCTCCCGAGTTTCGAGCGATTCTGATGCCTCAGCTCTATGTAAAAGCGTCAAAATCATTAATTTCAACCAAAAACACAAGATTCTATCGTTACACGTCACCTGACACGGCTGTCACGAACGAACCTTCGACCAACTCCGAGAATCGAGATCTCCCGAGTTTCGAGCGATTCTGATGCCTCAGCTCGATGATAAAGCGTCAAAATCACTCATTTCAACCAAAAACACTAGATTCTATCGTTAAACGTCACATGACGCGGCTGTGACGAACGAAACTTCGACCAACTCCGAGAATCGAGATCTCCCGAGTTTCGAGCGATTCTGAAGTCTCAGCTCGATGTAAAAGCGTCAAAATCATTCAGTTCAACCAAAAACACAAGATTCTATCGTTAAACGTCATCTGACACGGCTGTGACGAACGAAACTTCGACCAACTCCGAGAATCGAGATCTCCCGAGTTTCGAGCGATTCTGATGCCTCAGCTCGATGATAAAGCGTCAAAATCATTCATTTCAACCAAAAACACATGATTCTATCGTTAAACGTCACCTGACGCGGCTGTGCCGAACGAAACATCGACCAACTCCGAGAATCGAGATCTCCCGAGTTTCGAGCGATTCTAACATCACAGCTCAACGTAAAAGCGTCAAAATCGTTCAGTTCAACCAGAAACATAAGATTCTATCGTTAAACGTTGCCTGACACAGCTGTGCCGAACGAAACTTCGACCAACTGCGAGATCTAGATCTCGCGAGTTTCGAGCGTTTCTGCCGTCTCAGCTTCATGTAAAAGCGTCAAAATCATTCAGTTCAACCAAAAACACAAGATTCTATCGTTAAACGTCATCTGACACGGCTGTGACGAACGAAACTTCGACCAACTCCGAGAATCGAGATCTCCCGAGTTTCGAGCGATTCTGATGCCTCAGCTCGATGATAAAGCGTCAAAATCACTCATTTCAACCAAAAACACTAGATTCTATCGTTAAACGTCACATGACGCGGCTGTGACGAACGAAACTTCGACCAACTCCGAGAATCGAGATCTCCCGAGTTTCGAGCGATTCTGCCGTCTCAGCTCGATGTAAAAGCGTCAAAATCATTCAGTTCAACCAAAAACACAAGATTCTATCGTTAAACGTCATCTGACACGGCTGTGACGAACGAAACTTCGACCAACTCCGAGAATCGAGATCTCCCGAGTTTCGAGCGATTCTAACATCGCAGCTCGACGTAAAAGCGTCATAATCGTTCAGTTCAACCAGAAACATAATATTCTATCGTTAAACGTCATCTGACGCGGCTGTGACGAACGAAACTTCGACCAACTGCGAGAATCGAGATCTCCCGCGTTTCGAAAGATTTTGCCGTCTCAGCTCGATGTAAAAGCGTCAAAATCATTCATTTCAACCAAAAACACAAAATACAATCGTTAAACGTCATCTGAGACTGCTGTGACGAACGAAACATCGACCAACGCCGAGAATCGAGATCTCCCGAGTTTCGAACGATTCTGCCGTCTCAGCTCGATGTAAAAGCGTCAAAATCATTCATTTCAACCAAAAACACAAGATTCTATCGTTAAACGTCACCTGACGCGGCTGTGACGAACGAAACTTCGTCCAACGCCGAGAATCGAGATCTCGCGAGTTTCGATCGATTCTGCCTTGTCAGCTCGACGTAAAATCGTCAAAATCATTCATTTAAACCAAAAACACAAAATTCACTCGTTAAACGTCATCTGAGACGGCTGTGACGAACGAAACTTCGACCAACGCCGAGAATCGAGATCTCACAAGTTTCGAGCGATTCTGCCGTCTCAGCTCGACGCAAAAGCGACAAAATCATTCATTTCAACCAAAAGCACAAGTATCAATCGTTAAACGTCATCTGACACGGCTGTGACGAACGAAACTTCGACCAACTGCGAGAATCGAGATCTCCCGAGTTTCGAACGATTCTGCCGTCTCAGCTCGATGTAAAAGCGTCAAAATCATTCATTTCAACCAAAAACACAAGATTCTATCGTTAAACGTCACCTGCCGCGGCGGTGACGAACGAAACTTCGACTAACTCCCAGAATCGAGATCTCCCGAGTTTCGAGCGATTCTAACATCACAGCTCAAATTAAAAGCGTCAAAATCGTTTAGTTCAACCAGAAACATAAGATTCTATCGTTAAACGTTGCCTGACACAGCTGTGCCAAACGAAACTTCGACCAACTCCGAGAATCGAGATCTCGCGAGTTTCGAGCGATTCTGCCGTCTCAGCTCGATGTAAAAGCGTCAAAATCATTCATTTCAACCAAAACCACAAGATTCTATCGTTAAACGTCACCTGCCGCAGCTGTGACGAACGAAACTTCGACTAACTCCCAGAATCGAGCTCTCCCGAGTTTCGAGCGATTCTGCCGTCTTAGCTCGATGTTAAAGCGTCAAAATCATTCATTTCAACCAAAACCACAAGATTCTATAGTTAAACGTCACCTGCCGCGGCTGTGACGAACGAAACTTCGAAAAACTCCGAGAATCTAGATCTCCCGAGTTTCGAGCGATTCTGCCGTCTCAGCTCGATGTGAAAACGTCAAAATCATTCATTTCAACCAAAACCACAAGATTCTATCGTTAAACGTCACCTGACGCGGCTGTGACGAACGAAACTTCGAAAAACTCCGAGAATCTAGATCTCCCGAGTTTCGAGCGATTCTGCCGTCTCAGCTCGATGTGAAAACGTCAAAATAATTCATTTCAACCAAAACCACAAGATTCTATCGTTAAACGTCACCTGACGCGGCTGTGACGAACGAAACTTCGAAAAACTCCGAGAATCTAGATCTCCCGAGTTTCGAACTATTTTGCCGTCTCAGCTCGATGTAAAAGCGTCAAAATCATTCATTTCAACCAAAAACACAAAATTCAATCGTTAAACGTCATCTGAGACTGCTGTGACGAACGAAACTTCGACCAACGCCGAGAATCGAGATCTCCCGAGTTTCGAACGATTCTGCCGTCTCAGCTCGATGTAAAAGCGTCAAAATCATTCATTTCAACCAAAAACACAAGATTCTATCGTTAAACGTCACCTGACGCGGCTGTGACGAACGAAACTTCGTCCAACGCCGAGAATCGAGATCTCGCGAGTTTCGATCGATTCTGCCTTGTCAGCTCGACGTAAAATCGTCAAAATCATTCATTTAAACCAAAAACACAAAATTCACTCGTTAAACGTCATCTGAGACGGCTGTGACGAACGAAACTTCGACCAACGCCGAGAATCGAGATCTCACAAGTTTCGAGCGATTCTGCCGTCTCAGCTCGACGCAAAAGCGTCAAAATCATTCATTTCAACCAAAAGCACAAGTATCAATCGTTAAACGTCATCTGACACGGCTGTGACGAACGAAACTTCGACCAACTGCGAGAATCGAGATCTCCCGAGTTTCGAACGATTCTGCCGTCTCAGCTCGATATAAAAGCGTCAAAATCGTTCATTTCAACCAAAAACACAAGATTCTATCGTTAAACGTCACCTGACACGGCTGTGACGAACGAAACTTCGACCAACTCCGAGAATCGATATCTCCCGAATTTCGAGCGATTCTGCCGTCTCAGCTCGATGTAAAAGCGTCAAAATCATTCATTTCAACTAAAAGCACAAGTATCAATCGTTAAACGTCACCTGACACGGCTTTGACGATCGAAACTTCGACCAACTGCGAGAATCGAGATCTCCCGAGTTTCGAACGATTCTGCCGTCTCAGCTCGATGTAAAAGCGTCAAAATCATTCATTTCAACCAAAAACACAAGATTCAATCGTTAAACGTCATCTGATTCGGCTGTGACGAACGAAACGTCGACCAAATCAGAGAATCGAGATCTCGCGAGTTTCGAGCGATTCTGCCGTCTCAGCTCGATGTAAAAGCGTCAAAATCATTCATTTCAACCAAAAGCACAAGTATCAATCGTTAAACGTCATCTGACACGGCTGCGACGAACGAAACTTCGACCAACTGCGGGAATCGAGATCTTCCGAGTTTCGAACGATTCTGCCGTCTCAGCTCGATGTAAAAGCGTCAAAATCATTCATTTCAACCAAAAACACAAGATTCTATCGTTACACGTCACCTGACGCGGATGTGACGAACGAAACTTCGTCCAACACCGAGAATCGAGATCTCGCGAGTTTCGAGCGATTCTGCCGTCTCAGCTCGATGTAAAAACGTCAAAATAATTAATTTCAACCAAAAACAAAAGATTCAATCGTTAAACGTCATCTGACACGGCTGTGACGAACGAAACATCGACCAACTCCGAGAATCGAGATCTCCCGAGTTTCGAGCGATTCTGATGCCTCAGCTCGATGATAAAGCGTCAAAATCATACATTTCAACCAAAAACACATGATTCTATGGTTAAACGTCACCTGACGCGGCTGTGCCGAACGAAACATCGACCAACTCTGAGAATCGAGATCTCCCGAGTTTCGAGCGATTCTAACATCACAGCTCAACGTAAAAGCGTCAAAATCGTTCAGTTCATCCAGAAACATAAGGTTCTATCGTTAAACGTTGCCTGACACAGCTGTGCCGAACGAAACTTCGACCAACTCCGAGATCTAGATCTCGCGAGTTTCGAGCGATTCTGCCGTCTCAGCTTCATGTAAAAGCGTCAAAATCATTCAGTTCAACCAAAAACACAAGATTCTATCGTTAAACGTCATCTGACACGGCTGTGACGAACGAAACTTCGACCAACTCCGAGAATCGAGATCTCCCGAGTTTCGAGCGATTCTGATGCCTCAGCTCGATGATAAAGCGTCAAAATCACTCATTTCAACCAAAAACACTAGATTCTATCGTTAAACGTCATCTGACACGGCTGTGACGAACGAAACTTCGACCAACTCCGAGAATCGAGATCTCCCGAGTTTCGAGCGATTCTAACATCACAGCTCAACGTAAAAGCGTCAAAATCGTTCAGTTCAACCAGAAACATAAGATTCTATCGTTAAACGTTGCCTGACACAGCTGTGCCGAACGAAACTTCGACCAACTCCGAGAATCGAGATCTCGCGAGTTTCGAGCGATTCTGATGCCTCAGCTCGATGATAAAGCGTCAAAATCATTCATTTCAACCAAAAACACATGATTCTATCGTTAAACGTCACCTGACGCGGCTGTGACGAACGAAACTTCGACTAACTCCCAGAATCGAGATCCCCCGAGTTTCGATCGATTCTAACATCTCAGCTCGACGTAAAAGCGTCAACATCGTTCAGTTCAACCAGAAACATAAGATTTTATAGTTAAACGTTGCCTGACACAGCTGTGCCGAACGAAACTTCGACCAACTCCGAGATCTAGATCTCGCGAGTTTCGAGCGATTCTGCCGTCTCAGCTCGATGTAAAAACGTCAAAGTCATTCATTTCAACCAAAACCACAAGATTCTATCGTTAAACGTCAACTGCCGCGGCTGTGACGAACAAAACTTCGACTAACTCCCAGAATCGAGGTCTCCCGAGTTTCGAGCGATTCTGCCGTCTTAGCTCGATGTTAAAGCGTCAAAATCATTCATTTCAACCAAAACCACAAGATTCTATAGTTAAACGTCACCTGCCGCGGCTGTGACGAACGAAACTTCGAAAAACTCCGAGAATCTAGATCTCCCGAGTTTCGAGCGATTCTGCCGTCTCAGCTCGATGTGAAAACATCAAAATCATTTATTTCAACCAAAACCACAAGATTCTATCGTTAAACGTCACCTGACGCGGCTGTGACGAACGAAACTTCGAAAAACTCCGAGAATCTAGATCTCCCGAGTTTCGAGCGATTCTGCCGTCTCAGCTCGATGTGAAAACGTCAAAATCATTCATTTCAACCAAAACCACAAGATTCTATCGTTAAACGTCACCTGACGCGGCTGTGACGAACGAAACTTCGAAAAACTCCGAGAATCTAGATCTCCCGAGTTTCGAGCGATTCTAACATCGCAGCTCGACGTAAAAGCGTCAAAATCGTTCAGTTCAACCAGAAACATAATATTCTATCGTTAAACGTCATCTGACGCGGCTGTGACGAACGAAACTTCGACCAACTGCGAGAATCGAGATCTCCCGAGTTTCGAGCGATTCTGATGCCTCAGCTCGATGATAAAGCGTCAAAATCACTCATTTCAACCAAAAACACTAGATTCTATCGTTAAACGTCACATGACGCGGCTGTGACGAACGAAACTTCGACCAACTCCGAGAATCGAGATCTCCCGAGTTTCGAGCGATTCTGCCGTCTCAGCTCGATGTAAAAGCGTCAAAATCATTCAGTTCAACCAAAAACACAAGATTCTATCGTTAAACGTCATCTGACACGGCTGTGACGAACGAAACTTCGACCAACTCCGAGAATCGAGATCTCCCGAGTTTCGAGCGATTCTGATGCCTCAGCTCGATGATAAAGCGTCAAAATCATTCATTTCAACCAAAAACACATGATTCTATCGTTAAACGTCACCTGACGCGGCTGTGACGAACGAAACTTCGACTAACTCCCAGAATCGAGATCCCCCGAGTTTCGATCGATTCTAACATCTCAGCTCGACGTAAAAGCGTCAACATCGTTCAGTTCAACCAGAAACATAAGATTCTATCGTTAAACGTTGCCTGACACAGCTGTGCCGAACGAAACTTCGACCAACTCCGAGATCTAGATCTCGCGAGTTTCGAGCGATTCTGCCGTCTCAGCTCGATGTAAAAGCGTCAAAATCATTCAGTTCAACCAAAAACACAAGATTCTATCGTTAAACGTCATCTGACACGGCTGTGACGAACGAAACTTCGACCAACTCCGAGAATCGAGATCTCCCGAGTTTCGAGCGATTCTGCCGACTCAGCTCGTTGTTAAAGCGTCAAAATCATTCATTTCAACCAAAACCACAAGATTCTATCGTTAAACGTCACCTGACACGGCTGTGACGCACGAAACATCGACCAACTCCGAGAATCGAGATCTCCCGAGTTTCGAGCGATTCTGCCGACTCAGCTCGATGTTAAAGCGTCAAAATCATTCATTTCAACCAAAAACACAAGATTCTATCGTTAAACGTCACCTGACGCGGATGTGACGAACGAAACTTCGACTAACTCCCAGAATCGAGATCTCCCGAATTTCGAGCGATTCTGCCGTCTCAGCTCGATGTTAAAGCGTCAAAATCATTAATTTCAACCAAAACCACAAGATTCTATCGTTAAACGTTGCCTGACACAGCTGTGCCGAACGAAACTTCGACCAACTCCGAGAATCTAGATCTCGCGAGTTTCGAGCGATTCTGCCGTCTCAGCTTCATGTAAAAGCGTCAAAATCATTCAGTTCAACCAAAAACACAAGATTCTATCGTTAAACGTCATCTGACACGGCTGTGACGAACGAAACTTCGACCAACTCCGAGAATCGAGATCTCCCGAGTTTCGAGCGATTCTGATGCCTCAGCTCGATGATAAAGCGTCAAAATCACTCATTTCAACCAAAAACACTAGATTCTATCGTTAAACGTCACATGACGCGGCTGTGACGAACGAAACTTCGACCAACTCCGAGAATCGAGATCTCCCGAGTTTCGAGCGATTCTAACATCACAGCTCAACGTAAAAGCGTCAAAATCGTTCAGTTCAACCAGAAACATAAGATTCTATCGTTAAACGTTGCCTGACACAGCTGTGCCGAACGAAACTTCGACCAACTGCGAGATCTAGATCTCGCGAGTTTCGAGCGTTTCTGCCGTCTCAGCTTCATGTAAAAGCGTCAAAATCATTCAGTTCAACCAAAAACACAAGATTCTATCGTTAAACGTCATCTGACACGGCTGTGACGAACGAAACTTCGACCAACTCCGAGAATCGAGATCTCCCGAGTTTCGAGCGATTCTGATGCCTCAGCTCGATGATAAAGCGTCAAAATCACTCATTTCAACCAAAAACACTAGATTCTATCGTTAAACGTCACATGACGCGGCTGTGACGAACGAAACTTCGACCAACTCCGAGAATCGAGATCTCCCGAGTTTCGAGCGATTCTGCCGTCTCAGCTCGATGTAAAAGCGTCAAAATCATTCAGTTCAACCAAAAACACAAGATTCTATCGTTAAACGTCATCTGACACGGCTGTGACGAACGAAACTTCGACCAACTGCGGGAATCGAGATCTTCCGAGTTTCGAACGATTCTGCCGTCTCAGCTCTATGTAAAAGCGTCAAAATCATTAATTTCAACCAAAAACACAAGATTCTATCGTTACACGTCACCTGACACGGCTGTCACGAACGAACCTTCGACCAACTCCGAGAATCTAGATCTCCCGAGTTTCGAGCGATTCTGATGCCTCAGCTCGATGATAAAGCGTCAAAATCACTCATTTCAACCAAAAACACTAGATTCTATCGTTAAACGTCACATGACGCGGCTGTGACGAACGAAACTTCGACCAACTCCGAGAATCGAGATCTCCCGAGTTTCGAGCGATTCTGCCGTCTCAGCTCGATGTAAAAGCGTCAAAATCATTCAGTTCAACCAAAAACACAAGATTCTATCGTTAAACGTCATCTGACACGGCTGTGACGAACGAAACTTCGACCAACTCCGAGAATCGAGATCTCCCGAGTTTCGAGCGATTCTGATGCCTCAGCTCGATGATAAAGCGTCAAAATCATTCATTTCAACCAAAAACACATGATTCTATCGTTAAACGTCACCTGACGCGGCTGTGCCGAACGAAACATCGACCAACTCCGAGAATCGAGATCTCCCGAGTTTCGAGCGATTCTAACATCACAGCTCAACGTAAAAGCGTCAAAATCGTTCAGTTCAACCAGAAACATAAGATTCTATCGTCAACGTTGCCTGACACAGCTGTGCCGAACGAAACTTCGACCAACTCCGAGATCTAGATCTCGCGAGTTTCGAGCGATTCTGCCGTCTCAGCTTCATGTAAAAGCGTCAAAATCATTCAGTTCAACCAAAAACACAAGATTCTATCGTTAAACGTCATCTGACACGGCTGTGACGAACGAAACTTCGACCAACTCCGAGAATCGAGATCTCCCGAGTTTCGAGCGATTCTGATGCCTCAGCTCGATGATAAAGCGTCAAAATCACTCATTTCAACCAAAAACACTAGATTCTATCGTTAAACGTCACATGACGCGGCTGTGACGAACGAAACTTCGACCAACTCCGAGAATCGAGATCTCCCGAGTTTCGAGCGATTCTGAAGTCTCAGCTCGATGTAAAAGCGTCAAAATCATTCAGTTCAACCAAAAACACAAGATTCTATCGTTAAACGTCATCTGACACGGCTGTGACGAACGAAACTTCGACCAACTCCGAGAATCGAGATCTCCCGAGTTTCGAGCGATTCTGATGCCTCAGCTCGATGATAAAGCGTCAAAATCATTCATTTCAACCAAAAACACATGATTCTATCGTTAAACGTCACCTGACGCGGCTGTGCCGAACGAAACATCGACCAACTCCGAGAATCGAGATCTCCCGAGTTTCGAGCGATTCTAACATCACAGCTCAACGTAAAAGCGTCAAAATCGTTCAGTTCAACCAGAAACATAAGATTCTATCGTTAAACGTTGCCTGACACAGCTGTGCAAAAACGAAACTTCGACCAACTGCGAGATCTAGATCTCGCGAGTTTCGAGCGTTTCTGCCGTCTCAGCTTCATGTAAAAGCGTCAAAATCATTCAGTTCAACCAAAAACACAAGATTCTATCGTTAAACGTCATCTGACACGGCTGTGAGGAACGAAACTTCGACCAACTCCGAGAATCGAGATCTCCCGAGTTTCGAGCGATTCTGATGCCTCAGCTCGATGATAAAGCGTCAAAATCACTCATTTCAACCAAAAACACTAGATTTTATCGTTAAACGTCACATGACGCGGCTGTGACGAACGAAACTTCGACCAACTCCGAGAATCGAGATCTCCCGAGTTTCGAGCGATTCTGCCGTCTCAGCTCGATGTAAAAGCGTCAAAATCATTCAGTTCAACCAAAAACACAAGATTCTATCGTTAAACGTCATCTGACACGGCTGTGACGAACGAAACTTCGACCAACTCCGAGAATAGAGATCTCCCGAGTTTCGAGCGATTCTAACATCGCAGCTCGACGTAAAAGCGTCATAATCGTTCAGTTCAACCAGAAACATAATATTCTATCGTTAAACGTCATCTGACGCGGCTGTGACGAACGAAACTTCGACCAACGCCGAGAATCGAGATCTCGCAAGTTTGGGGCGATTCTGCCGTCTCAGCTTGACGCAAAAGCGTCAAAATCATTCATTTCAACCAAAAACACAAGATTCTATCGTTAAACGTCACCTGACACGGCTGTGACGAACGAAACTTCGACCAACTCCGAGAATCGAGATCTCCCGAGTTTCGAGCGATTCTGCCGTCTCAGCTCGATGTAAAAGCGTCAAAATCATTCAGTTCAACCAAAAACACAAGATCCTATCGTTAAACGTCATCTGACACGGCTGTGACGAACGAAACTTCGACCAACTCCGAGAATCGAGATCTCCCGAGTTTCGAGCGATTCTGCCGACTCAGCTCGATGTTAAAGCGTCAAAATCATTCATTTCAACCAAAAACACAAGATTCTATCGTTAAACGTCACCTGACGCGGCTGTGACGAACGAAACTTCGACTAACTCCCAGAATCGAGATCTCCCGAGTTTCGAGCGATTCTAACATCACAGCTCAACGTAAAAGCGTCAAAATCGTTTAGTTCAACCAGAAACATAAGATTCTATCGTTAAACGTTGCCTGACACAGCTGTGCCGAACGAAACTTCGACCAACTCCGAGAATCGAGATCTCGCGAGTTTCGAGCGATTCTGCCGTCTCAGCTCGATGTAAAAGCGTCAAAATCATTCATTTCAACCAAAACCACAAGATTCTATCGTTAAACGTCACCTGCCGCAGCTGTGACGAACGAAACTTCGACTAACTCCCAGAATCGAGTTCTCCTGAGTTTCGAGCGATTCTGCCGTCTCAGCTCGATGTTAAAGCGTCAAAATCATTAATTTCAACCAAACAACAAGATTCTATCGTTAAACGTCACCTGACGCGGCTGTGACGAACGAAACATCGACCAACTCCGAGAATCGAGATCTCGCGAGTTTCGAGCGATTTTGCCGTCTCAGCTCGATGTTAAAGCGTCAAAATCATTCATTTCAACCAAACCACAAGATTCTATCGTTAAACGTCACCTGACGCGGCTGTGACGAACGAAACTTCGACCAACTCCGAGAATCGAGATCTCCCGAGTTTCGAGCGATTCTGATGCCTCAGCTCGATGATAAAGCGTCAAAATCATTCATTTCAACCAAAAACACATGATTCTATCGTTAAACGTCGCCTGACGCGGCTGTGCCGAACGAAACATCGACCAACTCCGAGAATCGAGATCTCCCGAGTTTCGAGCGATTCTAACATCACAGCTCAACGTAAAAGCGTCAAAATCGTTCAGTTCAACCAGAAACATAAGATTCTATCGTTAAACGTTGCCTGACACAGCTGTGCCGAACGAAACTTCGACCAACTCCGAGATCTAGATCTCGCGAGTTTCGAGCGATTCTGCCGTCTCAGCTTCATGTAAAAGCGTCAAAATCATTCAGTTCAACCAAAAACACAAGATTCTATCGTTAAACGTTATCTGACACGGCTGTGACGAACGAAACTTCGACCAACTCCGAGAATCGAGATCTCCCGAGTTTCGAGCGATTCTGATGCCTCAGCTCGATGATAAAGCGTCAAAATCACTCATTTCAACCAAAAACACTAGATTCTATCGTTAAACGTCACATGACGCGGCTGTGACGAACGAAACTTCGACCAACTCCGAGAATCGAGATCTCCCGAGTTTCGAGCGATTCTGAAGTCTCAGCTCGACGCAAAAGCGACAAAATCATTCATTTCAACCAAAAGCACAAGTATCAATCGTTAAACGTCATCTGACACGGCTGTGACGAACGAAACTTCGACCAACTGCGAGAATCGAGATCTCCCGAGTTTCGAACGATTCTGCCGTCTCAGCTCGATGTAAAAGCATCAAAATCATTCATTTCAACCAAAAACACAAGATTCTATCGTTAAACGTCACCTGACACGGCTGTGACGAACGAAACTTCGACCAACTCCGAGAATCGATATCTCCCGAGTTTCGAGCGATTCTGCCGTCTCAGCTCGATGTAAAAGCGTCAAAATCGTTCAGTTCAACCAGAAACATAAGATTCTATCGTTAAACGTTGCCTGACACAGCTATGCCGAACGAAACTTCGACCAACTCCGAGATCTAGATCTCGCGAGTTTCGAGCGATTCTGCCGTCTCAGCTCGATGTAAAAGCGTCAAAATCGTTCAGTTCAACCAGAAACATAAGATTCTATCGTTAAACGTTGCCTGACACAGCTGTGCCGAACGAAACTTCGACCAACTCCGAGATCTAGATCTCGCGAGTTTCGAGCGATTCTGCCGTCTCAGCTCGATGTAAAAGCGTCAAAATCATTCAGTTCAACCAAAAACACAAGATTCTATCGTTAAACGTCATCTGACACGGCTGTGACGAACGAAACTTCGACCATCTCCGAGAATCGAGATCTCCCGAGTTTCGAGCGATTCTGATGCCTCAGCTCGATGATAAAGCGTCAAAATCACTCATTCCAACCAAAAACACTAGATTCTATCGTTAAACTTCACCTGCCGCGGCTGTGACGAACGAAACTTCGACCAACTCCGAGAATCGAGATCTCCCGAGTTTCGAGCGATTCTGCCGTCTCAGCTCGATGTAAAAGCGTCAAAATCATTCATTTCAACCAAAAGCACAAGATTCTATCGTTAAACGTCACCTGACGCGGCTGTGACGATCGAAACTTCGAAAAACTCCGAGAATCTAGATCTCCCGAGTTTCGAGCGATTCTGCCGTCTCAGCTCGATGTGAAAACGTCAAAATCATTCATTTCAACCAAAACCATAAGATTCTATCGTTAAATGTCATCTGATTCGGCTGTGACGAACGAAACGTCGACCAAATCCGAGAATCGAGATCTCGCGAGTTTCGAGCGATTCTGCCGTCCCAGCTCGATGTTAAAGCGTCAAAATCATTAATTTCAACCAAAACCACAAGATTCTATCGTTAAACGTTGCCTGACACAGCTGTGCCGAACGAAACATCGACCAACTCCGAGAATCGAGATCTCCCGAGTTTCGAGCGATTCTAACATCACAGCTCAACGTAAAAGCGTCAAAATCGTTCAGTTCAACCAGAAACATAAGATTCTATCGTTAAACGTTGCCTGACACAGCTGTGCCGAACGAAACTTCGACCAACTCCGAGATCTAGATCTCGCGAGTTTCGAGCGATTCTGCCGTCTCAGCTCGATGTAAAAGCGTCAAAATCATTCAGTTCAACCAAAAACACAAGATTCTAACGTTAAACGTCATCTGACACGGCTGTGACGAACGAAACTTCGACCAACTCCGAGAATCGAGATCTCCCGAGTTTCGAGCGATTCTGATGCCTCAGCTCGATGATAAAGCGTCAAAATCACTCATTTCAACCAAAAACACTAGATTCTATCGTTAAACGTCACATGACGCGGCTGTGACGAACGAAACTTCGACCAACTCCGAGAATCGAGATCTCCCGAGTTTCGAGCGATTCTGCCGTCTCAGCTCGATGTAAAAGCGTCAAAATCATTCAGTTCAACCAAAAACACAAGATTCTATCGTTATACGTCATCTGACACGGCTGTGACGAACGAAACTTCGACCAACTCCGAGAATCGAGATCTCCCGAGTTTCGAGCGATTCTAACATCGCAGCTCGACGTAAAAGCGTCAAAATCGTTCAGTTCAACCAGAAACATAATATTCTATCGTTAAACGTCATCTGACGCGGCTGTGACGAACGAAACTTCGACCAACTGCGAGAATCGAGATCTCCCGCGTTTCGAACGATTTTGCCGTCTCAGCTCGATGTAAAAGCGTCAAAATCATTCATTTCAACCAAAAACACAAAATACAATCGTTAAACGTCATCTGAGACTGCTGTGACGAACGAAACTTCGACCAACGCCGAGAATCGAGATCTCCCGAGTTTCGAACGATTCTGCCGTCTCAGCTCGATGTAAAAGCGTCAAAATCATTCATTTCAACCAAAAACACAAGATTCTATCGTTAAACGTCACCTGACGCGGCTGTGACGAACGAAACTTCGTCCAACGCCGAGAATCGAGATCTCGCGAGTTTCGATCGATTCTGCCTTGTCAGCTCGACGTAAAATAGTCAAAATCATTCATTTAAACCAAAACCACAAGATTCTATCGTTAAACGTCAACTGCCGCGGCTGTGACGAACGAAACTTCGACTAACTCACAGAATCGAGGTCTCCCGAGTTTCGAGCGATTCTGCCGTCTTAGCTCGATGTGAAAACGTCAAAATCATTCATTTCAACCAAAACCACAAGATTCTATCGTTAAACGTCACCTGACGCGGCTGTGACGAACGAAACTTCGAAAAACTCCGAGAATCTAGATCTCCCGAGTTTCGAGCGATTCTAACATCGCAGCTCGACGTAAAAGCGTCAAAATCGTTCAGTTCAACCAGAAACATAATATTCTATCGTTAAACGTCATCTGACGCGGCTGTGACGAACGAAACTTCGACCAACTGCGAGAATCGAGATCTCCCGAGTTTCGAGCGATTCTGATGCCTCAGCTCGATGATAAAGCGTCAAAATCACTCATTTCAACCAAAAACACTAGATTCTATCGTTAAACGTCACATGACGCGGCTGTGACGAACGAAACTTCGACCAACTCCGAGAATCGAGATCTCCCGAGTTTCGAGCGATTCTGCCGTCTCAGCTCGATGTAAAAGCGTCAAAATCATTCAGTTCAACCAAAAACACAAGATTCTATCGTTAAACGTCATCTGACACGGCTGTGACGAACGAAACTTCGACCAACTCCGAGAATCGAGATCTCCCGAGTTTCGAGCGATTCTGATGCCTCAGCTCGATGATAAAGCGTCAAAATCATTCATTTCAACCAAAAACACATGATTCTATCGTTAAACGTCACCTGACGCGGCTGTGACGAACGAAACTTCGACTAACTCCCAGAATCGAGATCCCCCGAGTTTCGATCGATTCTAACATCTCAGCTCGACGTAAAAGCGTCAACATCGTTCAGTTCAACCAGAAACATAAGATTCTATCGTTAAACGTTGCCTGACACAGCTGTGCCGAACGAAACTTCGACCAACTCCGAGATCTAGATCTCGCGAGTTTCGAGCGATTCTGCCGTCTCAGCTCGATGTAAAAGCGTCAAAATCATTCAGTTCAACCAAAAACACAAGATACTATCGTTAAACGTCATCTGACACGGCTGTGACGAACGAAACTTCGACCAACTCCGAGAATCGAGATCTCCCGAGTTTCGAGCGATTCTGCCGACTCAGCTCGTTGTTAAAGCGTCAAAATCATTCATTTCAACCAAAACCACAAGATTCTATCGTTAAACGTCACCTGACACGGCTGTGACGCACGAAACATCGACCAACTCCGAGAATCGAGATCTCCCGAGTTTCGAGCGATTCTGCCGACTCAGCTCGATGTTAAAGCGTCAAAATCATTCATTTCAACCAAAAACACAAGATTCTATCGTTAAACGTCACCTGACGCGGATGTGACGAACGAAACTTCGACTAACTCCCAGAATCGAGATCTCCCGAATTTCGAGCGATTCTGCCGTCTCAGCTCGATGTTAAAGCGTCAAAATCATTAATTTCAACCAAAACCACAAGATTCTATCGTTAAACGTTGCCTGACACAGCTGTGCCGAACGAAACTTCGACCAACTCCGAGAATCTAGATCTCGCGAGTTTCGAGCGATTCTGCCGTCTCAGCTTCATGTAAAAGCGTCAATATCATTCAGTTCAACCAAAAACACAAGATTCTATCGTTAAACGTCATCTGACACGGCTGTGACGAACGAAACTTCGACCAACTCCGAGAATCGAGATCTCCCGAGTTTCGAGCGATTCTGATGCCTCAGCTCGATGATAAAGCGTCAAAATCACTCATTTCAACCAAAAACACTAGATTCTATCGTTAAACGTCACATGACGCGGCTGTGACGAACGAAACTTCGACCAACTCCGAGAATCGAGATCTCCCGAGTTTCGAGCGATTCTGAAGTCTCAGCTCGATGTAAAAGCGTCAAAATCATTCAGTTCAACCAAAAACACAAGATTCTATCGTTAAACGTCATCTGACACGGCTGTGACGAACGAAACTTCGGCCAACTCCGAGAATCGAGATCTCCCGAGTTTCGAGCGATTCTGATGCCTCAGCTCGATGATAAAGCGTCAAAATCATTCATTTCAACCAAAAACACATGATTCTATCGTTAAACGTCACCTGACGCGGCTGTGCCGAACGAAACATCGACCAACTCCGAGAATCGAGATCTCCCGAGTTTCGAGCGATTCTAACATCACAGCTCAACGTAAAAGCGTCAAAATCGTTCAGTTCAACCAGAAACATAAGATTCTATCGTTAAACGTTGCCTGACACAGCTGTGCCGAACGAAACTTCGACCAACTGCGAGATCTAGATCTCGCGAGTTTCGAGCGTTTCTGCCGTCTCAGCTTCATGTAAAAGCGTCAAAATCATTCAGTTCAACCAAAAACACAAGATTCTATCGTTAAACGTCATCTGACACGGCTGTGACGAACGAAACTTCGACCAACTCCGAGAATCGAGATCTCCCGAGTTTCGAGCGATTCTGATGCCTCAGCTCGATGATAAAGCGTCAAAATCACTCATTTCAACCAAAAACACTAGATTCTATCGTTAAACGTCACATGACGCGGCTGTGACGAACGAAACTTCGACCAACTCCGAGAATCGAGATCTCCCGAGTTTCGAGCGATTCTGCCGTCTCAGCTCGATGTAAAAGCGTCAAAATCATTCAGTTCAACCAAAAACACAAGATTCTATCGTTAAACGTCATCTGACACGGCTGTGACGAACGAAACTTCGACCAACTGCGGGAATCGAGATCTTCCGAGTTTCGAACGATTCTGCCGTCTCAGCTCTATGTAAAAGCGTCAAAATCATTAATTTCAACCAAAAACACAAGATTCTATCGTTACACGTCACCTGACACGGCTGTCACGAACGAACCTTCGACCAACTCCGAGAATCTAGATCTCCCGAGTTTCGAGCGATTCTGATGCCTCAGCTCGATGATAAAGCGTCAAAATCACTCATTTCAACCAAAAACACTAGATTCTATCGTTAAACGTCACATGACGCGGCTGTGACGAACGAAACTTCGACCAACTCCGAGAATCGAGATCTCCCGAGTTTCGAGCGATTCTGCCGTCTCAGCTCGATGTAAAAGCGTCAAAATCATTCAGTTCAACCAAAAACACAAGATTCTATCGTTAAACGTCATCTGACACGGCTGTGACGAACGAAACTTCGACCAACTCCGAGAATCGAGATCTCCCGAGTTTCGAGCGATTCTGATGCCTCAGCTCGATGATAAAGCGTCAAAATCATTTATTTCAACCAAAAACACATGATTCTATCGTTAAACGTCACCTGACGCGGCTGTGCCGAACGAAACATCGACCAACTCCGAGAATCGAGATCTCCCGAGTTTCGAGCGATTCTAACATCACAGCTCAACGTAAAAGCGTCAAAATCGTTCAGTTCAACCAGAAACATAAGATTCTATCGTCAACGTTGCCTGACACAGCTGTGCCGAACGAAACTTCGACCAACTCCGAGATCTAGATCTCGCGAGTTTCGAGCGATTCTGCCGTCTCAGCTTCATGTAAAAGCGTCAAAATCATTCAGTTCAACCAAAAACACAAGATTCTATCGTTAAACGTCATCTGACACGGCTGTGACGAACGAAACTTCGACCAACTCCGAGAATCGAGATCTCCCGAGTTTCGAGCGATTCTGATGCCTCAGCTCGATGATAAAGCGTCAAAATCACTCATTTCAACCAAAAACACTAGATTCTATCGTTAAACGTCACCTGCCGCGGCTGTGACGAACGAAACTTCGAAAAACTCCGAGAATCTAGATCTCCCGAGTTTCGAGCGATTCTGCCGTCTCAGCTCGATGTGAAAACATCAAAATCATTTATTTCAACCAAAACCACAAGATTCTATCGTTAAACGTCACCTGACGCGGCTGTGACGAACGAAACTTCGAAAAACTCCGAGAATCTAGATCTCCCGAGTTTCGAGCGATTCTGCCGTCTCAGCTCGATGTGAAAACGTCAAAATCATTCATTTCAACCAAAACCACAAGATTCTATCGTTAAACGTCACCTGACGCGGCTGTGACGAACGAAACTTCGAAAAACTCCGAGAATCTAGATCTCCCGAGTTTCGAGCGATTCTAACATCGCAGCTCGACGTAAAAGCGTCAAAATCGTTCAGTTCAACCAGAAACATAATATTCTATCGTTAAACGTCATCTGACGCGGCTGTGACGAACGAAACTTCGACCAACTGCGAGAATCGAGATCTCCCGAGTTTCGAGCGATTCTGATGCCTCAGCTCGATGATAAAGCGTCAAAATCACTCATTTCAACCAAAAACACTAGATTCTATCGTTAAACGTCACATGACGCGGCTGTGACGAACGAAACTTCGACCAACTCCGAGAATCGAGATCTCCCGAGTTTCGAGCGATTCTGCCGTCTCAGCTCGATGTAAAAGCGTCAAAATCATTCAGTTCAACCAAAAACACAAGATTCTATCGTTAAACGTCATCTGACACGGCTGTGACGAACGAAACTTCGACCAACTCCGAGAATCGAGATCTCCCGAGTTTCGAGCGATTCTGATGCCTCAGCTCGATGATAAAGCGTCAAAATCATTCATTTCAACCAAAAACACATGATTCTATCGTTAAACGTCACCTGACGCGGCTGTGACGAACGAAACTTCGACTAACTCCCAGAATCGAGATCCCCCGAGTTTCGATCGATTCTAACATCTCAGCTCGACGTAAAAGCGTCAACATCGTTCAGTTCAACCAGAAACATAAGATTCTATCGTTAAACGTTGCCTGACACAGCTGTGCCGAACGAAACTTCGACCAACTCCGAGATCTAGATCTCGCGAGTTTCGAGCGATTCTGCCGTCTCAGCTCGATGTAAAAGCGTCAAAATCATTCAGTTCAACCAAAAACACAAGATTCTATCGTTAAACGTCATCTGACACGGCTGTGACGAACGAAACTTCGACCAACTCCGAGAATCGAGATCTCCCGAGTTTCGAGCGATTCTGCCGACTCAGCTCGTTGTTAAAGCGTCAAAATCATTCATTTCAACCAAAACCACAAGATTCTATCGTTAAACGTCACCTGACACGGCTGTGACGCACGAAACATCGACCAACTCCGAGAATCGAGATCTCCCGAGTTTCGAGCGATTCTGCCGACTCAGCTCGATGTTAAAGCGTCAAAATCATTCATTTCAACCAAAAACACAAGATTCTATCGTTAAACGTCACCTGACGCGGATGTGACGAACGAAACTTCGACTAACTCCCAGAATCGAGATCTCCCGAATTTCGAGCGATTCTGCCGTCTCAGCTCGATGTTAAAGCGTCAAAATCATTAATTTCAACCAAAACCACAAGATTCTATCGTTAAACGTTGCCTGACACAGCTGTGCCGAACGAAACTTCGACCAACTCCGAGAATCTAGATCTCGCGAGTTTCGAGCGATTCTGCCGTCTCAGCTTCATGTAAAAGCGTCAAAATCATTCAGTTCAACCAAAAACACAAGATTCTATCGTTAAACGTCATCTGACACGGCTGTGACGAACGAAACTTCGACCAACTCCGAGAATCGAGATCTCCCGAGTTTCGAGCGATTCTGATGCCTCAGCTCGATGATAAAGCGTCAAAATCACTCATTTCAACCAAAAACACTAGATTCTATCGTTAAACGTCACATGACGCGGCTGTGACGAACGAAACTTCGACCAACTCCGAGAATCGAGATCTCCCGAGTTTCGAGCGATTCTGAAGTCTCAGCTCGATGTAAAAGCGTCAAAATCATTCAGTTCAACCAAAAACACAAGATTCTATCGTTAAACGTCATCTGACACGGCTGTGACGAACGAAACTTCGGCCAACTCCGAGAATCGAGATCTCCCGAGTTTCGAGCGATTCTGATGCCTCAGCTCGATGATAAAGCGTCAAAATCATTCATTTCAACCAAAAACACATGATTCTATCGTTAAACGTCACCTGACGCGGCTGTGCCGAACGAAACATCGACCAACTCCGAGAATCGAGATCTCCCGAGTTTCGAGCGATTCTAACATCACAGCTCAACGTAAAAGCGTCAAAATCGTTCAGTTCAACCAGAAACATAAGATTCTATCGTTAAACGTTGCCTGACACAGCTGTGCCGAACGAAACTTCGACCAACTGCGAGATCTAGATCTCGCGAGTTTCGAGCGTTTCTGCCGTCTCAGCTTCATGTAAAAGCGTCAAAATCATTCAGTTCAACCAAAAACACAAGATTCTATCGTTAAACGTCATCTGACACGGCTGTGACGAACGAAACTTCGACCAACTCCGAGAATCGAGATCTCCCGAGTTTCGAGCGATTCTGATGCCTCAGCTCGATGATAAAGCGTCAAAATCACTCATTTCAACCAAAAACACTAGATTCTATCGTTAAACGTCACATGACGCGGCTGTGACGAACGAAACTTCGACCAACTCCGAGAATCGAGATCTCCCGAGTTTCGAGCGATTCTGCCGTCTCAGCTCGATGTAAAAGCGTCAAAATCATTCAGTTCAACCAAAAACACAAGATTCTATCGTTAAACGTCATCTGACACGGCTGTGACGAACGAAACTTCGACCAACTGCGGGAATCGAGATCTTCCGAGTTTCGAACGATTCTGCCGTCTCAGCTCTATGTAAAAGCGTCAAAATCATTAATTTCAACCAAAAACACAAGATTCTATCGTTACACGTCACCTGACACGGCTGTCACGAACGAACCTTCGACCAACTCCGAGAATCTAGATCTCCCGAGTTTCGAGCGATTCTGATGCCTCAGCTCGATGATAAAGCGTCAAAATCACTCATTTCAACCAAAAACACTAGATTCTATCGTTAAACGTCACATGACGCGGCTGTGACGAACGAAACTTCGACCAACTCCGAGAATCGAGATCTCCCGAGTTTCGAGCGATTCTGCCGTCTCAGCTCGATGTAAAAGCGTCAAAATCATTCAGTTCAACCAAAAACACAAGATTCTATCGTTAAACGTCATCTGACACGGCTGTGACGAACGAAACTTCGACCAACTCCGAGAATCGAGATCTCCCGAGTTTCGAGCGATTCTGATGCCTCAGCTCGATGATAAAGCGTCAAAATCATTTATTTCAACCAAAAACACATGATTCTATCGTTAAACGTCACCTGACGCGGCTGTGCCGAACGAAACATCGACCAACTCCGAGAATCGAGATCTCCCGAGTTTCGAGCGATTCTAACATCACAGCTCAACGTAAAAGCGTCAAAATCGTTCAGTTCAACCAGAAACATAAGATTCTATCGTCAACGTTGCCTGACACAGCTGTGCCGAACGAAACTTCGACCAACTCCGAGATCTAGATCTCGCGAGTTTCGAGCGATTCTGCCGTCTCAGCTTCATGTAAAAGCGTCAAAATCATTCAGTTCAACCAAAAACACAAGATTCTATCGTTAAACGTCATCTGACACGGCTGTGACGAACGAAACTTCGACCAACTCCGAGAATCGAGATCTCCCGAGTTTCGAGCGATTCTGATGCCTCAGCTCGATGATAAAGCGTCAAAATCACTCATTTCAACCAAAAACACTAGATTCTATCGTTAAACGTCACATGACGCGGCTGTGACGAACGAAACTTCGACCAACTCCGAGAATCGAGATCTCCCGAGTTTCGAGCGATTCTGAAGTCTCAGCTCGATGTAAAAGCGTCAAAATCATTCAGTTCAACCAAAAACACAAGATTCTATCGTTAAACGTCATCTGACACGGCTGTGACGAACGAAACTTCGACCAACTCCGAGAATCGAGATCTCCCGAGTTTCGAGCGATTCTGATGCCTCAGCTCGATGATAAAGCGTCAAAATCATTCATTTCAACCAAAAACACATGATTCTATCGTTAAACGTCACCTGACGCGGCTGTGCCGAACGAAACATCGACCAACTCCGAGAATCGAGATCTCCCGAGTTTCGAGCGATTCTAACATCACAGCTCAACGTAAAAGCGTCAAAATCGTTCAGTTCAACCAGAAACATAAGATTCTATCGTTAAACGTTGCCTGACACAGCTGTGCCGAACGAAACTTCGACCAACTGCGAGATCTAGATCTCGCGAGTTTCGAGCGTTTCTGCCGTCTCAGCTTCATGTAAAAGCGTCAAAATCATTCAGTTCAACCAAAAACACAAGATTCTATCGTTAAACGTCATCTGACACGGCTGTGAGGAACGAAACTTCGACCAACTCCGAGAATCGAGATCTCCCGAGTTTCGAGCGATTCTGATGCCTCAGCTCGATGATAAAGCGTCAAAATCACTCATTTCAACCAAAAACACTAGATTCTATCGTTAAACGTCACATGACGCGGCTGTGACGAACGAAACTTCGACCAACTCCGAGAATCGAGATCTCCCGAGTTTCGAGCGATTCTGCCGTCTCAGCTCGATGTAAAAGCGTCAAAATCATTCAGTTCAACCAAAAACACAAGATTCTATCGTTAAACGTCATCTGACACGGCTGTGACGAACGAAACTTCGACCAACTCCGAGAATAGAGATCTCCCGAGTTTCGAGCGATTCTAACATCGCAGCTCGACGTAAAAGCGTCATAATCGTTCAGTTCAACCAGAAACATAATATTCTATCGTTAAACGTCATCTGACGCGGCTGTGACGAACGAAACTTCGACCAACTGCGAGAATCGAGATCTCCCGCGTTTCGAAAGATTTTGCCGTCTCAGCTCGATGTAAAAGCGTCAAAATCATTCATTTCAACCAAAAACACAAAATACAATCGTTAAACGTCATCTGACACGGCTGTGACGAACGAAACATCGACCAACTCCGAGAATCGAGATCTCCCGAGTTTCGAGCGATTCTGATGCCTCAGCTCGATGATAAAGCGTCAAAATCATACATTTCAACCAAAAACACATGATTCTATGGTTAAACGTCACCTGACGCGGCTGTGCCGAACGAAACATCGACCAACTCCGAGAATCGAGATCTCCCGAGTTTCGAGCGATTCTAACATCACAGCTCAACGTAAAAGCGTCAAAATCGTTCAGTTCATCCAGAAACATAAGGTTCTATCGTTAAACGTTGCCTGACACAGCTGTGCCGAACGAAACTTCGACCAACTCCGAGATCTAGATCTCGCGAGTTTCGAGCGATTCTGCCGTCTCAGCTTCATGTAAAAGCGTCAAAATCATTCAGTTCAACCAAAAACACAAGATTCTATCGTTAAACGTCATCTGACACGGCTGTGACGAACGAAACTTCGACCAACTCCGAGAATCGAGATCTCCCGAGTTTCGAGCGATTCTGATGCCTCAGCTCGATGATAAAGCGTCAAAATCACTCATTTCAACCAAAAACACAAGATTCTATCGTTAAACGTCACATGACGCGGCTGAGACGAACGAAACTTCGACCAACTCCGAGAATCGAGATCTCCCGAGTTTCGAGCGATTCTGCCGTCTCAGCTCGATGTAAAAATTTTAAAATCATTCAATTCAACCAAAAACACAAGATTCAATCGTTAAACGTCATCTGATTCGGCTGTGACGAACGAAACTTCGACCAAATCCGAGAATCGAGATCTCGCGAGTTTCGTGCGATTCTGCCGTCTCAGCTCGATGTAAAAGCGTCAAAATCATTCATTTCAACCAAAAGCACAAGTATCAATCGTTAAACGTCATCTGACACGGCTGCGACGAACGAAACTTCGACCAACGCCGAGAATCGAGATCTCGCAAGTTTGGGGCGATTCTGCCGTCTCAGCTTGACGCAAAAGCGTCAAAATCATTCATTTCAACCAAAAACACAAGATTCTATCGTTAAACGTCACCTGACACGGCTGTGACGAACGAAACTTCGACCAACTCCGAGAATCGAGATCTCCCGAGTTTCGAGCGATTCTGCCGTCTCAGCTCGATGTAAAAGCGTCAAAATCATTCAGTTCAACCAAAAACACAAGATCCTATCGTTAAACGTCATCTGACACGGCTGTGACGAACGAAACTTCGACCAACTCCGAGAATCGAGATCTCCCGAGTTTCGAGCGATTCTGCCGACTCAGCTCGATGTTAAAGCGTCAAAATCATTCATTTCAACCAAAAACACAAGATTCTATCGTTAAACGTCACCTGACGCGGCTGTGACGAACGAAACTTCGACTAACTCCCAGAATCGAGATCTCCCGAGTTTCGAGCGATTCTAACATCACAGCTCAACGTAAAAGCGTCAAAATCGTTTAGTTCAACCAGAAACATAAGATTCTATCGTTAAACGTTGCCTGACACAGCTGTGCCGAACGAAACTTCGACCAACTCCGAGAATCGAGATCTCGCGAGTTTCGAGCGATTCTGCCGTCTCAGCTCGATGTAAAAGCGTCAAAATCATTCATTTCAACCAAAACCACAAGATTCTATCGTTAAACGTCACCTGCCGCAGCTGTGACGAACGAAACTTCGACTAACTCCCAGAATCGAGTTCTCCTGAGTTTCGAGCGATTCTGCCGTCTCAGCTCGATGTTAAAGCGTCAAAATCATTAATTTCAACCAAACAACAAGATTCTATCGTTAAACGTCACCTGACGCGGCTGTGACGAACGAAACATCGACCAACTCCGAGAATCGAGATCTCGCGAGTTTCGAGCGATTTTGCCGTCTCAGCTCGATGTTAAAGCGTCAAAATCATTCATTTCAACCAAACCACAAGATTCTATCGTTAAACGTCACCTGACGCGTCTGTGACGAACGAAACTTCGACCAACTCCGAGAATCGAGATCTCCCGAGTTTCGAGCGATTCTGATGCCTCAGCTCGATGATAAAGCGTCAAAATCACTCATTTCAACCAAAAACACTAGATTCTATCGTTAAACGTCACATGACGCGGCTGTGACGAACGAAACTTCGACCAACTCCGAGAATCGAGATCTCCCGAGTTTCGAGCGATTCTGCCGTCTCAGCTCGATGTAAAAGCGTCAAAATCATTCAGTTAAAAAAAAAACACAAGATTCTATCGTTAAACGTCATCTGACACGGCTGTGACGAACGAAACTTCGACCAACTCCGAGAATCGAGATCTCCCGAGTTTCGAGCGATTCTGATGCCTCAGCTCGATGATAAAGCGTCAAAATCATTCATTTCAACCAAAAACACATGATTCTATCGTTAAACGTCACCTGACGCGGCTGTGCCGAACGAAACATCGACCAACTCCGAGAATCGAGATCTCCCGAGTTTCGAGCGATTCTGATGTTTCACAGCTCAACGTAAAAGCGTCAAAATCGTTCAGTTCAACCAGAAACATAAGATTCTATCGTTAAACGTTGCCTGACACAGCTGTGCCGAACGAAACTTCGACCAACTCCGAGATCTAGATCTCGCGACTTTCGAGCGATTCTGCCGTCTCAGCTGGATGTAAAAGCGTCAAAATCATTCAGTTCAACCAAAAACACAAGATTCTATCGTTAAACGTCATCTGACACGGCTGTGACGAACGAAACTTCGACCAACTCCGAGAATCGAGATCTCCCGAGTTTCGAGCGATTCTGATGCCTCAGCTCGATGATAAAGCGTCAAAATCATTCATTTCAACCAAAAACACATGATTCTATCGTTAAACGTCACCTGACGCGGCTGTGCCGAACGAAACATCGACCAACTCCGAGAATCGAGATCTCCCGAGTTTCGAGCGATTCTAACATCACAGCTCAACGTAAAAGCGTCAAAATCGTTCAGTTCAACCAGAAACATAAGATTCTATCGTTAAACGTTGCCTGACACAGCTGTGCCGAACGAAACTTCGACCAACTCCGAGATCTAGATCTCGCGACTTTCGAGCGATTCTGCCGTCTCAGCTGGATGTAAAAGCGTCAAAATCATTCAGTTCAACCAAAAACACAAGATTCTATCGTTAAACGTCATCTGACACGGCTGTGACGAACGAAACTTCGACCAACTCCGAGAATCGAGATCTCCCGAGTTTCGAGCGATTCTGCCGTCTCAGCTCGATGTAAAAGCGTCAAAATCATTAATTTCAACCAAAAGCACAAGTATCAATCGTTAAACGTCATCTGACACGGCTGCGACGAACGAAACTTCGACCAACTGCGGGAATCGAGATCTTCCGAGTTTCGAACGATTCTGCCGTCTCAGCTCTATGTAAAAGCGTCAAAATCATTAATTTCAACCAAAAACACAAGATTCTATCGTTACACGTCACCTGACACGGCTGTCACGAACGAACCTTCGACCAACTCCGAGAATCGAGATCTCCCGAGTTTCGAGCGATTCTGATGCCTCAGCTCGATGATAAAGCGTCAAAATCACTCATTTCAACCAAAAACACTAGATTCTATCGTTAAACGTCACATGACGCGGCTGTGACGAACGAAACTTCGACCAACTCCGAGAATCGAGATCTCCCGCGTTTCGAGCGATTCTGCCGTCTCAGCTCGATGTAAAAGCGTCAAAATCATTCAGTTCAACCAAAAACACAAGATTCTATCGTTAAACGTCATCTGACACGGCTGTGACGAACGAAACTTCGACCAACTCCGAGAATCGAGATCTCCCGAGTTTCGAGCGATTCTGATGCCTCAGCTCGATGATAAAGCGTCAAAATCATTCATTTCAACCAAAAACACATGATTCTATCGTTAAACGTCACCTGACGCGGCTGTGCCGAACGAAACATCGACCAACTCCGAGAATCGAGATCTCCCGAGTTTCGAGCGATTCTAACATCACAGCTCAACGTAAAAGCGTCAAAATCGTTCAGTTCAACCAGAAACATAAGATTCTATCGTTAAACGTTGCCTGACACAGCTGTGCCGAACGAAACTTAGACCAACTCCGAGATCTAGATCTCGCGAGTTTCGAGCGATTCTGCCGTCTCAGCTTCATGTAAAAGCGTCAAAATCATTCAGTTCAACCAAAAACACAAGATTCTATCGTTAAACGTCATCTGACACGGCTGTGACGAACGAAACTTCGACCAACTCCGAGAATCGAGATCTCCCGAGTTTCGAGCGATTCTGATGCCTCAGCTCGATGATAAAGCGTCAAAATCACTCATTTCAACCAAAAACACTAGATTCTATCGTTAAACGTCACATGACGCGGCTGTGACGAACGAAACTTCGACCAACTCCGAGAATCGAGATCTCCCGAGTTTCGAGCGATTCTGCCGTCTCAGCTCGATGTAAAAGCGTCAAAATCATTCAGTTCAACCAAAAACACAAGATTCTATCGTTAAACGTCATCTGACACGGCTGTGACGAACGAAACTTCGACCAACTCCGAGAATCGAGATCTCCCGAGTTTCGAGCGATTCTGATGCCTCAGCTCGATGATAAAGCGTCAAAATCACTCATTTCAACCAAAAACACTAGATTCTATCGTTAAACGTCACATGACGCGGCTGTGACGAACGAAACTTCGACCAACTCCGAGAATCGAGATCTCCCGAGTTTCGAGCGATTCTGCCGTCTCAGCTCGATGTAAAAGCGTCAAAATCATTCAGTTCAACAAAAACACAAGATTCTATCGTTAAACGTCACCTGACACGGCTGTGACGCACGAAACATCGACCAACTCCGAGAATCGAGATCTCGCGAGTTTCGAGCGATTTTGCCGTCTCAGCTCGATATAAAAACGTCAAAATCATTCATTTCGACCAAAAACACAAGATTCTATCGTTAAACGTCACCTGACGCGTCTGTGACGAACGAAACTTCGACCAACTCCGAGAATCGAGATCTCCCGAGTTTCGAGCGATTCTGATGCCTCAGCTCGATGATAAAGCGTCAAAATCACTCATTTCAACCAAAAACACTAGATTCTATCGTTAAACGTCACATGACGCGGCTGTGACGAACGAAACTTCGACCAACTCCGAGAATCGAGATCTCCCGAGTTTCGAGCGATTCTGCCGTCTCAGCTCGATGTAAAAGCGTCAAAATCATTCAGTTCAAAAAAAAACACAAGATTCTATCGTTAAACGTCATCTGACACGGCTGTGACGAACGAAACTTCGACCAACTCCGAGAATCGAGATCTCCCGAGTTTCGAGCGATTCTGATGCCTCAGCTCGATGATAAAGCGTCAAAATCATTCATTTCAACCAAAAACACATGATTCTATCGTTAAACGTCACCTGACGCGGCTGTGCCGAACGAAACATCGACCAACTCCGAGAATCGAGATCTCCCGAGTTTCGAGCGATTCTGATGTTTCACAGCTCAACGTAAAAGCGTCAAAATCGTTCAGTTCAACCAGAAACATAAGATTCTATCGTTAAACGTTGCCTGACACAGCTGTGCCGAACGAAACTTCGACCAACTCCGAGATCTAGATCTCGCGACTTTCGAGCGATTCTGCCGTCTCAGCTGGATGTAAAAGCGTCAAAATCATTCAGTTCAACCAAAAACACAAGATTCTATCGTTAAACGTCATCTGACACGGCTGTGACGAACGAAACTTCGACCAACTCCGAGAATCGAGATCTCCCGAGTTTCGAGCGATTCTGATGCCTCAGCTCGATGATAAAGCGTCAAAATCATTCATTTCAACCAAAAACACATGATTCTATCGTTAAACGTCACCTGACGCGGCTGTGCCGAACGAAACATCGACCAACTCCGAGAATCGAGATCTCCCGAGTTTCGAGCGATTCTAACATCACAGCTCAACGTAAAAGCGTCAAAATCGTTCAGTTCAACCAGAAACATAAGATTCTATCGTTAAACGTTGCCTGACACAGCTGTGCCGAACGAAACTTCGACCAACTCCGAGATCTAGATCTCGCGACTTTCGAGCGATTCTGCCGTCTCAGCTGGATGTAAAAGCGTCAAAATCATTCAGTTCAACCAAAAACACAAGATTCTATCGTTAAACGTCATCTGACACGGCTGTGACGAACGAAACTTCGACCAACTCCGAGAATCGAGATCTCCCGAGTTTCGAGCGATTCTGCCGTCTCAGCTCGATGTAAAAGCGTCAAAATCATTAATTTCAACCAAAAGCACAAGTATCAATCGTTAAACGTCATCTGACACGGCTGCGACGAACGAAACTTCGACCAACTGCGGGAATCGAGATCTTCCGAGTTTCGAACGATTCTGCCGTCTCAGCTCTATGTAAAAGCGTCAAAATCATTAATTTCAACCAAAAACACAAGATTCTATCGTTACACGTCACCTGACACGGCTGTCACGAACGAACCTTCGACCAACTCCGAGAATCGAGATCTCCCGAGTTTCGAGCGATTCTGATGCCTCAGCTCGATGATAAAGCGTCAAAATCACTCATTTCAACCAAAAACACTAGATTCTATCGTTAAACGTCACATGACGCGGCTGTGACGAACGAAACTTCGACCAACTCCGAGAATCGAGATCTCCCGCGTTTCGAGCGATTCTGCCGTCTCAGCTCGATGTAAAAGCGTCAAAATCATTCAGTTCAACCAAAAACACAAGATTCTATCGTTAAACGTCATCTGACACGGCTGTGACGAACGAAACTTCGACCAACTCCGAGAATCGAGATCTCCCGAGTTTCGAGCGATTCTGATGCCTCAGCTCGATGATAAAGCGTCAAAATCACTCATTTCAACCAAAAACACTAGATTCTATCGTTAAACGTCACATGACGCGGCTGTGACGAACGAAACTTCGACCAACTCCGAGAATCGAGATCTCCCGAGTTTCGAGCGATTCTGCCGTCTCAGCTCGATGTAAAAGCGTCAAAATCATTCAGTTCAACAAAAACACAAGATTCTATCGTTAAACGTCACCTGACACGGCTGTGACGCACGAAACATCGACCAACTCCGAGAATCGAGATCTCCCGAGTTTCGAGCGATTCTGCCGACTCAGCTCGATGTTAAAGCGTCAAAATCATTCATTTCAACCAAAAACACAAGATTCTGTCGTTAAACGTCACCTGACGCGGATGTGACGAACGAAACTTCGACTAACTCCCAGAATCAAGATCTCCCGAGTTTCGAGCGATTCTGCCGTCTCAGCTCGATGTTAAAGCGTCAAAATCATTAATTTCAACCAAAACCACAAGATTCTATCGTTAAACGTTGCCTGACACAGCTGTGCCGAACGAAACTTCGACCAACTCCGAGAATCTAGATCTCGCGAGTTTCGAGCGATTCTGCCGTCTCAGCTCGATGTAAAAGCGTCAACATCATTCATTTCAACCAAAAACACAAGATTCTATCGTTAAACGTCACCTGACACGGCTGTGACGAACGAAACATCGACCAACTCCGAGAATCGAGATCTCGCGAGTTTCGAACGATTTTGCCGTCTCAGCTCGATGTAAAAACGTCAAAATCATTCATTTCGACCAAAAACACAAGATTCTATCGTTAAACGTCACCTGACGCGTCTGTGACGAACGAAACTTCGACCAACTCCGAGAATCGAGATCTCCCGAGTTTCGAGCGTTCTGCCGTCTCAGCTCGATGTGAAAACGTCAAAATCATTCATTTCAACCAAAACCACAAGATTCTATCGTTAAACGTCACCTGACGCGGCTGTGACGAACGAAACTTCGAAAAACTCCGAGAATCTAGATCTCCCGAGTTTCGAGCGATTCTAACATCGCAGCTCGAGGTAAAAGCGTCAAAATCGTTCAGTTCAACCAGAAACAAAATATTCTATCGTTAAACGTCATCTGACGCGGCTGTGACGAACGAAACTTCGACCAACTCCGAGAATCGAGATCTCCCGAGTTTCGAGCGATTCTGATGCCTCAGCTCGATGATAAAGCGTCAAAATCACTCATTTCAACCAAAAACACAAGATTCTATCGTTAAACGTCACATGACGCGGCTGAGACGAACGAAACTTCGACCAACTCCGAGAATCGATATCTCCCGAGTTTCGAGCGATTCTGCCGTCTCAGCTCGATGTAAAAATGTTAAAATCATTCAATTCAACCAAAAACACAAGATTCAATCGTTAAACGTCATCTGATTCGGCTGTGACGAACGAAACTTCGACCAAATCCGAGAATCGAGATCTCGCGAGTTTCGTGCGATTCTGCCGTCTCAGCTCGATGTAAAAGCGTCAAAATCATTCATTTCAACCAAAAGCACAAGTATCAATCGTTAAACGTCATCTGACACGGCTGCGACGAACGAAACTTCGACCAACGCCGAGAATCGAGATCTCGCAAGTTTGGGGCGATTCTGCCGTCTCAGCTTGACGCAAAAGCGTCAAAATCATTCATTTCAACCAAAAACACAAGATTCTATCGTTAAACGTCACCTGACACGGCTGTGACGAACGAAACTTCGACCAACTCCGAGAATCGAGATCTCCCGAGTTTCGAGCGATTCTGCCGTCTCAGCTCGATGTAAAAGCGTCAAAATCATTCAGTTCAACCAAAAACACAAGATCCTATCGTTAAACGTCATCTGACACGGCTGTGACGAACGAAACTTCGACCAACTCCGAGAATCGAGATCTCCCGAGTTTCGAGCGATTCTGCCGACTCAGCTCGATGTTAAAGCGTCAAAATCATTCATTTCAACCAAAAACACAAGATTCTATCGTTAAACGTCACCTGACGCGGCTGTGACGAACGAAACTTCGACTAACTCCCAGAATCGAGATCTCCCGAGTTTCGAGCGATTCTAACATCACAGCTCAACGTAAAAGCGTCAAAATCGTTTAGTTCAACCAGAAACATAAGATTCTATCGTTAAACGTTGCCTGACACAGCTGTGCCGAACGAAACTTCGACCAACTCCGAGATCTAGATCTCGCGAGTTTCGAGCGATTCTGCCGTCTCAGCTCGATGTAAAAGCGTCAAAATCATTCAGTTCAACCAAAAACACAATATTCTATCGTTAAACGTCATCTGACACGGCTGTGACGAACGAAACTTCGACCAACTCCGAGAATCGAGATCTCCCGAGTTTCGAGCGATTCTGCCGACTCAGCTCGTTGTTAAAGCGTCAAAATCATTCATTTCAACCAAAACCACAAGATTCTATCGTTAAACGTCACCTGACACGGCTGTGACGCACGAAACATCGACCAACTCCGAGAATCGAGATCTCCCGAGTTTCGAGCGATTCTGCCGACTCAGCTCGATGTTAAAGCGTCAAAATCATTCATTTCAACCAAAAACACAAGATTCTATCGTTAAACGTCACCTGACGCGGATGTGACGAACGAAACTTCGACTAACTCCCAGAATCGAGATCTCCCGAATTTCGAGCGATTCTGCCGTCTCAGCTCGATGTTAAAGCGTCAAAATCATTAATTTCAACCAAAACCACAAGATTCTATCGTTAAACGTTGCCTGACACAGCTGTGCCGAACGAAACTTCGACCAACTCCGAGAATCTAGATCTCGCGAGTTTCGAGCGATTCTGCCGTCTCAGCTCGATGTAAAAGCGTCAACATCATTCATTTCAACCAAAAACACAAGATTCTATCGTTAAACGTCACCTGACACGGCTGTGACGAACGAAACATCGACCAACTCCGAGAATCGAGATCTCGCGAGTTTCGAGCGATTTTGCCGTCTCAGCTCGATATAAAAACGTCAAAATCATTCATTTCGACCAAAAACACAAGATTCTATCGTTAAACGTCACCTGACGCGTCTGTGACGAACGAAACTTCGACCAACTCCGAGAATCGAGATCTCCCGAGTTTCGAGCGATTCTGATGCCTCAGCTCGATGATAAAGCGTCAAAATCACTCATTTCAACCAAAAACACTAGATTCTATCGTTAAACGTCACATGACGCGGCTGTGACGAACGAAACTTCGACCAACTCCGAGAATCGAGATCTCCCGAGTTTCGAGCGATTCTGCCGTCTCAGCTCGATGTAAAAGCGTCAAAATCATTCAGTTCAAAAAAAAACACAAGATTCTATCGTTAAACGTCATCTGACACGGCTGTGACGAACGAAACTTCGACCAACTCCGAGAATCGAGATCTCCCGAGTTTCGAGCGATTCTGATGCCTCAGCTCGATGATAAAGCGTCAAAATCATTCATTTCAACCAAAAACACATGATTCTATCGTTAAACGTCACCTGACGCGGCTGTGCCGAACGAAACATCGACCAACTCCGAGAATCGAGATCTCCCGAGTTTCGAGCGATTCTAACATCACAGCTCAACGTAAAAGCGTCAAAATCGTTCAGTTCAACCAGAAACATAAGATTCTATCGTTAAACGTTGCCTGACACAGCTGTGCCGAACGAAACTTCGACCAACTCCGAGATCTAGATCTCGCGACTTTCGAGCGATTCTGCCGTCTCAGCTGGATGTAAAAGCGTCAAAATCATTCAGTTCAACCAAAAACACAAGATTCTATCGTTAAACGTCATCTGACACGGCTGTGACGAACGAAACTTCGACCAACTCCGAGAATCGAGATCTCCCGAGTTTCGAGCGATTCTGATGCCTCAGCTCGATGATAAAGCGTCAAAATCATTCATTTCAACCAAAAACACATGATTCTATCGTTAAACGTCACCTGACGCGGCTGTGCCGAACGAAACATCGACCAACTCCGAGAATCGAGATCTCCCGAGTTTCGAGCGATTCTAACATCACAGCTCAACGTAAAAGCGTCAAAATCGTTCAGTTCAACCAGAAACATAAGATTCTATCGTTAAACGTTGCCTGACACAGCTGTGCCGAACGAAACTTCGACCAACTCCGAGATCTAGATCTCGCGACTTTCGAGCGATTCTGCCGTCTCAGCTGGATGTAAAAGCGTCAAAATCATTCAGTTCAACCAAAAACACAAGATTCTATCGTTAAACGTCATCTGACACGGCTGTGACGAACGAAACTTCGACCAACTCCGAGAATCGAGATCTCCCGAGTTTCGAGCGATTCTGCCGTCTCAGCTCGATGTAAAAGCGTCAAAATCATTAATTTCAACCAAAAGCACAAGTATCAATCGTTAAACGTCATCTGACACGGCTGCGACGAACGAAACTTCGACCAACTGCGGGAATCGAGATCTTCCGAGTTTCGAACGATTCTGCCGTCTCAGCTCTATGTAAAAGCGTCAAAATCATTAATTTCAACCAAAAACACAAGATTCTATCGTTACACGTCACCTGACACGGCTGTCACGAACGAACCTTCGACCAACTCCGAGAATCGAGATCTCCCGAGTTTCGAGCGATTCTGATGCCTCAGCTCGATGATAAAGCGTCAAAATCACTCATTTCAACCAAAAACACTAGATTCTATCGTTAAACGTCACATGACGCGGCTGTGACGAACGAAACTTCGACCAACTCCGAGAATCGAGATCTCCCGAGTTTCGAGCGATTCTGCCGTCTCAGCTCGATGTAAAAGCGTCAAAATCATTCAGTTCAACCAAAAACACAAGATTCTATCGTTAAACGTCATCTGACACGGCTGTGACGAACGAAACTTCGACCAACTCCGAGAATCGAGATCTCCCGAGTTTCGAGCGATTCTGATGCCTCAGCTCGATGATAAAGCGTCAAAATCACTCATTTCAACCAAAAACACTAGATTCTATCGTTAAACGTCACATGACGCGGCTGTGACGAACGAAACTTCGACCAACTCCGAGAATCGAGATCTCCCGAGTTTCGAGCGATTCTGCCGTCTCAGCTCGATGTAAAAGCGTCAAAATCATTCAGTTCAACCAAAAACACAAGATTCTATCGTTAAACGTCACCTGACACGGCTGTGACGCACGAAACATCGACCAACTCCGAGAATCGAGATCTCCCGAGTTTCGAGCGATTCTGCCGACTCAGCTCGATGTTAAAGCGTCAAAATCATTCATTTCAACCAAAAACACAAGATTCTATCGTTAAACGTCACCTGACGCGGATGTGACGAACGAAACTTCGACTAACTCCCAGAATCAAGATCTCCCGAGTTTCGAGCGATTCTGCCGTCTCAGCTCGATGTTAAAGCGTCAAAATCATTAATTTCAACCAAAACCACAAGATTCTATCGTTAAACGTTGCCTGACACAGCTGTGCCGAACGAAACTTCGACCAACTCCGAGAATCTAGATCTCGCGAGTTTCGAGCGATTCTGCCGTCTCAGCTCGATGTAAAAGCGTCAACATCATTCATTTCAACCAAAAACACAAGATTCTATCGTTAAACGTCACCTGACACGGCTGTGACGAACGAAACATCGACCAACTCCGAGAATCGAGATCTCGCGAGTTTCGAACGATTTTGCCGTCTCAGCTCGATGTAAAAACGTCAAAATCATTCATTTCGACCAAAAACACAAGATTCTATCGTTAAACGTCACCTGACGCGTCTGTGACGAACGAAACTTCGACCAACTCCGAGAATCGAGATCTCCCGAGTTTCGAGCGATTCTGCCGTCTCAGCTCGATGTGAAAACGTCAAAATCATTCATTTAAAAAAAAACCACAAGATTCTATCGTTAAACGTCACCTGACGCGGCTGTGACGAACGAAACTTCGAAAAACTCCGAGAATCTAGATCTCCCGAGTTTCGAGCGATTCTAACATCGCAGCTCGAGGTAAAAGCGTCAAAATCGTTCAGATCAACCAGAAACAAAATATTCTATCGTTAAACGTCATCTGACGCGGCTGTGACGAACGAAACTTCGACCAACTCCGAGAATCGAGATCTCCCGAGTTTCGAGCGATTCTGATGCCTCAGCTCGATGATAAAGCGTCAAAATCACTCATTTCAACCAAAAACACAAGATTCTATCGTTAAACGTCACATGACGCGGCTGAGACGAACGAAACTTCGACCAACTCCGAGAATCGATATCTCCCGAGTTTCGAGCGATTCTGCCGTCTCAGCTCGATGTAAAAATGTTAAAATCATTCAATTCAACCAAAAACACAAGATTCAATCGTTAAACGTCATCTGATTCGGCTGTGACGAACGAAACTTCGACCAAATCCGAGAATCGAGATCTCGCGAGTTTCGTGCGATTCTGCCGTCTCAGCTCGATGTAAAAGCGTCAAAATCATTCATTTCAACCAAAAGCACAAGTATCAATCGTTAAACGTCATCTGACACGGCTGCGACGAACGAAACTTTGACCAACGCCGAGAATCGAGATCTCGCAAGTTTGGGGCGATTCTGCCGTCTCAGCTTGACGCAAAAGCGTCAAAATCATTCATTTCAACCAAAAACACAAGATTCTATCGTTAAACGTCACCTGACACGGCTGTGACGAACGAAACTTCGACCAACTCCGAGAATCGAGATCTCCCGAGTTTCGAGCGATTCTGCCGTCTCAGCTCGATGTAAAAGCGTCAAAATCATTCAGTTCAACCAAAAACACAAGATCCTATCGTTAAACGTCATCTGACACGGCTGTGACGAACGAAACTTCGACCAACTCCGAGAATCGAGATCTCCCGAGTTTCGAGCGATTCTGCCGACTCAGCTCGATGTTAAAGCGTCAAAATCATTCATTTCAACCAAAAACACAAGATTCTATCGTTAAACGTCACCTGACGCGGCTGTGACGAACGAAACTTCGACTAACTCCCAGAATCGAGATCTCCCGAGTTTCGAGCGATTCTAACATCACAGCTCAACGTAAAAGCGTCAAAATCGTTTAGTTCAACCAGAAACATAAGATTCTATCGTTAAACGTTGCCTGACACAGCTGTGCCGAACGAAACTTCGACCAACTCCGAGATCTAGATCTCGCGAGTTTCGAGCGATTCTGCCGTCTCAGCTCGATGTAAAAGCGTCAAAATCATTCAGTTCAACCAAAAACACAATATTCTATCGTTAAACGTCATCTGACACGGCTGTGACGAACGAAACTTCGACCAACTCCGAGAATCGAGATCTCCCGAGTTTCGAGCGATTCTGCCGACTCAGCTCGTTGTTAAAGCGTCAAAATCATTCATTTCAACCAAAACCACAAGATTCTATCGTTAAACGTCACCTGACACGGCTGTGACGCACGAAACATCGACCAACTCCGAGAATCGAGATCTCCCGAGTTTCGAGCGATTCTGCCGACTCAGCTCGATGTTAAAGCGTCAAAATCATTCATTTCAACCAAAAACACAAGATTCTATCGTTAAACGTCACCTGACGGGGATGTGACGAACGAAACTTCGACTAACTCCCAGAATCGAGATCTCCCGAATTTCGAGCGATTCTGCCGTCTCAGCTCGATGTTAAAGCGTCAAAATCATTAATTTCAACCAAAACCACAAGATTCTATCGTTAAACGTTGCCTGACACAGCTGTGCCGAACGAAACTTCGACCAACTCCGAGAATCTAGATCTCGCGAGTTTCGAGCGATTCTGCCGTCTCAGCTCGATGTAAAAGCGTCAACATCATTCATTTCAACCAAAAACACAAGATTCTATCGTTAAACGTCACCTGACACGGCTGTGACGAACGAAACATCGACCAACTCCGAGAATCGAGATCTCGCGAGTTTCGAACGATTTTGCCGTCTCAGCTCGATATAAAAACGTCAAAATCATTCATTTCGACCAAAAACACAAGATTCTATCGTTAAACGTCACCTGACGCGTCTGTGACGAACGAAACTTCGACCAACTCCGAGAATCGAGATCTCCCGAGTTTCGAGCGATTCTGCCGTCTCAGCTCGATGTGAAAACGTCAAAATCATTCATTTAAAAAAAAACCACAAGATTCTATCGTTAAACGTCACCTGACGCGGCTGTGACGAACGAAACTTCGAAAAACTCCGAGAATCTAGATCTCCCGAGTTTCGAGCGATTCTAACATCGCAGCTCGAGGTAAAAGCGTCAAAATCGTTCAGATCAACCAGAAACAAAATATTCTATCGTTAAACGTCATCTGACGCGGCTGTGACGAACGAAACTTCGACCAACTCCGAGAATCGAGATCTCCCGAGTTTCGAGCGATTCTGATGCCTCAGCTCGATGATAAAGCGTCAAAATCACTCATTTCAACCAAAAACACAAGATTCTATCGTTAAACGTCACATGACGCGGCTGAGACGAACGAAACTTCGACCAACTCCGAGAATCGATATCTCCCGAGTTTCGAGCGATTCTGCCGTCTCAGCTCGATGTAAAAATGTTAAAATCATTCAATTCAACCAAAAACACAAGATTCAATCGTTAAACGTCATCTGATTCGGCTGTGACGAACGAAACTTCGACCAAATCCGAGAATCGAGATCTCGCGAGTTTCGTGCGATTCTGCCGTCTCAGCTCGATGTAAAAGCGTCAAAATCATTCATTTCAACCAAAAGCACAAGTATCAATCGTTAAACGTCATCTGACACGGCTGCGACGAACGAAACTTTGACCAACGCCGAGAATCGAGATCTCGCAAGTTTGGGGCGATTCTGCCGTCTCAGCTTGACGCAAAAGCGTCAAAATCATTCATTTCAACCAAAAACACAAGATTCTATCGTTAAACGTCACCTGACACGGCTGTGACGAACGAAACTTCGACCAACTCCGAGAATCGAGATCTCCCGAGTTTCGAGCGATTCTGCCGTCTCAGCTCGATGTAAAAGCGTCAAAATCATTCAGTTCAACCAAAAACACAAGATCCTATCGTTAAACGTCATCTGACACGGCTGTGACGAACGAAACTTCGACCAACTCCGAGAATCGAGATCTCCCGAGTTTCGAGCGATTCTGCCGACTCAGCTCGATGTTAAAGCGTCAAAATCATTCATTTCAACCAAAAACACAAGATTCTATCGTTAAACGTCACCTGACGCGGCTGTGACGAACGAAACTTCGACTAACTCCCAGAATCGAGATCTCCCGAGTTTCGAGCGATTCTAACATCACAGCTCAACGTAAAAGCGTCAAAATCGTTTAGTTCAACCAGAAACATAAGATTCTATCGTTAAACGTTGCCTGACACAGCTGTGCCGAACGAAACTTCGACCAACTCCGAGATCTAGATCTCGCGAGTTTCGAGCGATTCTGCCGTCTCAGCTCGATGTAAAAGCGTCAAAATCATTCAGTTCAACCAAAAACACAATATTCTATCGTTAAACGTCATCTGACACGGCTGTGACGAACGAAACTTCGACCAACTCCGAGAATCGAGATCTCCCGAGTTTCGAGCGATTCTGCCGACTCAGCTCGTTGTTAAAGCGTCAAAATCATTCATTTCAACCAAAACCACAAGATTCTATCGTTAAACGTCACCTGACACGGCTGTGACGCACGAAACATCGACCAACTCCGAGAATCGAGATCTCCCGAGTTTCGAGCGATTCTGCCGACTCAGCTCGATGTTAAAGCGTCAAAATCATTCATTTCAACCAAAAACACAAGATTCTATCGTTAAACGTCACCTGACGGGGATGTGACGAACGAAACTTCGACTAACTCCCAGAATCGAGATCTCCCGAATTTCGAGCGATTCTGCCGTCTCAGCTCGATGTTAAAGCGTCAAAATCATTAATTTCAACCAAAACCACAAGATTCTATCGTTAAACGTTGCCTGACACAGCTGTGCCGAACGAAACTTCGACCAACTCCGAGAATCTAGATCTCGCGAGTTTCGAGCGATTCTGCCGTCTCAGCTCGATGTAAAAGCGTCAACATCATTCATTTCAACCAAAAACACAAGATTCTATCGTTAAACGTCACCTGACACGGCTGTGACGAACGAAACATCGACCAACTCCGAGAATCGAGATCTCGCGAGTTTCGAACGATTTTGCCGTCTCAGCTCGATATAAAAACGTCAAAATCATTCATTTCGACCAAAAACACAAGATTCTATCGTTAAACGTCACCTGACGCGTCTGTGACGAACGAAACTTCGACCAACTCCGAGAATCGAGATCTCCCGAGTTTCGAGCGATTCTGATGCCTCAGCTCGATGATAAAGCGTCAAAATCACTCATTTCAACCAAAAACACTAGATTCTATCGTTAAACGTCACATGACGCGGCTGTGACGAACGAAACTTCGACCAACTCCGAGAATCGAGATCTCCCGAGTTTCGAGCGATTCTGCCGTCTCAGCTCGATGTAAAAGCGTCAAAATCATTCAGTTCAACCAAAAACACAAGATTCTATCGTTAAACGTCATCTGACACGGCTGTGACGAACGAAACTTCGACCAACTCCGAGAATCGAGATCTCCCGAGTTTCGAGCGATTCTGATGCCTCAGCTCGATGATAAAGCGTCAAAATCATTCATTTCAACCAAAAACACATGATTCTATCGTTAAACGTCACCTGACGCGGCTGTGCCGAACGAAACATCGACCAACTCCGAGAATCGAGATCTCCCGAGTTTCGAGCGATTCTAACATCACAGCTCAACGTAAAAGCGTCAAAATCGTTCAGTTCAACCAGAAACATAAGATTCTATCGTTAAACGTTGCCTGACACAGCTGTGCCGAACGAAACTTCGACCAACTCCGAGATCTAGATCTCGCGAGTTTCGAGCGATTCTGCCGTCTCAGCTCGATGTAAAAGCGTCAAAATCATTCAGTTCAACCAAAAACACAAGATTCAATCGTTAAACGTCATCTGATTCGGCTGTGACGAACGAAACGTCGACCAAATACGAGAATCGAGATCTCGCGAGTTTCGAGCGATTCTGCCGTCTCAGCTCGATGTAAAAGCGTCAAAATCATTCATTTCAACCAAAAACACAAGATTCTATCGTTACACGTCACCTGACGCGGATGTGACGAACGAAACTTCGTCCAACACCGAGAATCGAGATCTCGCGAGTTTCGAGCGATTCTGCCGTCTCAGCTCGATGTAAAAACATCAAAATAATTAATTTCAACCAAAAACACAAGATTCAATCGTTAAACGTTGCCTGACACAGCTGTGCCGAACGAAACTTCGACCAACTCCGAGAATCTAGATCTCGCGAGTTTCGAGCGATTCTGCCGTCTCAGCTCGATGTAAAAGCGTCAAAATCATTCAGTTCAACCAAAAACACAAGATTCTATCGTTAAACGTCATCTGACACGGCTGTGATGAACGAAACTTCGACCAACTCCGAGAATCGAGATCTCCCGAGTTTCGAGCGATTCTAACATCACAGCTCAACGTAAAAGCGTCAAAATCGTTCAGTTCAACCAGAAACATAAGATTCTATCGTTAAACGTTGCCTGACACAGCTGTGCCGAACGAAACTTCGACCAACTCCGAGAATCGAGATCTCGCGAGTTTCGAGCGATTCTGATGCCTCAGCTCGATGATAAAGCGTCAAAATCATTCATTTCAACCAAAAACACATGATTCTATCGTTAAACGTCACCTGACGCGGCTGTGACGAACGAAACTTCGACTAACTCCCAGAATCGAGATCCCCCGAGTTTCGATCGATTCTAACATCTCAGCTCGACGTAAAAGCGTCAACATCGTTCAGTTCAACCAGAAACATAAGATTTTATAGTTAAACGTTGCCTGACACAGCTGTGCCGAACGAAACTTCGACCAACTCCGAGATCTAGATCTCGCGAGTTTCGAGCGATTCTGCCGTCTCAGCTCGATGTAAAAACGTCAAAGTCATTCATTTCAACCAAAACCACAAGATTCTATCGTTAAACGTCAACTGCCGCGGCTGTGACGAACGAAACTTCGACTAACTCCCAGAATCGAGGTCTCCCGAGTTTCGAGCGATTCTGCCGTCTTAGCTCGATGTTAAAGCGTCAAAATCATTCATTTCAACCAAAACCACAAGATTCTATAGTTAAACGTCACCTGCCGCGGCTGTGACGAACGAAACTTCGAAAAACTCCGAGAATCTAGATCTCCCGAGTTTCGAGCGATTCTGCCGTCTCAGCTCGATGTGAAAACATCAAAATCATTAATTTCAACCAAAACCACAAGATTCTATCGTTAAACGTCACCTGACGCGGCTGTGACGAACGAAACTTCGAAAAACTCCGAGAATCTAGATCTCCCGAGTTTCGAGCGATTCTGCCGTCTCAGCTCGATGTGAAAACGTCAAAATCATTCATTTCAACCAAAACCACAAGATTCTATCGTTAAACGTCACCTGACGCGGCTGTGACGAACGAAACTTCGAAAAACTCCGAGAATCTAGATCTCCCGAGTTTCGAGCGATTCTAACATCGCAGCTCGACGTAAAAGCGTCAAAATCGTTCAGTTCAACCAGAAACATAATATTCTATCGTTAAACGTCATCTGACGCGGCTGTGACGAACGAAACTTCGACCAACTGCGAGAATCGAGATCTCCCGAGTTTCGAGCGATTCTGATGCCTCAGCTCGATGATAAAGCGTCAAAATCACTCATTTCAACCAAAAACACTAGATTCTATCGTTAAACGTCACATGACGCGGCTGTGACGAACGAAACTTCGACCAACTCCGAGAATCGAGATCTCCCGAGTTTCGAGCGATTCTGCCGTCTCAGCTCGATGTAAAAGCGTCAAAATCATTCAGTTCAACCAAAAACACAAGATTCTATCGTTAAACGTCATCTGACACGGCTGTGACGAACGAAACTTCGACCAACTCCGAGAATCGAGATCTCCCGAGTTTCGAGCGATTCTGCCGACTCAGCTCGATGTTAAAGCGTCAAAATCATTCATTTCAACCAAAAACACAAGATTCTATCGTTAAACGTCACCTGACGCGGATGTGACGAACGAAACTTCGACTAACTCCCAGAATCGAGATCTCCCGAATTTCGAGCGATTCTGCCGTCTCAGCTCGATGTTAAAGCGTCAAAATCATTAATTTCAACCAAAACCACAAGATTCTATCGTTAAACGTTGCCTGACACAGCTGTGCCGAACGAAACTTCGACCAACTCCGAGAATCTAGATCTCGCGAGTTTCGAGCGATTCTGCCGTCTCAGCTCGATGTAAAAGCGTCAACATCATTCATTTCAACCAAAAACACAAGATTCTATCGTTAAACGTCACCTGACACGGCTGTGACGAACGAAACATCGACCAACTCCGAGAATCGAGATCTCGCGAGTTTCGAGCGATTTTGCCGTCTCAGCTCGATATAAAAACGTCAAAATCATTCATTTCGACCAAAAACACAAGATTCTATCGTTAAACGTCACCTGACGCGTCTGTGACGAACGAAACTTCGACCAACTCCGAGAATCGAGATCTCCCGAGTTTCGAGCGATTCTGATGCCTCAGCTCGATGATAAAGCGTCAAAATCACTCATTTCAACCAAAAACACTAGATTCTATCGTTAAACGTCACATGACGCGGCTGTGACGAACGAAACTTCGACTAACTCCCAGAATCGAGATCTCCCGAATTTCGAGCGATTCTGCCGTCTCAGCTCGATGTTAAAGCGTCAAAATCATTAATTTCAACCAAAACCACAAGATTCTATCGTTAAACGTTGCCTGACACAGCTGTGCCGAACGAAACTTCGACCAACTCCGAGAATCTAGATCTCGCGAGTTTCGAGCAATTCTGCCGTCTCAGCTCGATGTAAAAGCGTCAACATCATTCATTTCAACCAAAAACACAAGATTCTATCGTTAAACGTCACCTGACACGGCTGTGACGAACGAAACATCGACCAACTCCGAGAATCGAGATCTCGCGAGTTTCGAGCGATTTTGCCGTCTCAGCTCGATATAAAAACGTCAAAATCATTCATTTCGACCAAAAACACAAGATTCTATCGTTAAACGTCACCTGACGCGTCTGTGACGAACGAAACTTCGACCAACTCCGAGAATCGAGATCTCCCGAGTTTCGAGCGATTCTGATGCCTCAGCTCGATGATAAAGCGTCAAAATCACTCATTTCAACCAAAAACACTAGATTCTATCGTTAAACGTCACATGACGCGGCTGTGACGAACGAAACTTCGACCAACTCCGAGAATCGAGATCTCCCGAGTTTCGAGCGATTCTGCCGTCTCAGCTCGATGTAAAAGCGTCAAAATCATTCAGTTAAAAAAAAAAACACAAGATTCTATCGTTAAACGTCATCTGACACGGCTGTGACGAACGAAACTTCGACCAACTCCGAGAATCGAGATCTCCCGAGTTTCGAGCGATTCTGATGCCTCAGCTCGATGATAAAGCGTCAAAATCATTCATTTCAACCAAAAACACATGATTCTATCGTTAAACGTCACCTGACGCGGCTGTGCCGAACGAAACATCGACCAACTCCGAGAATCGAGATCTCCCGAGTTTCGAGCTATTCTAACATCACAGCTCAACGTAAAAGCGTCAAAATCGTTCAGTTCAACCAGAAACATAAGATTCTATCGTTAAACGTTGCCTGACACAGCTGTGCCGAACGAAACTTCGACCAACTCCGAGATCTAGATCTCGCGACTTTCGAGCGATTCTGCCGTCTCAGCTGGATGTAAAAGCGTCAAAATCATTCAGTTCAACCAAAAACACAAGATTCTATCGTTAAACGTCATCTGACACGGCTGTGACGAACGAAACTTCGACCAACTCCGAGAATCGAGATCTCCCGAGTTTCGAGCGATTCTGCCGTCTCAGCTCGATGTAAAAGCGTCAAAATCATTAATTTCAACCAAAAGCACAAGTATCAATCGTTAAACGTCATCTGACACGGCTGCGACGAACGAAACTTCGACCAACTGCGGGAATCGAGATCTTCCGAGTTTCGAACGATTCTGCCGTCTCAGCTCTATGTAAAAGCGTCAAAATCATTAATTTCAACCAAAAACACAAGATTCTATCGTTACACGTCACCTGACACGGCTGTCACGAACGAACCTTCGACCAACTCCGAGAATCGAGATCTCCCGAGTTTCGAGCGATTCTGATGCCTCAGCTCGATGATAAAGCGTCAAAATCACTCATTTCAACCAAAAACACTAGATTCTATCGTTAAACGTCACATGACGCGGCTGTGACGAACGAAAGTTCGACCAACTCCGAGAATCGAGATCTCCCGAGTTTCGAGCGATTCTGAAGTCTCAGCTCGATGTAAAAGCGTCAAAATCATTCAGTTCAACCAAAAACACAAGATTCTATCGTTAAACGTCACCTGACGCGGCTGTGCCGAACGAAACATCGACCAACTCCGAGAATCGAGATCTCCCGAGTTTCGAGCGATTCTAACATCACAGCTCAACGTAAAAGCGTCAAAATCGTTCAGTTCAACCAGAAACATAAGATTCTATCGTTAAACGTTGCCTGACACAGCTGTGCCGAACGAAACTTCGACCAACTCCGAGATCTAGATCTCGCGAGTTTCGAGCGATTCTGCCGTCTCAGCTTCATGTAAAAGCGTCAAAATCATTCAGTTCAACCAAAAACACAAGATTCTATCGTTAAACGTCACCTGACACGGCTGTGACGAACGAAACATCGACCAACTCCGAGAATCGAGATCTCGCGAGTTTCGAGCGATTTTGCCGTCTCAGCTCGATATAAAAACGTCAAAATCATTCATTTCGACCAAAAACACAAGATTCTATCGTTAAACGTCACCTGACGCGTCTGTGACGAACGAAACTTCGACCAACTCCGAGAATCGAGATCTCCCGAGTTTCGAGCGATTCTGATGCCTCAGCTCGATGATAAAGCGTCAAAATCACTCATTTCAACCAAAAACACTAGATTCTATCGTTAAACGTCACATGACGCGGCTGTGACGAACGAAACTTCGACTAACTCCCAGAATCGAGATCTCCCGAATTTCGAGCGATTCTGCCGTCTCAGCTCGATGTTAAAGCGTCAAAATCATTAATTTCAACCAAAACCACAAGATTCTATCGTTAAACGTTGCCTGACACAGCTGTGCCGAACGAAACTTCGACCAACTCCGAGAATCTAGATCTCGCGAGTTTCGAGCGATTCTGCCGTCTCAGCTCGATGTAAAAGCGTCAACATCATTCATTTCAACCAAAAACACAAGATTCTATCGTTAAACGTCACCTGACACGGCTGTGACGAACGAAACATCGACCAACTCCGAGAATCGAGATCTCGCGAGTTTCGAGCGATTTTGCCGTCTCAGCTCGATATAAAAACGTCAAAATCATTCATTTCGACCAAAAACACAAGATTCTATCGTTAAACGTCACCTGACGCGTCTGTGACGAACGAAACTTCGACCAACTCCGAGAATCGAGATCTCCCGAGTTTCGAGCGATTCTGATGCCTCAGCTCGATGATAAAGCGTCAAAATCACTCATTTCAACCAAAAACACTAGATTCTATCGTTAAACGTCACATGACGCGGCTGTGACGAACGAAACTTCGACCAACTCCGAGAATCGAGATCTCCCGAGTTTCGAGCGATTCTGCCGTCTCAGCTCGATGTAAAAGCGTCAAAATCATTCAGTTAAAAAAAAAAACACAAGATTCTATCGTTAAACGTCATCTGACACGGCTGTGACGAACGAAACTTCGACCAACTCCGAGAATCGAGATCTCCCGAGTTTCGAGCGATTCTGATGCCTCAGCTCGATGATAAAGCGTCAAAATCATTCATTTCAACCAAAAACACATGATTCTATCGTTAAACGTCACCTGACGCGGCTGTGCCGAACGAAACATCGACCAACTCCGAGAATCGAGATCTCCCGAGTTTCGAGCGATTCTAACATCACAGCTCAACGTAAAAGCGTCAAAATCGTTCAGTTCAACCAGAAACATAAGATTCTATCGTTAAACGTTGCCTGACACAGCTGTGCCGAACGAAACTTCGACCAACTCCGAGATCTAGATCTCGCGACTTTCGAGCGATTCTGCCGTCTCAGCTGGATGTAAAAGCGTCAAAATCATTCAGTTCAACCAAAAACACAAGATTCTATCGTTAAACGTCATCTGACACGGCTGTGACGAACGAAACTTCGACCAACTCCGAGAATCGAGATCTCCCGAGTTTCGAGCGATTCTGCCGTCTCAGCTCGATGTAAAAGCGTCAAAATCATTAATTTCAACCAAAAGCACAAGTATCAATCGTTAAACGTCATCTGACACGGCTGCGACGAACGAAACTTCGACCAACTGCGGGAATCGAGATCTTCCGAGTTTCGAACGATTCTGCCGTCTCAGCTCTATGTAAAAGCGTCAAAATCATTAATTTCAACCAAAAACACAAGATTCTATCGTTACACGTCACCTGACACGGCTGTCACGAACGAACCTTCGACCAACTCCGAGAATCGAGATCTCCCGAGTTTCGAGCGATTCTGATGCCTCAGCTCGATGATAAAGCGTCAAAATCACTCATTTCAACCAAAAACACTAGATTCTATCGTTAAACGTCACATGACGCGGCTGTGACGAACGAAAGTTCGACCAACTCCGAGAATCGAGATCTCCCGAGTTTCGAGCGATTCTGAAGTCTCAGCTCGATGTAAAAGCGTCAAAATCATTCAGTTCAACCAAAAACACAAGATTCTATCGTTAAACGTCACCTGACGCGGCTGTGCCGAACGAAACATCGACCAACTCCGAGAATCGAGATCTCCCGAGTTTCGAGCGATTCTAACATCACAGCTCAACGTAAAAGCGTCAAAATCGTTCAGTTCAACCAGAAACATAAGATTCTATCGTTAAACGTTGCCTGACACAGCTGTGCCGAACGAAACTTCGACCAACTCCGAGATCTAGATCTCGCGAGTTTCGAGCGATTCTGCCGTCTCAGCTTCATGTAAAAGCGTCAAAATCATTCAGTTCAACCAAAAACACAAGATTCTATCGTTAAACGTCACCTGACACGGCTGTGACGAACGAAACATCGACCAACTCCGAGAATCGAGATCTCGCGAGTTTCGAGCGATTTTGCCGTCTCAGCTCGATATAAAAACGTCAAAATCATTCATTTCGACCAAAAACACAAGATTCTATCGTTAAACGTCACCTGACGCGTCTGTGACG